>JAFBMS010000892.1:84859-1284859 GCA_019788955.1 Albula glossodonta | reverse complement strand
CTCTCCCTGCAGACTGTGCCCTCCCGGCCCCCTCCGGCTTAATTACCCCCAGCACATCTCCATAATTCAAACCTCACGCCCCAAGCACTCCTCAAGGTTTCGCAAACAGCATCACCTAGCAACCCGATGCGAGCAATGTGCTTTCCTGGGAAACCTACATTTTCAGTCTGTGCTTTCGTGTCTCTCTATTTCCCGAGAGTTCATGCAAAACCTGGGATTTGTGTTCTTCACAATCAGCTGTGACCTCTCATGTGGCAGAGGGCCGGAGTGCTTCAAACGATCAAAGGCAGAGGAAGCTGGGGGCGCAGAGTGGTTTGCTGTTCCTGCTCGGTGCGGTTTAGCCGCTTTTGTTGCTTTTGTTACTTCAGTCCAGGAAAAATAACAGAGATCAGTTCCTGAGCTGGCTGGGATGGATGGAGCACTGCCCTTCGCAAACCCCAGGAGCCAAATTGATCTAGGGAGGTGGATCTGGGGGGAGAGGATGTGCGCCAGACTCACAGACACTTTTCTCAATATGCGTGTCAGCAATGGAGCTGCAGCGCTAATGTCCTCTGTTACCCCCGGCGGGAGAGGTCTGCGTTTTTGCTGAAGGCCCTGGACACAGTTTAGGAAACCCTCCATGAGGCTATGCCAACCCCTGCACAAGCCACTCCTCCAAATAGAAACATGCTGACGTCAGTCAGATGTTTCTGAACAAGTCAGTCCATCTGCCTGCTATTTTTACTTCTCATTGCGAGTTTATTCCAGTAGCAAATGAACAGAGTCACACAAAAGGGAGACCCTTTCAACGGTTTGTTTGACTGCACTGGAATGACCTGGTCCTGCCAGTTTAAGTGCACTTGATTTGTGAGTGGAGGTGCAGTAGGGAGAAATGTTGATTGGATGACTGTTAGCACTCAAAAGATTATTACAAATTGAACCATTGTCCTCTGATCTGTTCTGTCTCTCTGAAACCATTCTGTGTGTTAAGCATAAATGAATAATTTCCACACTTACCAATTTAGCAGCTGAAAAAGCTGAACAGGCTCCTGATAAATGGGTTGAATTTTACTATTTCAGAGCAAAAAAGAGTTTTAAAAAATCTCAAAACATTGGGGAACATTGTGCAGAAGTACAGCACACAATTGCAGTCTGTACTTCCATAATAGTCTTAATATAGGTGTCAATGAAACCAGAAGACAACTGAGGACCAGAATTTCCTCACTATTTAATATTGCACTATAATTAGAAAAAAATATTGACATTGAAAAGATATTGGAAATTGATTAATTATTGGAGTTTGATAAAACAAACGTTTAGGAAGATAATTCTCAGACAACCCTTCAACCTATCACAACCAACCTTTCTGATCCTATACAAGTATATAAACGTCACATACCTCATCTCCCACCATGCTCGGTATTTTCCACATCCCTCCTCCTCCCACATCTCCACCTTCCTAATTCCCTTTCTATTTCAGACACATAACCTAACCAATACTGTTCCTCCCACTCTCTTCCAGACACCTATAGGGGGATTGCTCCTCACCTACGAGGACAGGTACGACTCCTCCCTCTTTAGACTCCAAGCCCAAGATCGTATTTGTTTGCATCTTATACCATTCCTTATCAATCAATACATCCTGAATGCTCTCTTATTGTCTGAGAATTTGAACTACTAAAATGACTCCTGTTTAAAGAACAAATCTGTACTCATGAGCTGAGCACTCTGTACCCAGTTCCAGAGGATAGGCTGAAAACTAAGAGCTATGAAGAGTTAGCTGCCCTGCATCTGTGCTGCCTGGGACCCTGAGCCCTGGAGTGCTCAGGGTTATGTTGTCATGAATGGATGACAGATGACAGGTGCAGGATTTCTGTAACAGGGCCGTCAGGGAGGTGGAACCCCACGAGTGTCTGCGCAGCTGCGCAGATGTGACTGAGCTGCAGCACAGATGCAGACAGAGCTGCACCAGCGCACCCTCACCAAGGGCTGGCCGCTGTTCTGTGGGTGACCTCGCTGAGAAGGTGACATCTGCTCTCTAAAACCACACGGCCTGGGAGGACAAAATGTTAAAAAAAGGACTGTGATTGGTATATACGACAGAACGAAAGAACCGACAGAACTGTTAAACAGACAGTCAGATCTGCCAATGAGTGTCTTTTAAAATATACAGTGCAGATAAAGCGTTCCAGCCCAATTGTGAGAGACATGAACATAAGAACATAAGAACATTTTATGACGGGAACAGGCCATTCGGCCAACTAAGCTCACCATTACAATTAAAGAGTATCCAAAACTCAATCAGTCTGGGCTTGAACACAGCAAGGGTCTCTGCCTCAACTACATGACCAGGCAACCTATTCCATATATTGATAACTCTTTGTGTAAAATAATACTTCCTTATATCAATGCGAAACTTACTCTAAACTAGTTTCCATTTACGTCCCCTTGTCCTACAGACTGAACTCACCTTAAAAAATGTATTGTAGTTAACCTTGTTGAGTCCTTTTATAAATTTAAAAACCTCTATAAAATCACCCCTTTGTCTCCTCTTGCTACTACATAGATAGTCTACATAGATTAAGTAACTTGAGTCTTTCCTCATAGCTTTTATATTTCAATCCAGGAACTAATTTAGTTGCCCTCCTTTGTACTTTTTCAAGAGCCTCGTTATCTTTCTTATAGTGTGGTGCCCAGAACTGCACACAATATTCCAAGTGGGGTCTGACTAAAGCATGGTATAATTTTAATATAACCTCCTTATATTTATAATCAATACTTCTGGCTATATATCCCAGCATCCTGTTGGCCTTTTTTACTGCTACAGCTCACTGCCTAGATCCTCTTAAGGTTGGGTCAGCTATTACTCCCAAGTCTTTTTCAAATTGAGCACAATCTAGTTTACTTCCTCCCATGAACGCATGCACACACACATACACAAACACACAGACAAAGGGAGCCAGAAAAACAGAACAGAGACAGAGCTTCAGAAACAAAATGGCTAAACATTTAACAGCTGCTAAATAGCACATTGAAGAGGTAGATAATATATCAATAGTAATTAAAATGAAAGGAAGATGAAACAAAACAAATGTACAAAATACAGAGATATAGAGAGGTTTATATGGCAATTGGTGGAGTGGGAAGCTCTGTCTATTCATGAAAGCTGTGAAAGCAGGACGAAAGCACATTTTCAAAAGCACCACACGCACAGTAAACACAAAACTGTGTGCCAGTACACACTGATACCATGGCAACAGCAGCAGCAGGCAGAGACCTGGCTCCGCCTTCTCCATTACGTCAGGAGAATTGTGCGTGCTTGTGTGTGTGTGCACGAGGATGCCTGTGTGTGTGTATGTGCACAAGTGCTTGTATTGTATGTGTGAGTGTGTGCATGTGTGTGTGGGTAGATGCATGCATGTGTGTATCTGTATGTGGGTGTGTGTGTGCGCGTGCATGGGTGCATGCATGTATGCATGTATTTGTGTATAAGTGTGAGTGTGTGTGTGTGTGTGTACGGTGTGTTGATGTGTGTGTGACTGTGTGTGTGTGCATGAGTGTGTGTGTTTGTTGGTGTGTGTATGCATGTGTGTGTGAGAGTGCGTATTTATGTGTGAGTGTGTGTGTGTGCGCGTATAGGTCTGCGTGGTTTGTCTATGTGTTTGTGTGTGTTTGTGTGTGCATGGTGTGTGTGTGGGTGTTTCAATTTGGGTGTGTGTGAGTGTACGTGTGTGGGTGTTTCAATGTTTGTGTTTGTGTGAGATTGTGTGAGTGCATGCCTGCATGCATGTGTGTATGTATGCCTTTGTGCATGGTGTGTGTGTGTCTGTGAGTGTGTGCATGGGGTATGTGTGTGGGCTGGGACTGCTTTTACAAATGATCTGTCACAGAGCCCATTACACAGCATTAAGTAAAGTTATAGTAGCAATAACCTCAGCTATGTGGAAAAAGTATAGCAATTACCCAGTAGTAACAGAGACAAAATCACTTTGAAAGAATACTAAAAACAATATTTTTTATGAAAAAAAAATCTACATACTAAAAGTGCATCAATAGTATTCTAATATTGGTATAATTATATTATGAACCATCATATTATAACATTAACATAAAATTAAGATGTTTGCATTCCTCCTTTGCATTGGTGTGTTCAGAGTATTCAAAACATAAGGTACAGCAGCTGCACAAGGTCATGTGAGCCAGCTCACATTTAATATCAGCTCAAAAGCAAGCAATGTAGTACTCTCTCTCCAGAGAGCCAACAATGGTGTTTGGACTCCATTTCCGTTAACAATGAAGAAAAAAATCGATCATTCAAAAGCCATGCTTTGCTAAAATGTACTATCTGTTCTATCTGCTGCTGGATTTTAAATAAATTTTAAAAAATTTCATGGGTTTTTTTGGAGGGTTTTCGATGGTCTCATTATCTTGCAAAAAATTTGGTGAGGAAAAGGTTCAGATACTGTGGAACTTTATCAGAAATCAGCTTTGCATTAAGTTTATACCAAATATAACCTGACCTGCAATAGGTGCACATAACAACATTAGTATCAAAAGCTGAAACAGAGTGAAACTGGTTAAAATTTTGTCAAAACTGGGAAGAGGAGGCAGCCGATCCTTTCCCAATACCCCTCTGTTCAGTTAAAACCTGTGGGGGGTGGGCGGGACCAGGTGACCTTGGACATTGATGGATGGATATATTCTGTACTATACTGTATTAATTCAACACAAATGCAAAACTCAAAGCTCTCCACTCCATCAGCCCAGCACTGTGTGCAGAGAGAACAGGGCAGCACTGCGCTGTGTGCAGAGAGAACAGGGTAGCACTGCACTGTGTGCAGAGAGAACAGGGCAGAACTGCACTGTGTGCAGAGAGGACAGGGCAGCACTGCACTGTGTGCAGAGAGGACAGGGCAGTCCAGCACTGTGTGCAAGAGAGAACAGGGTAGAACTGCACTGTGTGCAGACAGAACAGGGTAGAACTGCACTGTGTGCAGACAGAACAGGGCAGCACTGCACTGTGTGCAGAGCAAGCAGGGCAGCACTGCACTGTGTGCAGAGTGGACAGGGCAGCACTGCACTGTGTGCAGAGAGAACAGGGTAGCACTGCACTGTGTGCAGAGAGAACAGGGCAGCCCAGCACTGTGTGCAGAGAGGACAGGGCAGCACTGCACTGTGTGCAGAGCAAACAGGGTAGCACTGCACTGTGTGCAGAGAGAACAGGGCAGCACTGCACTGTGTGCAGAGAGAACAGGGCAGCACTGCACTGTGTGCAGAGAGGACAGGGCAGCACTGCACTGTGTGCAGAGCAAGTAGGGCAGCACTGCACTGTGTGCAGAGTGGACAGGGCAGCACTGCACTGTGTGCAGAGAGAACAGGGCAGCACTGCACTGTGTGCAGAGAGAACAGGGCAACACTGCACTGTGGCCAGAGAGAGCAGGGCAGCACTGCACTGTGTGCAGAGAGAACAGGGCAACAGGGTTGCAGTGTCGGCAGGTTTAACTATAGCCCTGGAGGGCCACAATGTCTGGGGGTTTAACTCTAGCCCTGGAGGGCCACAGTGTCTGCAGGTTTAACTCTAGCCCTGGAGGGCTGCAGTGTCTGCAGGTTTAACTCTAGTCCTGGAGGGCCGCAGCATCCTCAACTTATAAAATTAGGACCATGTAGTGTCTAAATGTTAGTATTGAGAAAAAATTGTAAGTAGTTTCATTACTGAAATATTTATGACTGAGCAAATAGTCATTCTTAGAGATGTGCACTGGCGTCTGAAAAATGTAGATCCAATTAGATATGCATATTAAATTATATGAGGTGTGTGTGGGGGTGTTATATACACTATTTCAATTCTGGACAAACAACATCATTTATGCAGTTGCTCAAGCTCTAAAATGTATGGGCATGCTTGCATAAGTCCTGCAGTGTGCTTTGGAGCAGCTCTGTATGCAAATCAAAGGGCTGAGCAGACAGAGAAATTAACTACACAGTATTTCACTGCAGCAGCAGAAATGTGATCAAATCAAAGGGAACATGCAAATGAAGACTGGAATCAAAGAGATCGATGGGAAGGAAGATCAGCTTTCTGAATCACTTTCAGATCTCTTTCACATGCATCTGCACGATCTCTTTTCGCTGGGCAGTTATGTCACTATTCCTCCTAAATTTAAATCTGCTGACATTTTGTTGTGTGGGTCATTCCATGCCAACTCACCTAGGACCCCCAGTTCATGTCATAGATTTTCCCAAAAAAATTTCATGAAAAACTCCCATTAAATTCGTGGAACCTAGTAAAATCATAAAGCTTGGCTCCAAATACTTTTTCAGTCAGAAATTTTTGAAGTTTCATTTTTGCGATTCTTTGTATGTGTATTCTAAGCCTCACCAATTGCTTATTTTTCAGTGAATTGGTTTGAAATTTGTACTGAACATCCAAAAAACCCTAAGGATAATTTGCAGAATGTATTCATGTACATAGCTGTTGCTGAATGTTTTACAGTACTCAAATTAATAAAACATAATCGAATGAAGAATCTTTCATTTTCAAAAATTAATATCTCCACTAATTTTCACTTTCTTGCAAAAAAGATTTGATTCTGTGTAGTGTTAACATAGTTCTATCACATCTAGAAGTTATCTGGTCCTGCATAAAAAATTAAATGCCACAGATCTCGCTAAATATATAACCCACTTTCGAACAGTTTATTTTACCAAGAAGGATTATTGTAATTTCATTGAAACTTTTTTATGGGAAAGTGTTAATATTCATTGCAGATATATAATTTCCTGAATCCAATGAAAAACAGACTCAACAGGTATCACACAGAGATAGAAAACCCTGAAGTCAACATGGTACAAATATATGCCCATGAAATAAAACCACTGAATGTTTCACAGCCAGTGAAGTGTATGAAAAATGAGCTATTTTCAAAAAATTATTAAATTAGGTTTTAATGAAAAACCATAAAAGGTTTTAATGAAAAAAATGTTGCAAAATATTCTAAGGGTTTCTTGGATGTTCATTACAAATTTCAACCAAATCCACCGAAAAATAAGCAATTAGTGCGGCTTAGAATACACATACAAAGAAATGCAAAAATGCTCAGAGGGCCAAACTTAAAAAATTCATAACTAAAAAAGTATTTGGGGTAGATCTATAGGATTTAGCAATGCCCCATGAATTCAATAGAAGTTTTTACATCAGGTTTTTTTAGGGAAATACTTGGCATGAACTGGGGGTCCTAGGGGAGTTGGCATGAAATAACCCATGTCAAAACTGAGGTTTATTGCTAAAACTGGAAGTTAGAATACTATCTATCTGGTCGCTCACCCAAAATAAAAACCAAAAAAACCGAAACAGCACATGACAGTGGGGTGCTCCCAGCACTTCTGTGCCTCCCAGGCCGGGCCCCTGATGGCTCCTATGGGTCCCTCTCTGGCTCCACCTCCCTCAGGCTCCAGTTCCCTCCAGCTCCACCTCTCTCTGTCTACGGTGGCTCTGGGGCACGAGTGGAGTGGCAATGGTCAGCAGCCTGCCCCCCCACCCCCCCACTCAGAACAGCACTCACTTTCGTATTGCTGGATACGGTGGCTGCTCACACTCTCGTTATCCTCCATCCACTCTGCCACCCAGTAAGCCACCGCAACATGCGCACGCTCAGGCAAACACTCTCTCACATGCACCCAAGAAAAAAAGAGGAAATAATTTAAATGAAAAAACAACCACGCAGGACCCAAACTCAGGTAAGGCTTCAGAGCAGGAACCAGTGCATGTAGTTATCCATTTTTGGGTCTAGTTTGATTATCCCTCTTTCATTTAAAAATCATACCACACAGCAGGTTACATGTCAAATCAGATGTCAGAGTCATAATGCTCCCCTCAGCATGTGTAGATGAGTGTGACTGAGGTTATTGGAGCCTTCTCCTGGCCTGGGATAACCACAGCAACATGCACTTTCATCTGCCCTGTCCCTCCCACTCTCTGCTTGTGACTGTTTGCACTCTGGGTGTCTCAGTCGACCGGCTTCCTTCCTGTCCCGCTGTGGTACTCAGAATGGCCGGAACTGCCACTTTTGTTGCCGCTTCCAGGACCCCGCATTGACTCCGCCCCCAGGCTCTCCGGGCCTGTGGAAACTGTGCTCAGTTCACTTTTCCCAGCATGCTTTGGAATGGGTTGCCCAGGAATGCTCACAGCACTGGTGTTTTCTGGGGCTGTGGTATTTGAGTCACCTGGGTATGTAAAATTATCCTGAGATTTGCAGCGACTCAGCGTCTGTCCCCAACCTGCATGACATGTGGATAAAGCTCAACAGCTGTGAACTGTGGCAGTATGTAACTGATATGTAACTGGCTCTGCAAATAAACAATGTCCTGTTCTCATTCGCATCAGCCGCTGATCCTCAAAATAACGCAGCATCCGATGCTAACTGCCACTTAGCTGCACCCCCCGCATGCGTCTCTCATTGTGTTTTCGTCTCAAGCGCCCACTAATTGGAACGAACGATAGTCCAAATCATCAAACATCGTCTTACGTTCAGATCGGCGACAGCAGTTTTGCTGTTTGTCAATACAGGAGTTTTCTCACGCAGCACAAGTCTGATGGTTACATCGTCTGAAGTGAACAGAGATGAGCAAAGCACCTTAATTGCCCTAAAATGATGAGCCTTGTAAGAAGAATGTGGTGCCGGCAGTTTCCTCCCTGCATTACCGTCCCACAGACGGACTCTTATCTGCATTCCTGTCGTTACCTAAGCTTACACTGTCTCCCTCTCCCTCTTCTCTGCTTACTGTGGCCAAGTTGCGGCAGTTTTGAAGAATGATTACAGAAATAAATCAAACTTTCCTTGTTGCACAATGTAATTGGACTCATCATTTAAAATGAACAATTTTACTTCTTGGAAGAAGATTTAAGCACCTGGGACCTGATAAAAAAAAACCTCTGTAAAAAAAGGTTTTTATAACTTTTAGCATAAGAAAAAACGGTTTCATGAAGTTGCTATCCATGAAAGAAATGTGATTCTTGAAAACCATTTTTCACTAAGTCTAACCCATATAATTCATAATTTCACTGAGATTTTCATAAGATAGCTAGCTATCAAGACAATCATTATAATAAATAGTCTAGATGGACTATGTTGTTCAGCAACAAATAGCAACATATCAGGTCTTTTCTTAACCAGGAAAAAAATGGGTTTTACCAAAATATTTACAATTACTTATGTTTACTGGACATAGTAACTATCTGGCAAGCTGAAGGGATACTGGACAGCATTTCAGCAGTTTTCATTGGCTACCAGACCATAAGCCTTCAGCCCTCACTTGTGCAGCAACAGTAATGGCATGTGCTGAGCTCTTCAGTGCTGTCTGGTGCCCTTTCCATTTCTACAAAAACAAACCAAAACCAATGTAGCTATAGTGGCACCAATGTAGCATTGCTAATATACACATTACATTTTATGTTTGACTTGACAGATATTCTTTTGGGGTGGGGGGGGGAAGAGATTTCAGTACCTTGGTCTTACAATCCATGGCTTAACTGTTGTTACTCACACCCTAAACTGCAGTTCTGAGGCCTTTTACACTTTGTGAGTAAAGACCAAATTTTCTCTAAGTCCACGAATACAGATAATACCCTGCAACCCTTTGACGGTTAAATCTGTAACTGTGATTCTGTGAGTCTCATGAGGTTAAGTGTGTAGGTGTGATCCCACAGGCACAGATGAGAACATTTAGCATGATGTTGTCATGGTATGTCTTAGATCTTTCCTCTGTAGAGTGAGACAGGAATTCCCCATCCCTGCTGTTCACCATGTGGAAATATTTACACACAGCGTCACAGCAGGAGGAGAAGAATGTCCAACTCCTGAGCCTGTGGTGGGCCTGTAAAAACAAGGAACATCATCTCTCTGCGCAGACAGCAAAGGCATGATGACAAAGCCTGGGTCAAACACGGCCCACCAGTAGTGCAGTCACAGAGCAGGCTTAGGGACCGGAGGGGAAAAAACTGATTTCTGTTCAATAATAATGTGTTGTGTATGTTATATTTTTCTTATCAAAATTAAGAATTAAAATATTTAAATGTTGTCTTCATTGAAGCCCCAACTTTTCTCTCATCAAAAATGTATCAATGTTTACTGAGAGCTGAATAGTCAGAGTCAACCTACCCACTGCCCCCAGTTACACAGACTTACACTCTTAGAATAAAAAGTTCTTTCTAGAACCTTTACAGGTTTTTCATTTGCCCTGCTGGGGAACCCTAAAGGTACCCTTGAGACGCTTTTTTCCAAGGGTATTCTTATATTAACCAGCACTGTTTTCATTTTTTGCAAATTACCAAAAATCTGTGAATAAACCAAACATTTGTATCTGGTATATCCAGCAAAGCATTTTCATGGCTATGGTTACAGTTTTCATTCATTGCTGAATATCTTCACATGGTATGATGAGAGCTTGGCTGCTGGGTAGCCTCTTGGGACCATCATTCACATGTTGTTTGCTTTATTGAGGGATTTACTGGATTTGCTCACTTGGCTATATGGCACCAAGCAAGTTAGCCCTAGGACTAGCCTACACAATGTAGCGTGCTTGTCCGGCGGCTGGCCTGTCTCTATTGCAGACTAGATGGAACTTGTCCAAATATTGTCCAGAAATGAATAATACTGCTCTTCTTACAACTGTAATAGAAATGTTTATTCATATATTTGTTAACTTTACGAGTACCTACCATGAAGAGGCTGCATCCAAAATGAAAAAAATATTGCACTTCCGGCAAAAAATGGCTTGTTTAATGAAGTGTAACTTGTTTTAACTAATCTATTAACAGATGAAAATGTTTGTTTTAGGAAAAAGCACCAAAAAGACAATCCAAGAAGACATTATTTTTGCATTATAATTGCATTTTTATAATGCAATTAAAAAGAAGATTGGATTTGGCAGGTGACTTTCTAGCTAGGGTTAGCCATGTCTGGTTAATTCTTGAAAGCACAAAACATGTTGGCTAATGGCTACATCGACAGAAACACACAATATTTAAACAGCCCTTATTTGACAAACATATTTTTGTTTTTACTGCAGTCATTGTTATTTGTATTAATAAAGTCACCATTTAAACTGTATACTACCATTTTCAGTGGGCTGCTTCTCTATGATGCAGTCATAATCTCTGCCAGTACATGTTTGACATTGGTATCATTGTTTATTCCATTTGTCTGCTGGTTAATTTAGCAGAGCTCCATATGGGAATGCAGAATCACTTTTATAGGGCTGTTTGCTGAGGTGGTTGGGGTTGCCTCACCTGTAATCCCAATGTGAAAACCATTGCAGTCTTCGTGACTGGTACCACAAGGAGCAAGATTTAAGTGCTGCTGAATCACCTACCTAGTTCACATACTTCCAAGGCCAAGCTGACCAGTTTCCTCCCTCATTCACACACACACTCACACAGACACACACACACGTATGCTCACACATGTACACACACACATTCTCACACACACTCACACAGACACACACACATGTACACATACATATCCTCACACACATACTCATACACACACACTCACACAAATGCTCACAAGCATACACACACGTATGCTCATTTGCATACACACACACATATACTCACGCACACGCACAAATACACACGCGCACGCACACACTCACACTCACAAGCAAATATGTCACATCACACTTGTGTAGCAGCTGGAATGCGTAGGGGGTTTATGTTGAGGCTAATGTGGGAGTGAGAAAAATGGGCCAGACCATAGCCTGCCACACAGTCTGCACTAAATGAGGTCTTAGAGGCAGATCATAACTATGGGTGATGAATCTTTGGGGTGCATTCATGAGTTTAAGGGAGGGCATGGTCAGGTTGTTTGTTTAAATGATGGTCTCCTCACTGTGCTTGTTGCCACTGTGTAAGTGTGTACATACCCATGCACAGGCCCAGCCAAACCTGGTGCTTTCAGGTTTCCCCAGCTCCTATTAAGCTACTGTTACACCTTGACTAGTTTACTTATAGCAACCTTATCTTAATTGTTGTTGGTATTACTAATTGTTTCTTGTATTGTTTCTTCAACAGGTCATCCATAGGGTTTAGTCCATGCTAGCCCTACTGGGACTTGAGACTTTTACCCTCCGCTAGCACTTTAACATCCATGAGCAAGGCCCATAACCCTACATTGCTTCCAGGGGGGGATTGGCCCTTGGCTAGCATAATCAACTGTAAGTTGCTTTGAATAAAAGTGTTAGCTAAATGATAATGTAATGTAAGATATGCACTTTGTGTTGCAAGTCGCTCTGGATAAGAGCGTCTGCTAAATGCCTATAATGTAATGTAATGTAATGTAATAGAAATCATGTGCATCTCAAAAACCTGCATGAAAAAAATGTGTGGGGTTTATTCTACACAACCTTTTTTCTCACACAACATGTGGGAGACTAAATTAGAGAAAGACAAGAAAAATTGTGTTTGTTTTTTTTTAAAAGCACACACACTGGCACACTGCAACTAGAGAATACTTACTCATTCTATTGGAGAACCTTTGCCTGTTTTCTGAGTATTTCTGCCCTCTGGTGGATATAAAAACACATTTCAATTATCTTCGAGCATTTTAAAAATTAGTAGTGCTCATTAGCTTGGGTCATTGCGTTGCAGTCAGTGATTGTTCATT
Source organism: Albula glossodonta (assembly GCA_019788955.1). Classification (NCBI taxonomy): domain Eukaryota; kingdom Metazoa; phylum Chordata; class Actinopteri; order Albuliformes; family Albulidae; genus Albula; species Albula glossodonta. The sequence continues at coordinate 1,272,215 of JAFBMS010000892.1, read as the reverse complement.
GAAGAAAAAGTTTTGCTCTTTGATATCTTTTAACATTATTCATTTTTTTCATTGTGCTGCATTCCAAGATCTCAGAATATAAAAGTGAAAATAATACATGCAACAAGCAGTTTGCAGTGTGTAGCAAGGTATAATCACACTGTCGTCACCTTATTGTTAACATTAACATCATTAACATCATATTAATGTTAGTCGATGCCACTGTGACACATTACCCAAAGGAACAATAAGAACATCTAAATTTCATACATAAAATATTACAATTCTAAAGTTAATTATAATTAAAGTAATTCTAATTTAGACTGCCAAATTGGATAGCAGCTACTTCTTTGAACCACTTTTTTATTTATATATTCAACAATTTAGTGTGCTTTATATAGGTCACCTGACCAGTGCAAAGATACAGAGGCTGGTTAATCATACCATGGATTCACTTTTTTACCCTGTGTTTAAGTTATTCAGTTTTCCCTGAGTGTTATTATTACTACATTAGCCATTAAAAACGGTGTAACAAGTCCAATAATGTAATAACCAATCATGTAATTAGGTAGTACATTATGTTATTACATTACTGGTTCTTCATTTTATTACATTATTGGTAGTTATTAGCCTTTTTACCAGACCAATTCTAAAATGAAATGTAGCTGAATGTGAAACAGTGATATTAAAAACGCTGCATGGCTGTTGATCACAGTTAACATTGGCCTACATGGTGGCACACAGTCCATGGTGGCACACGCTCTACCAACACTGGCACTGCTTTGGGCATGTGCTCCGCTAACACTGGCACTGCCTCGGTTATACGCGCCACGAACACTGACACTGCTTTGGGCATGTGCTCCGCTAACACTGGCACCGCTTTGGGCACGTGCTCCGCTAACACTTACACTGCCTTTATCTGCAGTGCCCGTTGAACAAACATAAATTCACCTCTTAATTTTTAATGCTTCAATATGGTTACATTTATATCAGAGAGCATTGCATCTATTAGGTCTTAAAACAACTTAAAAATGTAAAAGATTTGAATTAACCACACTCTTGTGAGTAAAAGGCACTTCTTAGGCAGTTCAAAATCTGCAGTTCGAAAACAAGAAAAAAAAATTCTGCAAACGATAGCTTCACCCCGGCCTGTATCCATGTAAGTGTGATGAGTTTGGCATGTGATTAATATCCTATTAATGACAGAGCGAATGCGCGCAGTTATACTAATTAATTCAATTCTGCAGAAACTAATTACATTGTAATCTGCGTTTGTGAAACAGAGTAAGACCTATCCTTGTTATCAATTAAAGTTATTTGCAGGGCTTCGCCATCCAAATCAAATGAATTGCGGTAAATCAGCATGCTGTTCGAATTTGCTGTAATTCACCTCGCGTTTCTTTACAAGGACTGGATTGCAGTGAAACGGAAGTTTCAGTGACCATGGAGACGGCTTGATTTATTGAATACGAGCTGCAGTACCTATTAGTTCAACTCTCCACCGTATAGCTGATGTTAAAATGGAAGTAGTTCTTCATTCTAGGCTGCGTTTTGTGACTTAACCAGCATGTAGTTAGTCAGCGAAGATGCATGTTAGCTAGATGCTAACATAATAATAGTCATAATCATAATAACAATAGTTACTATAATTGTTTGTGCAGCACCCATTTGAGTACAATTGCATCCCAAAGTGCTTCCCATAAACAAGTCAAGACAGTTAATGAAATCTGTTTTTATAATATATGGTAAAAAAAAAAAAAAAGATCAATAAACCAACTAATGATAAATAAGTGTGAAGTGTAACAGGATGGAAAGTCGATAAGTATAGAGAAATGTAAAAAAAAAATTTTTTAAAAATTAAGCGAAAAATAAAAATTATGTTAGTCCAAAATTCTTGTTGAAAATTATACCGGTATGTTTAACTGGCAATTTAAAAAAAAAATACGTTGTCAACAGAAAATTCTATTTCATGCTGTGTGGATGATTGACGCTAAGGGTAGCATAATTATTACATTTCAAGATTCAGGAAATGTAGGCTACTCTAAACAAAATGCATGGACATGGCTACTATGCCTCCATCAGTTTAAGAACAGAAAGATGCTTAAAACATCGTGGCCTTTGAACTTTGTTTTTAAATTTGCTTGTTCCATGGTAGCAAGAGGAGGATATTCAAATAAAGTTTAATACGTGGGAAAGCGAGCAAGCATTGCTGTGCATTCTGGGTGATATCTTGGCTGGAGGAGATGGTTTTTGTTGGCTCTATTGGAGGGAGAAAAATCAAGGGCTTGAGCAAATGAAAATCCTCCCTCCCCTCGCTTATCTGGAAAGGACTCACGCTCCTGGTGGCGGCCATCTTACATTTGGGACTTTTTGGGGATTCCTTCCTCCATTGGAGGGCGAGTGAGCATGAAGAAGCAAGCATTTTTTCAGATTGACAGCATTTTAAACACATTTATCCTCATATAATGATATTCCAAATTAAATCACAATAAAATTGATTCTCCAGACATTATATTCCAGGAGCTTGCCCTTTTTTTCAATGCACTTAGAAAGACAGACATTTTTATTTCACCAAAAATGCAGTGATGTCATATTTGTACGCCTATGGCATGCGCAGAGCTGGGTGTGAGGAACTTGGAAGTACTTTAGTTTGCTGGCCTTAGTTGTGGGCTTGACAGGCAGGAAAGCTTATTACAGGGATGCAGAATCTTCATGCCTGCCATAGAAAGTATACCAAAACGGGAACAATTATCATTTTGACTGCCTAATTAATAGCAGTTTGTTTATATAGCCAATGTTTGTTAGGCTTTAACAAATTTGGGTTCTCTGTTAAAATCATTGAAACAACCTATAAGTTGTTGACAGCAGGTTATGTTGTGTATGTTTATATTTTTTGGTTGGGTAGATTGGTGTAAATAATGAATGGTGACAATCATTTTGTAAATTGTAGTACATTGTTTTTGTATATAGCTTGTAAATATAATTCTCACTGTTTATGACCTGTCCTCCGCCTCCCTTTTTAAATTTTAATTTAATAGCATAATATGTAATAATATCATGTGTGTTTTCACTATTATTCTTTGCATCTAGTTTCAGATGACAGTGGGTGTAATTCATACTTGCCAACTAAAATGTAAATGAAATATTGGGTGAGGGGAGGTTTGGGCGACGTTGTGCCTGTTGAGTAGGGGTTTATTACAATATTGGCTAATATAAATGTTAAGTACACAAGACGTACATACATGGAAGTGGCATTTGAAACGCATTTGTGTTACTTTTGAGGATATTCAACTGGTGAGATTTAATGTCAAGGCAGTGAGCAGACAAAGTGAGAAGAAACGTGAGTCTTGGCTAGTATTAAGACGTTTTGATGATTTGTTGATAATACAGCGTCATTTGGAAAAATACAGCAATTTCGTTATGAAGACAATATCAAAATAGCGCATGTTATATTAACCATGAATTTAATATGTGAGGTCAAAAACTTTTTTTTTTTTTGGTAAAAATCAATTTGCCAGTTATCGTAGGATATGTGTTTTCTCAGATGCGGCGCTCCCGAGGTGGATAGGCTTATTATTATTATTATTACTATAACAACAACAACAATAATAATAATAATAATGCTGGCCAGAAGTAAATTAGCTCCTCGGCGAGTAGTTCTTTGCCACTGTTGCCTTAGTTTGCTCTTGGGGGGTTTCAGGCCTGCCTGGGATCAGTTACAGAGCTGCTTTGTGGTCATTTGTGTCGCAAAAAGCGTCATATAAATACAATTAAATTGAAAACTTTCGAACGATGCTCGCTACTGTCGACAGGTGGAACTGTTGCTTATTAAATACCTTTCATTGTGAGCAAAAGAAAAAAACAATCTGCAAAAAGAACACTCAAAATATAAACAGTACGGTCGGTCTGTCATCTTATCTTTACCCTCCTATGGCCGTTTTCGATCGATTTAACTGTGTTTTTGGGTATCGACACAACCTTGCGTTGAAAACCGAAAACTGTGACTTATTTCTCTATTTAAATCCATTCGAAAGTAATTGACTTCGCACACTACATCCTACTTTACATCCGGAAAATTAAAACGTTTAAAATATTTTTTCGCTGGATGTGCCGGTGATACCAGGCTTTACCGTTAAATACAGCTGTTGACCATGTGATACAATGTCTTGGTAATTACTCGCCAATCTTATCAAATCATAGCAGAGGAATTCCCATCTCATCCAAGGAGAGCAAAACTACTGTGCAACTCGCATCGTTGAATGGCCTCAACTGACAAAGTTTAACTCATGTCAGCTCTTACTGGTACTCCTATGCCAACGTTTTACGCTGTGTTAGAGAAGGCCTGTATCTAATGCAGTTTTGCTTTAAACTTGCGGTATGTTTAGCCTGGCCCAATTTGGGCGGAGTCACAGTATGCTACGCGTGAGGGTTTTGTGTCAGCGGCTGGACTAGTTTCTCCAGTTTGAATCCAGCTGCGATGAAGGGAGGAACTATACGCAAACAGAACTGAAATAATTGTCAATAATTTGAGTAACATTGACATAAGTTACGACGTGACTTTTAAGGAAGACGTAACTCCCGGATACCTCTCCTCGCGTCCACACCTTGTCGAACAGTGGATTTACGACAACCTATTGATTTTACATTATCCGGATTTGGTACTGGCGTTCAGCGTTTACAAACGTGTTGCCTGGGGTCGACGAGGAAGTGTTGCACCTTCTCCGAGGAGCTGCGGGAAGAGCAGGGTGGTGAAAATCGCAACACATCTCCTGTCGGTCCTTAAAATTCCTGCAATTGAAGCTGAGCGATGGGATTTTCACATCTGTTTGTGCGGAAAATACGAATGTGCATCACGCCACTGAGCTCACACTGATGAAGCTGATTTATACGTTCGTAGAGAGATTAGAGGACATTAGAGGACAGCTCACCATGGGATCACGTCTGTGACTTGGGTTGTTCACGGGTCTCAAGCTTTTCTGTTTTGGATTGGAGAAAAAGGTACATTTATGGGTTGGGTCAAAATGCATGTAGTGTTGTGATCTGACGACACCCAATGTTTATGTCAAGCTAAAAGCGATTCATATGTCATATACATTTTCCATAGCTTTCAAGCTATTAACGCTTCAGGTTTTACAAAATGGGAAACAGTTTCTCTAATATATCTGCATTTCAGTCGCTGCATATTGTCATGTTGGGTTTGGACTCTGCTGGTAAAACGACAGTTCTTTACCGACTGAAATTCAACGAGTTTGTCAACACGGTACCCACAATTGGATTCAACACGGAGAAGATTAAATTGAGCAATGGTACTGCAAAAGGTATTAGCTGTCACTTCTGGGATGTTGGAGGGCAAGAGAAACTAAGGCCTTTGTGGAAATCCTATAGCAGGTGCACGGATGGTATAATTTATGTGGTGGACTCTGTGGATGTTGACAGGCTAGAGGAAGCCAAAACGGAACTACACAAAGTCACCAAATTCGCAGAGAATCAAGGGACTCCGCTTTTGGTGATCGCAAACAAACAAGACTTGCCCAAGTCCCTTCCTGTCGCTGACATTGAAAAACAGTTGGCGCTTCACGAGCTCACGCCATCCACCACATACCACGTGCAGCCAGCCTGCGCCATTATCGGCGATGGACTGCATGAAGGAATGGACAAACTGCACGAAATGATAGTTAAACGGAGAAAGTCGTTGAAACAAAAGAAGAAACGGTAGCGACAAATGGACTTGCTCGTCCCACCCCACCCCCACACACAAATTGTTTTGTTTTTGGTTGATGCCACTCGCCCTTCTTTTGAAATGTTTACTTTGCGGTGATTTTGTATTGGGCTGATGGCATGACCACTGCTGCTGGGACCACTCAAGTATCACCTATGTTGCTCACAAGAGGATGTTCTGAGGGTGCTCAATGTTTTTGTGGAAGTTGACCTAAAATACAAATGAATTAGAACTGCATTGCATAGACGAAAGACTATCTGAAAGAGTTCACAGGCTGGACCCTGTTTACTGCTGCTTCTGTGTGGATTGTAAATTAGCCTGATGGTTCATTACAGAGTCCATCTAAAGCACTGTGATGATGAAGGGACCGAAATTGCTGATCTTCACTGAATACCAACAGAATGCTTTTTAGATTAACACTTTTTTTTTTTTACTTTGCACATGATGTGGATGTAGATCATACACACTGAGCTGACCCTGTCTGTTTTTAATGCCTGTGTCCTAGTTCTATGAGAGTAATGACTAACACAGAACTGTTGGAATGTTGATAACACCTGTTCGGGTTATAGGTTATTGACTATGTATTATACTGCTGTTTAACCTCAGTTCTGAGGTGGTTTAAAGTAGGCAAGCACGGGGGCAAATGAACATTGAAGTAAATGGTATTCAGTGTGCTGGTATATACTCATCACAGAGAAGGTTTGCCTGCCAAAGGCTCCGTGACCGCTGCAAACACAACTTTGCACTTTTTCCTTTTATAACAAAACAAAAAGTACTACACTGTATAGTTAAATGAGACTTTGTGCAGTGAAGCCAAAAATCCTGAAGTATTTTTAAAATTAAAAATTTTATTAAACGCACCATGCATTATTGACTTATTTTTTATGGTAATGTCCTTTTCAAAGAAGTTGATGTTGGGGTGTTGTTCTGAAAGCATGGGACAAATACAACAGATGCTTTTTAGGCTGCCATTGTCCAGCTGAGCACAAGAGATGTTAAAATTGCATTGCACACACAACCCCTGCAGTCTCCATCCAACATTCACTGTGCTGCATCGTGTAGTCACCCGGCAGAGTTTACTCTGAACTGCATCGGATGTACTGTTTCACCCTCTTGAGGCTGAGCTCCATCACTAAGAATGGACTAACCTATGGACACTTACTCAAAATGGTTCAGATAGGCAAGTCTAGTACAGACATCCTGGAAAAAAGGTAGCTAACCAAACAGGCAATTACCCTGACTGCTAATTCTTCAAAAATCTCAAGAGCTGGAAGAGAAATGTAATGATTTTAGAAAATCAAATACTCATAAATATATCCATGCATATGGAGATGGGCTTGTGAGGAAGTCTTTCTTCTTCTATGGAGGCTCAACACACATCCTTTTTCTATCATAGTTTTATCCCTTTAATTTGTGTTTACATAGTTAACAGTCATAATCTGTTAAACTGTCTTCATAACCAATGTGAAAACACTAGTAAGATATATGGATAACAACATGCCGCTAAAAGGTGTTCTGACATTTTCTTGTGTAATTTTGAACCGATTGGCTGTGCTTTTTGCATTACAGACATGTCTGTTTAGAGATGTGAACAAATGAAAACTACACATGTGAAATAATTTTTTTAAAACGGGCTATAAGAATTGAACTACCTTCACTACTGAGTTGGCTGTTCTTTCGTTGAAATGAGACTCAGATGTCACCACAAATGCACAACTTAATGTACATTTCTTAAATATAGAGTTAGAGCTGATTTTTTATCAATCACTGCAAGTCTTAAGACAGTGAGTTTTAAAACTTGACTCTTAACATTTGAAGAAAATCAGTATGGTAAAACATTTGGATTCATACCCCGAATTTTAAGGAAGCAAAAGATACTGTATTGTATTTTTTACCCTGCATTCATTATCACACCTTGTTAGGTTTTTGCATCCCTTTTCAGAGTTGCGTTTTCCCATTTTTTTCCCGTATTTAGTGGCCTCCCCCTCATACCACAGCTTAGCTCACAGCCTGCCCCCCCCTCCCTTATTCCTCATCTAATCTCCATAGCTCAACGCTGCGCAGCCAACGCTGTCAAGTGTAACCACAGAAACTGGGTACATGAAAAATGTATGAATGTTTCCAATTTCTTTAATGATTCAATCATTGTGAATGTGATGCTTAAATGTTGTTTATAAATAATATTAATGATTTTAAGGGGCGGACAGGCCATGCAGTTATGGTGCCTCTTATGTTGTATGGAATCGATAGTCTTCTGCCTCTGTGCTGTGCATGTGTTTGTACCGGTATGCTGTAAGGGTCCCAGCCAAAGCCATTCCGGCAGTGCTGGCTCCGTTCGGGCTTCAGTCACGCTCAATCCACGGCCTCAGGACAATGTCACTCTGTCAGTGCAGGCTCCATTTGGGCTCTGTTCTTATGTGAGTCAGGCTCAGTCCAGCACCTATGGCACACAGGCAGCATGACACACTGACAGAAAGTGATCCCACTACAGCACCCAAACTATGCACCCTCACTATGTGCCCTCACTATTGCCCAATCACTGCAACACACTCACTATGCACCCTCACTCAGCACCAAGTACTGGGGGAGAATTGATTCCTCAATTGATTTATGATTTCCTTTTTTTGTTTGGTTTTTGTACCTGCAAACCCTTGAAATGTGTCATCAAATTTGTTTTTCTGAGTTTACCAAAGGTTGTAGCGCAGACATTAGGACAGCTCTGTGGTCAGAATATGAGAACTGACATCCATATTAAACATGCAAATATGACGGACATTCATAGTATCATCAAAATATGACTAATGGCATCCATACTGACATCCAAATATGACTACGATCCATATTAACATGCCAGTGAGTAAGAGTTTTTTTTTTAAAATAGCAAATTAAAGTAGTCTTATCCCAGGTAAATCAACCCTGTTGGTAGCAGTGCGCAGTAAAGCTTAACTCCAGTGATTTGTGTGTCCCTGGTGAGTGTGAGCCTCCTCTAAACATGGTTAGGGACAGAACTCACAGTGAATCCATCCAGTGCTATTCTGCTGTGAATGTGAAGGAAGATGGACAAGGTTGCAACGTCATTAACAGGAATACCTGGTAAAAGAAACACCAAAACATGGCTGAAAGCCCCCCACCCCCACACAGTCCACAGAACCCTGCCCCCCCCCCCCCCCATTTTAGTGAGGAAAACTCCATTTGTTGGAAGTGGAGCATAGAGAGGGAAACACAATGCAGAGAGCTGGGGGGCCTGCATGCTCTGTGGAGCTCTTTGTGTTGTGCTTCAGTGAGTGTCAACATTTCAGTGGGGGAGGGAAGGGTGGACAGCAACTGCTTGAAACCACATTTTCACACAAGTACAAAGATTTGAACATCTTCTGGCACCGAAATGGGAGCACATTTGAAACGACATAAAAATAGATGGTTTGGTGGGATCAGGAAAGATCCTTCACATCTCCCATCCGACTGGGAAAAAGCACTAAAAAACGAATTCCTTAGTTTAAAAAGAGTTTATCAGTGTCAACTATAGAAGCCATTTATCTGATATGCTCTTAGGAAATTCAACTCAGCACTTAAGTTTAATTCATTTTCAAACATTTGACATTTCTGAAGTTGGTTCCACACTTAAAACAGATGTAAAGATAAACTATGGATGAACTAGCATTGAAAAATCTTTATGTAATGAGAGAAAAAATAAGGTTTTGCAAGGGGTCCACACTGTTAGTTTTACTTCCAGTGTAGTCCAGATGATGGTCAAACAGCAGATACCAGAGACCTGTAGAACATCATGAGTGTACTAGATTTGGCAGGATGGTATTATATACCAAGTATGGCTTCAGTATGTTACTCCAGCAACTCCACCCCACCCCCACTCCAAACCAAATCCTGCCTGGGCCTTCAAATCCTCCTCTTCAAGGGAGGGGCTTTCTCCATTTGTCTTTGTGTCACACATTCTGTTGTCTTGGCCCCCACTTCCTGAATGATCACTTTGGATGAGTTGACAGCATGGCTGACTGCCGCATATTTGTTTTAAGTCTTAAATGGCCATGGGTTGTTCTGGCACAAAAGCAGCAGTTTGGTTTGTGATTGGCAAAGAGCGAAGGATAAAGGGGGAGGTATTTGGTCCAACCACCTGTGCATTATGTCTTCAACACTGAATAATGATTTTCAAGCAAATCTCTCATTTCGTGTATCTTATATAGTGTTTTGTGACCTCAGCAAGGTATTGCTGCACGTGTCTGAAAAAAATGAATGGCATTGAAGCTTTACTGCCCCTCACCCCACAAATACAACCAAGGAAGAACAAAGGCATGCTGAACCAGGCTATCTGTGAAGTACACTCTGTTGTAGATGCATGGCTTATATTCTCCACCTTAATGGATCTTCCTTCGCGTTTAGAGACAGAGGTTTATTTTTAGAGACGCTGGAATATTTAGCTGGGAGAGGGGCTCTGCCTGTCAGTATGAATAAATAATCAAAGCTTCAGCAGCAGTGCTCTGAGGGGAAACAATGAGAAACCCTCATGTGTTTGCTCACTGTCGCCCCCAGTCTGAGGTCCCGAGCAGAGTCTGCTCACTGTCGCCCCAGTCTGAGGTCCCGAGCAGAGTCTGCTCACAGTCGCCCCAGTCTGAGGTCCTACTCAGAGTCTGCTCACTGTCGCCCCAGTCTGAGGTCCTGAGCAGAGTATGCTCACTGTTGCCCCAGTCTGCAGTCCCGAGCAGAGTCTGCTCACTGTCGCCCCAGCCTGAGGTCCCAAGCAGAGTATGCTCACTGTCGCCCCAGTCTGAGGTCCTGAGCAGAGTATGCTCACTGTCCCCCTAGTCTGAGGTCACAAGCAGATTGCTCACCGTTGCCCCAGTCTGAGGTCCCGAGCAGAGTCTGCTCACTGTTGCCCCAGTCTGAGGTCCTGAGCAGAGTATGCTCACTGTCGCCCCAGTCTGCAGTCCCGAGCAGAGTCTGCTCACTGTCACCCCAGTCTGAGGTCCCAAGCAGAGTATGCTCACTGTCGCCCCAGTCTGAGGTCCTGAGCAGAGTATGCTCACTGTCCCCCTAGTCTGAGGTCACAAGCAGTTTGCTCACCGTTGCCCCAGTCTGAGGTCCCGAGCAGAGTCTGCTCACTGTTGCCCCAGTCTGAGGTCCCAAGCAGAGTATGCTCACTGTCGCCCCAGTGTGCGGTTCCGAGCAGAGTCTGCTCACTGTCGCCCCAGTCTGATGTCCCGGGCAGAGTATGCTCACGGTCGCCCCAGTCTGAGGACCCGAGCAGAGTCTGCTCACTGTCGCCCCAGTCTGAGGTCCCAAGCAGAGTATGCTCACTGTCGCCCCAGTCTGAGGTCCTACTCAGAGTCTGCTCACTGTCGCCCCAGTCTGAGGTCCCGAGCAGAGTATGCTCACGGTCGCCCCAGTCTGAGGTCCTACTCAGAGTCTGCTCACTGTCGCCCCAGTCTGACACACAGAGACTGTCCTGAAATTATGTCACCCTGCAAGCCTGGTTTCGTGCCACCTATCCACACAATGGCCGCCTCAGCCCTGACAATGGTGAGGAATGAGTCATGACCACACAACTACATTCAACACTTTCAGGCCCGACACTGAAAAGGGGAGGACTATGAGGTCACCTAAGATCACATGGCACATTTTTGTTTTTGATTAATGATTGAATTAATGATGAAATAACCTTATAGAATGCACACCTGCAAAATAAATGTTTTGAGAAAATGAACAGGGTCAGGTTTTCTTTATTAAAAGCTTGTTGGACAGGTTCAGGCAATTCATTTTCAACAGGAACGACCTGTTCCCAGGCTTGTTCATGATCTGGGTTCACCATTTCCCTTGGCTGTGGTGGAGATACGACACTGCAAGTATAGTCATGCTGGTTCATTTACCTTCTTTTCCTCCATTCAACAAAAATGTTTTGTGTAAAAATGTAAACATCCTTTGTGACATCCATAAAGATTTTATTTCTGAAGCTTTCTTTTTCCTTTGAATAGCCACCTGTTTGAGATTTATGTGTGTGTAAGTTTGTGTGTATGTGCGTTTGTGAGTTTGCACATACACATGTGTGTGAGTGTGTGTGTGTGTGTGTGCATACACACGCATACACATGTGTGTGAGTGTGAATTTGTGTATATACACACACGTGTGTGTATGTGTGTGTGCATACATGTGTGTGTGTGAGTGTGTGTGTGTGTGTGATATTCAGGGGATGTGGGTTGTTCATCTGACCTTTGCATTAGCACTTGCTGGAATGCTGGTGTTTAAACTCTGCATGTCTGTCCTCGCTTTGACCATGTCATATTGTGGGCAGTTCCGCAACAAACTCCAGCAGCTCAGCTGAAACATCAAATTGCAACATTTTCTGGTGAAATGACCATTTCTGTGCTTTCTCTGGGTTGTTTGCTTCATGTTAACTCAACAGAAATTGTGTCACTGAAGGGTTTCGGACCAAGGTTTGGTAGTCTTCAGAGATACTATCTGTCAGTGTATTTTTTTTTCAACTTTCAGAAACAGTAGTGTCTGTAAGACGGAAGAGGCACTTCACTTCCCACAAAGATAATGAGACTGTTTGCAGATGTGAATGAAATGTGATGATGTAGACCTCAGGGAGAGAGAGTGCTCAGACTGGGTGTAGTCCCATTGCTATGCTATTATTATGGCTCAGTCCTGTCTGAGAACACTGTACAGGGCACCAGGAGCTCACCTTGTGCATCTTCTCTGCCTGTCCAGCATTCTGAGGGAAAAATGGTAATGAGAACATATTCATGCCTGATGTCACATTGGCATGTTTTGTTCTGACTCTGTTTTGGTCTGAGGCTTACAAACTGCAGGGAAACGGGAGGTGGGGACCCTAGCCCTTAAACCCATCTGTCTGACATCTAAGTGTGAAAAGGATTGTAAATCTCTGTCTTTCTCCCCCTTTCTCTTTCTCACCAATTTAAATTTTGATTTATTGGCAAGACCACAACAGTCAAAAAAAAAAAAACACAGAAACAACATCTAACAACAATGCAAAGTTTCATATATAATGCTAACAATGACAACATATAATGGAAGGGAAAAAACGTACAAATATACATAGAAATATACATTATATATACATACACATATATACATACATATATTTATTTTTTCCCTTTATTTAAACAGAGCTTGCTGTCGTCCTGTCCCTTATATTGTGGCAGGTAGCTACATATTTGGCTGCTTGTGGGGCTTTAGGCCCTTCTCCTAATATTATTGATCATTTGTCTATATCAGTCAATTTTTGAAAGGTAGGGAAAACAATGTTTATATTTAAAAAAAATACTTCTCTTTCTTGATCGTAATTTGTACAATGTAAAAGAAAGTGAATAACTGTCTCTACCTCAATGCTTTTGCAGCGGTCACACACCCTGTCTGGCCAGCCAAGTTTGTTTGTGTCGGCCCTTTTCAATGGCCAAGCTGTGGTAACTGACACAATATTTGGTCAGGATCTCTCTTTGTTTTGTATTTTTAATGTTTGGCAGATATTCTGCCAATTCATATTTTCTATTCAGTGCCTGATAGCAATCCATTCTGTTTTGAGATTTGGTGACTGTGTCCCAATGGTCCAGATAAGAGTTTTTAAGATGTTTGATAATTTAGTTTACAATAATTGGAAGTGTCCATGAGGTGCTGTCCTGAAGCTGACTGATGGTGGTGGTGTTGTGTTCAGTGAGCTTCAGGATCAGTTGGTTGGGGGGGTCTCTTTTCTATATTCTGCTGGGCTTTATGGTGAAGGGTGTTTGTACTATGTTTACAAAAGTATATTTTATTTTTACTTCTGTAGCAATTTTTAAAAAATATTATTTAAGTCATTTATGGCCTGATTTACGCCGAGTTTTGAGGGTTGATACTGTGTGTTTTGAAATGTTTCTGATACATTTTTTATTTCCTCACTACCAATTGCCTCTTTGTGTAATTTTGTGCATTTTGGAGCCTATCTGTAGGAAGCATTGAGGTTGTACAGCTCACTGGGCTGTGTATGTGAAATAAACCATTGTGTTCTCATTATAAACATGGTGATTTGACTATGATCTGACAATGGAATAGTCAATGACACTGTTACCAAGAGCTGAACTATATGTATCTACAGTTCTAGAAAATTCCTGGAACTCTCACCATCCAAAATCTTCACACACAATTTTAAAAATTCACACCCAACGATACAAACATCTAACTTCTGGGTCCCAATTCAAACTTTGCCATCAGACAATGCACACAAGCTGTCAAAAACACAGACTACATGACAGTAATATGCTGGAGGGATTAATTGAAAACACTGCAACCAAAATTTAGAATAGGTTTTATTTGGAACTTTGTAAAATCACAGCACTGACTGTCCAGATGACCCTTTCAGGAACTCCCTGGCGAGAGAAATTCAAAACAGTACTGTAATAAATACCGCTTACATTAGTGGATAAGGGAATACTGCTATATGCTATACATGCTATTTGGTCAAAAACCTGACCTTTGAAATGTCACACTGACAAAACATGTAAGGAAGAGTCCATGCACAGTAAAATACCAAATTTCTAAAAGCTTTACTGTATTTCCAAATGCAGCAAATGTACAGGTTACTCAGCATCAGTATCAGCATTTATATCACCTCGTCTCAGGTCTGGGTCAGTCCATAATATCTCATCAATGTCACACATTATGTTTGCTCTTGACAGGCAGCGTGAGAAAAATGCCTTTGTGTGCCCTATCCAACCCTGGATAGACTCCGCAGACACATCACCACAGGCGTCTACCCTTGCCTCCAGGAGGTTTTACTGTGCGTAGGGATTGTGGTCATACACTCTCCACCGCCATTCTGAAAAAAATTAACCCTAACCCTCAATCGGATTCAGAAATGGGGAATATGCTAGCAAAAACAGATCAGTGAACCTGGGGTGGTCATTGAACCAGACGGGAACCAGAGCAGCCCAATGGAAACTCATGTTATCCCAAATGACACCATATTGGGCTTGCTCTGGTTGCCCTTGTTCCCCTTCCTGCTGAAGAATGTTATTATGCAGCTGATCTAGAAATTGAACCATCTACCTCCCATAGATGGCCGCCTCTCAGTTCCGCAAAAATGAAATTTGACCATTACTGACATATGATCATCTATTACTGTGGTACAGTAAAAACTACACTGAGGACAAAGTGGAGATTCAGCCTATATGCACTACAACACTACATGTATCACAGTAACAACAAGGCAAATTACCTGTTTTCCCTTCTGAAGGTAGGACGCAACCGTGTAACGGCTTTGGTTGGGTTGCACTAGCTGTCCAGCTTCTCTCATAGTCCTCCCATGTATGAGCACATGATGAACTAGGGTGGCACGGATTTCACCTGCAATTATTTGTCTTTGTTGTTGTTGTTGTCATTGTCATCGTCATCCTTCCCATCCTCAACTTCTGTTGTCTTGCAACTTCTGCATTGCTAGGATCCATTGTTCCAAAGAACATGGACATGCCTCAAGGCCCTCTGAAGCTTAGTGTTTGCACCTAGAGAAAGGTGTGGTTTTTGAGTTTAGGATGTGATGACTTGAGTTAATCATACAGTATATTGAGAGCATGTGTTTGCTGAATGAACATATAGTGCAATGAATGATTTATTTGCCAACCTTCTTGTAAGGTTTTGCGGAAAGAGTTTTGAATATTGAAACGTGTAGAAACAGGTGAGAAGTGTTTACAGTTATGGGAAATGTGTGTGTACTTTTAGGAATGACGTAGGAGTATGGGTTTTTGTGCTACAGGAACCAGTTTTTGTGTTTAAGAAATCGAGAAAAACTGTACACAAACAAAAAAAACACAAAGAAAAGTAGAATTACAGCTCAGTAATCAATGTTACTGTAAACTCATGGAAACAAAAATAATTACAGTAAAATTATAGTGCAATGGTAAATACTACACTACTACACACAAAAAATAGTAGTGTAAGGGATGGGGTGAATGGTTTATGGCCCTGCCTTCTGTTAGGGTCTGGCCACATCACCTAATCCACATCACAAGCAATGTCATCCCTGGCTAGGCAATGGAGAACATACCGCCTTGCCTGCCGTATCCAACCCTGGACTGACCCCACCTCAATGTCTCCACATGCACCTTCACCACTTGTAGAAGAGGCAGACGGGCTTGTGATTGGTGGTCATACACTTTCCAACACCTATCAGAAAAGAATTCCTCAATCGGATTGAGAAATGGGGAGTAAGGGGGCAAGTATTCAAATGTGAAGTTATTGTGGTTGGTGAACCAGTCCTGGACCAAAGCAGCCTGGTGGAAATTAACATTATCCCTGAGGACAACAAATCTGGGCTGCTCTGGTCCACCCCTTTGCTCGGCTGGAATGAGGATGCCATGGAGTGTGTCCAGGAATGTGATTGTGTGTGCAGTATTGCAGGGACCTAGGATGGCATGGTGATGGAGAACTCCTTACAGACTAATGGCGGCACACAAGGTGATATTTCCCCCACGCTGCACAGGGATTTTCTCAACAGCTCTTTGTCCTATAACGTTTTGTGGGGGGTGGGTTGGGTCAGACACATTCAGTCAAAACTACAAGCTACAGGCAAGGCAGGTGTCCCCACAGACAACTCCTCCCAACCCTCAGAATGAGGGAACCTGCCTCGCACACTCTCGCTCTCACTGGCTCCATGTCAGCAAAGTTGTCACAAAAGAGGTGAGCTTACCTGAGGTCTATTTGTAGTGCTAAGGCTCAGATTGATTTGTGTTCAGTTAGTGTACAAGTGTCTTAATGGTTGTGTGTGAGTATTGCAAATTTCAGGTATGTTTTGAATTTTGAACAGAAGTGTTTTCCCAATAATTGCAAGAGCTTTCATTCTTGAGCGAAGTGTCTAATGTAAGAAACAGTGTGTACTGTTTTGTGTGTGTGTTGCAGAATTGCAAACCTCAACCCCTCAACCTATCACACCTCTTCCGGTCCCTTACAGGTATATAAACACCACGTACCTTTCTCCCATCGTGCTCAGCATTTCCGGCATTCACCTAGCTTGCACTGTTTTTCGAAAACAATGGATGTCCAACTCCACGCTTCGGATGATGACCTGTCCTGTGCTCCGGAGGCCGGCTTCGGGACGACTTCTCCCCGGGTCGTTTTCCGAGAAAGTGACCCGACAACCCCGGCTTGCAGTCGCCGGCCGACTCATTGCCTTTCATGCAGGCTGAGATCCAGGGCCGTCTCTCAGCCGTTGCCCTCCTCCTCTTCTCGCAGCTCTCTTCAGCCGAGGTGCCGTTCTCGCAGCCCTGTAGCTGGACCGTATCCCACCTCTGAGAGACTCCGCAGGATTGCGTTTCCCCGGACTGCGCAGAAGAGAGAGTTGTTACAGCTGTACATCGAGGCCCTCCGCATCGACGACCTAGCAGTCCCCGCCCACTCCCCAAGGCCGACGTCTGACGCAGCTCTGCAGCCAGGAGACCTTCATTGGACCCTGGGACGGTCCACTGCTGCCAGCATTTCCGGCATCCCACCTCCTCCCCATCTCCACCTTCATCCTCTCCTTTCTCTGGGGGGGTTCATAATCCTAACTACTATCCCAATTTCTTTCAGCCAAAAGGAAGTGGGGTTCCCTCTCCATGAGGACATGATGACTCCTCCCCCCTTTGACACCAAGCCCAAGTTCATTCTTTTCTATCCCTTCTCAATAAACTCATTTTAAATGCTATATCGTTGCTGTATCTGAGAGTTCATACTACTGATGGTGCCTTTGTTTAAGGCATGGTTACAAAAGTTAAAGGTTCTGACGCTTTTGTCTAAGTATTCACTTTTAGTCTGTAAGCAATCAACAAAAACTGTACTGGCACTGTCATAATTATTTCTTGGGGCTAATTTAATAGATTGATATGTGTTAGTTGATCCAAATATATGGTAATTTCCCTGGATGTTGTGAAAATGTGTGTGCGTGTGAGTGTGTGTGTGACAGTATGTGTGTGAGAGTGTGTGTGCGCGCGTGCGTGGGTGTGTGTGAGCTTCTGCGGGAAATTAGAAGGTGCTTTCAGGAACACTCTGTCTTGAAGTGCAAATGTCAGTGAGAGAGTGGGTGGACTTGAATCTTGCAAGTGAAAACCTCAGATATATCACGTTTTCCCTCTCTGTCTCCGAAATGCCCTCAGATGGCTTGGCAAAACAAAAACCTTTTTAAAGGGACATACAAAGGAAAGCAGTTTCAATTACCACTAAAACGACTCAGACAGCAGATACTCTCACACTACAGTGGTCCTGCTTCCCAGCAGAGTCTTAAATGAAAGTGAACATGCTACTTTGTTGTTATTTGTTTAGTTGATCTACTGTCACTGCATTATTTAAGCTCAAGTCATTTGACACGATATGAAAAATACATAACTATTTATGGTGGCTAATTTGTGTCACAGCAGTTTGGTTGTCAGGGAAACAGGGAGCTATAGAAATTGTAACTAAAAACATCTGTTGATAAGAGGATTATGATTTCTTAATAAGAAGAGTGCCTCATGTCCCATTTAATGAGATATCTGATACCACTGATTGCTGTTTCATTGACTCTTTCACTCACCACCTTCTTAGCATGGCAGTTTTATTGTGATCGCCTTAGAAAACTGATGTCAGTCACATTAAAAGGTACCGGAGAACACATGTGTGCCTCTCATGGTTTAGCTTCATATGCAGAGAGAACACATGTGTGCTTCTCTTGCTTTAGCTTCATATGCAGAGAGAACACATGTGTGCTTCTCATGCTTTAGTTTCATATGCGGACAGAACACATGTGTGCTTCTCGTGCTTTAGCTGTGTATGCAGAGAGAACACCTGTGCTTCTCATGCTTTAGTTTCATATGCAGAGAGAACACGTGTGCTTCTCATGCTTTAGTTTCATATGCAGAGAGAACACGTGTGCTTCTCATGCTTTAGTTTCATATGCGGAGAGAACACATGTGTGCTTCTCATGCTTTAGCCCCGTATGAAGAGAGAACACGTGTGCTTCTCTTGCTTTAGTTTCATATGCAGAGAGAACACGTGTGCTTCTCATGCTTTAGTTTCATATGCAGAGAGAACACGTGTGCTTCTCATGCTTTAGTTTCATATGCGGAGAGAACACGTGTGCTTCTCATGCTTTAGTTTCATATGCAGAGAGAACACGTGTGCTTCTCATGCTTTAGTTTCATATGCGGAGAGAACACGTGTGCTTCTCTTGCTTTAGTTTCATATGCGGAGAGAACACGTGTGCTTCTCATGTTTAAGCTCTATATTCAGTGATGGGACACCTTTAGTGGGATTTTTTTAATCAAATAGCCTCTTGCCAAACTTCAATAAGAATCATTGCTGACTCATGCAGCACAATAATGAGAGTAATGCATGCAAAATAGGCACTAAATCCATCCTGTGTGTCCCTGCATTACCTGAAGTTTACTGAACAAAGGTCTTATCAGCTTCGGCTTTGCTGACAGAGCAGGAAAGTGGCTAAGAACCAGAATCAGAAAAGAAAGCAGTGATTTGTTCAGGAAAAGGTAAGGCCTAGTTTACTCATTGTAATTCTAATGTAATAATTTTCTGGTCTGGTATATCTTTCAAAAACAATGAGCACTTATTGTCTTATCTTAATCAAGTTGTATTTTTTCCAAGGTCGGTGTGGAAAGTTTTTAAACATGAAGAAAATCTGCGTTTATGTGGATAAAAATAGCCATTGTATTGTTTTGCAGCTCCAAGTTCTGTTTGCCCCTTTTGTTTATTTTTAAAATTTATTTCATTGTCTGGTTAAATCCATAATTACAGGGCCAGACGATCCATACAGCTCTAGTGGTGGCAGAGCTTTTTTTCTGCTAGCTACAAACACTTCATTAAATGCAACATAAACAGACATTAAGCTGCCGGTTCACTCCCCTTAGATTATTACTTATGCCCACAACACTGTTGATTTAATTTTTTTAATGAACAGCCTGTATCCAGAGTCAAACCGGGGATGCCTAACTGTGTTTGTAAATGAGATGTTTGTCCAAACCCTTCAGCCTGCACGGATAGTGTTTTCATCTGCTTGTAGATACCATTAATATTGACTAATCAAAATTAAGACTATGACCCCAATGAAATATAAAATAATTATTTCTTTAATTTGAACCCTCTCATGTACACACAGAATGAAATCTTAATACAAGTCACTGGGGATCGGTAGAGATGCAATATTGTCCCACCCCTCCCCCTCACTAAGGCCCCCATGGCCCTCCCCCTCCCTCTCACTACAGCCCTCATGGCCTGCCCCCTTCCCCTCACTACGGCCCCCATGGCCTGCCCCCTTCCCCTCACTACGACCCCCCATGGCCTGCCCCCTTCCCCTCACTAAGGCCCCAATGGCCCTCCCCCTCTCCATCACTACAGGCTCTGCACCCGACCCCCACAAATGAGTTTATTGATCAGGTTTGTCCCATTAGCCCATGATGAGTTTGTGACAGACCACTCTCTCCATTACCCTAATAGAGGAGTGCAGAGAAAAACACCCCCTACTGGCACAGAGACAGACAGACACACACACAAACAAACACACACACACACACACACACAGGGCAGGTCGACTGCAGTGGGGTGTTTACATAGGTGAGGTGTTTGCAATGATGAGGTTTTTGCTCAGTCAGCTCTGAGGTCCTTACAGCCCACTGCTGTGAGCCACCCTATCACCAGGGTTAGACAAAACCCTAGCTGTTCAATCACCACCGAGGATAGACAAAACTCTGAGTTAGACCCCCTACATTGTCTCCACCAAATACCCAGCTGTAAATCTCCACAGGTCATGGGTTAAACTTGCTTGCATGTGCGACCCAAATTTTTTCTGCTCAGGTAATGTGAAGGCTGTAGGTGGCCAGTTCTTTAGATTTTATAGATTTCTATCTTGAGCAAGGACTTGAATTGAATTTGGTTTTCCATGATTCAAGCACATTTGTCATTTTGTCCCTTAGGAACCAAAAAGCTATTTGCGGAGGAAAATGAATGTAGGAAACCCCCCTGTGATTCGCCCCCACTCTGTAATAGATGGATAAATTATTCATTACCTCTGATGACAGATGACCCCTTTCAACCGCTGAATAAACACGCAAACGTTCAACATAGCCGACTCAAGGAATCCATCACCTTGGGCTGGAGCGTCAGTCATTCTACCAAGCGAACACCGTGTGGAGGATTAAACATGAGCCATGGAATGGGATCTTGAGTGTGTGTGTGTGCTTGTGTGTGTCTGTATCTGTGTTTGTGTGTATGCGTGTGTGTGCATGCATGTGTGTGTGTACATGTGAGTGTGTGCGTGTGTGTGTGTTGTGACACAGCGCCAGGTGTGGCCACTGTGCCGAGTGGTGAGTGGATGGAAACACAGCAAAGGTTGAACAAAAAAGGGGCCAAAGGCCATTTATTTACCCCTTGTAGCGGAAAAGGAAAACACTACAAATGGTCTTAACACAAAATAGGGTCAAAACACAAAACCGGCACAGCCATCCAAAACACAAAAAGTCCAAATGTTCAAAAGTCTTTGCAGCCTCTCAGGCTGTGCTTCAATAGAAGGCCTAATTGAAGGCAAGTGCTCACAGCTGAGTTGATTAGGAATCACTCGCAGGTAAGCCTGCCTGTTTGTGAAGCCTCTGCTGTTGCAGCTCCAGTTCCTCTCCAGGCTGATGCAGGGAAACAGGAGACTAACAGCAGTAAAATGGGAGGTGCTGAGGAGCTTGCTCCTCCCTCCGCCTCTACCGGCGCCACCGTGTGCATTCGTGTGTGTGTGCATTTGTCTGTATGTATGATAGTGTGCTTGCATATGAGTCCCTCTGTGTATGTCTGTGTATGAGGACTGTTCTGTTGCTTGTTCTGTGTTCTGTTTTTGTTGTTGCTTTGTTTTTTTTTTTTTTTACTTTTCAGATGATCATCACCTCGAGTTAGAAGATGCAGCATCTGAGGATGTTGTGTCCATCAACGAGCAACAACTTTGAAAGGATGTCAAGATATAAAATGTATCGTCCACGTCGTCACTTTGGACATTTCTCAGGACATTTCTCGAGACATTATATGGGATTTTTCTTTGGCAATTAATCAGGACACTCTTGTTCATTTCAAGTTAGTTATAACTGTTAGGCACTTTGTTCGAATTAGCTAAGCTTGTTTCTGCCAATAATTTTGGCTGTTAATTGTCTCCTGTAGCTTTTGAATTATGAACACTCTAAATTGCATAATGACACCATGAGAACTCCACTTGTATGTATGTTATTTGTTACTTGAATTGTATTTTATTTTGAAATTACTGGTATTTTGCTTAGATTGTTTGTCATAAATAATACGTTGTTTGTCTTTTGTATTCTGGACAGCTTATCTAGTTGTATTCGATTGTGATCGTATGATTGTGGTGGCTTAGTGTTATTACCAACTTAGTCCTCTTTGTTATTGAAACATTGGTGGACTTTCATGTCGTAACAGGGCATGAGGAGGTGTGTATGGAGCTTGTGTATCACAGAGACTCACTACATTCACTCTGCCTTCATGATTGTAGCTGTGGTTGGGAGCTAAAAAGAGTCATCCTCTGTATTTTTCCTTACAGCTCATAGTGAAGTCCAAAGCATATTTCCTTGTCTTAAACAAAACAGAAAACGCCTAAAGACGTTGTAATGTCAAGTCTATTTAGATTGACTCGTATAGGCCCTCAAATAGACTCTTTGATTGGGTTCCAGCCCTTTGACTTTGAACAGGTATGTGTTGCTGGGTTGTGTTCTGGGATAAAGCCATGCAGGTGACCCACAGCAGTCTGGGGCAAACACCTCATGTCCCTGGGCTTCAGCAGGTTAGTTGCTTGGGGCAGAGTCTTAATGTCTCGACAGGTGCAGTCACATTCAGCTGGCCCTGAAATAGTCACAGTCCCCTCCATCTCCAACTCCTTCACTTCCCACATGAGCAAACTGTTCTCGCTAAAATCTCACCTGTCATCTTCCTGCTGAGAGCAGCTCCTGCCCACTCTGTCCTGTCTCAGAATGCTAGTAACTTTGTTATCTGCAGTTTGAATTATTATGTCATGAATAATATATATTTATTTATTGTTAAATGTACATAAATATTGATACCTGAATTGATAACCGATGTGCTGTGATACTTTTATAAACTGTTGTGTTATAACACAACAATAAAGATGAGAGACAGATTTTCATATCTTGCCTCCAACAAACAGTGACGTTAAAAAAATTGCTAATGCAATCGCAAGCTAATGAAATTCCTTTTTTCTATACATCCTGACACATGATGCATGGACTGTTGGTAAAACAAATAATGCTTGCTAAGCAGAACGACTTGCAGATTGAACAAGCTTGATAGCAAAAGCTAGCTCTCCTTCAGAGTGGCTTTATGACATCTTTAGTATCACAAAGCAAAAAGGTGAAAGTTAAACCAAAACAAATCATAACTGCCATTGATTACAGCAGATGGAAATAAAAAAAACCCAGCCATAGTTCACACATATGGGAGAAGAGTTTTGTGTTTAGTATGAAAAAACAGTATGCACCTACTCCTGCAGGCAACAATAAAACACATGTCGTATGCACCAGAAGCTAGCTGCTTATCCTGCTTCCTATTGTTCATTTACAGATTATCTTATCATTCTATCTAAAACTTGCTGTGATTAACAGGTTTTAGTTTCCTGAGATATACACACGTGTGCTTGTAATTTCCCTTTCAAGTTGTGATCTGTGATTGTTTTATAGTGAAAGAGGAATGGCATAATTATTATTTCAGTTTCTCACCTTATTATTTCAATTCGTTAGTGGCATATGTAATGCCAGACTGAGCTGTCGGTTAATTTGCAAGAATATTCAGATTTGAACAGAGCCCAATCCTCCTTCAGCACATTCACATGGTTATTGTCCGAAGGTCTGAATTACAGCCCATTCTATGTTTTATGCCATCTCCTTGAGCGCAGGTGATCTTTTTCCCTTGGCGTGCAACTGAACAGCCCAAAGAGTCTGAAACACTCAAAGCAATTTCACAAGTCTGTAAAACCTCTTCAGAAATAAAGGCTGTTGCGTTATTATAGCAGATAAATTTCCCTGATATACAAGATCAGGGTGTACATAAAAATCCTCCTCACCCTGAACTCGTCCTGGCCTGTAGACGTGTTCGTTTGTTTGTATGGGGCATTGGGCAAGGTTATTCACTGAAACATTGAGAGTTAAAGCCATTCCTCACATTTCTGAATGTGGAGGGGGACGGGAAAGGACCTATTGAATGGCAGTGTGGAAAGACACATAGGCCTAACTGTGCAGGTGTAGTTACACATTGACAGTAGGCATACAAATGTTTGTGATAAGGGAGGGGAAGGATAATGAATGTCAAAGGCTCTAAGCGTGGGACATTTGGGGTTGCCAAGGCCTCACGTGGAACTGGTTAGCCTTAATTAACATGACCTGTGGGAGGGGGAGGGCCTGACAGAGATGGAGAGGACAGGGGGTGAGGAACAGGGGGTGGGAGTGAGGGGAGGGGGATCGGGAAATGGAACCGGGGAAGATGGGAAGGAACAGAAGTAGGCTCTGATCTCTGTATCTGGTGCCTTGGCACAAAAATAAACCATAATTTCTTTATTTACAGGGGATTGAAAGCAAGGCATTCATTTTTACGATCTGATACCTTGTGGGACAGGGGAGGGAGGGCTGTAGGCTGGGGGAACAGCAGCAGTGGGGGTCATCCACAGCAACGCTGAACTCTGTTATCTCTCCCTGAGCGCAGCTGAGCTCTGTTATCTCTCCCTGAGCACAGCTGAGCTCTGTCATCTCTCCCTGAGCAAAGCTTAACTATGTTGTCTCCCCCTGAGCACAGCTGAGCTCTGTTATCTCTCCCTGAGCACGGCTGAGCTCTGTTATCTCTCCCTGAGCACAGCTGAGCTCTGTTATCTCTCCCTGAGCACGGCTGAGCTCTGCTATCTCTCCCTGAGCACAGCTGAGCTCTGTTATCTCTCCCTGAAGACAGCTGAGCTCTGTTGCCTCCCCCTTAGCACAGCTGAACTCTGTAATCTCTCCCTGAGCACGGCTGAGCTCTGTTATCTCTCCCTGAGCACAGCTTAACTATGTTGTCTCCCCCTGAGCACAGCTGAACTCTGTCATCTCTCCCTGGGCACAGCTGAGCTCTGTCATCTCTCCCTGAAAACAGCTGAACTCTGTCATCTCTCCCTGAGCACAGCTGAACTCTGTCATCTCTCCCTGAGCACAGCTGAACTCTGTCATCTCTCCCTGAACACAGCTGAGCTCTGTCATCTCTCCCTGAGCACAGCTGAACTCTGTCATCTCTCCCTGAACACAGCTGAGCTCTGTCATCTCTCCCTGAGCACAGCTGAACTCTGTCGACTCTCCCTGAGCACAGCTGAGCTCTGTCAACTCTCCCTGAGCACAGCTGAGCTCTGTCGACTCTCCCTGAGCAAAGCTGAGCTCTGTCGACTCTCCCTGAGCACAGCTAACCTCTTTAATATCTCCCTGAACACGGCTGAGCTCAGTCATCTCTTCCTTAGCACAGCTGATCACTGTTATCACACACAGCAGCAGCTGAGGCAGAAATGATTTCCTCATTCAGCTGCCTCAGCCTTTACAGGGAACCTCCATTCAGATGGAAATTTGGCTTTTCTTTTTTTAGCCATTTCTTGCTTCCCTTATATTTAATTTCTCCCTCCCTCCCCCTCTTCCTCCTACTACGCTCTCTTTCTAACTTATTCTTCAGCACAGTTTGAATCCAACGGACTGAAGTACTCATGTGCTTTATGTCATCTACTGCAGTCTTGTTTATTTATGTCATGCAGGGTATTACAACTTTTTCAATGAAATTATTTTTTGCCCATACATTCAGCCAAGTTTAATTTGGCTGTCTTCATAAAGCAGAACCAGTTATTTGAACCCCTTGGGACTGGGAGAAGTTTGGACAATTGAAAGTGCCATCAAAATACAAATGAAATATTTTATTGTGATAAATCATTTGATTGAAACAGTTGCATAATTGTTCCTGTATTTTTACATAGGCTACTCTTATTTTGTACTTACCAGCAATTTAACCAGCAATTTCTGTCAAGTAACATGAAATACAGGTGTAACAGGAGGACCAGACATTGGTAACTGCAAAAAATACTCCTAATAATCATTCACACTAAAACTGATGTTAAAAACTGTAACTTGAAATGGCAAACTGATCTAACACATGTGAATCATCAATCAATAACAAGTTGGAGGATGTTCGGATCCTCTCAGTGGTCAATAACCGAGAAAGTTCTGATGCATTCAGTACTGCAGTAAGAATGTGTGTTCAATCGTCTCACTTTGTGAGCAGTAAAGCGGTGCTGCTGCATTACTAAGTTTTGCTGTAGCTGCAAATCCATTGGCAGCATCTCTCCATCAGTGGCACAGGAGAGATTTTTGAAGTAGGGGGGACCAAACTGTGAGCAAAAGGTCTCAACTTTTATGCTTATACAATTGTTTTTTTTTTTTCTCGAAAGCTGAGCTCTGTCGTCTCTGCCCGTCCCCCCCTGCCATCTGCGCCCCTGCTCTCCATAAACCAGCATGGCTTTGCCCAAATGAAGGGAGGTGTTTTTCCATCCTCTCAGCTGAGCTTCTTCACTCTTTGGGAGCATTCTAATACTCAGCTTTGTCTCCTCAATTCCTCCTTTCCTCTGTGCTCTGATCTATGCATCCTCTGTCCCTCCACTGTTCCAAAAAGGTAGGAAATGAAATCTCGCCTCTTCCACTCGCTTCCTCCTTTCCTCCAACAGAGGAACATCAATCATCCTACCGCGGAAATCTTCACATTTCTAGGTGACATTTCATTGTGTTCATTTCTAGTCACATTAAAAGACCATCCCACTGAATATTTCACAATCAAAAAGTTCTTAAACACTATAAGGGATTTACCAACACTTAAGTATCAGTTCCGGAACAATAAATAGTAATCTGATAATTTACATTAATAGGGAAACATTACTGTTTGCGTTTTCAAACAAATCCACATTGACTCCATATTTTCATGTTTTTGAGCTGCAAATGGAAATTTTACCAATGTAAAATTCAGCGAGTTAGTGGCAGGTTTTTTTTATTTCTTTGTACATATGTTTATGTTACAGCAGAATGCGAGCAACTGACATTCATATTTTAAGGCATGGAAAGTGCTGGCGGCATATGAGAAATGTGATTGGCTTAGATATCCTCGGAATCAGTCAAAGTTACTTCTTCACCAATAGATGACGTCTAATTTGATGACGGGTGAATTGGATTTGCTGTTCCAAAATTTGTTTCCAAATTTTGTTTCTGGGGGAAGGAAAGGAGGGGAAGAAACGAGTGGAAGAAAAGGAGGAGACAAGAAAAATTATTGGAACGCACACTTTATGTCCCTCGTCATTTTGAAAGTTAAAACCATTCTCCAGGGTGGCAGACAGGCTCTGGAAAGGGTTGATATGAGCAGGGTGGATGTAGCCAGGCATTCTCACCTCTCAAGCCGGTCCTCCTAAGAGCACATCTGCTTTATTCAGTGGAGGATTCACACCGTTATTTTCGCACCAGAGTTTAAAAGGTGGTAGCAAGGCTGCCCCACGTCCTGCTGCAATGCAGCCCAAAACCATGTGGGATACAGGCACAGATCCGGCTGAGCTCTGGCTGGCTTCAGCCATACCATAGTCAGCCAAAAGGGCTGAATCCCATCCAGTTAGCTTTATGTACCACAGTCATTTTAAGTTTAAATGTGATGGAGCTAAGACTTAGCTACCTTCAGGTAGTGTCAACATTTACAGAGCAGCTTAGTTAAAAATCTATCACTGTAGGCCTAGAAAAATCACCATTGGATAGATGGTAGCTAGTTTTTAGTAGCAAATTATCATTGCTACATGTGGTGTCACATTATATTCTAGCTTTATTACATATTAATGCCAACAATTTTTGGTGAGAAATCTGTACCCAGAATTTCAACAAACCAGGCTGTTATTGAAACCATGGCAACCTGTACTTCTGAATCAGGTTGCATTCACAAACTATGCCCATGAAGAAATGGTTTACACTTCAAAAATGGCTGGTACACATTAATGTACATTTGTCTTTAAAATGAATGAAAGAAGCAAGAGGAGAATGAACCCTCAGAATGCATTTGGACGGAGTTTTTTATGATATAGCGAGTTGTATATTGGTATGAACACTGATCTTGGGCTAGGAGTCCGGGGGGAAGTATCGTGCTTCACTATTTTTTTAGGATGAAATTATACCCAATTTGACTGTTAGAAAAGAGGGTGAAAAAAAGAAGAAAGGGAAGTAGACTTGATGGTGGAGATGGGGAGGGGGAGGGAAACAGAGAGCATGATGGGAGAGAAGGTATGTGGCAAATTAATACCTGTGTAAACAACTAGATTGGATGGATGCTGGTGTTTGAGTGAAGGGTTGTCTGAAGGTTACCTCTCCCGAAATTTCTTTTTACAAACTCCAACATATGTTTGAGTTGATACATATTTGGAACTCTGGTGTACTTAAATTATTTTATATGAGGACGTATGGTGCTCTTATGACATAATTTATTCATTTGGCAGATGATTTTATAATTAGTGCCTTAAAAAGCATCAAAGCACACACTGTAATTTCAAAGCAAGGGAGGACGTGTCTGTCCCTGAATAAGAAATGATGAGGTTGTTCACAGTGAATGCGATGTTGAAAACTTTGGGCACGTCAGGAGTGCGTTAGAGGTCCTTTGGCAATGCTTTGGCTGCATTCAGGAAGTTACAAAAAAGAGAATCTGTTTCTCAAGATGATGTGACCCACATAACAAGGAAAGTTTTGTCATATCCTGAAAAATCATCCTTGTGATCGTCACACAAATGTCAGATAAGGTTGTGGACTGCTTGTAGATAAATAAAGTTGTCTGAAATAAACACTGCATTGACTGAGCCTCTGCATTCACACCTCAAATCTTTGCACAGCACATCTTTTTTCTTTCAGTCTCCAAAGCCATGCAGTCTAGTCTCACCTGTATGGGGCACTTCACATGTGCATACCCTCCACACCTGTCTAATCCCTAATTAAACTGTATACAGCAGAACCCTGCCTCACCTGTTTGATCCCTAATTACACTGCAAACAGCAGAACCTTGTCCTCACCTGTCTAATCCCTGATTCACACTGCAAACAGCAGAACCCTGCCTCACCTGTCTAATCCCTGATTACACTGCAAAGCAGAACCCTGCCTCACCTGAACCCCTGATTACACTGCAAACAGCAGAACCCTGCCTCACCTGTCTAATCCCTGCATTACACTGCAAACAGCAGAACCCTGCCTCACCTGTCTAATCCCTGATACAATTGCAAACAGCAGAACCCTGCCTCACCTGTCTAATCCCTAATTACACTGCAAACAGCAGAACCCTGCCTCACCTGTCTAATCCCTGCATGCCTCACCTGTCTAATCCCTGATTACACTGCAAACAGCAGAACCCTGCCTCACCTGTCTAATCCCTGATTACACTGCAAACAGCAGAACCTGCCTCACCTGATCCCTAATTACACTGCAAACAGCAGAACCCTGCCTCATCTGTCTAATCCCTAATTACACTGCAAACAGCAGAACCCTGCCTCACCTGTCTAATCCCTGATTACACTGCAAACAGCAGAACCCTGCCTCACCTGTCTAATCCCTGATTACACTGCAAACAGCAGAACCCTGCCTCACCTGTCTAATCCCTGATTACACTGCAAACAGCAGAACCCTGCCTCACCTGTCTAATCCCTAATTACACTGCAAACAGCAGAACCCTGCCTCACCTGTCTAATCCCTAATTACACTGCAAACAGCAGAACCCTGCCTCACCTGTCTAATCCCTAATTACACTGCAAACAGCAGAACCCTGCCTCACCTGTCTAATCCCTAATTACACTGCAAACAGCAGAACCCTGCCTCACCTGTTTAATCCCTAATTACACTGCAAACAGCAGAACCCTGCCTCACCTGTCTAATCCCTAATTACACTGCAAACAGCAGAACCCTGCCTCATCTGTCTAATCCCTAATTACACTGCAGACAGCAGGCCCATGTCTCACCTGTGAAATAATTCACTTTTGTAAAAACCTGTTACTACAATGAATAATGGTGCTTGTGATTTTCCCCCAGAAAAAAAAAAACAGTTTACATGATGAGCACAATATAAAGAAACAAAATATGTATGAATGTTCGCAGTTTGTAATCCCTCAATGTACTATAGTACACTAAACTTCTGAGTTTTATGTTGCTCTGGATAAGAGCATCTGCAAAATGCCTATAATGTAATGTAATGTAAACTGAAATAAAGTGACAAAGTAAATGTACTGTAAAAATATGCAAATAATAAAGAACATAGAATACAGTAAAATAATTTCCACATCTACCATTAAAAACGAATGAAAAAAAAAAACAGTTTGTACATACAGAAATCTGCCTCAGCATCCTATCTCTGTTCAGAGATTCTCATCAACATCACACATTATCCTTAGCCAGGCAGCAGGGGGAAAAAACTTGTATGCCTTATCCACCCCTGGCAAGCCTCAACTGTAATATCTACACAAGCCTCCACCATGACCTGGAGGAGGTGAACACTGATGTATGGGTCTCGTTCATAGGCCTTCTACCTACATGCTGAAAAAAAACTTCTCTATGGGGTTTAGGAAGGAAGAATATGCAAGGAGAAAGATGTTGCTAAAACTTGGGGTATCACTGAACCAGTCATGAAACAGAGCAGCCCAGTGGAAACAACATAGAGTGGCTGCTCTGGTTGTGTTGGCTCCCTGTGGTCTAGTCAATATATATGTTCTTGAAGACCACTGAAGGTCCAGAGTATAGAGGCTTCTGGGAAGTGGCTCAGATTCACTCAATGCCCAGCTTCCCCCATTGGTATCCCATAAACAACGAAATAGTCATCTGTAGTCGCATGGATCTCATCAGCAACATCCTTGCCCTTGCCCTTCCACTTCCTCCTCCTCCTCTTCCTCCATCTCTCATGTGTTCTCTTAATCCTCTTCATCTACCTTCAGGTCTTTCTGGAACCAAACATGGGAACCGACCCATGGCCCTTTCATGTACCCATCTGTTACTCAGCTTCTGAGTAGTGTGTTAAGAATTTTGACCCTTAGTGTTTCCATATGGGGAATTGTGTGTTAATGGGTTTGAGTTGTGAAGACTTGAGTTAATGATATTGAATGCCAGTGTTTTGTAAATGAGCACATGTACCCACAGTTATAAATGAAGAGACTTGTGAGTTGTTCACAAAATTTCAACAAATCTGGATCATGTGTAAAAAGAGGGGAATTGTGTTTAAAGTTGTCTGCTTTTGGTAGACGGCTTTATGGTTTGGGATGTTTAGTTAATAGGCCCAATTATAGTGCTTAAGCATGCAAGGAAAAACTGTAATAGAGAGTTAGTCATTGCACAAAAGTTAGTCATTGCACAAAAGTATAATTTTGCTCTTTTGTTTGAATCGAAACTACCTTGTTGTGACATCAGGGACAAGCATGCAACTGCAGCTCATATTGGAGGTTAATTCCATGTTCCAATTTTCATGTCAAGCAATAAAATAAACTTCTGAAGACACCCACATTCGTCTTTAAACTAAGGAACGTTGATTAATTTTACATCTGTGACCATTTATGGTTTTTGTGATGTGCTTTATTGCCAGCTGCAATTCCCTCAAATTTTAGTTTTGAAACATACAAAATCACTTTTAAATACCACGCAAGTTGTCTGTAATTAAGAAGTACTGGTTGCAAAATAGCTTTTAAAATGGAAAAAACTCCCAAGTTAGTAATATGTTAGATAATTAAAAAAACACATTTAAAAAGCAAAACTTGTGGACTTTTGATCTACAAAGATGTTGAAGGTTTGTTTTTCAGATTGCAATTCAGATTACAGTGTGTTGATAGTATAATGCTGTAGGGGACATGCATCTGTGTTCTGCCTAGAGGTGCTTATAGCCACAGATTTGTCTGCTATGTTTATTCCTTCCCCATCTCAAAAACAATTTGGTATTTAATGTTTGTTTATTTACCCAGAATTGGTGGCACTCAGTAACCTTTGACCTCCTGGTATGCTGTTGGGGAGAAGGACCGCTGGTGTGGTATGCTGTCGGGGAGAAGGACCACCGGTGTTTTTCTGAGGTTGGGGAATGACTTGAGGAACATTCCAGCCCTAACCTTGCTTTGGCAAATTCTGATCCCTGACCTTTCTTCTTTCACCCAATGAAATTCCCGCCATGTTCCACACACTGTGAGGCAGTGAGCAGTATTTAGCGCACTTAAGTGTCTTAAGGCAGTCTCCATTGCTCAGCTCTATGATGTTAAATTTCAACTGCACAGAGGGTCACACATTTGCCATTAAGACATTACATAACACCGCTCTAGGGGAATAGACATAAATGTAATTAACAGCAGTGAATGGGTTCTTGCCTCAGTATTGAATTTTGTCCTCTTCCATGTGACAGAAAAACCAGGTGACTGAGATCCAGTTGGATCACTTACCTACAGCGGTCTCAATTTACATCAGCCTCCTGCCTGGATTTCATAATAAATTCGAACACGCATTTTTTATACATTCATTTTCTATATTCATTGCTTTTGTATTTGATAAAATGTCTTTCTTTCAAAATAGAAAATTCTGATTGTTTGTCTTCAGCTTTCCATTTTTTTCAGTGTTGTTTGTAACCATTTTCATATATGTGCTACCATTGCAGTGTTTGAAAAGTAGGCACCAATAAGAGGCAAAACAGGCAGTGACATGGCTGTTAATCTGATGGACAGACAGATGGACAGGACTGCTGACACAGCTCTCCCACTTCTCATTCCTTACACGCTCTTACTCACTGAAATCCCAACAGTCATGCTCACTTGCAAAGACTGAAAAGTCTAGAAGTTTTAACTTTAGAGCTGTTCCATTCCTCTAAAATTACTCTAAACTCTGGAGCTTTCATACAAAATCAAACACTAAATCTTTATTCCATTATTTTTCATCACACCAAAACATTGAAAATGAACATATGATGACCTTTATGATCACCCTGTCTGGGAGAAAGCTTCTCAGGATTTTTGGTAAGAAACACCATTTTTGTTGCTTGTTCTCACTGTGGTCAGCTGGTCAGACAATGAAAATCAGGTGCTGCCTTGAGTGTGCAGTTTTGCAAACATGGTAATTGCATCAGTGTTAGCGGAGTGGAGGAAGGGTCACGCACCGAGCAGGCTACATGAGTTCAGCTTTCTGCATAGCTGATGTAAGTGCTGACACTCCTTTCCCAATTTTAACCGTGAGTTTCTGGCCAATACTTCACTTGGATACAAAAACTTGTTGATTATATTTTGAAATTCCCCATTTGATTTACAGAAAGTTACATGTAAAACACAACCATGCTGCGTTTGTCTTTATCTGTGTGTGTGTGTTTGTGTGTGAGTGAGCATGTTTGTGTGCATGTGTGTGTGTGCGTGTGTTTTTATGTTTTTGTGTGTATATGTGTATGTTTGTTGTGTTTGTGTGTGTGCGAGTGTTTCTGCAGCCTTTAAACAGCATTATGGTGTCATTGAAACAGAGGCTAACAGATGCACAGAGAATGGTGAATAGCCCTCATTTACACACAGGTTTAAATGAATATATCGACATAATAAAATGTAAGGATTATTGCAAAATCAAGAAACCAATAAATAACTAGATGTGATTCCAGATATAACTGTCTACAGTTTAGTGATGACATGTCTTTCACAGTACATGACTTTTCACTGTACAACCGTTCAGATTCCAAACAACATTTTTCTTTAAACTGTTGCTGAATGCAATATGAAAGTGAGCTACCTCCAAACTCTTTCATTGACCACACATCTGATGAGAGGTGTTGCTCTTTTAGTAATAGATCTGTTGTCAAACAAGCCTTTCGTTGAATCCAGATTCCACACCGGGTTTTCCTCATAGCGTAAATTCAGCCAGTGTAAGCAGACCCAGCTGGCCTTCAGGATGGAGGGTTTGCTATGTGCGCAGATGAAGGCAGCTCTTAGGACCAGGTGGGGCTAGGGGGCTTGTCTGCGTCCATTAACTCACGTTACATTAAATCCTCAGCCCCACCCCCCTTCAGAGACGGGGGAGTGACCAGGTGCTGTATCAGAGTTCATAGTTGCAGTACAAAGGGCAGGAAGAGGGAGACTGGGCGGGCTGGGACAGTGAGTGAGGTGGGTGGGGCAGATAGTAGTAGGTGTGCCTGTGTGAGGGCCATCACCCCTGAGTGAATCATTTATATGGGTTATTTTTTAACTTAGAGATGGAGCCACACTAACCAAACACAACACAGGAGACTGTCTATTGTAGCAAAAGGGTCTCACGCTGTGCCATACTGATGGGTGCCTGCATCCCTGACAAATAGCATGCCCTGCTTTTACACTCACGTGGATTTATAACATTGTTTATGTATCATGGTTTTCATAATAGTGCACAATATTGAATATTCTCTAATAACATTATTCTCAGCCCTGGGACATGTGAGATGTGTCTGTCACCCCCTTTGTGTGCAGTATGGAGGGCCCTGGGACATGCAAGGTGTGTCTGTCACTCCCTCTGTGCAGTATGAAGGGCACTGGGACATGTGAGGTGTGTCTGTCACCCACTCTGTGTGCAGTATGGAGGGCCCTGGGACATGCTGGGTGTGTCTGTCACCCACTCTGTGCAGCACGAAGGGCCCTGGGACATGCGAGGTGTGTCTGTCACCCCCTCTGTGTGCAGTATGGAGGGTCCTGGGACATGCGAGGTGTGTCTGTCATGTGAGGGTCCTGGGACATGCGAGGTGTGTCTGTCACCCCCTCTGTGTGCAGTATGGAGGGCGCTGGGACATGTGAGGTGAGAAAGAGGACACAGTAAAGATTAAAAGATAGAAAAGAGAAGGAAGTCTTTATCAGTTACACCCTGATTCTCGGAATTATTCCTTGTTCACTGTGTATGTGTGTGTGTGTGTGCGAGCATGTGTGTGCTTGGATATGTGTCTGTCATAAATTGATAAGTGTTAAAATATATCTGCAGCTTCATATAGGGAGATCAG
Source organism: Albula glossodonta (assembly GCA_019788955.1). Classification (NCBI taxonomy): domain Eukaryota; kingdom Metazoa; phylum Chordata; class Actinopteri; order Albuliformes; family Albulidae; genus Albula; species Albula glossodonta. The sequence goes on along the minus strand of JAFBMS010000892.1, from coordinate 1,237,492 downwards.
ATTATTATCAGCTGAAACACTACAGAAATAAAATTCAAATGAAAATGCATGAAAAGAAGGTTGTTTGGCTGCTATGGAAGAGTTATTTTCCAACTGTGTGTATTGTGTGTAAAGACACCTCTCAACGCATTTTTTTCATTTCAGATTCAAATCAGGCACTCACCTCTAAGAAGTATACTCTTATCATGGCTGATTTTGTCACTGGAGCCAGTTAGTATTTCCTCTTTCTATTTGTTTGTTTGTCTTTACATTTTTGTGTAGAAACAAGGGTGAGCAGAGTGTGTCAGGCTTGCTCATGAAATAGCTGTGGGGTGTGTGTGTGTGTGTGTGTGCCAGAGTGTGTGTGTGAGTGTGTGTGGCAGTTTGTATGAGGATGTTTGTGTATGTGTGTGTGTCATCGTGTGTGTGTATGTGCCAGCATGTGTGTGCGTTTGTGTCAACGCATGTGTGTATGTGTGAGCCAGTGTGTGTGTATGTGTGTCAGCATGTGTGTGTATGTGTGTGCCCGCATGTGTATGTGTGTGCCAGTGTGTGTGTGTGTGTGTGCGTGCCAGCATGTGTGTATGTGTTTGTGTGTGCCAGTGTGTGTGTATGTGTGTGCCGGCGTGTGTGTATGTGTACGTCAGCATGCGAGTGCGTGTCTATGTGTATGTGTGTGTGCGTGCATATGTGTGCGTGTGTGTATGTGTGTGCCAGAGTGTGTGCGTGTGTGTGTGTGCTGCAGTTTGGAAGTAGATCTTGAAGGCAGACACAGCCTGTCACAGTAAAAGTATCTCTGCTGAGTGTGAAATCTCAGCACCTTAATCAAGTCTACTGACAGCTTGACTCCACACCGGAAGAATCCAAAAAGGTTTCACGCTCTGTGTTTCTCTGGGGGCGTGTGGGGGGGGGGGCTTTAGAGTAAGAGGGGGAGGAAGACAGAGGCGCAAAATATGCAAGCAAAATAATGTAATGGAGAGGAGCTGTGGAGCTGCTGTACTGAACAGATATGGCTTACCCTAGCAGAGCGGAGACATCAGATAGCTGTGCCCTGTAGAACACTTGCTAAGAACAGACCACAAGCTGGAGCACAGCAATGCCAGCAGGCCCAGGGCTGCCTGTCTGTCAGAAAGCTGATATCACACACATGTGAAGCTGTCACTTAGCCAGCCTTTACATAATGCTTTATTCTTTAGCAGGTTCCTCAACATTCGTAATTGACTAGTAAATGTCATTTATTAGTCTTTATGTCAATGTGACCAGAAGCATTTTTTGACAGTGTCTCTAAAAGCACAAATGCATCCTGTCAGAAGAGTTCAGATCAGCTTCACTTCAGTTCATTGATTTTAAACTTTGCATTAATTACACAAATGCCAGAAGCTAAATCTCTCACACAACAGATGTAACCAGGAGGGTAATAACATCCAGGAGGCATGGCGTCTGCCTTTGTGTTAGTGCAGTCTGAAGACAGGCAGCCAGGGACATTGGAGTAGAGGCATGGCGTCTGCCCTTGCGTTTGCGCAGTCTGAGGACAGGCAGCCAGTGACACCGGAGCAGGGGCATGGCGTCTGCCCTTCGCGCTGTCTGAGAACAGGCAGCCAGAAAAACTGGAGCAGGGGCATGGTGTCTGCCCTTAGCGCAGTCTGAGAACAGGCAGCCAGGGACACGAGAGCAGGGGCATGGTGTCTGCCCTTAGTGCAGTCTGAGGATAGGCAGCCAGGGACACTGGAGCAGGGGCAGGGTGTCTGCCCTTAGTGCAGTCTGAGGACAGGCAGCCAGGGACACCGGAGCAGGGGCATGGCATCTGCTCTTTGTGTTAGCACATTCTTAACACATCCACATTTTTTAACCCACTAATGCAGAATATCTCTGAAGTAGACTGAGAAGCCGTTAACTGAAGAGTTAATCTCGATAATGGCTGATTTAGCTACACAGTTACATCCTGGACTGACACGAGTGGAGTGTAACTGAGCTAAGCTGTATAAGCGGAGCTGAGCAGGCATACACTGTGGTCCTCCAGGCCCAGGGAAGTTTTGCCTTGTGGATGGAGACTTGGCTGAGTAGGACCACTTTCCCATGGCAGAGGTTTTGGAGAGTGGCCTCTGGGTTCACACACTCATGGTGGTCAGCACAAGGGTGTGACCTGGCTTTGTGTAAATATCTAACCATGCTGGGGGAAGTTTCACCCTGTCCTGAGCACATTGATGTCTGGCCCATCCACTCTGGACAGTTTAAAACCCCGCCCATTCCAGACAGTGAAAGAGCTCTGCCCTCATCAGACAGTTAAACAGCCCCAATCACTCCTGACAATTTAAAAGCCCTGCCCACTCCAGACAGTTAAAGAATTACACCCTTGGAGGGAAACAACAGCCTCACATCTCACTGATTCTGACAGTTATCTCTCCTTACCATCTGAGAGGAGCGGTCACTCTAACAGTGATCTCCTTACCATCTGAGAGTAGCAGTCACTCTAACAGTGATATCCTCACCATCTCAGAGGAGCGGTCACTCTAACAGTGATATCCTTACCATCTGAGAGGAGCGGTCACTCTAACAGTGATCTCCTTACCATTTGAGAGGAGCGGTCACTCTAACAGTGATATCCTTACCATCTGAGAGGAGCAGTCACTCTAACAGTGATCTCCTTACCATTTGAGAGGAGCGGTCACTCTAACAGTGATATCCTTACCATCTGAGAGGAGCAGTCACTCTAACAGTGATCTCCTTACCATTTGAGAGGAGCGGTCACTCTAACAGTGATCTCACCTTACCATCTGAGAGGAGCGGTCACTCTAACAGTGACCTCCTTACCATCTGAGAGGAGCGGTCACTCTAACAGTGATCTCCTTACCATCTGAGAGGAGCGGTCACTCTAACAGTGATCTCACCTTACCATCTGAGAGGAGCGGTCACTCTAACAGTGATCTCCTTACCATCTGAGAGGAGCGGTCACTCTAACAGTGATCTCCATGCCAGTTATATGATAGCTTGGATAAAGGTAAGACTCTAAAAGGGCAGTTCACACAAACACAGATATGAATCAGCACCTGATCCATAGGCCCCTCTTCACTCAGTTTATACGATTAGAAATAAAATATCTCTTGAGTCCGAAAAGTTGGTGATGGCTCTGAACTGCATTGCTTTCTCCAGGCTCATAACTCAGAGACTCATCTTACAGCCTCTTCAAAGCCCCAAAATACAAAACTTTTTGAGCACAGACATGACCCCACAAGTGGAAAATTCCACACCCAACCGATTCATGACCATCTGTAGTCTACATACAGCAGAAAAAATACTGTACTGTATAAATTATAAAAAGTAAAGAAAAAATATATGTAAATATAAAAATTATGCTTGGACATATATCCGCCAGTACTAACGGCTGTGTGCATGCAATAGTGACTGTCAGACGATATCCCGGCATTATGTACATCTTCTACATGCTAAATGCTTACATGTATATGCCGCATAACATCCGTTCGTTCGCAACGTCCGACCGCATATATGTCTTTGGTCCCATAATGATGATGATGATGATGATGATAATAATAATAATAATAATAATAATAATCTTGTCCACACAAATGTGGAAATTTGCCTTCGGCTTCACAATAAATACAATAAGTAATAACAAACATGCACAGTACAGACAACAGTAAGAGACATGATTCCAGTGTAAACAGTATTTACGAATTTAGCAAAGTTATTGCTTTTGGAATGAAAGACTTTTTGTAAGTGTTCTTAGTTGCTGTTGTGGCTCTATAGCATCTTCCTGATGGCAGTTTTATGAATTATTTAAAAAGGGGATGAACAAGATCAGACACAATTTGTCAGGCTTTTTGTTTCACCTGCGTTTTATATATACATCCCAGTTGCTTCTGCTCATTGCCAATAATTTTACTGGCCATGTCCGCAATACTGGCCAGTCTATTTTTGTTCTTAGCCCCAAGGTGCCCATACCAGGTACACATATTAAAAATTAAAACACTTTCAAGTTCAAACAATAAGGTTCATGTATCAGCAGGACCATAGTACATTACTTTATTAGCGTCTCTTACCAGTTGAAGGCAGCATGCAGAACTGTTCTCTCTTGAATGATCTTGTAGCTAGCTAGCTACTTCTTACTGACGTTATCCAGCTTGGTATGTTTACGCTGATCAAACGCTTTGACGTTTCACGGCACAATTTTGCCTAACTTCAGTAGTGTTTTGAACAGCTAAAATATAGGTTTACGTGATCGAAGGGCCTAGAATACAAGACATTTTTTCCAGGACAACATAGATACTTCCTGGACATTTAGTCATTTTTATGTCTCAGGTTTCTTCCATGACTGGAAAACTAGTCTCTAAATTTCAAGATTTTTCAGGAAGTGTGGTAACCCTGTTTGATCTAGAGTGCCTTAAACTGCAAAACTCAGTTTATGTCTCTTAAACTTAACTCCCAAGCATTGCATGATAAAAACAGGATTAACATGAGCACCCAGCTCTGTTCCCCTCTCTGTCTGTGTGACTAAAGTCCCTGTGGCCCACAGCCTCCCCCAAAACCTCACCTCTGACCTGATGGAGGAAATACAATTAGATTTGCAGATCCAAATTAAAATTCAGTTTATATCTTGATTTGGAGCATGGCACAAATACATTTTCTTGAGAATGCATGAAAAAGGAAGGTTATGTACTGCATACCTGTCAACTGAACTGTACTGGAAATAGGGAGATGGGTGGTGGAACGCCTGCAGAATTTGGTAATAACTGAAAGCCACTCTACCAAACTGATGACATGGTTTAAAACAGTTTAGTACATTTTATGCACACACAAATTAACCTTTGTTATAGTTCCAATCTATATCCTCCATGCCGTTTAACTGTTATCATTAAAATCTTGTTTAAGCCAACTGTGCATTGACACACACACACATACAGTTCAGCTCTATGTGACTGTCTCTGTACAGTCTCTAAGCTGTGAGTTCAGCTCTAAGTAACTGTCTCTCAGTGCAGGGCTTCAGGGCTGTGGCTACTGGTGGGCCACTGGAACATCTGGAACTCCAGGGCAGAATTCCTATGGTTGGAAAAGGTTCCCAAGCAGAATTCTTTAGGCCATAGTTTGTCAGGAGGCCACAGGCCCCAGTACTGAGCTCACATCTTAAAGACTTTACAGAGAACAATGACAGCAGCATTCTTCAGCCATGTTCACAAAAACTAAAGACCTGTTGGGAATGCCTGCTCTTCTACAAATGAATCATGTTCATTAACACCATATAAAAATGACACTTTCATTTCAGTCAGTGAGTCTAGACTATCTCTTAAGGGAGAAGTGAATGAAATTTACCCAAGCAGATGGGTCCCTCAAGCGCATTCGGTTAGTTTTTGCTTAACATTGAGCTGGTGCTCATGGTACTGCCAAAGAGAGGGCTGTTAGGAGGAAGTACTTGCACGCGTGTTGGGTTATCAGCACACATGTTGGGTTTTGAGCACGTGTGTTGGGATATCGGCACACTTGTTGGGTTATCAGCATATATATTGGGTTATCAGCACTCTTGCTGGGTTATCAGAACACATGTTTGATTATCAGCACACATGTTAGGTTATCCACACATATGTTGCGTTATCAGCTCATGTGTTGGGTTATCAGCACACGTGTCAGATTATCAGCACACATGTTGGGTTTTGAGCACACGTATTGGGTTACCAGCACACATTGGTACACAATGATAGGATTGCTTTGGTGCTGTTTCCAAGCAACACTCAGATATTTGGCTCAGATAAGCTGCTGTCCTCCACTTCTAGGTTCATGGTTTAGGATATTGGTATTTCAACAGAACATTGTATGTTCAAATCCCATGCTTCACATCGTTGTTACACCCTATGTGAAGATACTCTGCCATATTAATTACCCCTCTATGTCAAGCTGGTTAAACACATCATCTCTGTTTCATATGCCTATAAGCTATATGCCCAGAGATTAAATACTTAACAATGTATCTCTCAATGATGCTGCATTCATTTAAGCCAGGCTATATTGCTAATGATTCTGTTTGTCACTCCAGAGCCAGCAGGCAGAGACTGTGTTGTGAAAAGGTCTGAAGTTTCTTTCAGACAGAACATGAGGAATAGGTGATTCAGTATTTCATTGATTTCCTATTTCTGGAAAAGTGAGCCAAGACGGTCTCCACGGCAACAAGTATTTTGCATACTTGAAGAGGTTTCCTGAAAGGGAGGACAAGGTGTTTGAGGGAATTCTTTATCCGTGGAAAAACTCATATCATCTGTAGCTAATGAGAGCTACAACCTCAGCACTTGTTCAGAATCATTAGGAGCAGTGCATGAAAACCATGCTGAAAAGTCATGATGAAAATGTCTGCTTCTTTTTACCACAGAAGCCTGCAGAGTGAAACTGACTGCAGAATGCAGGGCTGGAGGGGGAGGGGGTTTGCAACTTGTAGCCACTTTACTTTTGTGTTGGGGTGAACAAGGGTGAAAGGTTGGCATAGCAACGGTTTAATTGGTCATAGCCAGCTGGCTAAGGAAGGGGGAGGTGCTGCTGGTCTGGGGTAGGGAAATGAGAGGCAAACAGAGGCCAGAGCCCTGCCATCCCTTCCACTGCCCATGGTGACCAGTACTGTTTGGCTTCATCATTACTTCTACCTCCCCCAAACAGAACGTGTGACATTCATCTGTGCAAAGTTTCACTTTGGACCTGGTATACTCTGCCTTTCCCTAAATCTCACATCAGAACTGATGCTGCCTCTGTGAAAAATGTTGTTTGTGGATCTGTGAAGCAGGTGTTCCTGCAGACCCAACAGCCCTTTGAATGAATATGTTGTGCCAAACATTAACTGTTATCTTGGGAATGCTTTTATAAATTAATATACAAGGCTGTAACTGTAATGTAGAGAGTGATTGTAGCACTAGTGAAGTGGCATCAGGGATGGAGCTGACCTATTTGTTACCATAGTAATGACTGTGATTTAGCTAGCTACTCAACAGACTACAAACGCATGAGGTCAGCTTTTAATTTGTTTATTCAAGTAAAAGACTTAATCGAGCACTGTACATGCTTGTTTTTATTAAGTGAATTATACTTATTTAAGGTACATCTAACATATCATTACTGTAAAAAGTTACAACAGGAACTTTATTTAAGGGAAATGAAACACAATTTACAAGGCATGTGCCAAGGCCTGTGCTGTTTTGTCACAGTTTTAATATTTTATAGACATTTTCAGTGCATCTATGAAAAAAAGACAACTGGAGAAACACTCACGTTAATCATATTTTTATCAGTCTGGGTTACCATAGCTGCTACATTACCACAACTGCTACATTACCACAGCTGTTGGATTACCATAGCTGCTACATTACCATATCTGCTATATTATCATAGCTGCTACTTTACCACAGCTGTTGGATTACCATAGCTGCTACATTACCATATCTGCTATAGTACCATGGCTGCTACTTTACCACAGGCGCTATTTTACCATAGCTGTTAAATTACCATAGCTGCTACTTTGCCACAGCTGCTGTATTAGCATAGCTGCCATTTTACCACAGCTGCTATATTACCATAGTTGCCATACTACCATAGCTGCTACCTTATCATGTCTGCTATATTATCATAGCTGCTACTTTACCACAGCTGCTACATTACCATATCTGCTATAGTACCATGGCTGCTACTTTACCACAAATGCTATATTACCATAGCTGTTATATTATCATAGCTGCTGCCATACTATATCTGCTATAGTACCACAGCTGCTACTTTACCACAGGCGCTATTTTACCATAGCTGTTAAATTACCATAGCTGCTACTTTGCCACAGCTGCTGTATTAGCATAGCTGCCATTTTACCACAGCTGCTATATTACCATAGTTGCCGTACTACCATAGCTGCTACCTTATCATGTCTGCTATATTATCATAGCTGCTACTTTGCCATAGCTGCTGTTTTACCATATGTGCAATATCACCATAGCTGCTGTATTACCATTGTTATCTAAGACATATTTGGCATGGAGGGGGTGCTCAAGCCAACCCTTTTTGCCATATGACATTAGGTGACTGAAGGTATCTCCTTATTTGACATCCCTAGCATAGTTTGGTGTCAGGGTGATGTTCTGCGTCTGGAAATGGCCCTGACTAGCATTCATGGATTGGCTAGCTAACTGAAAACACAACGCATGACACAAAATGTATGTCCTGTTTGGCTTACCACATTGCCAGTGTCAAAGACCTCAGGCTTCGTCAGCAGCAGGTTAGTTCAAAGTTAGCCTCATTGTGTGTGTAAATTGACATCATCCCCAACAATCAATTCAGAATTCTCTCTACAAAATGAGTCATTCCACCGAGCTGTTTGAGTACTGGGTAGTGCTTTGACTGTACTTACACAAACATATCAGGAAGGGAATATCTGGATACTTTCCCTTTTCACTGATGGAATAACTGAAACATGTTCAGTGGACATTTTGTAAGTAAAATCAATCACATGCAACATATTTACTGCAGATATCAACAGAGAGAGGAAGTGATTTGCCAAGGTGTCCTCAGTGTTACTTTCTGATTTGATAATATTGTGACAGATTCCACAGTCATCCGCAAACTCTGTGCTATCTTATGTCTACAATGAACAGTAGGCAGTCTGTGGAAGATTCCTGAACACTAGTGTCATTATCTTCTATGAGCTGCTGCCTGAAGTTCATTTCTTTCATGTCTGCCATTAAATTAGCTTTTTTTTTTTTACCAGTGGGTGAGTAGTGTTTTCTAGGGATGAAACAGTTACCGATTTCACGGTAAAATTCGGTTAGTATTACCATATCAAATTTTAATTATAATTAAAACTGTGTTTCATTACTCACAGTAAACACTGTCTGGCATCAACCAAAGTTAGGAACACCCCCCCAAATGCAGGCGCATATGCGCTGCATGCAACTTGGGTAATTATAACGCTTTCACACCTATTGGACCATTTGCCTCGTCCGAATCACAGTGAAATTGATACATTTAGCTTGTTTTCAGTTTGGACCGCTTAGGTTTCACATTAGCTGTGTCTCAGTTCAGAGACATCCTTTGAAGGACACAAGACGCCATCGACGAAGGCATCGTTGCCTGCAAACTGACCGTTGTCAAATGAGATAGTCTGGTCTATGGAGGATTTCCTATACAGGTTCTGTTGATGTATAATTTCAAAATGGACGAAAACAGCCCATAAACTGTAAACGAAAGCTTTACTAAACCGAAGGTTTTGGCCAATCAAACAGTAAACTATTGAGCCCAGACATTATACGCATATTTAACATGCTGTTGCTATTAAAGTAATATAAATTCACTTTAAACTAAATCCTACTGTCATATGGAAACATTTAAAAATATATTATATATACAAATATAAAACACCTGCATAAGCGTGTTTTCAGTTGCGACATCTCAAAACACCTTGTATAAATGTGAACAAATGCCCGCTGTGCAGCTGATAATACATAGCATGTTTGGTTCACTTCCTGCAATTGGGTCAAAACAGGTTCGAATTGTGTTCTCACTGCAAACAAACCACAGCAGGGTTCGTTTAGAACTGGTCTGAGACCACTTCCTCAATAGGGTCTCAGTGCAGTTGTTTTGTTCCGCACCCAAGTGCAACTAGTGTGTTCACACGTGCCAAAACGAACTGCACTAATGGGGTAAACACACCAGGGTTCAATTCAACCGGACTAAATGCTGTAGGTGTGAAAACATAATGTTTATACAAACAAAAGTGCATTGTGTTGCAAATTTTATTTGTGGTTTTCAATATAAAACTTGATGAAATGATTTCAGTATGTGTGTCAGTACTTTTTTTTAACATTTTAGCACATTTTAACAATCATGAGATAATACCGATAACCGTGTAATTTTGGTCACTATAATCGTGATATGAAAGTTTTCTTACTGTTTCATGTCTACTGTTTTTAATTGTTTTAAAGATTTGGGAAGCACCTGGAACTGGGAGTGAGACTGGGAATGTGAACGTGGAAGAGCCCAAGGTTTCTCAGCTTGTGGATGAATGATGTTATTTTTATAAAATAAATGCTGAAACTGCTCCTGACTCAGTGAAGTTTGGAAAATGCTATTTCTAGAATAGGAAATGACCCTCTGTGTTTGTCAGAGAAAGGCCAAATGTTTATTAAAACAATTTCTTCTCTATGGAAAGATTTCACAAGTCCTCAAAATGGCCTTCTTTGAGTGTGCCTTTGCTGAGCTGTGAAGTGTGTGTGAGTGTGTGTGTATATGTGTGTGTATGTGTGCGTGGTGATTTCTGACCTGCCATGTCAGAGAGGTTAAAAGGCCAGTGAGGGCCATGGTCTGAGGGGAGACCTCAGCAGCCTGACTTGTGCTCCACACCAGGATCACTCAACACTGGCATTGCTTCGGGTCTCCTTTGGCCGCAGCTGGGTGAACTCCACTACTTTATTGTCCTTTAAGTACACTATAAACATACCTTTTAAATCTTAATTCATAAATACCCAATGAAAGGGAGGATTGCATCATCTTAACTGACCACCCAGTAAAGACATTTGTACAGCCAGAGGTACCTTCTTCATGATTCAGAGGGTTGTGTAACATTTTTTTTTACAGTTTAATGCTGACCTTCCTCAAAGATACTTTGCTGAACTGTGACTAAATATTTCCATGCTGTCTGCATATCTTCATAATGTTATATCTCAGCTTATATCTCTACTTTGCTTACCAATAGTGTATATTCTTTATCAAACTGTATGTGCAGCATAAACAAACACTCTGTTTTACTAATTATTCGTTTACATAGCTGCATGAAAGCCAATTGTTGTTTTGAGTGCTTTGCAGAAGGGGAGAGCTGTCCTACTCAACCTGCACTGTGAGGCTCCTTCACCACCCCACACAGACTGGAGTGTAATGGGTAAAATATGAACATGTTGGGCCTTTGAGTGGCTCGTGGGATAAATTGCTGCCTGCAGGTCCTGAGATCGGGGGTTCGATTCCTGGCCTCGCCATTCCCGACCATGGCTAGAGGCTCCATTGGTGAGGCGACAATTGGCCAGACAATTGGACAATTGGTTTGATACGGGGTAGGTTGGGCCAAAAAATCTCCGGTTGGTCCATTGCAATAGCACCCTCCTCAGGGCTGCTTGGGCACTTGCGGCGGCACGAACCAATTGTACGCTGACTACGTCTTCCTCCAACATCATAGGCAGTGTGCGACTGGTGGTGCGGCCACAACGTGAAAAAGTAGCGAGATTGTCAACACATGATTTGGAGGAGTCACGTGCTCGACCTCTTCAACCAGATCAGTTGAACATTCAGGTTGGGGAAAAATCAGGGATTCAAATAAAAAAAAAAAAATATATATATATATATATAAATGTATATCACTTTTCAAATATTTATGTTTCATGCATTTAAAAGTTGTATTTCCACAAATACAGCATATTTTAATTTAGTAATATGTTCCCGTATGAATTTTAAGAAAACATTTCACTGTAACCATTCTTTTTATTGACAGAGAACCTAATTTTAAAATTTTTCCATGTTAAGGACCTCCTATTGCGGGTAGCGCCATGGAATGGACCCGCTCAATTTAACGTATTACCTTGGACTTGAGTCCAAGAAAATAGTATTGCAGGATTGCCCCTCCCATTGAGCATTACGCGAATCAGGCAATGACTGATTTATGGCTTATGATGTATGAATTTGAAAATATACCCCATCATGCCATATTTTCTTCACTGCCTATACTGTTTTGTTACTTTTTGTTACTCTGTACCTAGTAAATTCTGAACATGACATCATTCCAAAACGTTCACCTCTCAGATGGTGTTTAATTTATATACTGTAATAAGGCATTATGAAGCTGTGCCATGCTAGCTGTTATATCTATTACCTGATCTGTAAATATAAGTTTTATTTTTCTTGTGGTTCCCTCTCAATTTGGGCATGGTTGCTCCGTATCCATCTTGGAATGCCTTGTTATCTGGATGTATGAGCATGCCATATATGGCCTTTTTATGGGCGTCTCCTACCACAAAAATTGCGACATGAGGGCATTTAATTTTTTGATTCTGTAATTAGAACAAGTCTTAGTAAATCGGTTGTTAATATTTCAGTATTTGTGACCGCAAAAGTGTCACCATATAGCAAATATTTTTGTGCTGAGAATAATTCCTAAGTACATTTGGCCCTGAATATTTTCTAACTACCGTATCAATAGTGAAGTAGTGGGTGAACATAGATATCAGCTTAGCAAGTATTGCTACGATACCATGCGTTACATTTTATATCTCACTAGTGATAATTATACATAGCCAGCTAGTGTACAAGCGATCTGACCAGCTTTCTCAAATAGGAAACTATCTTGTTTGCCAGATATTTTAAAATAGTTGAGTATGTTAACGAGGATGCCAAAGACCATGTAAGGACATCGCCTACCCATTTATATGACCTTAGACTTAGCAATAGCTAGCCTATGTTGCTATCTAACGTTAATCAGCTAATCAATGCCTAGCCAGAGGCATTTTCCTAGTGAAAAAATTCAACAGTTGCATTTACTATATCACCTTTAACTACAAACTATATTGCAAACTGGTTAATTATGCATCGTGGTATTATTTTAGTAACAGTAGTTTGTTACAAAAAAGTCTTATCACTGTGATATAAATTTTTGCACTTGCTTTTACAATTGCTTTACCAGGCAAGGACTCTAGAAAATAACATGTGAGGTTCATCTTGTTTAAAAATATAATTTTCGAAAACCTGGCACCACAGCTATATCAATTTTGGAACTTTACTTCTTGGTCTCTTTCTCTCATATTTTTGTGTTGAGCAGGGCCATCCTCTCTCTTATTGTGACATGCAGAGGGGGAAACACTGGAGAAATTCTGCACTGCAGAGGTGACTTAAAACAATGAAATACAGAATTCTGAATAACTGATGTGTGAGTGGTTATGAGTCACTGGGTTGGACACACTGCTTACACATATAATTTCTCATTTTTGTGTTGGGCATGTGTTTCATGTGATTGCTGCAGGTTCCTCCTTTGGAAACAGCCTTTTTCTCGATTCACCATTTTCCCAGAGTGCATCCTGGTGCCATCATTTCCACAGGCACAGTAAATGGCACACATGTACCCAGCTGTGCACATGATGCAAAACAAAAGTGACTAGGACCAGGTGAGCTTCTTCCATTGCTCCAATGTCCAGTTCTGACATTCACGTGCCCATTGTAGGTGTTTTCGATGGTAGACAGGGGTTAGCATGGGCACTTTGACCGGTCTGGTTTTACACAGCCCTATATGCAGCAAGGAGCAATGCACTGTGTGTTGTGAGACATTTCTGCTGTAACCATCAAGATTTACTCTGACTTTGGAGCGGACAGGATAGCCTTCCTTGCCCTCGTGCATCGATGACCAACAATTGCAAAAAAGGTGCCAGGTTTATTTACAGAGACCAGTGAAAAATCACAGAATCCAATACACTATAAACAGCCAAAAAAAATTCAAATTCAAACTAATAATTGACTCAAACGGCCAAACTATCTTATTATACAAAACAAAGAGAGACAGTTTAATACTTTTTTCTGCAACAGCAAAACACTAAGCGCACCCTTATTTTGGTATCTTCCCCCCAACACTTGAGGTTCCACTTCTCAGAGCCATGTAGAGAGAAAGTCACGTCATGTCCATTCAGTTCAATGGACCATTTTTTTTTACAGAAATGGCGGATCATGGGGCCTCTCAATAGTTCCCAGAAGTTATCAGCAAATACAAACAGCGCAATACAGTTGCAGATGAATAGACCGTTTGTGATGCACAACGGATAAGAAGTTTATAGAATCAGATTGTATATTATAAGCACATCTGATTTAAATTAGCATATACATTAAAGCATGTTAGTGGATTATCCCCCACTAAATTTGTAGATTTAGGGAACATTAACAGATAACAGATTTGGTTAGGATACTGGATAAAGTTAAAAACACATAACATTAACCACAAACAGCCTATTAATTGTAAATTCCGTTCTCTTAATGCCATTTCCTTCAATGTTTTAGAATTAGAGAAAAAAGGCTTCTAAACTTGATAAACTTTTTTGCGGGGTGGGGGGAGTTAAATATTAGTTAAATATAATATTGGGGCGAGTGATTGTAGAGTGGTGAAATGAGGATATCCATTTTGGAGTACCATATCACTATTGATATGGATTTAGAGTGCATATTTGAGACTCCTAAACAGTAAACAAAAATGCAACTTATGGGTTGAGTGTTTTTGGACTTTGTGATTCTGTTCCCTGTGACGTCCCAGTACTTCCAGCCGGCGGTGTTTATTTTGTGTGATTTGCAGGTGTGGCAGTAGCGGTGGCTAGCAGGACTTAATTGATTGCTAATACCTGTGTAGAAGACTATAAGAAGACTGCCTTTACCACGCTAAACTCCATGTGGCTGACAGTCCCTTCTTTTGTTTTTATGTCATTTGTTTTTTTTTTTGCTGACAACACCTGTTTCCTAACTTCATTGTGCACATACATACCCTCACTCCATTTACATCACGCCTCACGTGTATGTTTTGTGTCGGAGAATTGTTTATTTTTGCATGATTGTAATAAATAATTGCTTGTAATTTGTACTCCTACTTGTGTTGTCTCCATATTGTGCTGATTGTAGCTGAGAAATCGTTACATGACTATTACCTGTCTATATCAAGTTGCAGCTCAGTTAATTTTGGATTGATGGCAACCTGCACCCTGTGTCTCAACTCCCTGGGTTTTGCAAGCCTTTCCCTGTTCCTTATTTTTAATAAACCAAAAATTATGCTTCCTAATGGTGTGGTCTTTGTTTGTGAAAAAGTGCAAATACAGTATTTTAATATGATTTTAGCTTTCCTCAACTGGGCACAACTAACATTTGAACATTAAGGGGATCAGTAACACCCATTTTAATTCATTTGTCTATGGATGAATTACAGTTGAACCAACCAAAGTACATACTGAAAACACAGAAATTAAATGATATACTTACATTACAAAACTAAAACATAAACAAGCAAAATTACAAACCGGACAAACATTAAATGGACCAGTCCAATTATGATGTGCATTGAGGGCACAAACTAAGAAATATTAGGGTGGCAAAACAGAAAACGGAGACAATGCAGAAAAACAGAATTAAATGACAGAACAATGAATGATGAATGTAATAAACTCTGTAAGTACAGAGATGTTTGTATGTGTTATTTTACAAGAAATGGAAAACCAGAGATGTACGCAACATTATGACTCATGCATAATTTTAACCATTATTAATTAGCTGAGTAGATGGAAAATAACGATGTTAGAACTAGACAAATGAAACCAGAACAGGGAAGTGAAATATGGTGAGGCTATAGATGATTATTGAATTTTACTGTCCAATACAAGTCTTAGTCTTATAGTATATAAACATGTAGAGACAGCGACTCCTATATAAGTCAATGGAGACAACCTCAGAACCAGGAAGTGTAATTATGGCCACCCATTGCGGATGCGCAGTTGTCTCCTGTGTCACATGCTAAAAGGAAAAGACACAAAACAATACATGTTGAACACATTTCTTGCAAGCCCAACCCCCAAAAATTGTTGTTATAGACTCAAACAAACAGCATGGACGTGTTTCTGCACACAACCTTCCTCAGCACTGAAATGCGTCCGTGCTGTTTGTTTGTTTGTTTGAGAGTCAACTGAAACATTTTAATGCTAATTTTGTAATAAATCATCAATGATTTATCCTTTTTAGATCCAGCATGCTTTACCACAGGCACCCAACACCCTGTCGCTGGTCTGTCCCTGGGAGAACCCCACAAGCCTTACCCGGTCATCTGGTCATAACGATATAGCTCTTGTTAAAGTCGTTCAGGTCTTTATGCCTGACCATTTCCCCCACATACAGCACATCAACTATGAGAAATGACTGTTCATTTACCGTCTAATGGTAATAATATTTTGGCTCATCTGTATATTTTTCCCATGCATTTGTATTAGTTTGTTAATTAATACTTTAACTTTTTAAATATATTTAATATTACAGAGATTGTAAACAACCAGGAAGTGGCTTAATGGAGGAGTTAGTATGAGGCTGGCACAGGATTTCGTTCATTCAGACCACAGTGCAAACAGGAAATGATTCTAACTTGTTCATGAACATACACCAGACAAGAGGTAAGCTTATCCCATAAAAAAGTGAAACGCCCCTTTAACTTTCCATGTTTCTTATGTTTGAAACGCTATTCTCTGATTCAGTTCCTCACAAAAAAAACTGCAAAATACTCTGAAAAAGCGAGAATTTAAATGACTGAATATCAGAACAACAGAGTGACATATGAGGATTCAGAATGTAATTTCTCTTCCATGATAGGTCTTCGGCTGCTTCGCCCAGTTAGTCTTGAGGCTGCCCTTGCACGCATTCAGAAGTTTATCCTCACATGCTCCCTATCTCCCTGCACTCACTGGGAACTTTCCGTAGCACAAGAAAAGAATTCCCACTATTGCACAGCAGACATTCTTGCATCACACTTACCACGAAAGGAAGTATGTGGGATACATAGGTGTTGGTAGATATATAGTCCTTTGAAATATATGCCAATTACTTTGACACTACAGTGTAAACTTTAGAGAAGACTGAAGAAACATGAAAAAGTGTTTTATCATATTCCATTGAAGGATTGTTGGAGGAGGGAGAAAAAGAAGGACATTTTCAAACAATAATTTTTATGCAGTGTCTAGTTCAGTCAGAGGAAAAAAAACGGTGAAGGTGTTGGTGTTTGATATTACATCATGTCTGGTTGGCAGTACATGAAATGATTGGAAGTCAGCCTAGCTCAGGCTGGCTGGGGGTGCAAAGCCCTGTTTGCCTGGAATGGGGTTTTTATTGGGGGTTTAATTCCATGTATGGCGATGTGCATTTCAGCCTGTCTTGCTTCATCAGGAAAAGGGCTGTTTTTTCTGGGAAGTGATGCAGAGGCAGGTGTGAGATTGAGCTGACGACTGCAAGCAGAGGCATAGTTTCTGGCATACTGCACAGAAACCGAGCTGAATTATTGATGAGCTCTTCACAAAGTTCACCCAGAAGCAGGAGATTTTATGAATAAAAGTGCCTCCTCCCAAAAACCCAGAAAATCCCAAAGTTGCAGCAGCCACTCAGGTGGGTGTGTGATAGCTTACTCAGTCCAGAGAGATATGGTGTTACGATTTCATTTGAAAGTGCCTTGGAGCTCTTGAAAATAAAACAAGGAATTTCGGGGCCTCCCTGCTGTTTCTTATGTGCCAAAAACTGCTAGAGAAGCCAAGCCTCAGAGCCTCCAGCTCCACTTAACCCTTCTATTCTGCACCTCAGAATTTTGACTTTTGATTTAGGCACATTAATGGAAATTGTCTCTCACTCTACTACACAATGCTCTAAAATAAATAAAAAAGAAGGAGCTGACAAAATACTAAAACATCAACTAACGTAGGAACATCTAGCATATAGTAAAGAGATGGGAACCGCTCTGCCTTCAGAGCAGATTCACCCCATCTTAGAATTCTGTAATACAAGATGTGAACGGATTATAGGGGGATATTGGACCAGTCTTAAGAGAAGGAAAGCTTTCATTTCCTTGAGAGATGAATTAGGTGGAACCCAACCCCACACTGTGCTCCATATCCTTCCATGAGGATTCATTTAAATCTGGCAACTGGGGAGGCCAGAGAAGGAGTTCATGAAACTCCAATTTAGTTTTATTTGTACAACAACAATTGTCACAAAGTTTTCGTTGTTGGTGTGCGCATGGCAGAACAGGCAGGAGAGCTGTTTCAGAAGCAGGTTGTGGTATTTGAGCTTACAGCTCTAGGCAGGAGCACACAGCAAGTAAAGGACACAGAACAAACACATTGTTAGTTAAAAAGACAGAAGCAGGAGAGGAGAAGGGGGAGAAATACATGCCCATATGCAATCAGAAAAACCATGGTAGACTATAATGAAGGGACAGGAGTGCATTAGGACGAACCAAGGTCAACACCAGACCATGCCCAGAGCAGCTGAGCATGGCATCTGCATACCATTATACACTGACAGCAATGACCACTCAGTCCACCAGAGACTCTCTGATGTATGCCAACACCAATCTGTGTCCTAAACTAAACATTTGTAAAAATAGGTCACTTTTAAGCCTGGACTTAAATGTGGAGAGTCTGTTCCCTGAATTTCAGTAGATAATGGATTCTGGGAGCCGGGAACAAACAGTGTGAGGAGGAATGAGGTGGCAAGCCTTAAGTGTGACGTGTGACCTACATTCTGACTTGCTCTGATGGCGGGAACTGCAGGATAAGGTTCTGTAGGGTAAGTGCAGTCCAGTGACTGAGGATGTGAAAGTGTGCTTTCTGACTGCTGCCCTGCCGGAGCCTGCAGCATTCTTTCACCCAGTTCAGAGTGGACATGAAGAGGGTGGATATTCTTCAGTTTCAGGGAGTTTATGAGCTTGCAAAATGCAGTTCTCTTAAGTAGTGAATTGAGACGAAAAAAGTGAATTGTCAGTTCATTTAAGAATGCCATTTTAGAATTGAAGGTCTTTCTCTCATCTCAAGTTCCTCTTCCTCCTTTCCCTCTCAATCACTTCCATACCCACATCACCAGAGAGGCTATGTAAGGTCAGAGCAGTCAGAATTACACGGCCTCTCTGGTGCAGTGGGGTATTTTCTGTGATGCGTCTGATCAGATAGAGGTGAGCTGTGAAGCGTTTGCAGATAAAGATCAGGGGAAGAGGAGTGAGACCTTTTCTTGGAGGGACAGGATTATGCAGTGCAGTGGGAGTCAAAGCAAAAGAGCTTAGCCCTTAGTTTGGGTTGGGTGGGACAGCGATGGCTTATAGAAATCTGCTCAGACACAGCAAAATGAGAGACCCACAGAGCTCAGCGTCTAATAAATCAGTCGTGCATGTTTGCTGAGTGAAACCCACAATATGAGACTCCTATCAATGAGTGTGCATTTGAACCATGGCTGGGGGGAAACACAATCTGTGAAACATCCAAGATACAGCCGCAGAAAACCTTACACAAATCCAACAAATTAAACAAACATTTTCTGGTGTTATTGATAGAACAGCCTAAACATTTTGTCTAAAAATTTTTCTATACGCTGTCCTCCCTGGGGAGAACCAAGCCGTCATATCACTACCCATTTTAGGCCTTTCGTGTTCTTTTTAATTGCATTACTTATTAGGCTGTCATCCTAATTCACTTAGAATCTGTGCGCTCAAAGACTTCCTTTAGAAAGCTTACATTTTACAAACTTTCCAAAATGCAGAGTTTTATGAGGGTACTGAAGTGGTGGTCCATCGCAGATCTCTGACAATTACAACTCCATTTCCATAACTATAACCCACTCCACCACTCACGTCTCATAACCGTAGCTGGATGGATGTAAGTGGAATTCTCTGCAGCGAAGACACTTAAGAAACTACAGGACCTTGCTGGTTTTTTGCCTCAGCTACCAGCAGGAGAAAGAACCTGCTTCATGGGTTACTGGGGTAGGGGGTGTTTAAAGTTGAGGTTTCAGAAGGAGTGGGGGCTGGTGCTGGGTCTGTGAGGGACAGCCTGGCGCTCATGCCCCAGGTCCCCAGTGAATGTGTGAGATCACAGGACTGAAACACTGCTCCTGCTGTGTTTGAAACAACAGATCAAAAGGCATTGTGTTTTTATTCTGTTAAGACATTGACAGCAGTACTCAAGATCATTTACAGACCCATAATCAATATTCGTGGAGGATGCACTGACAAAGCAAGCTTCATTAGCAGGAAAACACATAAAAAACCTCTGGGATAGAAAAAATGGAGTTGATATCTCATTAATTTTACCATAAATACTCCAGTCTCTTGGCTCTATCTCTCAATATCTTCACTGACACGATTTTAGGGATTTTTATCCCTTTCTATTGTTTTGTCTGCAATCATTGTGGCTCCGCACTAGAGATGAAACAGTGTGAAAATTTTCATATCAGGATTATAGTGACCAAAATTTCATGGTTATCAGTATTATTGTGGTATTGTTAAAATGTGCTGAAAATGTACAGTACTGATACACACACTGAAATCATTTCATGAAGTTTTATATTGAATACCATGAGTAAATTTTGTAGCACTATGCACTTTTGTTTGCATAAACATTATGGCGTTTTCACACCTGTAGCATTTAGTTAGATCCCTGGTGCGTTTACCCCATCAGTGCAGTTCGTTTGGGCATGTGTGAACACAGCAATTGCACTCAGGTGCAGAACAAAAACGACCACACCAAGACCCTGCTGAGGAGGTGGTCTTGGACTGGTTCCAAACGAACCCTGGTGCAGTTTGTTTGTAGTGAGAACACAATTCGACCCTGTTTCGGCACAATTGCAGGAAGTGAACTAAATACGCTTTGTATTATGAGCTGCACATTTATACAAGGTGTTTTGGGATGTCTCAACTGAAATATATATTTAAATGTTTCCATACCACAGTAGGATTTAGTTTAAAGTGAATGTATATTATTTTAATAGCAACAGCATGTTAAATTTGTGTATAATGTCTGGGCACAATGATTTCCTGTTTTATTGGCAAAAACTTGCTTATCAGCATGCTTATCCATTCTTTATCAGAGCAGGTTATATATTTTTTTATTCATCGTTATTAATTCAACATTTGGTTAATAGTCCCAGTGTTACAGCCCTATGATATATAACCGCCTTTCCAAACACTAGCTGTTTCCAAAAACAGTTTCAGCCTGTTACTGTCCCCGATGAAAAGTAAGGTTTGGTTACTTCTGCCAGTGGTTGTTTTGTCAAGCAAAACAGTAGGCCAAATATGTTTTATTCCCCCGCAATAAAGCAAAAAAGTACTGATTTGATGAGGACTATTTAATGATTTAGTGAATTGATGATTGTTACAAAAAGTCCTTATTGCTTGACTACAGAAAATTATAAGCAAGGGAATTTAGGTCTTTTATTTATTACAGTTTGCCAAAATAACAGGCACCTCTTTCTCTCATGTTTATCATGTCTTCCTTCAAAATTATGACCAATGAATGAAAGACTTTTGTGAGTACATTTCCAGCCCTGCCCCATCCCACATGTGTCTCATTAAATGTTTTTCTTTGCTGGTCCACTTGAATTTAAGCAATGTGAAACCTAATAAGTCCAAACAGAAAACAAACAAAACGTATCAATTACACTCTGATTTGGACTAGGCAAACGGTACAATAGGTGTGAAAGCTTTATAATAACCCACGTTGAATGCTGCGCATATGCACCTGCATCTGGGAAACTGTTGCTAACTTTGGTTGATGCTGGACAGTATTTATCGTGAGTTTTTCAAACCATGGTAATCAAACATGGTTTTAATGATAATTAAAATTTGAAACGGTAATACTAACTGTCGGGAAGATTCAGATACTCCAAAAAAACTATCTCAAGAAAATGCAGGAGAACAGATTTTATGTTCCTCTGCCATGTTTACTCCCCCACCTGCACAGAAGTACAGAAGAGAGAGGAGCTTGATTTAAAAGCATTCCATCACCATTGAGTAACCTCACTCTGGCACAGTGGGTGTTTGGAGATCCATTTAGAGGTGGGCCAGGGAGGGCTAGCAGGGCTGGGAGCGAGGGGGGCCAGGGAGGGCCAGGGAGGGCCAGTAGGGCTGGGAGCGAGGGGGGCCAGGGAGGGCCAGCAGGGCTGGGAGCGAGGGGGGCCAGGGAGGGCCAGCAGGGCTGGGAGCGAGGGGGGCCAGGGACGGCCAGCAGGGCTGGAGCGAGGGGGGCCAGGGACGGCCAGCAGGGCTGGGAGCGAGGGGGGCCAGGGACGGCCAGCAGGGCTGGGAGCGAGGGGGGCCAGGGAGGGCCAGCAGGGCTGGGAGCGAGGGGGGCCAGGGAGGGCCAGGGAGGGCCAGTAGGGCTGGGAGCGAGGGGGGCCAGGGAGGACCAGCAGGGCTGTGAGCGAGGGGGGCCAGGGAGGGCCAGCAGGGCTGGGGTGAGGGGGGCCAGGGAGGGCCAGTAGGGCTGTGAGCGAGGGGGGCCAGGGAGGGCCAGCAGGGCTGGGAGCAAGGGGGGCCAGGGAGGGCCAGGGAGGGCCAGCAGGGTTGTGAGCGAGGGGGGCCAGGGAGGACCAGCAGGGCTGTGAGCGAGGGGGGCCAGGGACGGCCAGCAGGGCTGGGAGCGAGGGGGGCCAGGGAGGGCAGTAGGGCTGGGAGCGAGGGGGGCCAAGGAGGGCCAGTAGGGCTGGGAGCGAGGGGGGCCAGGGAGGGCCAGCAGGGCTGGGAGCGAGGGGGGCCAGGGAGGGCCAGTAGGGCTGGGAGCGAGGGGGGCCAGGGACGGCCAGCAGGGCTGTGAGCGAAGGGGGGCCAGGGAGGGCCAGCAGGGCTGGGAGCGAGGGGGGCCAGGAGGGCCAGTGTGAGCGAGGGGGGCCAGGGAGGACCAGCAGGGCTGTGAGCGAGGGGGGCCAGGGAGGGCCAGCAGGGCTGGGAGTGAGGGGGGCCAGGGAGGGCCAGTAGGGCTGGGAGCGAGGGGGGCCAAGGAGGGCCAGTAAGGCTGGGAGCGAGGGGGGCCAGGGACGGCCAGCAGGGCTGAGGCTGGAGGAGCCTTTCAGTGTTACTGCCGAGCCAGATTGCGTGACTTAGCCCAGTGTCTGAAAAGGCAGCCGAATCCTCTCAATGCTCTTAGGGGCTTTAAGAGAGAAGTTTCTTTTGATGTCTTCTGTGTGTTTGGCTTTGTCATACCATAGGCAATGAAAGCCTTTTTACAAGGCACAGTACAATACTAAATGCTTTATGTTGAAAGGGCCAACTAGTGGCCAATTTATGAAGCATAGCTACCTTTATGTGGGCTCAAATATAAAAACCCTCTTTACTGTGAAAAGAGTCCTTTCAGGTGTAATGTTCTGAGGCAGGTAGGAGAGACATCATTTACTTGGCAAGGATAAAAAGAACTTCACAATGCCTTATTCAGGTTTTCTTTCAGAACTGAAATGTGATGTGAGGTGAATCTGAGCCCTGAAACCTGAACGCTAAGTGACTGGCTCTTTGACAGAAAGGCAGCCTGAGTCAGGGGACACCATGAAAGAACAGGCTGTTTCTCTCAGAGGAATGTGGCTGATAGGGGAGACCTCGTCCCTGGCCTGTGTACTCAAGCACTGTGAGAAACAGATAACATCTCCGCACTGGTCAAGGCATTTCTGACTGCAGAGCTAAGAAAGACTCCGCTCTGGTTACAAAGAGCATACTGTCTGCTGCTGTCACAGTGAGGATCTCACCGGGAATTCCTCACATTCATAGTCTGGCTTTGAAAACAGCACGCTTCCTCTGTCAAGCTACACATTTCCTACTTTATTATTTTATTTTTATACAGATCCTTGTCTTATGGTTAAATGTCACCTTGAGATGTTAACACTCTAGATTGAATTGATATTTCTGCATAACAATGGACAAATTTTAAGTGGAGGCTGTGACATAACCTTCCAGAGAAGACCTTGAGGTGCTCCTTGGCACAGAAAAAGGCAGAGGAATCCAGCTCTGTGTGAATGCAAAGCAGATACAAAGCTGATCAGTGTCGACTGACTGCAGGAAAGGCGGAGCTGGAAGGTGAAAAGGTGAAAAAGAGGTGTTCTGAAGCAGGAGGGAAGAGTCAGGAGAGGTGTGTGTGGGTGTGTTTGAGAGCACAAGCGCACATGCACGTGTGCACGCACTCGTCCTAACACGTTTTGAGCCCCGAGGAAGGATATTGTACGCTAGAACTGAAATTAATTATTCTCAGCTCAAAGCAGTATAAAAGCTTTTAACCATATTAGGGAAGCAAAAGGAGAAAGAGGACTTTCGTATAAAATGCTATTTTATTTCAAAATTAAAAATTGAAGGAAGACATATGACTGATGATGCATACAGTGTTGTACTGAAGTTCTGCAGACCTTCATGAATTCAAGGGTGTGGTATGTAAGATGCCTTTAACAAAATAAAACAAGTGAAAGTGATTCTCTGAGAAAATTTAGAACTACCCACCATGACATCAACTGTCAAAACAAAGAATGACCAGTGTCCCGTCCGTGGCACAGCTGACTAGTGTCCCATCAGTGACACGGCTGACCAGTGTCCCATAAATGACAGGGCTGACCAGTGTCCCGCCAGTGGCATGCCTGACCAGTGTCCCGTAAGTGGCACGACTGACCAGTGTCCCATCAGTGTCACGGCTGACCAGTGTCCCATAAGTGACAGTGTGGCAGTTTTAGGTGTTTATGGGTGTTCCCTGGAGAGTATGAGGGTTTTGGCTGTTTATGGGTGCTCCCTGGAGAGTGTGGCATTTTTAGGTGTTTGTGGGTGCTCCCTGGAGAGTGTGGCATTTTTAGGTGTTTGTGGGTGCTCCCTGGAGAGTGTGGCATTTTTAGGTGTTTGTGGGTGCTCTCTGGAGAGTGTGGCAGTTTAGGTGTTTATGGGTGCTGTCTTGACAGTGTGGCAGTTTTAGGTGTTTATAGGTGCTCTCTTGAGAATATGGGGGTTTTGGATGTTTATGGGTGCTCTCTCGAGATCCTGAGGGAAGCCTGACCAGACTCATTTCTCAGAAATGTGATTTCGTCAGTCGAATGCACAACTCTCTGCAGGAAGGAGCTGTTGAGTAATCAGCCTGCAAAGTTCCAGTCACCCCCACCCCCACACGCTGTCTTCCTGTTACACATGAGGCAAATATTCATCGCTCTGGTTTTCAGACAGAACTGGACTTAACGACCTGCTTCACCTCACTGCACCCCCACCCCCACAGAGGGATGAAAAAATATAGGCATTGGAGAGAAGCAAGTATCAGTTTGAATTGCTTCTTTTATAATTCACAGTAACAGAAAGTGTAGATCAGGGATACCAGAAACCAAAGACGACTAAATAAAATGCCTGTTTTACGTGACCATCGGACAAGGAAAATATTGACATCTTTAATAATGTTAACATTAATGTTAATGTAGTTAAAGAACCTGTAGGCATTGGTGTACTATATACTGTGTGGAACACTTGTTTGGAAAGGGATTTATTTTGTAATGGTAGAAAAACTAAACGGCATGGTCGGCATTCACAGATAATATGACCTAGGCTACTGTCTACATAGGGTACATTTCATGTCAGCAAAGATTAGACAATATTCAGATGTGAGTAGAGTAGCCAAAAACTGTGCTCAAGTGAAAGTATTATGACTTTAAAATAATAATGACTCAAGTTGACATAAAAGTAGTAATCCAAATAATTGCTTGAGTAAGAAAGTATCCAGTGAAAAGACTACTCAAGTACTGAGTTACTTCATACGATCTGATTTATTGCTGAAATAAGCAGAGCAACATGAACGTAAGTATCCAAATGTCCAAAATACAAAATTGTAAATGCTTGTCCAATAGAAATAAACAAAATATAAAATAGCCATGTGCAAATTCAAATATGGCCTAAATCACTTCCCTGTAAATAAAACAATGCACAATACTAAATTAAATCTTTACAAAATAACATAAGGCAAATTCAGTCACAAGAAAGCACTGCACTGTGTTTGAACTCTTCAAACATTGCTTGGAGTGACAGGATGTTCTTGCATGTTCTGTTCGGAAGAATCACGTTTTGAAGTGACTGTTAAGCTTCAACAGTCGTTGGCTCTCAAGGTTTTTGCAGTGAAGCTGTGATTTTCTGGGAGTGAACAGGACCCCTGCATGACTAAAAAGTCTCACAGGCCGCAGATGCTGGAAGACTTGTGTTAAAGTTGAGTGACATTTCTTGATTTGAGGGAAGGAATGCAATAGATCTATACCTCCAGTGGACAGACATGAAAGGTACCTCTCCAGCTCTCCTTTTTGTTAGTTTCCTGACTTCATGGATGCAAAGAAGTCAGCATCTTCGTCAGAGTGGCCGCTGTTTGAGTGGGTGTCATCTTCCAAGTCAGTGTCTAGGTGATTACATTAAGTAGTCAAGGCCTGTGGCAAGATGAAGAGATTTCAAAAAAATGAGGTCTGCACAGTCTTCTCACCCTTTTACTGTATAGGCTACCAAGCTGCTGATTTTTGGTACTGAGAGCTCTCAGAGCTTGTTACTCTTGCCAACCTGTAGTTTGTAACTGACACAATAAAACAAACCTCAATGACAATAACCATTATATAGATTAATATGTCAAGGCTAACTGATTCACTTTTGAACTGATGCATAAGTTTACAGCTTTTAAGATGGTCTCCTCTGTGGTCCAGAATGTTCTGAATGTTGGTGGAAGTATAGCTGCAGCAATCATCTCAGGTTCTTTCATGACCTCTCCAAAACGTTTCTGGATCCCATTCTGCAGGGTTTCAAGGAGAGGTCTACACACTTTGCAAGTTGACTCCAGCTTCTTCAGCTTGTCCTGCAACTGGTGAAGAGTTGGCAGCACGAAACCCATATGCACAGATGATTCCCCTTGGAGGATATTAAGGGCCACGCCAACAGACTTCATTACAGCAGCGTACCCAGCCAAAAATCCCATTTCAGCTGGATTGAGCCTGTAAAACACAGTTACTAAACTGATTTGAATTTCATTCAAATCAACTACAATTATCACACAACCATGTAAAAACATTCAATTATAATTAAAAAATTTCGACTTGGTTCAAAGAGTAACATAAGACTTGTTCCAACAGTGCGTACATTGCGAATTGCTTTTTCTCCTAGCTCCTTCTGGATGCGCACAAGCCTCTCTACAGAGAGGAACAGCGAGATCCAACAGGTCTGATTGGGTCGGAGGAACTGCAAATTGGATTCATGTTCCACTGTTTCAAAAGCAATGGTTGACCTGCTGGTTTTATTCCACAGAGCATTACATTTTGAAAAAGCAGACCAAAACAGCCTCTTGTATGTTTCACTGCCAGCTTCTGCAGCAGTGGTATCAACTGTTGAAATAAGATTGAGGAGATGGCATATACAGTTTTGATGCCTTGGAAGTTTGTACTCAAGGCTGGTGTCGTCATCTAAAATGGTAGATACATCTTGATACTCCACCTCTAAGTGGCATTTATCTTCTGATGCATCATCAAGGATGTAGTCTCTCTCCTCCTGTCCATCAGCGTCTTCCTCCTCTTTCTCCTCCCCATACACTCAAAAGGCCTTCAGGATGTTTGAGCCACTGTCTGTTGTCGTTCTGGTTACCTTTTCCCTGATGTGGTACTCTGAATGTATTTCCTCTGATGCTGCAGCATGGACATCAAACGTGTGCAAGCCTTGAAGACGTCTGCAAGCCAATGGAGCAGAGAGCCTCTCTAAAGAGGTGTGGTCTATCCAGTGACAGGTGACACCTAAGTAACTACCGGAAGCTGTAGGTGAGAGATGGCTGAATGAGTGAGGTTGCTGTTGTTGAGGCTGGAGATTGGGAGAGAGAGTGATATCTGGCCAGTTCCCAGCTAACTGAACTAACAGGGCCAGAGCTATTCAAGATTGAGTCTTAGATGACGCAACTATAAATCAGGCTGAAAACATACAATCAAGATATTTCATGGAAAATATGGATCCTTAGATGTTCAGAATGCAAAATCATGCCAAAAGGGCTGGCACTTCTGTTGGCCTAGTATCCAGCTGCCTGAAACTGTTTCAAATGCATTAATTCCAGTCACAATGAATGTTCTGCAAATTAAAGAGACACCAAAGTTCCAGCAGGAATGCAACTTTGTATATATACAGTGTTATATGGCAGCTTACCTTTAACTTTAGAAAGCTAGCATAAAGCGGGGGTTGGCCACCCCATTACCTAATTAGGAGCATTAACCATGCAGCAGCAGTCAGTTTTTCAGAACTTAATGGATTGACAAACACCATACTACAGACACCCAGAAAAAACCTGATATCTGAAAAGGACCAAGAAGTTAGAATGAGAGATAATAAATATGATAAATGTAGCTAATATTTACCGAGCTGTTTTGTACCTTGGACCTTCTCTCCTCAGGCAAATGAGTTTGACAGTCATAAAAACCTAGTGATTGCCCAGATCAAATGAGCTAGTCTTAACCTGAGAAACACAGACCAACTTTGTCATCATTTACAAAAATGTTTGCCCCCTTCTTGATTTCCTCTTTTATTTCATATCTCTCTTGCTGAATGGTTTCAGATAATCAAATACAATCAACTATTAGACAAGGGAAACCCAAGCAAACATGAATCATAGTGGATTTTACATCATTATTTCATTCAGTCATTATATAGTCAATATTTCCTCTGTGAAAAAGTACAGAGACTTAAAACTGGTTGGACTACCCTTAAGCAATAACTGCTAAAAATGCTTCCTATAATTTGATATGAATTTCTTATATCTCTGATGAGGACTCTTGGCACATTTTTCTTTGCAGAACCTCTTTAACCCTAACAAATCTGTAGGTACTTCAGCATGAACTGCACTTTTCAAGTCCTGCCTCCATATAGACCTTCGTAGATTACATATAATCTTATTGAATGTATTGTTAAATCAATAATACATTCAATATAACTATAACTCTGGCTGCAGCTAATTAGGTAGCAACTCACGTAGGAGGATTTCCCCTATTTTGTGGTGCTGCTTAGAATTAGCCATGGTTTGTTAATTTAATGCGGTAACATTGGCAAGTTTCCGTGCAGATGAGTTGCTATGCAAGCAGTTACTGCGCATGTTGAATCGACTTGTCAATCAAATCATCTGACCACATGCTGTCTAAAAATTGCCGCAACGCAAAACAGATTTTTCAGTACTTAGATATTGTATAATTTAAAAAGAACTTTTCTAATATTTTTGCGAAAAAAAAATAATTTTGTGTAATTTTGTATAACAAAATTGTGAGCCTTCCCCTTTAATATTGTGCAGAGACAAGATGAACCATAAAGCATGTTGAAATTAGAACAACAATGCAATGATAACGCAATTTTGCAATACTGCACTATTAACAAGCCAACTGCAAGGCATGGCAAGCAACCATTTTTTCACGTTTTTTCTTTTTTTTCCATGAGGCTAGGCCCATGGAAATTCATAAATAAATTCATAATGAAAACCAGAGTTAATTACAGTGTAACACCGGAAATAGTTTGTTGCGCACAAGAAACAGTTGGATTTTTTTTTTTTGCTCAACCAAAATTGTTTCTTGTGTGCACTACAAACTATCTCGCACGCACAAGAAACCTGGATAAATTTTTTTCTCATGTCCCCTAATTTTTTTTTGCTCATGTCCCTTTAGGGGTTCTGTAGATTTGTACTTAAAAGATTTAGCCTAAATAATTTTCTTTAATTATTTTCATTTGACAATTTATTTCTAGTCTAGGCTATAGGCTAGGCTTCATCCTTTTTTTTATAAAGGAGAAAAGACATGTAGCCTATCTTGCGTTCTTATTGTGCCTAATTGCCCTTATGTGCATTTAACAATGAACAATTATTTAATTGTTTTAAAACTGTGTCATCTTTGTCATTTAAAAATCAACAATATACCTAAAAATAGCCAAACAATAAAGCTTATTTATACAGGCTGAGTATCCCTTATCTGAAATGCCTGGGACCAGAAGTGTTTCAGATTTTGGATTTTTTCGAATTTTGGAATATTTGCATACATAACCATTCCCCGACATATGTCTGAGTTCCGTTCTGACCAACCGGTTGTATCTCAAAATGGATGTAAATGGGACATATGTTGGCATGGCATATAGAAGTATACATGTTGATTTATGTTTTGATGTACCTTTGTGTTCTTTAATTGACATTCTCCCTCAACTAAAGAAAACTTTGCATTAGTGCATCGTAACAGTTTGTTCATCTTAGTTCGCAGCACAGATGAATGGGAACTCCTGCAATTTGCCATTGAAATAGTACCTATGAACTTTTGATAGAGCCATGGCCAATGTTACCTATGGCGTTGTAGGTGGAATTGTGAGTACATGAGACAGGAATTTGAGTCACGCGTCACTATAGTAACATCAGCAGTGACTTGATTAACTACCTAGGACAACACGGACTTCCTGGAGTGGCTTTCCCATAATTTTAGATCTAAATAGAACAGTCTCTGATGTAAGTTCTATGTCTAAATCTTTCTGAAAAAATGAGTAATCCATTTCCCAGTGTCCAATCCGGGGACACTTCCAGGGACAGTGGCAACCAGGGACAAATCAGCCAATCAGGGACTGTCTGGTCATCGTAGCTTAAGCTCACACACAGATGGTTGGACATTGTCATTAAGAGTCTTCTGGTACACATCAGAATTCATGCTTCCTTCAATGACTACAAGTCATCCAGGTCCTGAGACAGCAAAACATTGCCATACCATCGCACTGACACCACCATGTTTCAGTGTAGCTGTGATGTTGTTACAGCAGAATGCTGTATTTGTTTTATGACAGACAAAGGGGTACTTTGCAGACTCTAAAAGGTTCCACCTTTGACTTATCTGTCCATAGAATATAATCATTTAGCATCATCCAGTTGCTTTTTAGCAAATGTGACACAAGCTTTTATTCAGTGGTTTCCACCTTGCCACTCTTCCATGAGGCCCAAATTTTAGGCTGTCTACACTGATTTTGATCATCCTGAAAACTGAATCAGACCAGTGCTTATTTGCAGACATATGACATGCATACTGATGCTTATTTGCATTAACTGTAAGTGTTGCGATAGCACAGGACTCCTATCTACAGGATTTTGACTCTGTGGCAATTCATAGTGACCCAACAGCATAACATTCCTGTTTCATTTTCTAATGGCGATCCTTAATTAGCTGGCTAATTGAGTACACCCACAGATGATCCTGGGAATATGGTTGAATGAGGAGATATTGAGATAACAGCAGCATTCACCATATTTTCCCATTCTCTTTGAATGATTTCAGGAATCAGTCAAATCAATAATCAAACCTGGAACATAATTCTTGTCTGTGAAAATTACACTTTGTAAAATTACATCAGTTCTGCTGGTTGCCTTTTAAAATCTGACTGTTTTTGAAACCTGAGAGCCCAGTCATTTACCACCTGTAGATACAGTCACATTGCACATAACTAAGATGTTTTATATATTATTTAAACCCAACTGGGTTGTACATTTTACTTGGGGGTTAAAAGGTAAGCTGTGATCCCCAGCACACACAGTTAGCACAGTGCTTCCTATTGCTGGCCCTGCTGTGAGTGCTCAGCAAAGACAGGAGTGAAAAGAGTGAGCTGGTTTCACATGCAATTTCCCTAGTTTCACAAACCTCTAGGGTGCCTCTACATTAGTTGTTTCACTTGTGTCATAATAGGATAAGCTGTGTAGGATGGTTGCTTTAACACGCTCACTGTTGTCTGTATGCTCACCTTTATTTCTTTACCATTTCATGTGTCTGTTTGAATGTTCCCCATGCAAAAAAGGACAGCAATAGTGAAATATGTTATATACCACGTGGATACAAAGTCCTGATAAACTAATGACCAAGGAGTCAAATCGCTGACCTGCAAAATGTTAAAAGTGCAGACCTTCCATCGACTTTAGCCGTCACAGTGTTGGGAAGGATGGCTGTAATGCATTGTTAACGTGCATGTCAGTTTAAGAAGGGGCGTGCCTTATGAGGGAATGAGTTCTGACTGTCAAAAGATGGCGCTGCACTGACCTGCATATACCGTAGCAGTGTATGCTGTTTTTTTACCCTTTGAATCCACCAGTAAACATTGCTTAAATGATCAGTCTGTGTTCACCCTGTTCTTACACCAGCCCAAGGATCCAACAATGGCCTTAAGATGCCCCAGTGCAGGTGAGAGTGGCAGATGCACATGGCAGATCAGGTACTGCCCATGTCAGGCCATGTGTTCAGCTCTCTGCCAGAGTCTCACAGGCTGAAGGCTGCCATGGTGTCTGCGCAGGCAGACCGGATTTAAGGGCCACAGAACGATACTACCTTTCCTCTCTCAGTTGAGATATTTGACATTTGAAATGCATGTTTCAAAGCATGCACTGTTGCCAGGAAAATGCACGTAGCTCTAGCTGGATGTCAAAAGAACATACCAATGAGTTACTTCTGGGGCCATGCTGCAGACAGTCACATGCAGTACTGGAAAGCAATTTTGTCCATCTTACAGATGGTCTGAATTTCTGTCTTCCTGACATATAATATCAAATATTTCTGTTTTTACTTGTTGTATTACATTAGGAAATGAATTATGTAATTTCTTCATAGCTCTTCTGAGCTTTATGAATTTAAAAAAAAGCTCTGCAGTCACACATGTGTGGCTGGGTATTAGCTGAAGATTGGTTACGCATTCCACACCATTAAGCTAACATGTGCAAACACCTCCACACTGAGCTTTCTGTCTGCACAAAACAAGACTTGGGTCATGTAAACACACTGCCCTCACTCACAGAGATAAAGACCAGCTCAAGCTCAATCCAAAGTCCACAAGATAAGGCCACAGTCCTGAGAAAACAACCAGAACAATATCTATTGAACTGCTTTTAAGTCATTTTAGGTGCCTGTGGAGGATGTCTGGGAGCACCATGGAAAACAGCCTACATGTTTCTAAATCAGTCTTTTCAGGGTCCATGTCTTTGTTCATGCACAACCTCCAATGACATTGACTGCAAACAATTCATCATAACTGTTTAATTGATTCAATTCATTATGGAGACCAGCCAAGATCACCACTGGGATGGTCCTTGACTTTTCACTTTCATTTGTACAATTTAAATATGTAGGTTGCTTCCTCTTTTCACTTCATGTAGCAGTGTACACCATGGTGATCTTCTCCTTCATCTTTTTTGTCACCTGACCCTGTACAGGTGCTGGTGACTGCATGCCGTGGTGGGATGAACCCTGGCAATGACGTCATTACTTAGACCCCTGGAGACGGAAGACTGGCAGCACAGAAACCAATTCCTCATTTACACGCCTGTCAGCATCAATCGCTAATGCTAACACCAAAGTTTTACTCACAAGTAAACCAGGGGATGGGACTGTGAAGGTTGGGGTGCTGGCTGGTAACCTCAGTGAGAAAGGCAATTCAATTGTAACACACTCTTTCCAATGAGGCCTGCTTTTACAGGCTGCTGGTAAACATGGATAGCATGACCATGTTTTCAGCATTTTTAACAGGGTCTGCATGGCACTGCCCTGCTTTCTGAGAAAGGCTGAGCATTTTCTTTTTGTTAAGCGCATGTAGCATTGTGGTTGCACGGTTATTCATGTTGGCTATTGTGGCAGTGTTTGATGTTTTGTTGCTTAGTAGTTTGGATGATGGTAGCACTTGTTTCCTGTGGGGGGGCTGTGTTCCTAAGTGTGGGTGAATTGTGATCACTGTGTGTTTGAGCCGTGGGGGTTCTTCTATCATGGGGCTGGATTTCAGCTAACATGATGCTAGCGTAGCAAGCAAAATTGCTAAGTGTGTGCTACTTTTGTACTTGTTCTCTTGTCATATCGAAACTCCTCTGTGACGCTACCTGTATCTGATTAACTTTTTTTTGTGCAATGATTGCCCCGTGGAGTAAATGTTTGGTCTTCGATGTGATAAAGCTTATCACATTTTGTGTTGCTGCTTATTCATACCCACTTTGCTCCCTTGCAGTGCTCTTGTGATGGGGCCATAGTGTTACTGTATATCTATAATATAACTTGTTGCTTTCTGAGGGAATATTGTTAGTGCTGGAAACATTGTGATTGTTATGGTGGTGAATTTTCCTGTATTGTCTAACAGTGGTCATTCTGCAACAGCCAAAAATCACATGACATCCGATTTTTACAAATCTGTTTCAAACCACATTCGTAGTTGGTTTTAAATCCTATTCAAATGGCATTTTGCAAATCTGTTTAGGTCTGACCGCTCTGATCGGATTTCAGGTGGTTTTTTTTGCAGTTGTAACTTTTGATGCCACGTAAAGTTCACGTGCACATCAGACATACAGGAAGCATGCTAGTTTGGATTGATGAGCTAGCATGCTAGTTTGGATAGACCACACTCCTCGCTGGACAGTGATGCCGGAGGTGACAGCTGCATGAAATAACGTATATTATTTAAATAAACCTTGCGCCGCGGCTCCATATTGCCATGTTGAAAATAAGCAAGCCCATTTCATTACTTTCAATTTTGGTTTGCTTATGTCAATTACTTCGACTTACCGGTGGAATGTCATTACTACCTTCGCTACTTCCAGACGCAATGTCATTACTATGGCAACCAATGTGGATAATTCTGAAAATGAGGATTGCCACCCGGACACACAGATCGGATCTGATCACTTGCAATATATAACGCAGACAGTCTTTCAGGAAGATCGGATTCTGATTGGATATGCAAAAAATGGGATTTGGACTGACATGAGAACATTGCCCATGTGTCCCGGTAAAGCTCTTACCTTTATTCTGGGGAATGATCTCATAGGAGGTAATGTGTGTGGATGTTCTGACACACCACCTGAGGTGGTTTCTGTGCCCCTGGAGTCAGATAGTCCAGATGAGTGTGCACGAAGGTACCCTGATGTTTTTCCAGCGTGTGCAGTTACTCATGCTAGGTCAAAGCTCTGCTCTACTGGTTCTGTAGAGAAAAAAGACCCAGTTGGCTCAACTCTCATTCCTTGTGAGATGTCTGACATGCTGTCTGATGCTTCTACAGCTTCCTAAACCCCTGGTTCCAGGGAGAAAAGTGAGACAGTTAAGGTAGGACTGCCAACATTCCCCTGTCTCATAACAAGTTGATCTTTGCTCTACAGGCTGATCCATCTTGTGCTCCATTATTTAAATTGGTGAGGTCAGAATAAGAGACTTGTTGTTATTTTTTTGGCCAGCGTTAAAGCAGGATGTGGCACAGTACTGTCAAACCTGTACAGTCTGCCAGGTTGAAGGCAAACCAAACCATTACCAGCTATTGACAAGCCCTTTGAACATGTTATTGTGGATTGCATTGGGCCACTTCCTCTTTCAAAGGGTGGACATCAGTACCTCCTGACAATCATGTGTGCAGCTACATGCTTTTCATTGGCTGTACCCCTCTGGAAGATTATTGCTAAGGCTGTTTTTAGAGCGCTGTTGAAATTCTTCTCGGTCTTTGGACTTCCTAAGATAAGATCACTTCCTAAGATCACTCCCAGAGTGATTAAGGCTCTATCCTCCTGTCGCATGTGTTTGTAAAAGTACTACAAGAACTGCAGATAAGGCATGAAGTTTCCAGCGCTTACTGTCCTGAAAACCTAGGGGCCTTGGAGAGGTTCTACCAGACCCTAAAGTCTATGTTGTGGGCATATTGCCTGGAGCTGGTAAGGACTGCGAGGAAGGAGTACCATGGCTACTCTTTGCAGGTAGGGAGGTGGTGCAGAAGTCCCTGGGGTCCAGCCCTGCTTAGCTGGTGTTTGGCCGTACTATGCGGGGCCCGCTGGCACTGTTGATGGATCAGTGGCTGAAGGATACCAATCAGCATAACTCGCTAATTACATGTGTGAGTTTGTTCCTGGCTTCATCAGGCCCATGAGTTGCAAAACAAAACTTTGAATCTGCTCAATGGAGGATGAAGAACTGGTATGTCCATAAGACAAAGATCTGTGAGTTTAACTGTGGTGAGATAGTGTTGACTCTGCTGCCTGTCAATGGCTCTGCTCTGCAGGCATGGTACAGTAAGGCTGGGCGATATATTGGATATATTCAACATACTCTGTAGCTTTTTACACAAGATACAAGAAATTGCCATATCATAATATCAGATTAGGGTGTGAATTCACTGTGTAATCATTTGCATGTTTGTTTTAAAAATCTGTAGAGTTTAAGAGGCACAAGCTCTCTCACTTGCACGTGCTCTTTTTCTCAGGAACTCTCTTGTACACACACTGGACCATGCCCATCAATCGTGGTCGTGACAGGTATTCTAATAGTTGGAAGAGAACTGCGAAAAGCAGGCTGATAGATCTGAAGAAAAAAAATTAAAATAATAAAAAAATAGGTCATGAGTTTTTTGTATGGAATAGGTTTGGATTCAGGAGGAAACATGTGCACAAGTGTACAGAGTACACTCTTCTGTCAATGATGCCAAAAAAAGGTGACGATCCATCCAGCTCTGGACATCCCTCAGGCAAGCCAAGATGCGAGCAGAGATCTGTGTGCCCAATGGGGAGAAGGAGAGGTACAGTTGAGTGTCATTAGCATAGCAGTGGTAAAACAGACCATGAGCAGAGATTACAGTGCCAAGAGAACAAGTATAGAAGGAGAAGAGAAGGGGACCAAGGACTGAGCTTTGAGGAACACCCATAGCAAGGGGACGAAGCGCCGATACCGCACTGGCCCAGGCAACCTGGAAGGAGCTACCGGAGAGGTTGGACTCAATCCAGTCTCGGGCTGTGCCGCAGATCCCCATTGCTGCCAGGGAGGACAGGAGGATGGGGTGGTCAACCGTGTCAAAGGCAGCAGAAATCAGGACAGAGAACAGAGAGGCTGCTCGTGCAGCATGAAGAGACTCACTGACAGTGAGCAGTGCGGTCTCAGTCGAGTGGCCAGGTCTGAAGCCGGACTGGTGGGGGTCCTGCAGACTGTTCTGTGAAAATAAACAAAACAGTAGTTTGAAAGCAGCTCGTTCAAGGGTTTTGGATAGAAAAGGGAGAAGAGAGACATGACAATAGTTCTGGATGATGGATGGGTCCAGAGTGGGCTTCTTCTTTAGCAGTGGAGAGACATGGGCCCACTTGAAGGAAAAGGGGAAGCATCCAGAAGACAAGGAGGAATTCACAAGAGTTCACATATCTCTGTAGCAATGCAGTACATGCCACACTTCCATGTCAAATCACAGAAAGAAGGAATAAGGCTCCCTGAAAGAAGAACAGGAGCTTAGATGTGTCAAATACCTGCGTAGGAGCTGGCTCCTCTTCTTCTCCCTCATTCTGTCTTCTTTCTGTCCTTTTCAATTATCTGTGACATGACACTGAGGGAAGCCCAGAGATGGATGTTCAGGAGCTTTGCATTCCAAAGTCAGGGGAAATCGGATTTGCCCGGAAAAAAAAGTCATACAAAAAGGGCACTATTTTATAAGGTTTAGTGGGGAAAATGATGTGCCCACAGGCAGGTCTTGGGTGGGTATGAGCAGAAACAAAGCACAGAGCTTCTCACATTTTATTCATCCCTCATCCACATCTGTTTCAGTGAAACCATCATTTTGTGGGGATAAGCAGCTTATTAAATCTGTGCAATTTTTCAGTGAATATTGTATATGTCGGAATAGTGTCATCTATCACTACAGCTAGTCAAGTGTTTCTAGACCCACACTTGTCGCAATTAAGGCATAAATATTACAGCCTTCCCTGCATACTGCTATTGTCTGGTGCAGAGAAGTCGTACCTGTTTATACAGAATCAAACCTCACTCACACTGGTTCTATTGGAAACGTGTGGGGTTGCCTGTTTAAACATTTCAGCACTTGCCAGAGCAAGAGCCATCTCAGTGCGGTCCATTGCCGAGTCTCACTTTGAAAGCCACCAAAGGCCAAAGTTCTGGTTGTCCACAGCCAAGCACATTCAATGCATTTAAACAGCTTTGTAAATACATTCATTTGATGACATAAAAGCAGTCATTGGCAGCTCCTGTTTAATTTTTTCATTTATTTTGGTTGCTGGCATTGTCTGACCTCAGTTGCTGTTAACAATTTATATATATATTTCCATATGGTGCCTGACATGTCTTTGATCAGTTTTGTACGTAATTTTGTAACTAAATTATTGTAATGTATATTTTTACTTTTCCTCAGTTAGGAATGGCTTGGTTTATCTTTAGGCTTGCCTCATTTTTCACTGTTCCTCATAAAGCTTGGGAAGCACAAACATTTATTCTGAAAGTAAACTAATATTAACAATTTGTCCAAATTTGTATGAACAATAAAAAAGATCATAAACATGTTAGCTCCTTGTTATCATCTGACAAACTTCCAGTTCTAGGGAAATTTCTCCACTGTTTGATA
Organism: Albula glossodonta; assembly: GCA_019788955.1. Lineage (NCBI taxonomy): Eukaryota > Metazoa > Chordata > Actinopteri > Albuliformes > Albulidae > Albula > Albula glossodonta. Next base: position 1,199,616 of record JAFBMS010000892.1, on the reverse strand, counting down.
ATTGAATAAATAAACACAATAAGACTTTGTCCAGTTTAGAAATTCACCCACTAAGCTCTTGGAAGTGGTCAGGAACTCCTGGGCACCATGTCCAGCCACCCAGGATGTATGATGGAGCAGCCCCAACACGCTGGCTCCATACTGGGCCCCAAACTCCCTGCTGCACACAGCACACCGGCTCCACACTGCACCCCAAATTTCCTGCTGCACACAGCACACTGGCTCCACACTGGGCCCCAAACTCCCTGCTGCACAGCTACGTACTGGGCCCCAAAATCCCTGCTGCACACAGCATGCTGGCTCCGTACTGGGCCCAAACTCCTTGCAGCACACAATATGCTGGCTCCACACTGGGCCCCAAACTTCTTGCTGCACCGAGCTCCGTGCTGGGCTCCAAAATCCCTGCTGTAGACATTGCGCTGGCTCCGCACTGTATCCCAAACTCCTTGCTAAACACATCGCGCTGGCTCCGCACTGGGCTGTATGTATGTCTGATCACAGTAGGAGAGTGGCTCATTTGCATTTGCAGCTTTCCAGGGCAAGTCTCTGCCTCTATGGAAGTGGATAAACATTGGAGTTAGATTGCAGAGGGAAAAGCCATCCACTGTGATGGTGCCCACTGGAGGGGGGAGAAGGGGGAGAGCATATCCATACATCCCTGGCATGTAGCACTTGTGCTTAAGCTCTCTCCAGGAATGCTTTAATGAACATGCATGCCACACGAGGAGCAGAGAGTCAGGCATGGCTTTGGGTTTCCATATGGGTACCAAGAGGACCTCCCACACTGGGCAGGGAGTGCAGAATAATGGAAAAGGAGCATGTAACTCTAATGCTGCAGGTTCATTTCACAGGTATGGTATTGCTGTTGTAAACCTCACCTTGCTTCAGTAAATATCCATGTGTGTCACTGTATCATGAATAAAAAATACAAGCTGTGTCAGTTGCTCTGGATAAGGTTATCTGCTAGAGTTGTGTAATGTAAAGTAGAGTAACACAGTGGAGTAAGGGCCCTCATTATCTAAGCACTATCATCAACAAGGAATATGGGCTATAAGGCTATAAGAAGGGAAATAGCGTTACCACACCCTGGTGTCCAGAGTAATACAGACACCCATATCCCCCCACCCCCATTCCACCCATCACAATACAGCGTCTGTTTTGGGCCCATGAGAGACATGCCAGGGACTTCTGAAATACCAACGTCCATCCCAGCTGTCTGGCGCTCTTCGATTGTAGAGTATATATAGACTAACTTTGTCATGCTATCATCTCAAACATTCTATGCATTCTCTTCAGTGTATGGCCCCCACCAATTGCATTGTTAAGATTTCTTACTCATATTTATTTCCTGATTGAATTGACATTCTTGAACTATATCTGTTAGCATCCACATTCTGTGTGATATTCTGCCCCAGCACTCCTTTGTGTAAATAGACAAATTTATTCTGATAAGTTGACTGACTGGGATCAGCTCAGTGCACTCACACATACCCTGAATGCCAGGTTGTAAATATCTAACCCTTTTCTGGCATTCGGTTCATCGGCCCCTCCCTTCTTTTACCCAAATCTTTCATTTCTGGCCCCATGCACCTGTCAATGCCTCTCAGACCATTCCCCTGTGGTGCTGGAGTAAATGCACAGCAGTGGAATGGGTGGGCCTCTTCTGCAGACCAGCAAGCTCATCTCCTCTCTCTTCATATGGTTTCTGGCCATTTCATCTTCTCTCCCAACAATGGGGAAGACTTTACCCATTAATACACTAATTCTATGAATAAGCATAGGATGTATACAAGGTCACTGTAGTTTCTTCCTCTTAATTCCTATCCATCAGACAAAGTTTGATTGCAGTGAAACTATGGGTGCATTCCAATACTCAAAAATGTATTTGTGTCCTCCTCTCCTCCACTACAACCCCATCTCCTCTGGAAACTGATCTATGTGTCCTCAATTCCTCCAATTTTCCGAAATCATAGGAGCAGAAGTTTCAGATTGTTTCCTCGTGTCCTCCAAGCCTCGGATACAGCGATGAATCCTACCATGGAAGTCGTTTTAAATTTCAGGATGACGTCATTGTGTTCACCACCTGTCAGATTAAAAGACCATTCCACAGAATGTCTTTATCGTCAAAAAGTTCAAAAAAATTACAAGGCATTTACCAACACAAAAATGTAACCACCACAAAAATGTACAGTGACCAGCAAATTGATGTTAACAGGCAAACATTACTGTTTGCTTTTTCAAAAATAAAATTAATAATATTATGTTCACATGTTTGAATTGCTAATGGTAATCTAAACTAAAGTCTGCAGGGAGCCTAAACTGTGATCTTCTGATTCTTCTTAAATTTATAACTGGCTCAAGTTTGCCTACATCAGAAATTTGGTGGCAAACTGAATAAAAAATGGTAAAGTTTAGGGAGATAACATCACGAAAGGAATTTTAAATAGAGAACAGAAACTTTTTGGCTGGGGAAAAGCATGAGGGCCAAACCCATACCAATTTCCAGTTGGAAAATACAGCTTGTTTACATGTTCTTAGTGCTTAAGCTTTGACAACTGTCTGAGATCCCCACAGCAGGTGCAAAAAAAGGCATGGTTGACCTCATCTTGACCCCCCCCGGATTTGTGCTCAGATAACTGGTTTTTCCATGGTTTCAGACAATATTAAATGGAGACTCATACCAGACAGCATAAAGGTATAATGGGTTTTGCAGGAGTGCTGGCATGTTCTCCCTCTCTGCGGAGTGAGATAATTCCACATCGTCATGCCTCTGTGGTTGGCGCCATGCTGAGATGTCCATGAAGACAGCTTGCCCAAACCAAAAAGGTCTTCTGCCCCACCACATAGCAGAAAGGTGAAGGTGTTGTTGATTAACAATGGTGTTCCCATCTCACCCCTGCTGATCTGGGGCTGAATCTATAATTGTGCTTGGTCTGAGTGCTGCTAAAACAGCATGTCTGTCCTGTTTCTCCCTGCAGTAAGCACTGGTCTTGATTACCACAGACAGTCTCTGCAGGCTTGGAGTCCCTGGGTTTCATTTTCTGATGTTATATGCCAGCTCATCTCAACTTTTCCTTTTCCTCATGTGATCACACCTAGCCAGAATAAAGCCATTTGGTAACAACACTATGGTACTGCTATGGTTTTGAAGACACATCCATGCCATGACCATCCTAATGGTGCAGTGGGACACATGTGTAGAGCAGGTGAGGGGCCTAGTCTTCTTAATAGTGAGGGAGTCAATCTCACGTGGGAGGGTTCACAAATTTGAAATACTTTAACCTTGACATGACTTGAGCAAAGTCACACAGTAGACGTCCTCTTTTTTATGTTGCTTTTCCATCTAAATCCTGGGTTAAACCCAGGATTGAGAACAAAGGTTTGACCCATGTTTGTGAAGCTTGCCTATTACTAACTAGGTTATTACAGAGAACAATAATGCCACAATGGCTTTCTTTTTTTTTCTTCATCCACATCTTTAGCCCCATTTGCATGGGATTAAAATTATGTGGGAACTTCATGGAATAAAATAATCTCCGAACCAACCACCCCCCACCCGACTCGGTAATTCCACCAGACCTTTAATAGAGGTTAAAGGTTGTCTGATACATTTGGTTACATACCTTTTCCAAGGCTCATGCCACTGTCAGTGAACATACACGCACACACACACACATACATACACACACACACACAGGTAAACCAAAGGCACAGGCATGAGTCATTCCAACAGCACAATGCAATCTCTATGTTATTTCTTTAATACAACTTTAACACAATACTAAAGGATCAAATTTTATCAGTTCATCTCTTTATTCACCTCCACAAACAAATAGTTCTGAAACATAGATATAAAACAAGTTGCTTAGCAAAAAACAAGGTCAATATCATGCCAGCTGTCTCATGGCTTGTACAAACTGACACGTTGCCAATAGAAGTGATTAAACTATTATAAGTTTTATTAGAAATTATTTTAACCTGCTAAATAATTTTACCTGTCTAATTTTGCTGTCTTAGAGGACCTACTACTAGAATCCCCATGTTGTTTTTGTAAGGATCCTAGCACTGTGTAGAAAATTATTTTCACCATTCATTGCAATGGCTACAGGAAAAATGCAGAGAACATCATCAAAACCTTTCTATTCAGTTTGTGGATTTATCCAAAGTCTTTGATCCTGTTTCCAGACAGCTGCTCTGCAGAGGTAAAGCTGCCCACCATGTTTGTCAGCGTCCTGAGGCAGTTCCATGAGGGGTGATGGCTCATGTAACAGCAGGTCGCCAGGAGCCCCAACCTCTCAAAGTCTCCACACGGACAAGGATGTGTGTTTCCACCAGTCCTTTTCAACGTCCTCCGTCCTCCGCCTTCCTGTCTGTTTCATCTTTACTATGCGAGGGCATTAAAGACCAGAGTGAGGTAGCAGCTGACATCAGGCTAGACAGGAACCTTTTTAATGAAAGATTCCCCAGGCCAGCCAATAATAAGGTAACAGCATATCCCGGGGTCATAGTATGCGGATGATCACGTTTGCATGGCCAACACACCCCAGGACCCGTGTGACACCCTCTCAGCTGCTGTTGACTGTAATAGAAGGATGGGTTGTTCAGTCAACACACATGCTAGTGGCATGCCAATGTGCCTCCTGACCTCCCCAAGTTTTCACCAGCAAGCTGTCCACAGTCACATCGTTTAAATACCCAGGAAGCATCCTCTCCACAGTGGCACCATCGATGCTGCAATAGAGCACTGTCTGAGCCAAGCCTCAGTGTCTTTATGTGTGAGTGTGTCTGTTTGTTTGTGAGTGTGAGCGTGTTAGTGTATATGTCTGTGTGTATGTATGTGAGGGGGGGGGTTAGCAAGCTCTGGCATTTTCCATCATGCTAATGAACACCTTCCTGCAGCCAAAACCTCATCCTGATTCACCAGGAAAATAACCCCCCTCCCACCAGAGTGATTCACCAGGAAAATATCCCCCCTGCCCTCCACCAGGGTGATTCACCAGGAAAATAACCCCCCCCCCCCCCCCCCCCCCCACCAGAGTAATTCACCAGAAAAACAACCCCCTTGCCCCTTACCATGGTGATTCAGGATGAAAACTGACCCTCTATCATGGCGTCCGTAGTTGCGCTGAGATTTGTGGAATCTGCACCCAGCAGCAAAGGCATTGTATGAATGATGGAATGTGGGATGATGGGAGGGTGGCAGTGGGGGGTGGGGAATGAAAGGGTTGCTATAGCAACCACCATAAGCTCTCCATATGCAGAAAGCGAAATGTGCATTCAATAAATACAGTGCAGTCAGCAGCGTAACGAGCATACAGATGTGTTATGGTGTTTGGGGGGGTGGGGGCAGGGAATTAAATCTTTCAGTCTTTCGCTGTTCATGCATTCTGTCACCAAAGCTTAGATGAACCCCTAACTGTGCTTCACTGGTGCTATTCGCACTGCTCAGCTTTTAACTTCAAAATAAATTAGTGTGCTGCGCTCCATGTGAATGAACATTTCTGAAAACCAATTAAAAGGGCAAGGCCCATCCTGCCTGGGTCAGTGGCCAGCGTAATGGTCCTATGGTCCAGCTCAGACCCTGAGGAGGGTTTGGGCAATCACATGGTTCCCTGTCCTCAGAGCTGGCTCTCTAAACATCCACTGCAGAGATGGAATGCTCAAGGTATTTACTGAAGTAACCCTGCACATAGGTATCATTTTTAACAAAAGCCCATTCATTTCTTGGCTCAGCGCAGTTTCTCAGGGACGTAATTTACCCTGCCTTTGGCTGCATCTGAAGTCAGACAATGCAGGAGTCTGGGAGACCGTTTATGACCCTAAATGATGGCAGCTCAAGTATCGACCCCCATACACAGGGGGGGAGGCTGGAGAGAGGCCCTCTGCTGTCATTCTGGGTGTCTCCCTGCTGAATTCCCACACACATGATATACAATGGTCAGATTTTGACAAGACCAGCTCACAGTTTAACAGGAGGCTCCCGAAAGACACATCATCAAGTTCGAAGAGGCCAAAGGCAGATCTCTGTTTACCCATTCGGTGTCAGTAACCTGACACCAGTCTCACTTTAACTAGATATGGTGTGGTTTTGGATTTGCTGTGTTGAATTGGTAAGGTGTGTTATCACCTTCGCATTTAAAGGGCACGCCTCCAAGCTTAACGAATGCTTAATGAAGCCATAAGGTGTGTTATCACCTGTTCCTCTGCATTTAAAGAGCACACTTCCATACCTAACGAATGCTTAATGAAGTTGTAAGGTGTGTTATAACCTGTTCCTCTGTGTTTATAGGGCACGCCCCCATGCCTAACGAATGCTTAATTAAGTTGTAAGGTGTGTTATCACCAGTTCCTCTTCGTTTAAAGGACACGCCCCCATGCCTAACGAATGCTTAATGAAGTTGTAAGGTGTGTTATAACCTGTTCCTCTGTGTTTAAAGGGCACGCCTCCATGCCTAATGAATACTTAATGAAGCTGTAAGGTGTCATCACCTGTTCCTCTGCGTTTAAAGGGCACGCCTCCATGCCTAATGAATGCTTAATGAAGATCCACGCCTGCTTTTCACACCTGGCCTCAACATAATTGTTTTTCAGTTGCAACGAGTCATTAACCCTGAGCCCTTAGTGGGACGCGCAAACATCAGTACGCCATCAGCATGTGCTGGTTGAAAGCTTGGGATGTAGGAACTATTGGGTTCTATCACACAAGCTTTTGGATTTTGGAGTTTCCACTTAGCCATTTTAATCTGTAGCATCTGCTGTCCTCGTCCAAAGCAAAACTCATGGCGAAGTTGCATTAGCTGGTGGGAAGCATGGATTTGCAGGCTCCAATCAAATAACCAATAAGCAATCAAAAGCCTTGAAGGCACAGAGGATGCAAAACAATACAAACTGGAGCGCAAATAACTTAAGATTTACATTTAAATATTGATGACATTTCATCTTTTCGTGATTAGGCGATAAATAGCATAGCTAATTACATTAAAGGAAAGCGGAAGAGAAGGGAGAAGATGATTTTACAAGGGGGATGGTTGTGGGCAAGATTTTTTTCCAGGAGGATGGCATCCCCCCACATCCCTTCTCAACTTGAACCCTACTCAGAACTCCAAAAGCTTTCCATGTGCTTGGTGTGTTTCCTATATTTACTGATGTGAGAAAGGTTAAATGTTTGTTTTTTTACTAATGTGATAAAGTTATGTTAAATGTGTAAGATTTTCACAAATGTGACAAAGCTAAGTAAATGTTTAAGATTTTTACTAATGTGCGAATGTTTAAGGTTAAAAGTTTAATGTTATCACAAATGTGACAAAGCTTAAGGTTAGATATTTAAGGTTTTTACTTATGTGATAAATTTATATTAAATGTGTACTTTTTTGCGAATGTGAAAAAGCTCAAGGTTAAATGTGTAGCAAAATTGTTACACGTCCTCTAACTTTGATGTAAACACAACACATAACATGCACACACCTGTCCATATGATATCACACTGCAGCAGGTAAGTGTACACACACCTAAGCATGTGATGTCATGCTGTAATAGGTGTGTGTAGAATGAAATAAAATGAGGTGTAGATAATGCTAAAAAAAATATGCTAATCCAAATACCATTATTAATATTAATTAACATTAATTAACATTAGTTAATTTCTACACGTGTTACACATTAGATAACCTTTACGATATTTCATTTTTTAGGCTTCACTCTGAAAAAGTCCTTTGTTATGTGTGCAGCCCATACATGTAGAGCCAGAGATACTGAGCCAAAGAGACTGACTGATGATTTTAACCCTTCACATTCCACTCCCCATCTGTTGTCATGTTTGACAGAAGGGGCATGCCGTGCTGAGTCCCAGTATCTGTGGCTGTTTGTGCAGAGGAGAACTCAAGATCTGGGCCTCCCATGATCCCCACTGCCATGACAACAGCCACAAGTCTCACTGTAAAAGCTTTGGCTCATGACTTCCTCTGCAGAATATTCTGTGATAACCATGCATGGGAAAAGCATGGGAACCAGTCAGTCTGCTAAACAAGTCCTAATTCTCCCAATTGTCTGTCTGATGAGAGGCATTTTCTTGGGTGGGATCTGATTGAGTGTCTCGTGTGCATTACTCTTATGTCTTGGTGATTTAAATTTGGTGGCGAATATGGCTCACATCATCCTTTCACAGAGGGTGGGGATGTTGCTCAAAGTTGAGAGAAACACTCACAGTACAATTGTACTAGGATTAGGGTTACTATTAGGTAGAGCAAGGCACCTCACCGAAAATGCTTCAGTAAATATCCAACTATATACTATCACTCTGGATAAGAATGTCCACTAAATGCTCGATTAAAGGGAGTTTGTGGCTCAGTCAGAGCGTCTTTCCCATGACCTGGGGGAGCAGGTTAAGCTGATGAATCAGACATTCCTCTGGTGGGAGTGCCGTCAAGGTAACAAATGAAATGGCAGCGTTGCGGGCCACTTATGTCACAGCTCTTGATCTGTTTATCCCGCTTCCCCTCCCTGGCCTCTTGTCCTGTCTCATGGGAGGGTTCAGTGGTATTTTTTGTTTGTTTGTTTTGTTTATTTTTAGCTTTCATTTATCCACACCTGCAATTTAAAATTTCTTTTGCAGGAGAGGTCTGGATGAGGTCAGCATGTACAGTTTTAGAAGGCAAAATGAAAAGACCAGCAGATTGTTCAAAACACAATTAAGTGCAAAATGCAATCAATACCCAGCTAAAACAGATTCTGCTTCCACCGCCACTGTCCCACACATTGAGCTCTGCTGGGACAGGACTGAGCTGTTCTCCGGTTACTGTTCTCTGAGCTTCTCCATACCAATAGGTGGGTTTGAAAAAGGCTTCCTTTTCTAAAACATTGTTATTTTTCACAGCGCCACCTGCTGTCAGAATGTTGCGCACACATCCACCAGCAGGCATGGACCAGCCACAGCCTGACAGTTGCTTGCATTGTATGATTCTGGGTACAGACAGCCAATTCAAAAATAGCAGTCAACACAAAAGAGACGTCACTGGTGAAATTTGTTTTGGTGTGACGCTGGAGTTGAGAAACCTATAAGAATGTTTCCAAACACACCCTCCTACATTCAGCATGCCAGTTTAACAGCGCTCAGTTTTGTATGGTTGGAGGGGAAATTAATGAGCCTTCCCTCTGCTCTCCTGAATGCCACTGTCTGAACAGCTCAAAGCACATGCTGCAGTCACATCAAACAGTAATACTCCAGGGGCATCTGTCAAGGGACTTTTGAATGTAGATTTCCTAGGTAAATATGAATGAATTATCAATATCACTATTGCCAGATCTAATGTGTAAGTGGGTGTTAAGGTACAGGTAAAGACATTACATACATGCCCAAATAGTAACACAACAAATAAACAGGTAATCTTTATACATTTGTACGTCAGAAATCTGGTTCAGGTTAAAATCTGTTTAACAAATGGCACCATTTTTCAACAGCATCTCCTTTTAAGAGATCATAAGTAATAAGTACATGCAACTTAAGCAAACACATAGATAAATAACGATATACAGTGTACACAGTGGCGCAGAGCTGCTGCTGACTCCGCCCCTGAATACTACATTCAAAGTGAGGCTGCCATTGGCTCCGCCCCCTGAATGCTGTATTCAGAGAAGGGCCCCCGCTGACTCCGCCCCCTGAATACTGCATTTAGAGCAGGGCCATCGCTGACTCTGCTCCCTGAACGCTGCATTTAGAGCAGGGCCACCACTGACTCCACCCCTGAACACTACCCTCAGAGCAAGGCCATCGCTGACTCCGCCCCCAAATGCTGAATTCAGAGCTGGCTGTTGCTGACGCCACCCCCTGAACACTTCATTTAGAGCAGGGCTGCCACTGACTATGCCCCCTGAACACTACATTCAGAGCAGGCGGTTGCTGACTCCGCCCCCTGAACACTACACTCAGAGCAGGCTGTTGCTGACTCCGCCCCCTGAACACTACATTCAGAGCAGGCTGTTGCTGACTCCGCCTCCTGATTGCTGCATTCACAACAGGCCAACATTGACTCCACCCCCTGAACGCTGCATTCAGAGCAGGGCCATTGTTGACTCTGACCCCTGAATGCTACATTCAGAGCAGGCTGTCGCTGACTCCGCCCCCTGAACACTACATTTAGAGCAGGCCACCTCTGGCTTTGCCCCCTGAGCGCTGCATTCACAACAGGCTACCATTGACTCCGCACCCTGAACGCTGCATTCAGAGCAGGCCACCCCTGCCTCCAGCCCCTTGTTCTTCCTCTGAATGCTGCATTCAGAGGAAACCTTCCTGCTCAGACGCACCTGATCGCTGGTTGCTAGGAAACTGAGTTTGGTCACCCATCAGGGAATATGTGGGGTTTCTTTTTTTTTGGGGGTGGTGGTGGGGGGTGGGGGTGTGGTGAAGGACCAGCCACTGGACCAGATCTCAAACGTGAAAATGGGGACCACTCGATCTGATCTCAAACGCTATGAGGTGAAAATAGGGACCACTCCACCTGTGCTCAAACGCTGTGAGGTGAACATATGGAGGTAAACATTCATAGCCTGTTATATGTGCAGGTAAACATTCATAGCTTGTTATATTTGGAGGTACACACTCATAGTCTAACATCATTTAAAGCGGTCTCAAGATTGGAATCAGAAAAGGTATCTATGGGAAGTTGTGGGAAGTAAGCAGAATCGCTCTTTGCAAGGTACTTGTGTGCAGGGCTCTTGTGCTTATGAGGAGGATAGACCCAGCTCCTGTTTTGCTGTATCCTGTCGTTTGAGCCTTGTTAGCGCCACAGAGAGTGGTGAAGAGGGAGTCATACCCCCAGCACATCTTCTCCCTCGGCAGACACCCTGTAATACATGCTAATTTATGTACACCGTAGATTAAACCTGCACAAGTCTGTGGCATATTTTCACCTCACAGGTTACGCATAAGTAAACACGGTCCACTTATTCACAGCCAATTCTGGGCTCAGGATGGATATATTATGTGTTTTGGATAGATTTATTACATCTGGTGATGGAACGCAACAGCTAGATACAGCAGCATGCTCCTCTGAAACAAGTGAACAATGGGCATCTGTGTACACAGCATTGGGTGACACAGCTGATGCCTGATCCTGGGGCTCGTACAGCAGGTTTAAACGGCCACTCGGTTTTGCATTCTCTACGTAGCGAGGCAATGCTGTTTCTTTTGTGCCTGTGTTTGTCTTTATGCCCTGCCAACCAGCAACAATTGTCTGTTAAAATCCACACAGTTTGTCTGACTGACATAGAAAAATCAGGTCTTGTCACATGCTCATGGAGGCCAGCCATTTTGAGAGGAGTGATACATGTGAGTATATGAGTGATACACGATGGGTCATTTTTCCTCCTCAGGCTTAAGCCTGAAAGTGATACTCTGGCCATACCCAGACACCTTTACATATTGGCTATGCCCAGACACCATTACAAACTGGCCATACCCAAACACCTTTACAGACTGGCCATACCCAGACACCTTTACAGACTGGCCATACCCAGACACCATCACAGACTGGCCATACCCAGGCACCATCACAGACTGGCCTACGTGTTTATGGCAGTCTTGGGGCTCTTCACCTTCAGCAGTAACACAGGGCCGAAGGCCTGAGTTTGCAGTAATATTATAATAAGCCCTGTCAGCACAGGCTATCAACTTTATTGTCAATATGATGTTTTATCACTGGGACCATAATGTCCAGGATTTTAATCCCTAATTGAGATATTAGCCCAGTGTGTGCCACAGGCCTGTGTGTGTGCTAGGTTTGCCTGAGAAGCCTCTTCAGTCAGTACAACACAAACTGGATGAACTCTCCAAGTTTTATGAAAGTCACTGGTATTACAAAGTACTGCATGTCCTCTGATCTCTATGGTTTTATTATGGAAACATTAGCCTGATTTATTGGGGATTACAGTGTTATTGAAGAAACAGGGGACAAGACAAAGGGGACCTTTCCAAGAGATTAAAGCTTTTCCTGGCTCAGAGTGTGGGGGGAAGGGCTATGCAGCTTATGTAACTCTGGATACCTTTTGCCCATCAGTTGAAAGCTGGAGGTAGATCTGCCTTTAACCTCCCTGTACCCTCAGCCGTCAGAATACGATTATTACAGAGAGGCATGGGGTACATCAAAGGAGAAAAACATTCCCCAGCAAGGCAATGTGCTTCATTTCTGAGACACATCTGCAATTCCCTAGCACTCGTCTGTCTGTCTTTCTGTCTGTCTGTCTCTCTCTCTCTCTCTTTCGCTGTCTGTCTCTCCGTCCGTTTCTCTGTTTTTCTCTACTTAAAAACTGGCAGTTCAAATGATAAAACTGGATGATCACAGCCAGCTCTGCAGTCTCATGAAAATCCAGAGCAGTCATGCTGGGTGAACAGATGTTGATTAAGATCTTAAATTGATCATGTTTTTTTTTTATATTCCACTCCGAGGTTGACCATCCCCCTTGAATTTTTTTTTTTTTACAAATTGACCACTGCCTGTGATACATGAGTCAGAGCCAAAGGGTGTTTTTTAAGTCTATATTAGGCTTTTTTACTCTTAGGAATCTGCTGTATCAGGTCGGTGCATTCTGCATGCTTGTGTAGGGTTATTTGGGATGGGGGCATGTGATCCCCCATGACAGTATGCTGTTTCTCACCATCCTGACTTCATCTGGCACCCTGCACTGTGACAGACTGAAGGCTGACGCCTCAGCAGTGTTCTTCACTCACTCACCCGGAACAGTCCCTGTTGAATTTGCCCCATCACAGTGTTTTTGTTTTCTTTTTTTTGTGTTGTGCATCTTCCTTTGATCAGGGGTTTGAGAGCTGTAACATTAAAGAGTAATTAATGACCAGCTGGATTAAATGCCAAGGAATACAGAAATAAATGATAAACAGTTATTCATACTTGAGAGCTCTTTCAGTCAGTTGATCTGTAAAGCGGCTCTTTAGGATTCCCAATAATTTTGGTAACCGAGAGGGCCAGCTAAGGTTTCAAGAGGAAATTTTATTATGCATGAAAAAATCTTTTCACAATTCTATTTGAATAGAAGAACTCCATTTCACCATGTCTGAGCACAAAATCCTGTTCATTATCTGTTTCTTTTATTTTATCAGACTTTTGTGGATATCCTCATTGAGGCTGTGAATAATTTAGAAGTTGACTGTAGGTATATTCTAGTTGATATTGGTACTGATAGTAATAGTACAGCTAAGATAGCTAACTGTGTTTTGCTAGCGCTGTGCACAGTAACACTACTTCTTGTCCCCACATTCTGAGGGTTACAGTTTTGCTTGAGACCTGGTGTTGGCAGTGTATATGAAATATTTCTTTTGTGATTTTAACAGTGTGCTTTAAAATTGAGGCTCTGTGCACAATTCCTCAGAGATCATTGTCAGAAAAATCTTTGTTCTTATTGCTAAAATTAGAAGTATGATGCAGTTGAATGTGCAGTGTTAAAAACACAGTCAGACATTGCAGAATAACATGGAGGCGCCTACATAGGTGAAAATGCATTCTGCTGATATTGGATCTGAATGTTTACATGCCAGCCTGCATCTCCCCTTGTCATTAAAATTCTCCTGGCAAATGACACCCCATAATAAATGTGCAGGAGTCACCATGGTGAGGAGTGCACAACAAATATATGTGATCAAATCATGTGTGAACAGACAGCCACATACATCAGGTATACTGCCGTTTGATCTGTCAGCTGTATGAATTTAATTTAAATGAGCCCTTGTTGGCAGTGTCTATTATATTGTATTCCTTATTAACAATTGTAGGGCTGCCCCCTGACTGAAGAGTTTCCCAGTTGACTAGTAGTCATTAGTTCAAGCCATTAGTCGACTAGTCGTCACACGTTTATGATATAAATTGAACTATTTAATTTTTTTTTGTTGGGAATCAGTTTAGTTTTTTTTGGGAATTCAGAATCAGTCAATGGGTTGAGTTCCAGGGAATGTTATAAGTAACATTGATGTAATAATGAGCCTATAAAATATAAATTTTACAAGTGCATGAAGTGAGTCGCCTGTTACCGATAATGTTAACTGCAAAAGAGGTAATGATTCTCCAAGTGTCAGAACAAACAGCAAGCAGACATTTAGCTACTTTATTTCAACACAGTATAACATCACACAAATTATGAACTTGAAACCCCAACACAATAACCCTATAAAATAAATGGTAAATAAAAGACCTTTTTTAAAAAAACTAAATTGGAAAAAAATAGCTGCTCTGGCAAGCTTAGGATAGCGTTCCTCATTTTTTTCCCACCATGCCAGTGGCCCCAAATCAACCTTTGTCCGGTCCTCCAAGTATGTCTTAATTTCATTGTTCTCTCCTTGTCTGCTGCTCTTCATCAGTAGCCATCAGTATGGATATCTCCTGCTCGGGTCCTGTTTTGAAGACCCACCCCCGCCTCGCATCCGCAGTACTTAACACCACATCTGGCCCGCTACCCAACATTAGCACTATCTTAATGCCGTACCCAACCTAACCGTTTAACATATTATTTTAAATAATGCAAAATATTAAAATAATGTAACTACATCAGGTTCACCAAAAAACTTTATTTGCTCACTCAAGCAATGCTTATTAACCGACACAAGCACTGGGACCGGGCTTCTCTGAATAGCCCGCATTTTTAGCGCATTGTTTGTAACAATCAGAAGAAAACAAGAATAATAAAAAAACAGCCTGATCTATTTCACCTGCTGCCCACCCATGCACTACAAATTCCCAACCACACCCATAAATGATGATTTTAATATTTTTTCATCCATTTTGAATGATTTCTTGCCCAACATAGTCTAATGACTTTTTAACGACAAGGTGCTACTCTAGAATGGAGTTTGAGGGTTTTTTTCTTTTCTGCGACTAACCGACCAATGAAAACTTGAATGAAGACTCTTCTCATCGACTAACATTTGGTCGACGAATAGGGGGCAGCCCTAAACAATTGATCACATAACAAAACAAACCCGACAAATATCAGATTTTTTATTAAAGGCAGAAAATAGTCATCACATTGACTTAATTATTATTATTATTATTATAAATGTATCATGTAAGGTAGGGCAAGTAGTGCAATACAGGACTAATTATTTTCACCCTGTCTGCAGTTTTAATGAGAATGTATCTAACAGCGCATCTAATAATCAAGTGAGCATGTGTGTATTCCACTGAGGTAAGTGGCCCATTCAATCATTCATAGATCTGAGGTATGCAGGATAGGCCAGTGTTATTGCTAATCAGGCAGTACTGATGGAGGCAGTTTGTTTCTCAGTGCTGTTCTATCACTCATAACCAGGCTGTGTTGATGGAGGCAGTGTGCTTCTCTGGAGCTGCTGTATCACTCATGTGCCTACCCTGTCAGTCAGGTATAGCAGCTCCCCTGTGCACTTCGTCAAGGGCAGTAATTGACCCCGCAAGTGTGCATGTGCATCAGGACTGCCCTGGGTAAGCAATGAGTCTGTGCTTTATCACTCTGTTGGACAGAGAGCTCCCCTAAGGGGGTCCTACCATCCCAGTGCCCTCCCACAGTGCTATAACCCCTCCCCCCCACCCCACCCCTGCCGCACCCCCCTGCACTGCAGTGCCCAGTTACTGCTAATCAAGTAGAGTACATACTTCAGTTTTATGATACAGTTTAATGTATACGAATTCTGTGGTGGAATGCATAGCGACAGTGACATAGTGCACTCTTACTCGATAATAAAAAATATGCAATTGTTGTGCTTTAACAGTTTAAAACTCAAAAGGGAAAATATACAGCTGTGATAATACTTTTCAAAACCTACTAAAATGCAGAGAGCATTGACAATGATCCCGGGAGAGCAGCCCTATGTCCTCGGCTTGCCATCTCTGGCCAGCTCGTTGCCATCTACGCTGGCTGGGATCCAGGGCTGTCGCTCTCCCCCTCCTCTCTTGCCTCCCAGCAGCCGAGGTATCGTTCCGCAGCCATGCAGTTCCCACTGCTGTCGCTCGTCATCAGTCGGCAGATCTTTCAAGGACCGGGGAATCACAGAGGACCAGATTCCGGCTTTCCGACTGGACCGTGTCCCATCGCCAAGAGGCTCTGTGGGCTCATATTTCCCTGGTCTGCGAGGAAGAGCAAGTTGTTCTGGCTGTACGTTGATTCCTTCCATTCAGATGACCTTGCAGTCGCTGCCCACCCTCCTTGGCTAGACGTGTGACGCAGCTCTGCCATCGGAGGACCTACAGTGGACCCTGGGGCAGTCCACTAATATTCCTGTCTCTGATGGCATTGCTGCCGAGAGTGCTTCTGCGGCCCACGGCCAGTCGCACTCTGTTCCCCTCCCTTCCCTATCTCTCCCCTCATGTGCCAGCCAGGCTGGAGCAGGCAGGCTCCGCCTGGTACCTTTGGTACCTTTGGCTCCCGAGTGCCAGGCAATGAGGTTGTCTCCCCCAGTTGCTGCCATTGTCCTGGCTGGAGCCGACGGGCACTGTCCATTTGTAATGATTTTAACTATACCTCCTGTTACAGTTATAGGTGTAAATTTTTACATGTTTGCAGCTTTTGCACCAGTGCCCATGCACGCTCTGTTTGTCCTGTCTACCGTCACAGTGCCCCTTCAGACACCACTTGACTATCTCTCTATCCGTCCACTCCGGTTAATGTTTCCAGGCTCCGTGATTTCCTCGGTGGCCATCCCGATCCGTTTTCTTTTTTGTTTCCTATTTACGATAGCCTGTCCTCTGTCATTGATCTTCACCTGTGTGCGGACGCTGCACCCATTGTGAGCCTTGGTGCCTATTATCGAGGTTGCAGCTCCTGCCTATTTCTGCGTCCTCTGCGTTGTTCAAACTGTATCCAGCGGTTGCAGCAGCTGTCCTTTGGGGGTCGGAATGGACTAAAAAGAACATTTTGATGAATTCCGATAACAAGGGTACTGTTGCATTAATAACAAATAAAGGCCGTTCACAATCTAACACCATCATGTCACTGCTCCGACCATCTCACTTGGATGTCAATATGACAACAGTTTATTATACGGCAGCTTACATTCCCGATCGCCACAACTCTGTTGCTGACTGTCTTTCTCGTTTTCAATCCAGAAATTCTTCAGTATGACCCCGGAAGCTCACAGGACCCCCAAACATGTTCCCCCATACTCTTAGCTCATCTTCTTGTAAATCATTCACCCTTTCACCTGCACCTGTCCAGTTTTCCTGTTAACCATTTTCTTCTCATTCATTCAGAATCAGAGCAGCAACCACAGAGGCACAAAACAGACTTTCAGACTATTTAACCAAATGCCTGGGTCGCTGGTCATCCGATGCATTCCAAATTTACATCAGGTTAAACTGTTCAGACATCCGTTCCACCCATACTTCATTATTCAATTAATGATTCACATAGCCATGCACCAAATCACTTATTCTGCTTACAGGGCTGATTCCCCCTCGAGGATGCGACGACTCCTCCCCCTTTTGACTCCAAGCCCAAGTTCATTCTTTTCTATATCCCTTAGTATAGCTTAGCATTTCTGGCATCACACAAATCCCCAAGGAGGGGCAGCACTGATCCCCCACCCTGAGGAGGGTCAGCACTGATCCCCCAGCCTGAGGTGGGGTAACACTGATCCCCCAGCCTGAGGAGGGGTAACACTGATCCACCAGCCTGAGGAGGGGTAACACTGATCCCCCACCCTGAGGAGGGGTGTTCTCCTGCAGGGATAAAGAAGGATTCAAAAGAAAAGCTGAGTCACAGGCAGTGGCTTTAAGGACATAAACGCACATTGTACTCACCCACATTGTAGCGAAAGATACCAAATAAAGGTATGCTACTATGAAATGTATCCACCTCAGTTTTCTACTCTTTCCAGGTCAGTCACCAGTCAGCCAACCCAACAGTTTTACATAGAAACAGTCATGGGGTAGGGGTGACAATGAGTCACTGAGAAGCAGACAGAAGCTTAAGCACAAGCTCTGCTGTGTTTGTTCATAAGGAGGGTTTGTCTCACTTTGAGGTGACAAACGAGCTCCTGGTCATGTATGCTTAGCCTTGACTCCTGGCACTTTGTCCTATATGGATCGAGTTATTCATGTCTAACTGGATTCAAGTCTGGGGTTAACAGAAATTATTTCAGAAACATTGGTGGGGGAGGTGTCAAAGCTGCAGGTTCAGATACACTGGTGGGGGGAGGGGTCAAAGCTGCAGGTTCAGATACACTGGTGGGGAGAGGGGTCAAAGCTGCAGGTTCAGACACACTGGAGGGGGAGGTGTCAAAGCTGCAGGTTCAGACACACTGGAGGGGGAGGTGTCAAAGCTGCAGGTTCAGACACACTGGAGGGGGAGGTGTCAAAGCTGCAGGTTCAGACACACTCATGGGGGTTATCACAGCAGGCTACATGGAATCAGGCTTACAAAGGTCAGAATAGTCAGTGTCAAATATGGTGAAGCTCACTCCCTGAAAGGTGATACGCACTGGGACATCAACACAGAATGCAAGGCCTGAAGCTGCGTAAACCCATGGACAGCAGAGTTAAGGCATGGCCTTGTGTTCTCATCATGGACATTTGGCTGGAACTGTTGATCAGACAGATCTGATCAGCAGTGTGCACGCACAGTGCTGGAGCCTGTGGCTCAGTTTACTGATATCTGTCATACAGCACAATGCACCTTCTGCTGCTTCATCTGAGCCTAAAGCCGAAAAGACCAAAAAAGGGACCATGCTTTTCTTCTGAGTTGTACATTTTATGAGGTCTATTATGTATCAAAGGGCTGCTCACATGAAGCTAATACGGATTGGAGGCTGCAGAGTGCTGTCCTTGTGCTTTGATCATGGATGGCTGGCCCTGGCTTCTCTCCTGCTGTTTGATCTCTGAGGCAGATGTTGTTCCTCGCTGTCAACATCTATTGAGCCCGTCATGCTCTTATGTAAATCTTAACACTAAGGTTTTTACAAGGCAGCCAACCAGGGCAGGAAACTCCACTCACAATCTTAAATGCGTTTTGGGTGAATTAAGAGCAGTTCAGAGCTGAGATGGAGAGGCCATGTGGCCGAGTGTGGTGCACCTCTGTCCTGCAGCCCTTGCAAATGCATGCAAATTGACACATGCAAATTTATCACATAAAATGGATTAAAAGCAGTTTCACTGCTTGTATGTATGGTTGCAGTGCCCATGCACTGGGCAAAATGTATACTGGAAAATAATAATAATCATCTTTCTATATTTCTATTTTAAAACAGTAATATTGCCCTACCTGTATATACATACACATATCTATATTTAGACTGCATAAGCACCAGTGTGCTGTTGCACTCTTATATGTATGCGTGTACACATGAATAACAGCTAAAGTAAGTCCATTCCCTTCCATTTGCCTCCCTTCATTTCTCAGCATAAAGGGGCATGTATGCCACAGTCCATACATTTAGCCTATCAGAGGGCCAAGTCATGGGGTTGGATATCCAGTCCTGGGCAAAATGGCTCCTTGTTGCCAGGGATGTTTCACCTCTCAGGGGTAAGGAAGAACTAAAGCAGAAAATGTGATGGAGAATGATGGAGGACATGTATGCTGACATGGCTACCTGTGGAGCCAGCAGGCCAGCACACACTCACATGCATTTCCTTAAAGATGTGGGAGAACCCTGTGCTTTAGCCATTAGGTTGATTTGGTGTGTGTGCTGCGTTATGGCATTAATGTGAGTGGGGGTGTGTGCTGTGTTATGGTGTTAGTGTGAGTTGGTGTCCGTGCTGTGTTTGTGCTTTAGTGTGTGTTGGTGAGTGTACTGTGTTGTTATGGTGATAGTGTGAGTTGTTGAGTGTACCGTGTTGTTACGGTGATAGTGTGAGTTGGTTTGTGTGCTGTGTTGTTACGGTGTTAGTGTGAGTTGGTGTGTGTGCTGTGTTATGGTTTTCGTGTGAGTTGGTGTGTGTGCATTGCTATGGTGTAAGTGTGAGTTGGTGTGTGTGCTGTGTTGTTGTGGTGTTAGTGTGAGTTGGTGTGTGTGCTGTGTTATGGTGTTATTGTGAGTTGGTGTGTGTGCTGTGTTATGGTGTTAATGCGAGTTGTCTTAGTGGTGTTAGTTACACACACACACACACAAACACACATATGTATTTGTCTGTGAGAGGTGTCGTCTTTGGCGGGGTGAGCAGTCAGCACCTGTTTGTGGGATTATAATGAGCGCTGTCCTCCAGGCTCCCCTATTCTTGCTTTATTTAACTAGCCAGGAGGCCAGGCATACAGAAAGAGAATCTCCTGGACGAGGGCAAACAGAGAGAGGGGGCAGGATGGAAGGAGAATCTGCTAGGGGGGTGGGGCAAGCAGAGAGAGGTGGCAGGATGGAGGGAGAATCTGCTGAGGGGTCAAACAGAGAGAGGGGGCAGGATGGAGGGAGAATCTGCTGGGGGGCAAACAGAGAGAGGTGGCAGGATGGAGGCAGAATCTGCTGGTGGGGCCAACAGAGAGATTTGGTCATTATACTTTTATCTTAAACTAAAACAAAATTTCTCAACTGACCAAGATGTAAAGCAAATCTAATTGAGTATTCTGGCAATACTCCCTTATAGACTGGTAATAAAGATGGCCTGTTCCCTGTACGGAAACAGTTGTAATTCCCAGTTGTGGGAATTCTTAAACGGAATATGGGTGTCATTGCTTGCAGCATGTTGTTAATCTAGCCACATTAGGTAGGAGGAATTTTCAGTTGTTCCCAATAGAATTTTAGATTACAATGCATCCTAAGGCACTGGTATAATGTTGGAAAACCTTGTGATGTCCAGGGAATTGTACATAAACTCTCCAAGGAGAGGAATGGCATGGTAAGTAAATCTCATCAGTGCATTAAGGCTGCTGTCCTGTTTTGTTACCAAAGATGGCTTCCCTGTATGACATCGCTTTTGTTGCTGGAGCACTATCATAGGCCATACCCACAGGGTGACATATTTGGTAACATTAAACTATCATGAAAGTAGGTTATGTTTAAAATGGGATTGTGAGGAAACATACATTTTTGGACTTTTAGCACACTTTGTGTCTGCGCAGACAGATACTGTGTGTGCTCTCTCCACACTGGGTGTACAGTACAAATCACTGAGCTTGTTAGCCATGCCAGCATGCTCTTGGCATAGAATGTGATGCAGGCTACGGGACTTCAAACACCAAGAGGCAACAGGTGTGACTCCCACTCTGGTTACTGATTTACTTCAGCAAGGAACTTCAGATGAAGTGCTTTTGTAGTTCAGTACCGTGGAAGTATCATATTCAAAATGGAAGATATGTAGTATAATGACAGCATTTTCTATATAATTTGAATCCCTGATTTTTCCCCTTTTTTCTTAGCCTGAATGTTCAACTGAACTGGTTGATCTCACTGCAGCACCCTGCCCCTGACAGCCATGGGAGGAGAGGTTGAGCACGTGACCCCTCCGAATCACGCATTGACAATCTTGCTTCTTTTTCACGTTGCGGCCACACCACCAATCGCACACTGCCTATGTAGTCGGAGGAAGATGCAGTCAGCGTACAATCGGTTCGTGCCGCTGCAAGCGCCCAAGCAGCCCGAGGAGGGCGCTATTGCGATGGACCAACCGGAGATTTTAGCCTGACCTACCTCATATCGAACCCTCGCCAATGGGGCCTCTGGCCATGGTCAGGAATGGCGAGGCCAGGAATCAAACCCCCAACCTCAGGAGCCGTAGGCCCAGAGGTTGTAGGCCGTAGGCCCAATAACAGCATTTTCTAAAGAAATAAATATCAGTTGGACTCATCAAGACAGAGGAAGTACAGGAAACTGCTAAATTCCTTTGACTTTACATTAACCTTATGCTGTTGAGGGTTGCAGGGTATAACTGTGACTAAACATGGAAAACATGTATGTTCACTGTGCTGAGGTTTCTCACCCCCAGCAGGGAACATTACAATTGGAACGCCCCCACAGTGGGTAACATAGGAGGGCACTATACTTCAAAAGGAACCTTAACAACATCAGAGGGAAGGGGAAGGTTGTTTACGTCCTTCAAAAGTGGTCACAAACAAAAAAAGGTTGACATAAAAAAATCCCTGAGAGGTTCTGAGGCACATCTACAGTTTGGAAAATAAAAAAAAGGTTTTTCTGCCTCAGGTCCATTATGCACTCTGAAGAAGCAGTGTAAACTAGAACCCCTCCCCCATGGGTACTGTTAGCCTCCATTAGGGTGAGAGTGTCCAGCTCTGACAGGCCTTTCAGAGAGATGTCCCAGCATTACCCCCCCCCGGGGAATTAAGTCTTTAAGCAGGCACAGCAGGCCACTGATGCTGAGGAAGATCATGATGGCTGGAGTCAGGCACTGGGAAAGGGGGCCGTGCACGTGCCTGCGCCAAAATCAGGGGCTCCATCAGAATGAGGGGATAGGAAAGAGGGCTGTCCGTACAGCATCCCAAAAATCAATTAGTATTCAAAGATGATCAACTATCCTGATTTGGGTTTTGTGTTGTTCTTCATGAAAACTTCATTGTCTCCTTTATTTCATTATTTTTCTCTCTTGAAAATGAGGTCATTCCACACTGCAGACACAGATCTAATCTCACACAGCCTGTCACTGGAGAATGACATGGTCAGAATACATTCCATTCATTAATCTACATCTGCCTGGCCGAACAGGAGTGGCTACTAGAAAGCGCGGGTATGGGGGGGGGCTCTTTGAGGTAAAGCAGGGGTATGGGGGGTATTTTGGGTAAAGCAGGGGTATGGGGGGCTCTTTGGGGTAAAGCAGGGGTATGGGGGCTCTTTGGGGTAAAGCAGGGGTATGGGGGGCTCTTTGGGGTAAAGCAGGGGTATGGGGGGGTCTTTGGGGTAAAGCAGGGGTATGGGGGGTCTTTGGGGTAAAGCAGGGATATGGGGGGCTCTTTGGGGTAAAGCAGGGGTATGGGGTGGTCTTTGGGGTAAAGCAGGGTATGGGGGGCTCTTTGGGGTAAAGCAGGGGTATGGGGGGCTCTTTGGGGTAAAGCAGGGGTATGGGGGGGTCTTTGGGGTAAAGCAGGGGTATGGGGGGTCTTTGGGGTAAAGCAGGGATATGGGGGGCTCTTTGGGGTAAAGCAGGGATATGGGGGGCTCTTTGGGGTAAAGCAGGGGTATGGAGGGGCTCTTTGGGGTATAGACATGGTATGGGGGCAATTTGGGGCAAAATAGAGGTATGGGGGGCTCTTAGGGATAAAGCAGGGGTATGGGGGGCTCTTTGGGGTAAAGCAGGGGTATGGGGGGCTCTTTGGGGTAAAGGAGGGAAGAAATCCTCCACACCATCGGGCCTAGTATTTTATCAATTATTAACAGTTGCTTGACTCATGGCACATTTCCCTCCAATTTTAAACATACGACTGTTCAACCCCTCCTTAAAAAGCTCAACTTGGACACCACAGTGTGCAACAACTCTGTGGCTCAGCTCTAAATTGCCATTTTTATCTGCTTTGTTAGACCTCAGTGTCGAATTCAACACTGTGGACCACACCATCCTCTTTTTGCAGAATCACTACTGTATTTCCTAAGATATATATAGGGTTGGGTCAGATTACTTTGAAATGTAGTCAGTTACTGATTACAAATTACATGGCAATTTTTGTAATTAGTAACGTAATCCATTGGATTACAAAAAAAATGTAATCAAATCTGAATACTTTTTGATTACTTTTGGATTACTTCAATCAAACATTGAAAATACTGTACCTTATACTACAAAAATGGACACAGCCACAAAAATTTGATAAAATCAACTTGTCATATATTCAGTTTAGCTAGCTAGCAAACTTCAGTGGAAATGAGTGATCAATATTCTATTTGTTGAGGAAAATAACTGAAAATTGCACACAGTACAGTAGCATCAGGAGTGCTCTGACTCCATACAATCGTATTGGGTTATGCATGGCAAGATCTATATTTTCGAGGTCCAATATCTGTAAATTGCTCAGTATTGTATGTTAGCTAATAAGCAAAGGCATTGCTACACATATCAACCATACTACTGTGGCAGACGCAAATGAGCTGTTTAGCTCTGCGTTGAAAATGGTCGAAAGAAAATTCCATACCCAAGCTAAAGCTAGGACTGTGCGATATGACCAAAATCTCATGTCCCAATATAGATCGTTTCTTATCCCGATAACAATACATATCATAATATAGCACATTTTCTGTAAAATAAAATGACCACATGGGAAAGCCTATTTCTTATTACATTTAGAAATTTATAAAAATCAAAATATACTTACTCATATTTGATCATTTTTCTCCTTTTATTGAGAACCTTTGTGCAAATTTTCAATTAAGCATGTAACAAAATACTGATACAGGTATGCGCAGCATAACTTCCGACTTAATATTATATTATGTATACAGTATTGTAAAGTATTAACCTACTTAACCCATAAATCATCTTGCCAGATACATTAGCTGAAATACAGTACTGTATGTGTACAGTATCTTGGCTATTTAGTAAATACAGGTGCACTACAGTCTCCAATGTAGCTTTGCTAAGTATGCACTATAATATGGTGTTTGCACAACGGCCAAATCACATAACGTCGTATTTCACAGAACATATCATGGACGTTAAAGTATGCATATCTGTATATGTAAGTGTGCCGCGGACAAAAGCCTCTTGCAACGTCTGAGCCTGGGGTTTGTTTTGTGCACTTGACTGTCCTTTTGTGGCTCTCATCCGTAGACTCTGTGCTGTTTGACATGATTCTTTCATAGATGGTACGTCCATGCGACAGAGGTAACCCAGAGGTAGCTTTTAGGTTCTGCCCCTCATTTTGTCTTGGCTGGTTGGAGTCCTTCTCCTGTTCAGATTTACCCCGTTCTGTGTCATGTTCACAACGCCACAACGAATAAAACGATAGAGCATAATATGAAACGATGTAAGTTTTTCTATCGTCACACGATATATATCGTAATATCGCACAGCCCTAGCTAAACCCATACCACATTTTTCTGCAATGTTAGTTAACTAACATTAGCTGGTTGACGTCAGTTATGCTAGGATAACTGAGAAGGAAATTTACCTCTAAGTGTTTCTTCAGATTTGAATTCAAGGTCTTTGCAGATGACAGCAACTTTATCTTTGTCTTGCATAAATTGCACTGGACATAGACATTCTTGTGTTGCACATATTTGAAGTCGAAGTGATGATGATATTTCTGGGAATGTAAGGCTGTTTTGGAGGGACTGCTGCTGCTTGAACCTTCCATCTTGACTCAGCACCGTTCTTTTTCCCCCTGCCACAAAGTGGAGGACTTGTCCAAGAAAGCCCATATGTCAGACGCGTTTTTCATGAGTTAATAGCATTGGTTGTCATGGAAAATGTTTCATGATTTTAAAATTGTCATACTTAATAGACGTAGTAAAAATGTAATCAAGTAATCCTTGGCAATGTAACTGTAATCTGATTGCACATTTTTTCAAATGCAATCTGGCCTGATTACAGTTACTTATTTTTTGTAATCTGATTACATTATCCCGATTACATGTAATCCGTTACTACTCAACCCTGGATATGTGCAATCTCAAACTTTAACAACTCCCAATTTGTACTATATGCATTTTCATACAGAGCTTTGTTAATTGAAAGTTCCTTTAGCATTCCCCTAATGGTGCCGGTGTAACTGCACCGCCTGTGCCCTTTGCATGGTCTGCGACCCCGTTTCTGCTTCCATTGACAATATGACGTTTTACCCCCTTATTTGTTATAACGCTGTGACATGTTCCTGCACTTGCGTATGTATGTGTTTATTCACGTCGTACCTTCTTACCATTACAAAACTCCTGGCTAAGGAAGTTTCCATACCTTAGAAAGCTATGTGTTTAGTTTAGCGTAGCTATAGCTAGTCAGCTAAGGCCTGTATGGTGACCCTACAATTAAGAAGGAAATTAGCAATGTAGCTAACAGTTAAGTGTTTTATGGTTAATTTATTCAATTCACAATAAAAAAATACATTATATACATTTATATGAATAAATTAACAACATTTAAATTCTATGTACATGAAATGTATATGAAATGTACCTGTTGGATCGGAATCGCATTATTGTCTACAAATGAAGTTATCAATTGCCCTTTTTTGGCAGGGATGCTAACAAAATAGAAAAGTAGGCTAGGTAATGTATTTATAACAAAATAGAAAAGTAGGCTAGGTAATGTATTGCTATTAGGTCATCATCTCGCTTGTTATTGTGAGTTAATAAAAAGCTTAATAGAAAATGACTCAGAGGCCTATCATATTTGTGTGGGACAAGTACTTACTTATTGTGGCTTTTATTTAGCCTGTCTATAATTTAGGTTAACAATGATAAAATTTCTATAGCTAAGCTACGAGCTATCAAGCAACTTTGCAGAGTGCGCTCAGCACTTCATCCGTAGTTAGGGTGAGGACAGAAATTAGGTGAGTAAAGTCAGTTTATTCATAATCAGAATGTCTGTCATTTTCAACATCAAATTCCACACTAATACAACGCCATCCCTTTACCTGTCTGCTAGTGACTACACAGATAAAATTTAATAACTGATGCGGCTTGCTAATAGTTACACTAACGGAAGCGCTGCTGCGTTGTTCCCGAACAGTGCATTCAAAAAAACCTTTTTGTCAAGATTAAATCAAACCTTTACTTGATGTAAATGCAATCTAATTTTACTTGGCTTTCCTTCTCTGCTAGCAAGTTAACTAACATTCTATTAGGACTCTTGTCCTTGTGACATCATACATTCATGCTAGAAAATTGAAGCTAAAAATCAAACTTAAAATACACGAATTTGCTTTAACAACCCTTGAAACACGATTCAAAAATTATCGCTTTACGTGACATTATGTACTTATAACGCAGGTGGTATTTTTTTAAATAATATTATTTAATATTAATATTTGAATTGGCAAAGGAAATTACAAGTGGTATTTAAAGTAGTGTACAGCATTTATTTAGCAGAAATGTAATTATATAGGCCTACTGTACCATTAGCATTATCCGATATCCCCTTTACCGATACCCACTCTCTCTCTCTCTGATTTTTTTTTTACAGATTTTCTGAGTAAGTTAGTCAACGCATTTCCATTAATTTAAATGGGGATATTAGACTTGAATTACGTGATTTTGCTTTATGCGAGCCTTTTCAGGACCACATCTTCGCGTAAAATGCGAATGCACTGTATTTTCATGAACCAGTATCTACACTGATACATAACTGGCCATTGATTTTACATACCCCTTGTGAAGTCTATATTTTTTCCACTTACCTTGCATAAATAATGTATTTATTATCATTTCACTGTAGACGGATTGTCACTCCGCCATTGGTTACTTGGTTATTTCTTAGTTAATGATATGCTTACAGTCATACTTAGCATTATATTTTCTTACTCAGTATAACTGAGTTGAAAATGATGTACAATAGTAATATTTGCCGAACTTCACCCAGTCATAATAATGCTTCATTAGATGTGTTATTTGTGCATCATCCTAGAAAGCTAATGTTACCTAGCTCCAATTCGCAAGTTCTAGGTAGCCTACTGCTGGGTACGGTGGTACCCTTGACAGCTCATGGACTAACTAAGCAATTAACTTAGGTGTATTTCAACCTACACACGCACGTAACTGTCCATGATCATTTGATCATGTGACAGCGTTATAACTAATAAGGGGGTGAAACGTCATATTGCTGACGGAAGCGGAAATAGGGGGTTGCAGACCAAGCAAGGGGTGCAGTTACACCGGATCCCTGGCTGCGTTCCAATACTCAAATTTGTCTTCTCCTTTCCTCCCCTCCTTTGCCCTGGAAACTGATTATGTGTCCTCCTTCCCTCCACTGTTCCAAAGCGAAATCTCGCCTCCTCCTTTCTTCCTTTCTCCGAGTGAAGGAAAGGAGGAGATGAGAAAAAGTATTTGAACGCACGCTCCTCTTTTTCTCTCAACCTTTTCCACTCTTCCACAAGAATTATGGAAAGTGTAGTTTTTGTGGTTGGTTAAGCTTTAACACGGTGAATTACAACTCAATGCATACATTTTTGCTTTTGAATGGTTTACACACATCACTGTTTGGGCTGTACTACATGTATCATGGACATTAAACAACGCATGACAGTAGTGACAAGTCTAGCTACCTAAGACCATTGGGGAAAATGTTTATGCCTTTACTTTTAAAGTGTTGGACTGCTGCTTGCCAGTCAGTGACTGAGCATAGAGCAGAACACAAGCACAGCCCTGCCTCCTGCAACAGTAGAGAGAGGGAGAGCTCCTCTTACACACAGATGAGTGTTTCTTCAAATACACAGATGAGCATTCCCTCTTCTTTCACACAGGAGAGCATTTCCTCATCTAACACATAGGTGAGTGTTTCCTCATCTAACACACAGGTGAGTGTTTCCTCTTCTAACACACAGGTGAGTGTTTCCTCCTGTAACATACAGGGGAGTGTTTCCTCTTGTAACACAGGGGAGTCTGGGCAGAAGACGCAGTCCTTTTTTTCGTTTATTATTATTATTATTTATTTCCACAGAAATTATATAGGATTACATAGGCTGAAACTGTATAGCAACAAATCGTCAAAATGTCTTAATACTAGCCAAGACTTTTTTTCCTTTTTGTCTTCTTACTGCCGTGAAAGTAATTGTCACCGGTTGAACATCATTGTAACTGTGTAGTTTATGTGTTTATTATTTTTAATTGTAAATGTTATGTTGTCACCATTATCATTATTTTTGTATTATATTAAGTGATTATAATTATTGTTGTTTTGTGTTTAAATTGAGAGGAATTATTAACTTTATTAATTATTTAATTTAGTCTAATATCTACTTTCAGTGGTTTTGTTTGTTGTTTTTATAAATGTTCGAGAGAGAGAGATAAGGTATGGGATGTGTGATGTTGGTTCCATGTGTCCGTGTTTTTTTGGGGAGGGACCGGAAAAGGGAAACTGAGTTGAGAAAAGAGCGCGGTGGTCTCCATGTTGTGGTTACACTTGTGAGTAAGAGACGGAATAAAGTCGTCCTGTCCTGCCGTAGCGGTGTGTGCTCATTGAAGAATATTTTCCTGCTTGTAACCCGCAACACGACCCAGGCACGCAACCCAAAAACCAGGGTTACATCATCATCAAAACTAACATGGAAATATTCAAAACACAAGTTATATACAAACTGCCCCCCCGCCCCAGTTTACTGTTTAAAAAGATTTGGCTCCTCGCCATTTTTCACTGCTGCCTCAGTCACTTCATCCTGGCGCTGGGCCTGATGTATTACTATTTATAAAATGATTTTCACCAAGACATCTTATGCATTATTTACACCAATTTCCACAACCAAAAATATAAAAATATACGACGTAACCTGCTGTCAACAACTTGCAGGTTGTTTCAATGATTTTAATGGAGAACCCAAATTCATTAAAACCTAACAAGCATAGGCTATATAAACAAACTGTTTTTAATTAGACAGACATAATGGAAATTGTTCCCGTTTTGGTATACTTTCCACGACAGGTACGAAGATTCTGCAGCCCTGTAATAAGCCTTCCTGCCTGTCAAGCCCACAACTGAGGCCAGCAAGCTAAAGTATTTCCAAGTTCCTCACACCCAGCTCTGTGCATGTCATAGGCATACAAATATGACACAGCATTTTTGGGGAAATAAAAATGTCTGTATATTTTTAAGTGCATTGTAAAAAAAAAAAAAAAAGGGCAAACTCCTGGAATATAATGTTTGGAGTATCAACTTTATTTTGTGCTAAGCTTGAATATCATTATATGAGGATAAATATTTTTAAAATGCTGTTGAAAAAAATGGTTATTTATAAAAAATTTTTTATAATTTTTTATAATTTAAAAAAATTATTTATCCATTATCCATTTATCCATTATTATTAAGTCAACCTTACCTAGCTCACATGTTAAGCTGGCTTGATGTAGTTATCCGCTGATGTTAGCCAATTAGCTGGCTAGTAGGCTAATGTCAGCTAAAATAACAATTTTATTGTGTCATTAAAACCAATAATTTATCTTGTCTTCACATTACCCAGGTAGTGACAACTAGTGAAGCTGCCTTGCAATAGTTATCTGCTGATGTTAGCAACCTAGGCAAAATGGCTAGCAAGCCAGTTAATGTTAGCTAAAGTAATTTCATTGTGTCATTCTACCCTGTGTAGTGTGTTGTCTCTTACTTTTCAGGTGAACGGTGCACTTTGTTTTTTATCGATTATGTCTAATATAGGCTGCATCAGACCTTTATCACTTTGAGCAGCACAACTTTCAGGCTCACAGACAAGTAGAAGTCTGACATGTTAATCCAGATATGTCCTTTGTATTTTAAGGAATAGACTCCCCATTACCCATTAAGAATACAAAGTGGCTGTCACACAGGGAACAAAGTTTTTTATGCTTTAAATGAACTCAACATTTCTGCTGTAAATCAATTTGACAGTAGAATTTAGCCTGGGGCAGTGAGCAATGCACTGCATGAGAGGATGAAACAGTGAATAATTACAGTAATTACACATGAATAATATGATGTGCATTTTCTTATCTTAAAACTGAGGGGACATCATCAAAACTCATGCTCAATTGAAAAAACCTTCAGACTTGATGTCACGTCTTTGTAACATGAGAGAAGTATGAAAAATAACTTAGACTGCTGTTGTAGGCTGCAGGGTAGATAGAATACAGAACAGAAGTAATTGAAGCTTGCATTAAGTCCACAGTGCCTCACATAGAATGTGGGCCCAGTACAAAGAGTCCGTACTTGGTTTGCATGTTTGTGGCTTCCTGTGTCAACTCAAGCATGCCAATGTTCTCAGTGCATGACCAAAGTGATAACCCACTCCCTCAGTCATTCACTTAGGCCCTGGACTTTGGAGGTTTATTGAGGAAGTGATTCATCCTCTTTAGTTCCACTTGTATTACCCATCGGAATCCATTCAGATCACTCTTCCTGAAATGTGTGCCCTTTTTCCAGGACCACTGTGCCCTGCTTACAGCGCAAGAAGGCTGGAAGTGTCCTGGAGCTAATGGTTTATCCATAGTCCCTGAGATGGAAAGAGAAATGCTCTCAGCTCACTGGTATGGATGAGGTGAGGACCTCCTTTAAGTCCTCTCCTCCTGGGCTTTATCCCCCTCTTAATGCCTTGCCATGTACTATCAACCACAGATATGCCCTCATGTATGAATGTAATATTGGTGCGGCATTAATATTTCACCGTGTGAGATCTCTCAATAAGGAGAGCTCTTTCTCGAACTTCCATGTTCCGTTGATGAATTATTGAATTTTTCAGAAACCAAAATGAGTTGGAATGGGGAGGGGGAGGTGGGGGTTGCGGGGCGTGTGCAGAGGTCCCTGATGATGAGAGGGGGGAGTGCACCTGGGCATAGTCAAGCAGACCTTGGAAGAAAATGCAGCATTAGGTCTGTGTAAGTTTACTGGTTCACACTTAAATAATTGTTAGTAATAACTGTGACAAAGTGTAATTTAACTCCGTACCTGTGTTTGTAATTTTCCAGTAGTACTGGGAAATTTCCAGTGTTGGTGGAATGTAATTTAACTCTGTACGTGTGTCTGTAATTTCTCAGTGGTGTTGGGAGAGTTCCAGTACTGGTAGGGTGGCCTACACAATGACGCATTCACGCTTTGATTTTCACTGCAGGGGAAAATCAGTCTTTGCTCTAGTTAAGTTAACATTAATATCAGTCTTGTAATTTTTATGAGGTAAAGCAACTAAACAAGCTATCTACTATGTCTAGCAAACAGAGTTGAGTTTTCATGTGAAGAAATTCTTGCTAAGGATATAAATTTCCTGTACAGTGCATATGTGCTCCAAGCTACAGGAGACGTTACCTTTATTGTAGGAAAACAAACTCTCTACTTTAAAAGCCTGTTATTCCAGTGTCCCAGCTGGTACACTGGGAGGAATAAAGTGTTTGGTCATTAGGGCTTAACCTATATGTAGGGCTTTTCCTGGGACCACTGATATCAATTGGAAGGTCACAGACCTCAATCGCCCTCCGTTTGGCAGGGTTTTGAAGGAGATGCTAGAAAAGGAAAAAAGAAGCATTGATGTTTGGCGTATTGGGACATACCATTGTCGCCCCTGGGGTTAGACACACATTGATGCTGTGCCAAACTTAGCACACTAACTTATCATTAATGATTTTAACATTTAACCATCTCATTCAAAAGACACATTGAGTCAGATTTATGGGAAGAGCTGAGTTGGTTTTTCCAATCAATTAGAAATTTCACAATACAAAACATTTAATTACTGTGTTCTTGGTACAGCTGATTGTACATTTTTGTTAGATTCATGTCCTAATCTGCATGTACTTTTTTCAGGAATATTATATCATCATTTCAAATCATAATTGCAGGTTCTCAGGAAGCAGCCTGAGGTACCATATATCTGCAGTGGAGCAGAAGGAAAGTCTCACACATGTTCGTTTGTTCCTGCAGCTGGGCGGAGCTGCATTATTGCCTGGAGAGATATCTGAGGTGCTGATAGGTCTGTGTGATTAGGCATGAAATCACTATGGATCTACTCCCCAAAAATTACTGTCTGTGTTACACAGGAATTCTATTTTAAAATGCATACTCTAATAAGAAAGATAGTGTATATTTACATAGTGGCCATGGTTACCAGGAAAGTGTTCAGCTTGAGTTAATACATTTACAGATTGCTGTGTGTTTACTGTAGCTGGTGAAAATGGGGTAAGCCTAATAATTAACTCAACACTAACAAAGGTTCCAAGTGTAAAAACTAACATCAAAAGGAAAAAGTATTTTACTCATGCAAACTCTTACTGTTATCAAATGCCGCATTCCCTAAGACTGTTATTCAGGAATACGCAACTCCACTAGAAATGTAACATTAAGTTTCATTGTGGAAAAGAAGTTTTCCATGAAGTTTCTCACAGAATGGACCCAAAGTACATCGAATTTTGTACTGTAATGCTGAAAGGCACAGAAAAAACATTGATATGGTTTGATATCAGTTCTAATGCTTTCTCATACAGTAGCGGAGTCAGCCACTCTAAATGGGATTTTGTTTTATGCTGACATAATGTGCTTAAGATCATGTGATTTGCATTTAACAATTAACACATTGCAGTGGGCCAAAGAATTGCCTTTCCACCAAAGTGACATCTTTACAGGGTTTAAAAATTCCTCAGGGAGGACAATTACCACTAAAAACACTAAATAAATGACATGCACTACTCTTCTGTACATCCTTTTGCCGGCTGTAAATGAGCAAACCTTTACTTCAGGTGTTTTACCTGTGACCTGTGGAGCTGAGTCAGGTGACTTCATCCTCTGTCATCCTGGTCTTGCAGCACTCTGATTGGTCAACAGGCAAACCTGCATGTGCTACATACTAGGTCTGCCCCCTAATAGTCAACCAAAGTGTTAGTTGATGAGAAGAGTCTTAGTCGACCAAGTTTTCATTGGTTGGTTAGTCGCAAAAAAAAAAAACCCTCAAACTCCATTCAGGAGCTGCACCTTGTCGTTAAAAAGTTAATAGACTACGTCGGGCAGGAAACCATCCAAAATGCATGAAAAATATTAACATTGTCATGTGAGGGTGAGAGGGTTCAGCCGGGAATTTGTAGTGCATGGGTGGGCTGTGGGTGAAATAGATCAGGGTTTTTTTAAAAAAAAAAATTCTGTACATTTTGCCCTTTCACCTTTGTGTGTGTGTATATGGGTGTAGGGGTCTGCCATGACGTGTGTAAGGATGGGGGGATTCAGCTGTGCTTGGTTGGCAAACCTGAGAGGTCTATTCACAGATATATTGTAATTGAATTAATGCAGTTGACCCCCAAAGGGGTGGTGGGGAATGGGGGGGTGGTGGCAGGGTTTAATAATAAAAAAAATAGATCAGACTGTTTTTTGTGTGAAAAAACGGTGGACATTCTTTTTTCTTCTGAACAACAACATGCTAAAAATGCAGGCCATTCAGAGAAGCCCAGTCCCAGCGTTTGTGACAGTTGAGTGAGCAAATAACGTTTTTTTTGTTTTTTTTTGGTGAATCTGATGTAGTTGCATTATTTGCATATAATAGTTAGCTGTATATTTATTTAGGCTATTCGTTTGTTTATACAATTTGTATTTATTCACATTTTAGAAAGAAACGAAAATATTGTCTCAATTTAGTTCTTTAACAAAATTTTGTTTTTTTATTTCTCATTTGTTTTGTAAGTTATTGTGTTGGTGTTACAAGTTCATAAGTTATGTGATGTTATACTGAGTTGAAATAAATTAAAATGTTCAGTCTCCTTGTTGGTTGTTTCGACACATTCAGAATCATTACAGCTTTTGCCATTAGCTTTGTCGTTAATATGCGCATCGTGCATGCACTTGTAAAATTTATATTTTAAAGGCTTGCTATTATGGTTTGTATTTCTTTGTAATGTAGGACAGTGTTATCAATGTTACTTATAACTTTCTTTCTCAGACCTGGAACTCATTTTATGTTTCTATGGCATCAGTGCCACAGCATTTTATACAAAAAAAATTTGGCTGCATTCTAATTGGCCTCTTTATCAGTTTCCAGTACTGCTTCTTGCCTTTAGTTCAGTATGTCTTTTTGCAACAGCAACAGTGTATCCGTGTCACTCAATCCCTCTTGCTACTTCCAGCCTGTTGCTCAACAAAGCAATCACTACTTTACTCAAAAGAGTTTTTTATGTAATGAAATGGCTACTTGCCCAAATGACATTTGGTATGTGATTGATAAAAAATAATCTGTTTTGACTTGTAAGTCGCTCTGGATAAGAGTGCTTGCAAAATCCTATAATGTAATGCAATATTAAAATTAAGGGACAGCTCTTCCAATGGGAACACTCTGTCCATATTTGGAGTGGATCTGGAACCATCCCCATCTGGCAGGAAACAGCAGATACTCAAGACCTCAAGAGTGAGTACAATTACATGGCCCTGTGTGGGATTCTGAAGCTGAAAGAGAGTCTCTGGATTTAACGGTTGCTGTGATATTAAAATGAATATGAAACATGCATTTTCAGGGTGGCCCCACCACAGTGAACTTGTGGCCAGTCTGTCTGCCCTCAATAATTTATAGTTCCTACAGTAAAGCCAGACTCAAAAGAGGAATTTATCATGCAGATGTGTGTTAGCGTCTAAGGGGCAGGATGTCTGCGGGTTATGTAATGCCCTGGTCTTGATACAATCAGCAGTTAGTTTCTCTAAATATGTCACAAAACATCACACTATACTCTTAGCTCCATAAGCCACTTTGAGAAGCTCTGTGGTCCAAAGGTCAAGGTTCAAAATACAGAACATGAAACATCTCACTGGCAAATGCCACTTACTGGAAAATGATAACACTGAAATACACAGCGGTATATGAAGGCCTCCCTCCAGCAGAGAGCAGTATGATTGCCTTTTCCCTGAGGTTTTTTAATTCAAGCCTGTCCCTCCTCCATCCTGCCGCAGGGCTCAACACACATAACACAGTCACTTCAACATGGGATAAAGTCTAATTGGGCCATGGGTTCAAATTTTCACTGACCATTATCATGTCAGTTACTTACACACAGTGACTCATTTATTGCATTTTGTTTGAAGACCACACACAACCAAAGGATACTGAAAGTAAACCAGTGTCACTCCAAATCCACAACCAAACCACATTAGAGGAAAAGTGAATTACTACAACATACATTCAGGCAAAAAATTGGAAGCATCCAGTGCAAATTCATTTAAATACACATACTAAAATTGAGCCTGTTAGACTGTGCTCAGCCACATACACACACACACCAAATGGAGCCTGTTAGACTGTGCTCACTCACTTTCACACACACACCAAATGGAGCCTGTTTGACTGTGCTCACCCACACACACACACCGAATGGAGCCTGTTAGACTGTGCTCACTCACATACGCACACACCAAATGGAACCTGTTAGACTGTGCTCAGCCACATACACACACACCAAATGGAGCCTGTTAGACTGTGTTCACCCATATACACACACCAAATGGAACCTGTTAGACTGTGCTCACCCAAACGCACACACCGAATGGAGCCTGTTAGACTGTGCTCACTCACATACACACACACCAAATGGAGCCTGTTAGACTGTGCTCACTCACATACACACACACCAAATGGAGCCTGTTAGACTGTGCTCACCCATATACACACACCAAATGGAGCCTGTTAGACTGTGCTCACCCACACGCACACACACACCAAATGAAGCCTGTTAGACTGTGTTCACCCACATACACACACACACCAAATGAAGCCTGTTAGACTGTGTTCACCCACATGCACACACACCAAATGGACCCTGTTAGACTGTGCTCACCCACACGCACACACACACTAAATGAAGCCTGTTAAACTGTGTTCACCCATATACACACACCAAATGGAGTCTGTTAGACTGTTCTGATAAATGCACATCCTTTTAATGCTGAACACTGGTCATCATCTCTTCTACCTCACTGTATCCTCAAACTCACATGACAACTTTTGAAAGCAGTGAAAACTCGTAGGTTGGCGGTAAGCAGGGCTCAAGTTGGGGAGGGGGGGTTGCGGGGGGATGCCACCCCCTTGGAAAAAATTTTGAACACAACCATCCTCCTTGTGAAATTGTCTTCTCCCTTCCAATCCCCTTTACTTTAATGGAATTAGCTATGCTATTTAATACCTAATCGCAAAAAGATGAAACCTCAGCAATATTTAAATGTCAATTTTATGTTATTTGCGCTCCAGTTTTTTGTTGTTCTGTATCCTCTGTTTTTATTGATTGATTATTGCTTATTTGATCGGAGCCTGCAAATGCATGCTTCTCATTGGCTAATGCAACTTCACTGTGAGTTTTTCTTTGGAATTTTCTTTGGAGTTTTCTTTCTTTGAATTGCAGATGGTACAGGTTAAAATGGCTAAGTGAACAGTTCAGCTGGACCTGAAGGTTTTTAGTACAGAAGAAGAAAACAGCAGAT
Source organism: Albula glossodonta (assembly GCA_019788955.1). Classification (NCBI taxonomy): domain Eukaryota; kingdom Metazoa; phylum Chordata; class Actinopteri; order Albuliformes; family Albulidae; genus Albula; species Albula glossodonta. The sequence continues at coordinate 1,162,678 of JAFBMS010000892.1, read as the reverse complement.
GAGATGATAACCAGTCTCATCATTGAATTTAAAAGGTATATTGAGCAGTAACTTGTATGCAGTTGTGATAGTGGAGAGGTCGGTTTTTAAAATGCTGCACTAGTAATATCATTGTTGTTATTACATAAATAAAAAAATGTTGTAAATAATTGGATAGTTTGTCATAGTTTTTGAATTAATAATAAGAGTTACAAGTACATTTTTTTCTTATGATTATTCATTAATATAAACAAATGTAGGCACATACCACCATCCTTTCACTCCGAGGTTGACCATCTCCCTTGAATTTTTTTTACAAATCAACCACTGCCCATACCCATCATTAAAAATTTCTGCAACTTGTGCCGCAGTAGCCCATCTGTCGGTTCGGACCAGACAGGATAGCCTTTGTGGCCCTCGAGCATCGATGAGCCTTGGGGCGCCATACACCCTAACACTAGTACTCACCACTGCTGACTGGGAGTGTATGTAACGGTGTATGTAACAGGTCAAGGAAAAAAGGAGGAAGAGGGAATACGTTAGATAAATACATTATATGGCTCACATGTTCGTTTGCTCACAAGTGAACAAGTTAGCTGCCAAGCAACACACACATATATATATATATGACGTTCACGAACATGTGAACATGTTATTATCTGCTACAGTCTCTTTAAAGATAAAAAATTGGGTGAGCTTTTGCCAAAGTTTTGTTACATAAGGGGTGTATTATGTATTAATAATATATGCAACTGGTTATCATCTCACCTGTCTTTTTCTTCTTCTTCTTCTTCAAATGTCCTGCTCAAGGCGCTTAGGCATTTTAACCTGTAGCATCGGCAATTCTCGTCCACAGCAAAAGTCACAGTGAAGTCATATTAGCCAATGAGAAGCATGCATTTGCAGGCTCCAATCAAATCAGCAAAAAGGAATATAAGCCTCAAAGGCACAGGATATAAAAACACAAACTGGAGCGCAAATACCATAAGATTGACATTTAAATATCACTGTGGAAAACATGGAAATCGCCTACAATGGGCACGTGAGCATTGGAACAGGACCTTAGAGCAATGGAGGAAGGTTGCCTGTTCTGATGAGTCCTGTTTTCTTTTACATGACGTGGACAGCCAGGTACATGTGCGCCATTTACCTGGGGAAGTGATGGCACCAGGATGCACTGTGAGAAGTAGACAAGCTGTTGGAGTTGGTGTGAGGCTCTGGGCAATGTTCTGCTGGGAAACCCTGGGTCCGGGCATTCATGTCGACATAAATCTGACATGTGCTATCTATGTAAACCTTTCATGGCAATTGTATTCCAAGATGGCAGTGGCCTCTTTCAGCAGGATAATGTACTCTGCCACACAGCACGCATTGTTCAGAAATGGTTTGAAGAACATAATGAAGAGTTCAAGGTGTTGCCCTGGCATCAAAATTCCCCAGATCTCAATCCAATCAAGCATCTCTGGGATGTGCTGGAACCACAAGTCCAATCTGAAGTGGCTCAATCTACAATCAACATACAGGACTTAAAGGATCTGCTGCTAACACCTTGGTGCCAGATACCACAGAGCTCCTTCAGAGGTCTTGTAGAGTCCATGCCTCAGCAAGTCAGAGCTGTTTTGGAGGCATACAGAGGACCAAAAGCATATTAGGCAGGTGGTCATAATGTTTTGGCTCATTGGTGTATATCAGCAAGATAAAGTGACAGAATTGAATTCTGCCCCCATGTGTGCAGATATAACGCTATGAAATGGCCAAACCATAGTGTTTCCTGTGTGATTTTTATTCCTCACTGTTCCCCATCACTCCCATCTCTCATTTTCCCAAGTTTTTACCAAATCGATTTACATGTGCTTAAAAACAAGAGCTTCTGCAACATTAAAAGTGATCTGTCAGCACTTTTCTCTGTTGAAAACAACAAAAAAGGTTTTGGTAGTAAACGCACAAGCACACACACAGTCCTTAAATGGGACACTGGTGAAATGTGTTTATTTGGTTGAATCTGCTTTTTTGGGGCTGATAAAACTTCCTGTCTGGGACCCTTCTCTACATCAAGCTACAAGGACTTGAACTGCAGTATTTTCCATCAGAGGTTTAGCAGGGGTTCCCCACACTCATGCGGGCCCCATCCTCATTATCACTGAGTGGGGCGCACACCTGTCAGCATTAGCCATTGCCTGAGGCTAGATAACCTTACTTACCATGTTTCTGGAAGAAGTATTTGAGAAGGTAAGATGTGAGTTTGAGCACACAAAGGACAACTAAAAAAAGACTAAAAAGTCTGCCTCTCTCTTGTTTCCCATCAGTTTACATTATTCCAGTTAGGCTTATTGAAAAGAAAAGTGGCATTTTTAACTGGAGGAATAAAGTTCCATCCATGGCATTCAGAGTGATGTCTAAACAATGAGTGATTCCATGACTGATCCATTCCTAAACATTGACTAAACAAACAGGTGACTGCCAGCCAGAATCCTAAAGATCGTAATTGTTTCATGTTGCTTGTCATTGTTCTGTAGCATTGGCTTAGAAAGTGTGGGCGTATTCCTGTGTTTTGCTGTGGGAGGTGTTGGGGGACAAGGGTGGGGGGTGATGGCGTTCCTGTTTTCCTGTACAGACATGTCCAGTGTTCCCTGTACAGAGCCAAACAGGTGAGCTGGAGCGTACCTACATTACACACACTATAATTAGGGTTACATAGTCTTGAGTTTAACCCTGTTTGTGCCAAAGAGATTGCAGGGGACTTGGGGACTGGAACTAGGGAGAGAGTGAGGGGAAGAGGACATTTTTTGCATGTTTCTGTCGTTTCCTTTAAAGCCTGCTATTTGTTTATGCATCAACCGTGTAATCAGCCAAAGCTGCACAAATGGGTGGAGATCAAGAGTAAGAATTCCTGAGGGGGAGGGGCCCTGCAACACCTGACAACACAGGAAGTGAATGTTTCACCTACCACAGTAAACCTTCTCTCTCACTCAAACATAGAAACAGAACGCAGCTACAGAAGCGAGACAGAGCTATTTTAGGCTGAATGCCTATGATATTATATTATTAGACGGAGAAGACAGTGTGGGATACCAGGTTTTTTCAAGCCATTGCTCAAACAAAACCTGGATCTCTGCAGCTTCTTATTTTTCGGGGATGACTGATGACTTGTTCTGACTTGTTCTGAGAAATCGAAGCAGAGAAAGCATGAAAAAGAGAGTCTGACAGAAATGGGAAGGGGGGGGGGGGTTGAGGGAACACTGCTGATTTTCTCTATGAATGTCAAGGTTCTCCCTGCCCCCACGGGTTCCCCTTGTCCTGTGGATTCTCTCTGCACCCCATGGGTGTCCCTTGTCCTGTGGGTTCTCCCTGAGCCCCTTGAGTTCCCCTTGTCCTGTGGGTTCTCCCTACACCCTGCAGGTTCCCCTTGTCCTGTTCTCCCCCTGTTCTCCCACACAATCAGAATTCAGAGAGCAGTCCTCCATTTGTCCTTTCTTCCTGTGAACGTTTTGACTAATAATTTATCATAAAACCTTTCCACGTTGCCCCCTATGGAACAATTTCAGCGTTCTTTAAAAGTCCCATATAAGTATCAATATTCACTGCACACACTTGAAGGTGTGAATTAAAGAAGAAGCCCACAAATGTCAGAGGTACAATACAAGCTCTCTAAACCTTTCTAAATAGAAAGCATCAACATATGCTTTTGTCTAACCATATTATTTTCCACAAATGAAAGTAAGATAGTCATGAGGCAAAGTTATGCACTGTCAAATTACTTGCAGGGAACTATGGTTATGTAACTCAGAGAATCCCTTTCAGGCTGGTCTCGGGATCCTGTGTCATATCATGAAACTATAGGAACAGTATAGCACCACGCTATACTGACCACCCAAAGCATAAAGCAGGAGACATAGCAGATCAGACAATACTCTGATAATGACAGCACATTTGTTCATTCAGCCAGGCATCATTCATGTTCAGCACTCAAGTACAGTGAGTGGTGAGATACATAGGTCCAGAAATTGTAGCTCAGTGTCATTTACTGAAAGTACATGACGTTGAGCTACAATAATAGTAACTGATTGAAGTAAATGACACTGGATTAGCATTCCCTTTAAAACCAAAAAGAAATAAAATTCTCAAACCTTTATAAAATACCCTTATCATCCAGTGAACAGAACCCCCTTCTGCCACCCACAACCAAAATGTGTTGAGTATTTTCAGCCAACTTGGACATGTATCTGTTGATCTGCTCAAACATTATGTTGCATTATAAACAGCAACAGTTGATAAATAACGATAAATAATTTACCTGAGGTTTTGAAACACCAGCATGCACATCTGCAGTCAAGTGTTCCCCATGACAGCTTTAATGCACTGTGATATTTATTTCCATTCCTGCTGTTTCCTGGAAGTGTTATGTGGAGCTGCACTGCAACCTACTGGTTGTCATTTAAAATGTGTTTTATTCATGTCAGGCTGTTTTCAGATTTCATGGATGAATTAAAGAGACAGAGTATTCCATGCCATGTATAATAATAATAATAATAATAATTATTATTATTATTATTATTATAAAAATAGCTGCAAGCAGTGATGAGGGGACCAAGCAGTCCAGAAGGGCAGAGTCACCATGGCAACTTGATCTGATCATGTTCAAAGCGTGGTGGCTGATAAAGTTTTATGTCAGTTGACCAAAGATTGGTTGAAACTGAGATATGCCTTTGATTTGGCCAATTTGGTGGCTGCATCAATCAGTTGTTTGGGAAAATGTTTTTGCTTATTGCTGTGCCCCCCAGTGGTCAAATGATGCTACTTTTTGCACATCCTCAGGAAGGGGTCCACTTACCAAGGTTGATATTGATACATCAAAGCATTACTGAGACAGACTTCACTTCCTGTTAGGCGGTTTCACCACCAATTTCAATTGGCTGTAAAAGACAAACAGTTTTAAAAATCAAAAATCAATTGGATAACTTTTTTGATCATTTTTGAAAATCAGGCTCAAAAATTATGTGTGTAACCATACTTCCAACTTTGACCCTTTGGTGGTGCTAGAGTGCGTGAGGCACAGACATGAAACTTGGTAAAAAGAATCAGAGGACTGTCCCCAATCAGTGTGCAAAATTTCAAATGGTTATGCATAATAATAATTAGAAAAGGTAGAAACTCAATGGCTCCCAGTTAGCAGAATAATGAGCGGAACGACTTCAGGTGCACAACGAGCTCCCGACTAAACAAGCAATCACCCTATTCCCCGGCCATGCAGCAACCGTGTTACCAAGTAACAGAAGAAATAAATGTATCCTAGGATGCTGATTGTCAGGCTCACCTGCTGACACTATAATACAGGCGTTTTTATATTCCAATAAGAATTTGACATTAGCTTAGACTGCAGTTCAAGTGGCTTATTCTTCAGAGACTGCACATTAGACAGAACGATGGAAGGGAGGGGTATGCAGTGCAGTTGTTACCTCCGTGGCCTCTGGTGCATGCCACCCTTCCTCCAACCTTTTTGTACCCACGTCCAAAAATGTAGGCATTCCCAGGCCTTTAGTATTATGGTCAGAAAGTGAATGTTCCAATGGATCCAGTGCTGTCGTGCCGAGATCCCGACACTGAGTAAAAACCTCCCAGCTGTATTGTATATATTGCTGTTGGGGATTGTGCTCACTCAGGCCCAACACAGTCTGGAAAAGAATCAATAATGCCAAAAAACGACACACCACGTTTCTATAAAAAATACAGAAAAATGACTTCTCTTTCACCAAGACTCAACCCACAGAGTGACTGTTCATGTGAAGTAGGTACCTATGGCTATTGCCTGAGCAGAAGCACTTAAGAGACGTACTCTGTGTGCGGTGCTTCCAAGGGATAGACCTGCAGGGATTGGCATCTTAAGATTGCTAAATCAGTTCACCATGGGACAGACATGTGTTATGTCAACGAGTTAGTTAGCAGGGCATAATAATAACAAATACTAATGCCTCCTAGTTTTATAGGGAAAATATATATTGATAACACTCATTTAGTGGCATGGCAGCTGTGTGCTGGGAATGGTGGCTGGTTTAGAAAATTGCGATGATGCCTTATTTCCTGATTGGGTGCCAGTCAGACATGGGGGGGGGCTTTTCTTTCTAAAAAGCCCAAAATGGTGGGAAACGGTGGTGGATGTACCTCTGCCTGCCCTGCCAGTTGGTTTGACCGTGACACCCCCCCATCTCTTCAACCAGGCTGTTTTGTTGTATTCCCTGTTTACCACCACCTCTAAAAAACTAAACTCGAGAGACAAATGGTAGCAGAGCTCTTTACCGGTGGAACGGTGGCTTGGGCTAGCCTGAAGTAAGTCCCAGTTTTCCTCCCAGTTTTCACCATTCCATGCCAGCTGCCTTTTTTTGTAAGCGAGTTTCTACCCCTAGACAAACATGACCCCAACACACGTCACCATGTGACTTTCCATATGGAGGCAAGAGGAAGTCCTAATCCCAATTCTCCAGTGTAAGTCCTCTTGTGATTGACCTGCTTTGAATTGTGCCTGGGCCAAAGAATCTCAGAGGGTCAAAGACAAGCTAACAGGACACCATGATGAGTGAAGAGCTTTTCTGATCAGTTCCCTGGAAGGTAAATGTGTTGGACCTGAGGTATCAATACTATATAGGCAGGGTGTCAGTGGCTAGATCCACATCCTTACGTTAGCTTGAATGGAGCTGAGGTAGAAAAGCCTCTTGTGACATCTTTTTTATTTGAGGTGATTCTGTGTGATCTCAGGATAGAGCTGGCTAGAATGTCTTATGTTCTTTTTATCAGAGTAAACATAGTGTGCCCCCGTGACGGGAAGGACGGTGTGGGTGGGCGGCTGAAGCACAAGACAGAGATAGCAGTTGCCAGGAAAAGACGGCCGTAGCCGGATTTTTTGCCGGTGACATGAAATTTTTACACAAGAACTCAATGGAAATTTTATACAGCGCCGCCTCGTTCATAAGTTCAACCTGGAGAGAGAGCAAAAAGGCAAAAAAAACAAACCAACACAACAAATGAGTAATTCAGTGGCTTCCACTGACACAGGCAGACAGGCAGGTGGGGAACTGGCTGCTCGAGGCTGGCTGCTTCTATTCCGAATCTGAGGGCAGGGGAAAGAGAGAAAGAGACGTTAGTACACTGGCAAGCATACAATGGCAACTGCCCGCACAGCGGAGCCTCAAGGGTTTTCTACAGGTCCTCATCACAGGGAGAGCGGCTGCAGCTGGTGAGCCTGCATTCTTCCCATGCAGGTGATTGCCTTGTTGAAGGTGGCCGCTCTCCCTGGTCCTGAAGTTCCTCAGCCTCTGCTGTCCGACAGGGAGGGGTGTGGAAACCTGTGGCTTGTCTTCTGATACTTGGATGCGGAGGCAGTCCAGACATGGCCACGCCTGACCCCGCATCACAATAGCCACAACTATACGGCAGGGTTGTTATCCCAAAACCACAATAATTTCAAGAAGTTGCTGTCCTCTTACCTGTCATGGAAACAGTGGATCATCTGTTGGATGTCTGCTATCAAAACCTGTGGAGTCGGTTGCGCACTCCCAGGAGGTCGCTGTTGAGCCAGGCCCAGTTAATAGAATATCATAATGGGACTGGGCTCAATGATGGTAGGTTATCCTCGGTCCACCATATTGGTGTAGAATGCATTCACAGTGAAAAGCTTGTGAAAAAAATCTTAAGCAGACATTGTTTACCATCATCTACCCCAAACCAATTTTCTGGAGATAGGGTGCATCCACACAGCATGCCTCCACCTCCGCAAACCCTGTAGACGATATCCTATCCAAGAAGAAGTATGATTTGGGCCTTGGATTCAAGCTCTGGGACAAGGCAAGGTAATGACTTTAGATGAAGGCGGTTGACAGCAAGATTAGGAGCTGGGATCTCTGATCCTTTACTGGGTGTCTCAATACACTCCAGGAGACTTGGTAGGAACTTACATTTCCATCCAAAGACTTTGTTTTGTAGCCAGAAGCTCTTCTTTGCATGGTTTTCATCACTCCAGAGCAGGCCCTGAGAGAATTAGGAGAGCTGGGGCCATGTACATTGTAGATATTGAAGAACAAGCAGGAGGTCTGTTGCTCTGCTCATCAAGAATCGTGTGGACTTTCAACACCTTGTCTTGTGGGGGGTTAGACCAGGCAGATCTAAGAACAGGATCACTGAGATCACTTCCAGATGTTTTTTCACTGAGTTATCTCCTCTGAAGTTGGTATGCGGTCACACTCCCCACCATGTTCTGAAGACTGGCTGGAATCTTTGGTCCAGGGTAATAGGCTGGGGTTGAGTGCAGAGACATGCTTATCACTTTCACATGGAGGATGGAGAACATCACCAGTCATGTGCAGGACACTGCCTCTTATGCTTTTCAGTCTTCTTAACCTTCCCATCCCAAGTCAGGGAAGGCCTCAAACGCAACCTCTGTCTTGGGAATACTAAGATTTTTCTGTCTGTTTTCATTGACTTGATCAAAGACATTGAAACTTGGATCATTCCAGATCCTTGCTATGCAATTTAGTCATTTGGATTTGAAACATGAATGTTTTAATTGCATGGATGATGTGTTTGAGGTCATTGTCTTGCTATAGGATGAATCCCCAGGCGAGGTTGGAGGAATTTTCTCAACCATAGTCATACACCGGTCTGTGACAGTTACAGCATCAATAAAGATGAGTGAGCCTGTTCCAGAAGCAATCATACATGTCTAACACATGACACTACTTCATATGAGGTGGTATGCTTTGGATCATTTATTTATGCTGGTCTCATGCATCCAGAAAACTTTACTCCATAACTTCCATCGCTGGCCGGTGTATGATTTGCAAATTTTAATGTGACCTTTTGATTCTTACTGCTGATGAGAAATTTGGATCTTGCAAGGTAATCAAGGTAATCTGTGTACATTGACTTCTAATACTTTCATACTGCTCCCTGGAGAGCTAAGGTGATAAGCTATGGTCACCGATTGCTGTTTTGGGGTTTTCTTCACGGCGCTTAGGATTCATTTGTCATCAGCTGTGGTCTTCCTCCTTGGCTAACCTGTTCAGAGTCCATTGGTTTCTTTGATTTTCAAAGACTTTCCAAACATCTGTGCTGCATGCACCCATTTTGTTCTATCCTTCTTATTATAGGCCCTGAGAGCATTTCTGATAAAATATAGCAGTGTATTGGTCCTTTACCAGCAAATGCTAAGCAAGCCTCAAAAAACCTGGGAGTCCTCTTTGACCAATGCATGGACTTTGAGTTGCATGTACAGAAAGTAGTCCAATCCTGTTTCTTTCAATGAAGAAACATTGCCATAATCAAATATGTATTATCCTTTCAAGATCTGGAAAAAACCATTGATGTTTTTGTTTCCTCCCGCCTTGATTATTGCAATGCACTGTTCACCACCCTGAGTCACTCTTCTGTGTCTTGGCTCCAGTTGGTCCAAAATGCGGCCGCTAGACTTTTAACCAAGACATTAGGTCTCACATTACACCAGTGTTAGCCAATCTACATTGGTTACCCATTGACTGCAGAATTGATTTTAAAATCCTCTTAATCACCTATAAAGTATTACACGGACTGGCCCCAATTTACATATCTGAATTATTGCGTCCCCAAGCCACGTTGAGATCACTGAGATCTCTCAGGTCTTCTGACCAAGGCCTTCTGGCTGTCCCGAAATCAAGGCTAAAAACTAATGGTAACCAAGCTTTTGCATTTGTAGCTCCCACTCTCTGAAACTGTCTTCCCTTAGTTACAAAAAATGCAGTCATTGGATAGCTTTAAGAATCTGTTAAAAACTCACCCGTAAGCACTTGGTTTTGTAATGTGTGTTTGGCTTCTGTGCCATCAATGTTTTTATATTGTTATTTTCTGTTTCAAACTTTCATTTTATTTCTTTTTTTCTCTTTATTGTTTTCATTGTACAGCACCTTGTAACTCTTGTCTCGAAAAGCGCTTTATAAATAAAGTTTTACTTACTGACTTAATGAATCGTTCTCTTTCACCTTACAGATTAGTTGTTTTTCTGCCATAGTGTGTCCTCTGGTTTCCATGATGGTGGAAGATTCATCTCAGAATAGGGAAATAGCTACCCGTACTTTAAAGGTTGGGTTATTATTTAAAGGCATCATAAACCCCTCATGCTGCTGGTACACAGGTGTATTTGAGGTGTGTACCTGTGTTAGCGGACAGGAACACTTGCTGCTGGTTTGATTTATTGTAGCAGTGGTGACACTCCATATTAAAAAATATTTCATATTAATGTCATAAAATACAAGTAGTAGCCTAAACTTGAATTTTCAAAATGTCAAATCCTTGCAAGCATTAATCTTGAAAAGCGTAATTTGCCCTTGTAAAAATTTTCTGTTTTTCTTATATATATATGAAAATAAACAGACCTTATGGAATGTTTGTAAAACAATTTAGTCTCATTTGTATACAGTCTTATATACAAACTGTACTATAGCTGCCCATGATTTAGGTATGTGTTATTTTCATGTGGTTGTGGTCGGGAATAACATCATTTTTAGCATCTCTCACAAAAATTCCCTTCATGGAGATTAGTGCATCTTGATCATCCCATAAAAGTGTGATGATCAGTTTAAGGTTAAAGATTCTGATCTAACAAGCCAGGTAAGAATCCACAAACTTCCATTGCACCCCACCTATACACAGAACTGCAGTAACACATTTTCATCAGCAGATGCCGCTCTTTTAATGCAATAATGAAATAAATGTAGCGGGTTGGAGCTCTTGCTCTGTCACTTCCTCTTCTCCTGGCACACACACTATTCAAAATGTCCTCGAAATGGGGAAGATGTTTTGAGAAAATGTGGCACAGCTAACTGTGTGTGGTTAAAACAGGCCTTAGATTGCACTGAAGTGTGTAATGTAACTATCCAGCCAAGGCCATCAAGCCTAGCTTATAATCAAAGCAGCGAAGTAGTTCACTATTATCATTACTTATTTTATACACTTTTTCCACTCAGTCCTGTTCGAGTGGAGAAGTCCCACTCAGTGCATAAGTAAGTGCATAAGACAGTTTCTGGTGATTTTCCAGAATATGCATGTCCCATTGATCATACCCTTCATTAGCTAACACATCTCATCATGATGTAGACTAGTCATTTCTACATTTCAGGGGGCCCAGGGTTTTGCCAGGGGCCTCAAAAATGCTTACAAAATAGTTTTTGCAGTAAGCTAAGGTGAGCCCAAAGCCTTGCCATTTCCCAGAAGCCCGGGACTCTTGACAGTGCCTACACGCATGTAGGTTCAATCTTCATTTTGGTTTATTTAAACAATACAACATTGCATTCATACCAGCCCTAACATTTGCAAATTAATTTACGATGTTGTAACAGTTGAGAAGAGAGAACACTGACGACAAAATATTCTATTGAACAATGCATAGCACAACAACATATGATTTCATTTGCTGACGGACGAATGAGTTTTCATTTTAAATTAGTTACTCAGCTGAAAAGTATACATGTTGTGTTATTTCTATGGTCAATTATCATTTCCAAACCAACGCATTACGTCCCAGACATTTTTTTCCCATGGGAAGTATTTGATAATTGTAAAAAAAAAAAAAATCCACGGTTTTGGTGGGATTAAAATTAGTCTTAAATTTTAGTTGGGAATTACATGAATGCAGTTTTTTAAGGACTCATTCGGCAGAAATCCTTCCAGAAAATCTGCCAGCCCTCGGCAACATACTGGACACAAACCAGGGATAAAAGCCAACGGGGCGTGCAGACAGCGGCCACAACAAGAGGAGTACAACTTTCTGTTCCATTCCACTCTATTCCTCATCCACAGAGTAGACGACGAAATGGCAGGAGAAGAATTTGAACAGCTGGTATTTTACGTAAACGGGAAAAAGGTAAAAAATAAAAAAAAAAAAGTTGCCAAGACAAGCGTTTACTCATTATGATGCTTACACAACGACCAACTAAAACAGCACTATTAATTACAAAATGACAAGCTTTAAATGGTTTGATCATTATTACTAAAATATTGTGTTTTACTCCCGATACTTTCACTTCGCTGTTTTTTTTCAGGGTTTTGATGTGGAATTTCAGTTTTCTATAGTCTTAAATTCAATACACAGATCGAAATATCGATACGATTAACATAATTTTAGACGTTATTTGTTTCTAGGTTTTGCTTTCTTGGCCTCAGTTTTGGGTCATCTTATGTGCTTGCGCAGTGATGTTAGTTTACTCTGCTTTGTACTGTAAACAGGTTGAGGAGAAGAATGTGGATCCGGAGACATCGCTTTTGTCTTACCTCAGAGAAAAACGTATCCTACCATCTCAGCATCTGCTTAGCATAAGTTTCACTTACAGGAATGCATGTCATTTGGCTCGGCTCCGTACATGGGTTCACTTAAGACTGAAAATGGGATTACAGGTGAAGGAACTGCTGTGTTTCTGGTTTAACTGAAACATGTAAAATCGGTACATAACCTACATGACCATATTTTTCGTGGATAAATTTACCTACTTTTCCATAATAGTTTTAGTACGAGTCGGCAGTTATTTTAAAATAAAGCTCTCTAAGAAGAAATATTTACGTGAATATTTACTTCCTACTGTCTTTCAAACTATACTTTAATTTGTGCACACCACTGTCTTAATGCACAGCATCAGTACAAAACCATTGCCAGTAGTAGACCGTGATCAGGCCTTAAGCTAAACTAACAGGCGAGTAGCCAGATATAAAGATGAACGCTCTCTAAAACAATACACCAGCCACACAGTACTGCCGCCAATTTCACAACATGACTGCCGTTGGACACATTGTAATGCATGTAATTATACCACTAACATTTGCGGTTTTGGTACTAGAGAAAGTCTGTACTGAACCCCATATATTAGGAGCTTATATGTTTATGAAATGACAAATATGCATAGTTGTAAAGTAGTTTCAAGGTCTTTTAACCACTTCTGCCACATTGGCCTCGAAGATAAGGTCTCACAGACAGATTTATTCAGTTTTGGCTGCCAGTTTTGATTCCTAGATCTTCCCGAGGATTGCAATTGTTGTAACGCCAAGTGCCTTCCGCAGACTTCCGATCGCGATAACACGATAGTGCCAGCAGCTAATTATGCTGCCATCAGGTGCTTCTCATCGACTTCCATTTATTCTAAGCCCAAAATGCGTCTGCTAATCGTGCAAATAACCCAGAAGTTGTGGTAACATCAAATAATGTCCGGTTAATAAATTTGTATAGCAAGTAGCCGTTGTCTTTAACATTTTATTCACGCGTTTAGCCAAGATAATCCGAATTGATCATTTAGTGCATAAAGAATTTAGTTTTCTTTCTAAGATGTAATACTTTGCTATTCCTGAGCTGTTTATGTCTGCAGCATTTTCTGAGAGCAAATCCTTGTATCTTATTCACTGCTAGATTAAAGACAATTAATGCATAATGTCCAATATGTCAAAAAGGAGAGTACAGGTGTAACTGCACCGCCTGCGCCCCTTGCACGGCCTGCGCCCCCCTATTTCCGGTTCCGTCGGCAATATGCCGTTTCACCCCCTTATTTGTTATAACGCTATGACATGTTCGTAGACTTTCACCCTTGCGTACGTGTGTGCTTATTCAGGTCTTACCTTCATATTGTTAAAAACTTCTAGCTAAGGAAGTTTTTATAACTCAGAAAGTTATACGTTTAGTTTAGCTTAGCTAAAGCGAGTTAACGGAGGCCTGCATGGTGACACTATAGTTAAGGAAATTAGCAATGTAGCTAACGGATAAGTGTTTTATGGTTCATTTATATTACACAATATAAATTTATATTTATTTAAATGTATATACACAATAACATATATACATTTATATACATTATATAAGTCTATTAATAATATTTCAGTTCCATGCACATGAAATGTATATGACGTGTACCTGTTGGATCAGAATCCTATTATTGTCGTCAATTGAGGTTATCGATAGCCCTTTTTTTGCTACAAAATTAGGCCAGGTAACCTATTGCTAATAGGTCATCATCTTGCTTGCTGTTGTGAGTTAATTAAACAGCTTAGTATCATATTTGTGTGGGACGACTATTTACTTGTTGTGGCTTTCATTTAACCTGTCTATAATTTAGGTTAACAATGATAACATTTCAATAGCTAGGCTACTTGCCGAGCTATCAAGCAACTTCGCAGAGTGCGCTCAGCACTTCATCCTTATTTAGGGTGAGGACAGAAATTAGGTGTGTAAAATCAGTTTATTGATTATCAGAATGTCTGTCATTCTCAACATCAAATTCCACATTGGTACAATGCCATCCCTTTACCTGTCTGCTGTGACTACAAAGATAAAATTTTATAATTGATGTAGCTTGCTAAGGGAAGCACTGCTGCCTTATTCCCAAACAGCGCCTTCAAAGCCACCGTAAATCAAACCTTTCCTTCATAATAGATGCAATTTAATTTTACTTGCCTTTCCTTCTCTGCTAAAAAGTTAACATTTTATCAGGACTCTTGTCCTTGTGACATCTTCCATTCATGCTAGAAAATCTAAAATGTTAGGTACATAGCCTATCACTAGTTAGCTTGCTGAACGTCAGATAGTTACTTGCTTGCTATCTAATTAAACACGATTGCTGGCTACCTAATTGCTGCTAGGCCATTGGTTACTTGAGTGATAAAATAATATGCTTACAGTCATACTTAGCGTTATATTTTCTTACTCACTACAACTGAGTTGAAAATGGTGTATGATAGTAATAGCTATTTGCCGAACTTTACACGATCTTAATTGTTTGGTTAGGTATGTTATTTGTGGATCGACCTCGCTAGCTCACTAGCTAGCTATTGCCGACGGAACCGGAAATAGGGGGGCGCAGGCCGTGCAAGGGGCGCAGGCGGTGCAGTTACACCGGTGTAACTGCGCCTTTTGCACGGCCTGCGCCCCCCTATTTCCGGTTCCGTCGGTAATATGACGTATCACCCCCTTATTTGTTATAACGCTGTCACATGATCACACATGATCCTGGACAATAATGCGCATGCGTACGTTTAAATACACATACGTTAATTGCTTAAGTAGCTTAAGAGCTGTCAAATCGTCGGTGGGTAACTGGCTACCTAGCAGCTGTAAATTACAGCTAGCTAACGTGAGCATATTATTTTACCACTCAAGTAACCAATGGCCTAGCAGCAGTTAGGTAGCCAGCAATCGTGGTTTAATTAGATTGCAAGCAAGTAACTGCCTGACGTTCAGCAAGCTAACTAGTGATAGGCTATGTACCTAACATTTAAGATTTTCTAGCATGAATTTAAGATGTCACAAGGACAAGAGTCCTGATAAAATGTTATCTTTTTAGCAGAGAAGGAAAGGCAAGTAAAATTAAATAGCATCTGTTATCAAGGAAAGGTTTGATTTACGGTGGTTTTGAACGCGCTGTTGGGGAATAAGGCAGCAGTGCTTCCCTTAGCAAGCTACATCAATTATAAAATTTTATCTTTGTAGTCACAGCAGACAGGTAAAGGGATGGCATTGTATCAATGTGGAATTTGATGTTGAGAATGACAGACATTCTGATAATCAATAAACTGACTTTACACACCTAATTTTTGTCCTCACCCTAAATAAGGATGAAGTGCTGAGCGCACTCTGCGAAGTTGCTTGATAGCTCGGCAAGTAGCCTAGCTATTGAAATGTTATCATTGTTAACCTAAATTATAGACAAGTTAAATGAAAGCCACAACAAGTAAATAGTCGTCCCACACAAATATGATACTAAGCTGTTTATTAACTCACAATAGCAAGCAAGATGATGACCATTAGCAATAGGTTACCTGGCCTAATTTTGTAGCAAAAAAAAGGGCTATCGATAACCTCATTTGACGACAATAATAGGATTCTGATCCAACAGGTACATGTCATATACATTTCATGTGCATGGAATTGAAATATTATTAATAGACTTATATAATGTATATAAATGTATATATGTTACTGTGTACTGTATAAATGAACCATAAAACACTTATCCGTTAACTACATTGCTAATTTCCTTAACTATAGTGTCACCATGCAGGCCTCAGTTAACTCGCTTTAGCTAAGCTAAACTAAACATATAACTTTCTGAGTTATAAAAACTTCCTTAGCTAAAAGTTTTTAACAATATGAAGGTAAGACCTGAATAAGCACACACGTACGCAAGGGTGAAAGTCTACGAACATGTCATAGCGTTATAACAAATAAGGGGGTGAAACGTCATATTGCCGACGGAACCGGAAATAGGGGGGCGCAGGCCGTGCAAGGGGCGCAAGCGGTGCAGTTACACCGGCACTTTTTCCACCCACTTACAACTGTATGCAGTGTCAGCTTTGTTTGTTGTTTGTGTAACTTGTGCACTGTTTGAGCAGTAAAGTCAAGGACTGAGCTTCCCTAACTAGCAGTAACTAAGTGTTGCCTGCCTGTGTTTTTGTGACAGTGCACCCTCTCACTGCCCTGCTCAATCCTTGAGCCCTCTATTGTGCCTGAGATGGAGCTGCAGGTTTGTCCCCCCTGTCCCCACTGTTCTGTGCATGTGTGAAGCTGCTACAGGGTGTCTGTCTTAGCCTCTGTGTAGCGTGTCCTTGACTCTGGTCTGCCAGTGAGGTTGACTGGGACGAAGTATGGCTGTGGCGGTGGAGGATGTGGGGCCTGCACGGTGATGGTTTCCCGGTACCAGCTGCAAACCAAATCCATCACGTATCCTTTAAACCCGCAGAGCCAAGACGGCTGACACTGACTCAGATGGCAGAGGCCCAATAACATAAACAAATGGCAGGGCTGTTTTTATCGTCTCATTGGCTCGTCTGTGGCTCAACTTCACCCTGGATTTCCTCTGATAAATAAAGTTAATGAATGACTAGCTGCTGGATATGATCTATTCAGGTCTACAGTGCGCACCATGGGCCCTCAGGTCTACAGGTCACTACTATTTGTCCATGGTACTGATTGTGGGCCTGGCATTAGATGGCACTACCTGCATCTGTATTGGGCTGGTTAGTCCTCATTGTTTGGGCATTCATCATTGTCGTGGGAAGTTACTCATATTTTACAAAATTATCTATGATGTGAGTATTCATTTGCCTCAGGTGTTTTATCCTGCCTATGTTGTGGTCAGAAGGTTAACCATATTTTTTGTTTCTGAGTTGTAAATACAGCAATGCTATTATCCCAGGGTATTATTCCATGCTGTATGACCAAACACAGACAGGCAGATGTTCTTGTATTATTTGAATAACATAATATTGCATGTTAACAGTCATCTTAGCAGTATACTAAGATTAAAAAAAATAATGTTTTGGGTTATCTATGAAAATTGAAAATAGGTTTTGACTTCTAGTTCCAAATGCGTGCTACATTTTAGCTGGAAGGTGAATTGCTGATGTTGAAAAGAGCTGACAGTGGGAGTTGGCCTGAGGGTCCATGGCACTGACTGCAGCCCTCAGGGCCCATGGCAGTGACCGTAGCCCTGTGGGCCCATGGCAGTGACCGTAGCCCCGTGGGCCCATGGCATTGACTGTAGCCCTGAGGGCCCATGGCAATGACCGCAGCCCTGAGGGCCCATGGCAGTGACCGTAGCTGTTAGGGCCCATGGCATTGACTGTAGCCCTGAGGGTCCATGACAGTGACCGTAGCCCTGAGGGTCCATGGTGCTGATTGTAGGCCTGGCATTAGATGCCACTGTCTGCATCTGTATCAGACTGGACTAAATTCACTACTTCAGTTTCCTTAACATGACAGCCACTTTTCCTGTAATTCCTGCCTACTCCCTGTGTGCCAGCTCCATGGGGCGGCTGTCACCACCGTGGAGGGCATCGGGAACAGCCGAACCCGGATTCACCCTGTCCAGGTCAGCCTTGGCCTCTCAACACGTGGGTTATTCCTGTGTCTGTTTGTGACCTAGGGACTGCATTGTTTGCAGTTGGGTGTTTGAAGGTTGTTCTGTTGTTGAAGGAGCGCATAGCAAAAGCCCATGGGTCGCAGTGCGGGTTCTGCACCCCAGGGATGGTGATGTCCATGTACACGCTGCTGCGGAACAAGCCCCAGCCCACCATGGAGGACATCACCCAAGCTCTGGGGGGTACGCCATACCATACACACACACTGTATACAGCCCCCTATACCATACACACACCATATACAGGCCCCCTTTGGCATACACACACCATGCACACACACCATATACAGCCCCCTATAGCATACACACACACCATATACAGCCTCCTATTAGCATGCACACACCATATACAGCCCCCTATAGCATACACACACCATATACAGCTCCCTATAGCATAAACACACCATATACAGCCCCCTATAGCATGCACACACCATATACAGCCCCCTGTAGCATACATACACACCATATACAGCCCCTATAGCATACACACACACCATATACAGCCTCCTATTAGCATGCACACACCATATACAGCCCCCTATAGCATACACACACACACACCATATACAGCCCCTATAGCATACACACACCATATACAGCCCCCTATAGCATGCACACACCATATACAGCCCCCTATAGCATACACACACACCATATACAGCCCCCTATAGCATACACACACACCATATACAGCCCCCTATAGCATACACACACCATATACAGCCCCCTATAGCATACACACCCCAGCACAGATTCAGAGCAGCCGCTAACCTGCCGGTATTGCTGTGTGTTTCTCAGGTAATCTGTGCCGATGCACCGGCTATCGTCCCATACTCGATGGCTTTCGGACGTTCTGTGGGGTGAGTGTGCAGGCATGTGCGTTCACCATCAGGCATGACCATGGCGTGATAAGAGCTCACTGTAGGATATTTATCCGGAAAGTAACTTGCTCGTGTTTTTTTTTTTTTTTTATGATGAAGCTGCTGATTTGTGCTATGTCAGTGCAGTAAAATAAAGGTTATTTTCCCTAAGGCTGTGTTTTATGGTGTGTATGGTGCAGCCCACTATAAGATGGTAAGGAACAGATAAGCAGCGAGTTACTGCACAGCACAGAGGAGGTGGCGCTAGCCAGGGGAGGAAGTGAATGAGGTTGGGCTGCATATGATTGGGTCAAACACACAGTGCAGCACTGTCCTTAAATCAGGTGCCCCCATATCTCCTCCCAATCAATTATGTGCATCAAATAATATCACCATCACCAGATCAAGCACAAGACCCCTGTGTGAGTCTTCTACATCACAGTTTAAGCATTCATACTCACTCTGTAAATAATTCACTTTGACACACACTTTTATACAGTTATATGTTTGAGTTTTTCATGTGGGAAGATTATTTATTTACAAAGTTGGAGCAAAGTTTAACCATTAGTTTCATTAAAATCTGTGTTTGCAAATGATTACCCATCTCATTTTATCCATCTGCCTCTCAGGCTGCTAACTGTTGCCAAGTCGATGGCAGTAGAGAAATGAATGGAGAGAAATCGGAGGAACATGCTGGAAATGTGAGTCGGCAGTATGGTGTATACTTTTTTGTTTCTGTCTCTGTCTTCGATGGTGTTGAGCTATATCGCCCAGTGCTGTGAGCTGGGTCTGCCTAATGCAGGTGATTCTGTGCTAACTCAAGTAAATATGCACCACTAGGGGGACCCCCTGTTAGTTTCACCTGTCCGGCAGGCACACCTGCATGCTGACGTGGGGGGAGGGGACACATTGCATTAGTGGAAATATTACCTCAGCTCACAGCACATCTGTAATTGTATTTTTCAATGTTGTAAATACATTTTTAAGAACTTTATTCTGTCATGCTTTCATACTGTATGCGCCACCCCAGCCCCATACACTGCTGCAGAGTGAGGCTCTGAGGAAAAGCCACAGATACTACTTTTGTATGACCTGTTTCTCTGTTTGAGACAGTGTAAGGGTGAACTTCCACAGTAGGGACCTCATCATCGCGCACAGTCTGAGATGGTGCTGACATTTTGTAGGGACTTCCAGAGCTGTTTGACAAGGAGGACCTTCTGCCTATGGACCCCACTCAAGAGCTGATTTTTCCCCCAGAGCTCATTGTGAGTTCAGCATTCCCATTTTTCACTGGTGCTAAAACTAAAGTAAATGGGTGTTTTTACAGATTTTCTAGAAACCCTTGTATTATGTATTAACAGTTTCCTGTTTTGTTCTACATACTAAATTCAGTATTTGTTACTCATTGGTTTTATGCCAAGAACATTAACCTGAAATAGAAAAGTGACTCTCATTACATTACTGTCATTTAGCTGATGCTTTTATCCAAAGCAACTTACAGTTGATTAGGCTAACCAAGGGCCAGTCCCCCCTGGGAGCAATGTGGGGTTAAGGGCCTTGCTCAAGGGCCCAACAGCAATGGTGTTCTTGCTGTGACTGGGACTTGAACTGCCAACCTTGGGGGTCCCAGTCATGTACCTTAGCCACTAGGCTATAGGCTGCCCCTCTCATGCTTAATTGATAATTGATACTTAAATATTATAAGAAGATACGGTACTATATCACTGCTAATCCATTATTGACTGATGTCAGTGGTGGCATTCATGGCAGCTGGGTAAGTGCCGGAAGCATTTTGTTATAAATCTTTCATTGAGTTACACACTCTGTGCAGTACAGCAGCTCTGTGACCGCCGCTCTCTGCTGCTCAGATAATGGCAGAGACCCAGAAACCGAGGAGCCAGACTTTCCGGGGAGAGAGGATCACATGGGTGTCGCCCGTGACTGTGGAGGAGCTGGTGCAGCTGCGAGCCAGACACCCCACTGCCCCCATAGTCATAGGAAACACCAACACTGGTAAACAACACTCGATAATCCCATTCTATTGAGCAAGAGCGGCATGTCTCACTCTGACAGTTTACACACGTAAGCCGTAATGAAGGCATTAAAGTTGTTTTATAAATCTGAACTGTACTATTTTGCCTTTGGGAAATAATGCATCTCACCCTCACAGCTCAGGATATGATTTCAGTACAGTAGTAATTGTTATTTTTTATAGCATGGTCTGTTTTATATAGATGTCATTTGGAGAATGAGTGTCAACAAAGATTTTTTTGTTGTTGTTGAATTTTCCATGGTTCATTAGTTTTCTACGTTCAGTACAGAGTGACAGGAAGAATTACTGTCCAAGTTGTCAGCAATATGTAATAAGCTGTCTCAAAGGTTTGTCTTGTTTTCTCAAGGCCCAGACATCAAATTTAAAGGGATCCTGCACCCTGTGATCATATCCCCCACCAGGGTCACACAGCTCTGTGAGGTGACCCAAACGCCAAAGGGTAAGAGCACACTGCTGTCTGTCCTTATGTTCCACACTGCCCTGTGCTGACCCAGTGCTCATGCACACACCTTGTGTTCAACACTGCCTGTACTCATGCACACACCTTTTGTTCCACACTGCCCTGTGCTAACCCTGTTCTCATTCACACCTTGTGCTCAACACTGCCTGTGCTCATGCACACACTTTGTGTACCGCACTGCACTGCGCTGACCCTGTGCTCATGCACACTTTGTGTTCAACACTGCCAGTACTCATGCACACACCTTGTGTTCCACACTACCCTGTGCTCATGCACACCTTATGTTCCTCATTGCCCTGTGCTGATAACCTGTGTTCATATATAGTTCAGTACTGGCAACAGTGGTTATTCAGCAGAAATGGCAGCAGTATGGGCAGGCAGCATAAAGCGGGCTAATAAAGATGTCCCTATATATAACGCAAAAAAAGAGTGGATGCAAACAGTAGCTGTTTCCCTCTGTATCAGAGAAGAGTGTTCAGCACTTTGCTATCCTTATCAATTGTAGCAGTTAGCACAGCTTTTATATGCAGTTATTCTTTCCAATTTTTAATTTTTTGTAATTATTTTAAATACGTATAAGGAGGGATAATAGTGTAAAACCTTAAATACACGATTCCAGTAATCTTAATTCATCAACAGATAGACTGAATGTGCAAAGTATTCAAGTCATGCATATGCCAGCTCCAGGAAAAGACAGACTACGAAATTGGCAAATCCGCACAGAACTTGCCAAGTCATAGGAATGTGATACGACACAGTACTTTTATTGTGTGACGATTACAGTTTAGATTACATTATCTCCCTTACACCACAGCTTCATGCCAAACTACAAATTTCTCTGATACCATCAGTGCAGAAATGTTCAAAGACAATTGGAGCATAAAAAATGTTTTTTTTTCACATGACCTATTGATTTTGTAAATTTATGTGGCAAGCAATCCAAGAATATTGTCTTATAACTTGTCTTAACAAAACACTTTTTCATCCACAGTTTAACTGATTTTGTGAAGTACTGTAGAAACCAGACCGCAGGATGTGAATGCTGAATTAGCTAAATTGCTTTGATATTTCCAAACTGAATCATTTAAATACTGCACTGTTAAACCACAAAAATTGCCTGAGTTCAATACCTTTCCATCTGCAGCTTCAGTGGATAAAACTATGAAATTAGTATTAATCAGTAGTTGTGAACTGTTGCCACGGTTACACTCCATAGTAACCTGAGCCAGAGACAGATCTGAGGCCATAGGTAACACAGCGGAAGTGTTCCTTAGGAATGATGATGAAGTGTCTTGGCTGGACCCACTTCATAGGTGAGCAGTTATACAAATTCGTGTTGGTGAATACATCATCTGGTGTACCTAGCTTGCGTGCATCTAGCTAATAAACCATCATGTTATCTATGAGTGTGTATAATGTGCAGCTAGCTACTTGCCTGTGTGATCTCTGAGACTACAGCTTGACTAATAAAAGAACTGGGTAAATAAGCACCCTCTTTGCCAAGAGAGCAAGGAGAGAGGATGGAGAGGTGGAGAGCGGCAACAACAATGTACAGCTTAAAGCAAAACATTTAACTGAGGAGGCAAACCATTAATTTTTGTTCCTTTTATTCATTTGTTTTTATATTCGACTGATGTTTTATTTTCTGTTTAACCATTACTGCTTTTAACATTAGGCTAACCCTGTTTTGTTGCTTGTGGTTAATAATTGCAAGATGAGGTTACTTTGGCTCTGAAAATTATTTGTGCCAGCTGGGGGCACCAAAAGCTGAGTCTGACCTGATGAGTGCTGCTGGAGCATGCTGGCCCTCCGTCCATTTGAGCTAGGAGAAATCCTGCGTAAGGGTTGGGTTCTGTTTAATAACACCCCTGTACAACTGTCTCAAGTTCATTGTTTTTCTTGTCAAAGTAGAAAGGGAGACGTAGTTCCCAGGTTTAAAAGGAGATACAGTATGCGGAAGTTTATGTGAAGTTTTTTGAGCCAATACGTATTGACTGTATGCAATGTGAACAGAACATGGCGTAACTGCATAGTGATGGTGTATGCATGTGAACAGAACTCAACGTAACTGCGTAGTGACAGTGTATGCATGTTAACAGAACTTGGCATAACTTCATAGTGACGTTGTATGCAGATGAACAGAACTTGGCATGACTGCATAGTGACAGTGTGTGCATGGTTGCTTGCTGCACAGGGGTGCGCGTAGGAGCAGGCTGCAGTCTGTCTGCAGTGGAGGCTGTGCTGCAGAGGCTGGTGGAGGAGCTTCCTCAGGAGCAGACAGAACTGTTCAGGGCCCTCCTCCAGCAGCTGGGGAACCTGGGAGGACAGCAGATCCGCAACGTGGCCGTGAGTCCAATCTGATCCTGTCAACCCCCCTGTCTCTGAGTCCCCCTGTAGTTTGAGTCTCCCCGTTTAGTCTAATTAACTGTAAGTCACTCACAGATGAAAGCATCAGCTAAAAATGACTGTAGTGTAATGCAATTACATTTGTACGTGTTTGTGCTTGTGTTAAATTTGTCTGCGTGTACGTGTTTTAATTACATTTATACATGTGTACTCATTTATGTGTTGTGTGTGTGTGTGAGTGTGTGTGTGCACATTTACATTTTAATGGGTTACCTGTATATAGTTGAATGTCTGTGTGGATATGCATCCAAGTGAGTGTTTATGTGTGTGTGTGTGCGTGCGTGTGTGTGTGTGTGTGCACGTGTGTGCATGTGCCCATGTGTGTATCTTTTTCAGTCCCTCGGAGGAAACATCATCAGCGCCTATCCCAACTCAGACCTGAATCCCGTCCTTGCTGCAGGAGAGTGCACTCTGCAAGTTCTATCTGAGGGTGAGTCTGAATGTGGCACCTACAGCTCCGGTCCAGGTGCATTTAGGTTTCTATGACGTCCAGCAGTGTTTCCGCAACTGGCAGTACAAGGCCGTGAAACCTGAGAAGAAAACCACTTATTTAAATGACCCCTGAGATTGTGTGCCAAAGATAAAATCAGTGGTATACCTGTCATCATGACAGTTAGCACTGGAGGGTGTTTTTTTGAGGGATTCAGTACACTTTGAAAAATTAACAAGGAAAATGTGTTAGCACTAGCCTTCAAAGCCTTGACATATCAAACCAAAAAGTTGCAAGTCTTCTTTCTGTAAAGATATCATGCTGTCTTTCAAACAGGAGGACAAAGGGATTTTCTTCTGAACAAAGATTTCTTTGTTGGTTTTGGCAAAACAAATCTGAAGCCGGGCGAAATTCTCCTGTCCGTTTTCATTCCAATTTCAAAACCGGTAAGATATGATTCTGATATGTTTTCAGTCTGTTGTGCAAGATCTTCTGAGATTGTGATAGAAGTTCATTCCACCATTGGGGGGGCCTGAGTAGAAGTAGAGCCAGCAGGGAATTGTGTTAAATGAGAACAGTAGTGGACCAAGAACCGATCCCTGTGGGACTGTGTGTGTCTGATATGAGTGGCTGGAAAGATATGAAGCAAACCATTTATGGGTGACCTGAGATACCAGTGTGTGCCAGGGGTTTAAAACGACCTGACTGAAGCCACACTAGCATTAAGTAAGCCACCTAACAATTGCAAGGTGATTGTTTACTCTTTATAACATCATAATTTAAGCATACGATTCGCATCAACCACCTTGTTTAATGAGGAAAATATTTTTTTAAATGTTTACATTCAGTCAAAATGTTTATCAAAATAAAAAAAAACTCCCATCCTTACTTGTTAGTAATCTACACTGCTGCCAAATCTAGGCAATTGAGAGACATGCAATTATATGTTACACAATTACAGTCAAAATATGTCTATGACTGAAATCGGTATGGAAATTCCTACTCTTAAACTTCCAGTTCCACCAAATTAGGAGCAACTGTCAGGAAATGCCCTTCTGTCATCTGTTTCAGGCCAGAGTAGGACAGACAGTATGGGTTTTGTCTCTGTGCCCTGTTTGAATTGATGTAATTCAATATGAGGCACAGTGAATTTGATTTGATGATGACATAAATGAAATTAAAAGAACAGTCTTAAGATGAGGCAATCAGGTCAGACCGTAGGATGAGCATTTTTGGCCACATGCTGTGACTGAAAACCTTTAGTTAGAAAATCTGTAGTTAAATTGAATATATTATTGTCCCTGTTTTGAGTTCTGTTTGTATACAGAATTGAAAAGATTTATCTTTGATCGTTTGTGCGAGCGTTTCCTTCTCTGTTCTGCAGTGGGAGTTTGTGCGAGCGTTTCTCTCTGTCCTTCAGGGGGAGTGTGTGGGAGTAATTTTCTCTCTGTCCTGCAGGGGGAGTTTGTGTGAGCGTTTCTCTCTCTGTCCTTCAGGGGGAGTGTGTGGGAGCATTTCTCTCTCTGTCCTGCAGGGGGAGTCTGTGTGAGTTTTTTTGCTCTCTGTCCTGCAGGGGGAATTTGTGTGAACATTTCTCTCTCTGTCCTGCAGGGGGAGTTTGTACGAGCGTTTCGCCAGGCCCCCCGCAAAGCAAACGCCCTAGCCACAGTGACCACGGGCATGCGTGCCCGGTTCATCCAGGGCACCAGCAAGGTGGAGGACCTCAGCATCTACTATGGCGGCCTGGCACCCTGCACCAAGGAGGCTACAAAAACCTGCCAGGCAGTCATCGGCCGGTACGCACAGGAAACGGCTCAAGGGGGTGTTAAGTTCTCAACACTTCTGGATCTGGAATTTACTTCTATTTCAATGGTCAGCAATTCAAGGGGAATATGCTTTCACTCTGCAGAAAGCAGTTATTTCTTTAACAAAGGTGTCTGTCCAGGCTCAAAACCTGGCTAAACTATGATCAAACACAACATACCCAAAAGTACTGCATCTGCATCCAACTCGCAGGACATTTCAGAGCTGTCAGGCAGCATGTTCTCCATCACTCATGCCTGTCATCTTTCTGAGTGAAGTGTTGTGTTTATGTGCTGGTAATGAGTGTGTAGTGTATGATGTGGGGAGCCGGCTGTGACGTGCTCTCTCTCTCTGGAAACAGGCCCTGGAGTGAGGAGACCCTAAGCCATGCCTACAGGCTCCTGCTGGACGAGATGGACCTCCCTCCCTCAGCTCCAGGTGGGAGGGTGGAGTTCCGCAGGGCTCTCACCCTCAGTTTCCTCTTCAAGTTCAACCTGGAGTTGCGGAAAAAGCTGCAAGAAATGGTGCGTGAATGTGTGACTGTATGTTTGTGGATATAAACTGGAGAGATTCACTTTCATGATGGGTGTGTTGAGCTTATGTTATACTCAGATGTTTAATTCTTGGATGAAATAAGCGATATGCATGGAAAATTGGAGAAACTTTGTGTTTATGCACCATGGGGGCTAGCTGTTTGGCAAGCTAACATTGCTTAAGTGTGCAGCATTAGTTTAAAGCTATAGCTGAGCGAGTGTGTGCAGCATTAGCGGAACGCTACAGCTTAGTGTGTGTAGCATTGGCGTTAAGCTACAGCTGAATGTGTGTGGAGCATTAGCGTAAAGCTACAACTGAGTGTGTGTGTGCAGCATTAGTGGAACACTGAGCTGAGTATGTGTGTAGCGTAAGCGTAATGCTACAGCTGAGTGTGTGTGTAGCATTAGCGTACGGCTACAGCTGAATGTGTGTGCGCAGCATTAGCGTAAAGCGACAGCTGAAGCTACAGCTGAATGTGTGCTCTCCTGTTGCAGGGTGTTGTCCTGGATGACCTGCCAGGGGAAGTGGCCAGTGCTATACAGCCCCTCCCCAGGCTGTTGCAGCCCAGTTTCCAGAAGTTCCAGGTCTGGCTTTGGCAAAGCTTTCAGCACATCTTTTCCATTGCAGTCCTGGGACCCATTTTAGCCACCATGTGCTAACTGCAGAAACTGAAAATACTATACCAATATATAGAAAGTAATAAATAGTTCTGAGTTGGTCTAAATTAACTGTGTTTGTGCTATTGCCCTACTGCCACATATTTTATTGTTCCCAAAGTGTTGAACGTTTTTTCCACAATACAGCTAAAACTAGACTCAATTTCAGCTTAATATTAACTTATTATCACTCAGAATCAATATAGAAAGTGTGTTTGATTGTGTCCATTTATTGTTTAATCTTTCTTAGCAATGTAGTGAATTTTGCATTAACAGGAACTTACTGACTTTTCTTATACCTGCAAGGTCTTTGTTAACCGCGTCTTTAATTTGTGACCGTGTCCTGTGTTTGTGGTCATGCCCTCTGTTTGTGACCGCACCCTGTGTTGTGTCCGTGCCCTGTGTTTGTGACCACGCCCTGTGCGTATTTTACAGGAAGTTGGCTCAGGTCA
The DNA here is from genome assembly GCA_019788955.1 of Albula glossodonta. Lineage (NCBI taxonomy): Eukaryota > Metazoa > Chordata > Actinopteri > Albuliformes > Albulidae > Albula > Albula glossodonta. The sequence goes on along the minus strand of JAFBMS010000892.1, from coordinate 1,135,133 downwards.
GCCTGTGGCGGATCCTGTGGGTCGTCCACTCATGCACCGCTCCGCCATCAGCCAGGCAACGGGAGAGGCACTGTACTGTGATGACATACCCAAGACACAGGGGGAGCTCTTCCTGGCAATAGTAACGAGCACCAGGGCCCACGCAAAGATCATGCAAGTACCGGAAACTCTATCTTCAGCCGCTGCGGTTTACACTGAAACACTGAGTCCTGCTGCTGCTGAACCAAAACAGCCACTGAATCATTTGTGTCCCTCGCTAACTATCAGTAAATCTGCTTTTGAATGTTAACTGCAGATCCAGACTTGTGGCTGTGGATGTAAATGAGAAATCTCTACTGTGTAATTGTGTTTTGCTTAGGACTGCAGAGAAAGCATGTGCTTCAGCATGGCACTTCAGGGTTCCTGGATTTATGATAACATACTGACTAATCATATGGTATGTCCTGAATTCATATGTTTGCTCCTCATCTATTCCACATACAAAGCAGGTGACCGCAGTTATCTCCTAAACAATCTATAAGTCTTGAATAATCACATGCTGTGTTCCTACCATGTCAATTATGGACAGGCAGCACCAGACACTCAAACACAAAGCTCACATGATTGGGGAGAGAAGCAGTCAGTGAGGGAAAGATACTGGAATCCCAGTCCAATATCATTGTGCTGTAAAACAAGACTGAGATGTGCTCCTGGCCTCCTGTACGACCTTGCACTTCTAGCCGAGAAAAGCAACATTCATCCACCTTCTCCTCCATCTTATATTATTCATTACCACTCTCCAGCCTCATGTACTCAGTCAGTGAATTACAGACATGCCTGGAAATCCTTCATTTCTGACTAGTTTCTCTCTGGAATTCCCATTCTAATAGCATTCCTGACCAATTTTCCCGTTTCCAATGACCACAGGACCTGGATAAAGATCCTGTTCTTACCAGGACAATGCTGATTTCTGTGCTGCCCTGATTCACATGACTATAATTATTTCAGAAAATGGCTCTCCGCCTTACCATTCAGCTGTACTGTAGGTCTTTGTGAAGGCAGCAGTTTACTTTACCCCCAGCCAGCATTCTGTTCCTATAAGGGCATGACTGTAAAAGACTCAGGGTGCGTTCCAATACTCACTTTTGTCTCCTCCTTTCCTCCGTGCCCCGGAAACTGATCTATGTATCCTCCTTCCCTCCACTGTTCCAAAAGGGTAGGAAATGAAATTTCGCCTCCTCCACTTGTGTCCTCCTTTCCTCTAAAGGAAGGATACATGTATCCTACCATGGAAGTCTTTCGACATTTCTAGGTGACATCATTGTGCTCACAACCAGTTAGATTAAAAGACCATCCCACAGAAAATTTTGATTGGCTTGGGTTTCCTCGGAATAAGTCGAAGTTACATGACTTCATCAATAGCCCAGATTGACTTTCATGACGGGCTAATCGGATTAGCTGTGCTAATTGTCATTTCATCTCCTCGTTTCCTCCGCTCATTTCATTTTAAAAACAAAATCAAACAATGACTTGGATGTAAAGATACTGGCTTGTGTTCCTCTTTTTCAAACAGTAGCCTGGATATGAGCAAAGCTCTGGAGCAGCCAGGGGTGGTGGAGGTCATCACAGCCAAAGACATCCCAGGGAAGAAGTTTCGCACCTTCAGTGGAGTAGACGAGGACCTGCTGGCTGAGAATGAGGTTTTATGCCTTAACAGTTTTGGCCTCTTGAACAAGAATCAAAAGAGCCATGTTCTCTGTGACTTTGTATTGTTTCCTAGAAAGGCGAGGTAGAGTTAGGGCTGTCATTATCATGAAATTTGTTTCAACCAATGCTGGTGAATGCTATTATGTTTAAGTTAATACGTTAATGTCATAGATTGCTTCAGGTTTCCAAATCCAGTGCAGATGGCTGTGTAGTTCATAAAGCTTATTACATACTGTGATTACATCCTCGTTACATCCTGTTTTTATATCCTCATTAGATCCTGTTATTACGTCCTAATTAAATCCTGTTTTTTACATCCTCATTTGATCCTTTTGTTATATCCTCATTAGATCCTGTGGTCCGTAGTCTGTGATTTGAGTAAAGGAGATCTTCCTGTCCCTCTGCTCTCCAGGTCACCTGTGTCGGTCAGCAGGTTTGTGCTGTTGTCGCAGATACCCAGCAACACGCCAAACGAGGGGCAGCAGCAGTTAGGATAATGTACGAGGATCTGCCGGACATGGTGTTCACTGTGGCCGTAAGCTCTGTGCTGTATAAGGGAGCTCTCTGTGGCGGAAAGCTCTGTGCTGTATCAGGGAGCTCTCTGTGGCAGTAAGCTCTGTGCTGTATCAGGGAGCTCTCTGTGGCCGTAAGCTCTGTGCTGTATCAGGGAGCTCTCTGTGGCCGTAAGCTCTGTGCTGTATCAGGGAGCTCTCTGTGGCCGTAAGCTCTGTGCTGTATCAGGGAGCTCTCTGTGGCCGTAAGCTCTGTGCTGTATCAGGGAGCTCTCTGTGGCCGTAAGCTCTGTGCTGTATCAGGGAGCTCTCTGTGGCCGTAAGCTCTGTGCTGTATCAGGGAGCTCTCTGTGGCCGTAAGCTCTGTGCTGTATCAGGGAGCTCTCTGTGGCCGTAAGCTCTGTGCTGTATCAGGGAGCTCTCTGTGGCCGTAAGCCCTGTGCTGTATCAGGGAGCTCTCTGTGGCCGTAAGCTCTGTGCTGTATCAGGGAGCTCTCTGTGGCCGTAAGCTCTGTGCTGTATCAGGGAGCTCTCTGTGGCGGTAAGCTCTGTGCTGTATCAGGGAGCTCTCTGTGGCGGTAAGCTCTGTGCTGTATCAGGGAACTCTCTGTGGCAGTAAGCTCTGTGCTGTATCAGGGAGCTCTCTGTGCTCCAAAGGATTATCATTATCAGGGTTAACCAAGGTCTAAAAAGCTAAAATGGCTAAAAATAAGATGAAAACACTAAAATACTCATGGAGCTTGTACGTTAGGTGTTTATGTATTTCTGTCTCTGTTCCCCTCTCTGTTTAGGAAGCCATTGAGAAAGGTTCTTTCTTTGAGCCTCGCAGGGAGATTGAGCGAGGCTGTGTGACCAAGGCCTTTGAGAAGGCAGACCACATATATGAGGGTTTGTGTGTCACCATGCCCACTTTGCACATGCATTGCAATTCTGTGATCATGGAGGAACTGGGGTGGTTGTGCCAAGCATTCGTAAACTGCATTTTTTTCAAATTTGGCAAAAATATGCAGCCTCTATTTAATGGTGTAACTCTCTTTCAGGTCCTGATCTTAGAATTGCAGTCACTGTCGTTATATTTGTTTATCAGTTTCAGTTGTTCTTGGTAGTGCAGTTTTAGAGGCTAATCCTGATTGAAAATGATATTTTTGACTTATAAAGACCTGCTTTTGCATTTATTTGTTTGACCATTTTCTGAAACTGAAAACCTTTTCTATGTCTGTAGACATAACAAAAAAATAAGAAAAGATAAACATTTAATTATACCTGTGTGAATTGCAGCATTTTTGATGTCATCATTGCTTGTTTAGCATTAACCTTTATTGGACTTTAAATTGAAAATGTATTTGGGGAATTTCGCTTTGGTATGATTTAAGCTCTAAAGTTTCCTTACCTCTGATGTGTCTTCATGAATAAGGTAGAATAATTGTAATATTTTAGAGGAGGCTGTATTAATGCATTAAAATATATATGTATGAAGTAGATTTTTTTCACTTTGGGACATACCTTTTACTTCTCCAAAAGTTGCCTTTTCGTGAATATATCTAAAATTAATACATTAGTTAATACTCTGACACTGTGAGGGGAAGGACGGTGTGGGTGGGCAGCTGAAGCACAAGACAGAGATAGCAGTTGCCAGAAAAAGACGGCCGTAGCCGGATTTATTGCCAGTAACAGAACATTTTACACAATCACTCAATAGTAATATTATCCAGCACAGCCTTGAAAGAAATTTTAAATTGGAGAGCCAAGACAACAAAAAAAAGGAAAAAAACCTGTGGCTTCTGATACTTGGATGCGGGGGCAGTCCAGATGCGGCCGTACCCGACCCTGCGTCACAATACATTTGAAGTGATAATAGGTGCCATCCTTGTGACAGTAATAGGTGGTTGATTATAGGTGCCACTGAGATAGCTTGCTTGGAAGTTTGCTATCTACCCTGATATTGCTAATATCCTGATGTAACTACAAGGAAAAATTCATTGTGCATACCCTGCATATGTGAATATTTAAGGAGCGTTTAATTGATATTGACCACTTTTAACATGTTGAAATATGCTGTATTGGTGTATCACCCTGGTAGCTAGCATTTGCTAGCTAATTCACACCGCGTAGTTAGCTCGGTAGCCTTTCTACTTATCTTGATAATTCATAGGCTGCTATGCTAGTGATTACATGGGTAGATAGATATATGCCAGCCATATTTAGGTAACTAAGGTATGTAGAATTTAGTAAAGTAATATATTCTTATATTTATTATATGTTTATTATTTATACACTAAAATGTTGCCCTATCTACAGTGTTCATCTGGGCCACTGAAATGTTGCACTACATGAAGGGTACTTCTGGACCACTGAAATGTTGCCCTATGCGCAGTCTACTCCTGAACCACTGAAATGTTGCCCTATGCGCAGTGTACTCCTGGACCACTGAAATGTTGCTCTATGCGCAGTCTACTCCTGGACCACTAAAATGTTGCCCTACGCACAGTGTACTTCTGGGCCACTGAAATGTTGCCCTACGCACAGTGTACTTCTGGGCCACTGAAATGTTGCCCTATGCGCAGTCTACTCCTGGGCCACTGAAATGTTGCTCTATGCACAGTGTACTCCTGGGCCACTGAAATGTTGCCCTATGCGCAGTGTACTTCTGGACCACTGAAATGTTGCCCTATGCGCAGTGTACTTCTGGACCACTGAAATGTTGCCCTATGCGCAGTGTACTTCTGGACCACTGAAATGTTGCCCTATGCGCAGTGTACTTCTGGACCACTGAAATGTTGCCCTATGCACAGTGTACCCCTGGGCCACTGAAATGTTGCCCTATGCGCAGTCTACTCCTGGACCACTGAAATGTTGCCCTATGCACAGTGTTCTTCTGGACCACTGAAATGTTGCCCTATGCGCAGTGTACTCCTGGACCACTGAAATGTTGCCCTATGCACAGTGTACTCCTGGGTCACTGAAATGTTGCCAGGTTCACTAATGTTATGGGAGTGGGGTGATGTTGGCGAGATAGTAAACAACCTGGAAGCTGCTAGCCAAGCTGCACATGAAGTATAATTATACATTGTACTTCACTTATCATTAATTGGAAATAACCCAAACTACAACATTTTGAAAACAACAAGCTCTTAACAAAATATACGTCTTAAAGTTCTGTGAGATTCATACATGTGATGGAGGTACGGTTTCCTGGTCATTTTGTAAATGGATGAGCAAGTAGATGAGTTTGGATAAGGCCTAAATGGTCCAGCAGAATGGTCAGAATGGTCCAGATTTTTTTTCTCATTTTGAGAAAAGGGCAAACAGAATGATTCTGTCTCCTTCGTGAAGACACATCAAAGGTTGGGAAATTGGAGCTGACATTTTACCAAAGTGAAATGTGACTTTCAGATGATCTCCTCCCACAGGACATATCCAGCTCGGGGGGCAGGAGCACTTCTACATGGAGACACAGAGCATGCTAGTGATTCCATCTGGAGAGGAGAAGGAGATGAAGATTTACCTGTCCACTCAACACCCCACCTATGCCCAGGTAATTAGGCTTACCTCTCCAGTCAATACCCCATCCTTGGGCTTTTTTACAACACCCCAAAAGTTATTAAGATCATACTGTACAAGAAAATGCCATTCAGCCCAACTAAGGTACTGACTTTTTAACTAAAGAACATCCAATTGTACCTTCAGTCTGGGCTTGAACACAGCAAGGGTCTCTGCCTCAAGTACATGACCTGGGAAGTGTTGCTCATTCTTCATGTAAAATAATACTACTAAATATTGACACAGAATTTTCTCTTACCTAGTTTCCATTCATGCCCCTTTCTTTTACAGACTGAAATCACCCTGAAAAGATGCTTGTAGTTATTACTGCCACACAAAAGGATCATAGTATCCTGTTAGACTTTAATTATCATGGAACCAAATATTTCAGAGAAAGGTATCTAGAGCATGCTGTCTCTTTAAAGCATAACTCTTCTGCTGCCAGCGTCAGAAAAACAAGTCAGTGTGTGTTCACTTTGTGGACCATTACCTGATAAATGTCCTGTTGTGTGCAGCCCTCTATTATGGTATTGATTAATGTTTGCCAGAATTACCCTGCTGGTTTGTTTGGTTTTCAACTTATAAAGTCACAGTAACTGTTACTGGCAGTAATTTTAATATGCTATGCGCACACGTTTGGTAAGTCTCTTGATGCAGAGTGAATCATGGCTATATGTTGTGTCAGGCGCCAGTCGTTTACCTCTTTCAGTTAAGGTAGGCCATGTCAGATAATCATAATCTGTAAGCAGAATGAAGAATTAATTTAATAAACTTTTCATCTCTGTTTTGTAGTCTTTTTACTGATGGAGAAATCATGGCTGCAAGTGAACTTTGGTATCAAGATTTCATTTGAAAGCATTTTCAAAAGAATAGAACATTGCCCCCCTGCCAGTATGGACCTCCAAACACAGAATGAAATGACTTTTTATTGCATTATTCATATTATGTAAAACTTTGAACTGTTGAACTACTGTTTCACTGCCTAAAAACAAGCCTACAATTGATAATTGTTAATTGATACAATTGACCTTAATAATAACACAAAGTCATTATGTACACTGTACACAAAAATTGAGATGTCAGGCAAGGACATTTTTCCATTTCTGATGGAATGTTGAATATTTTTTTGTTTTTTTGCTGTAGGAATCAGTTGCTGAGACACTAGGCATTCCTTCCAACCGAGTGGCTTGTCATGTGAAGAGGATGGGTGGAGGCTTTGGTGGCAAAGTCACTAAGTCTGCCATTTTAGCCTCCATCACTGCAGTCGCTGCATGGAAGTAAGCCACGGGTTTGAGATGTGGGGACCAGGGCAATGGCATTAGGCGAGAGCACACCAGCCAATGGCCAGCCACTGCAGGATCCTGTGTTTCTCAGGCCCTTTGGGGCCCATAAGCTAAGTGTATGCTCAGCACTAGCCATGGTTCCTGGTGGTCCTGGGTGTTCCTGCTCATTCAAATAGGCTTCTTTACTATGGTGATCTCAAAACCTTGGTTAGGCTTTATCACTATGGCGATCTCAGAACTGGAATAGGCTTTATCACTATGGCGATCTCAGAACTGAAATAGGCTTTATCACTATGGCGATCTCAGAACTGAAACAGGCTTTATCACTATAGCGATCTCAGAACTGGAATAGACTGTATTACTATGATGATTTCAGAACTGGAATAGGCTTAATCACTATGGCGATCTCAGAACTGGAATAGGCTTTATCACTATGGCGATCTCAGAACTGAAATAGGCTTTATCACTATAGCGATCTCAGAACTGGAATAGGCTTTATTACTATGATGATCTCAGAACTGGAATAGGCTTAATCACTGTGGCGATCTCAGAACTGGAATAGGCTTTATCACTATGGCGATCTCAGAACTGAAATAGGCTTTATCACTATAGTGATCTCAGAACTGGAATAGGCTTTATTACTATGATGATCTCAGAACTGGAATAGGCTTTATCACTATGGTGAGATAGAGCCTGTGGACCATCCTGGGTCACATGGTGACTGCTGTTCCCTTGGGTCCCATTTTTCTCTTTTGGATACAGGGGATTACCCTTATTCATATCCAGCCCACATATTGTGAATCTGTACTACCTATACTGTATTACCAAGAATCACTGCAGCATTTACTCCCTTCCACAACTAGAGAAGACTGCCACTCATTCTGTTTATCACACTAAGCAAACTGAGAGAAGACAAAGCTAAATATCATATCCTGAGTATAAATATTTACAACATTTATGGGGAGTGTAAAACTTTATAGCCAACAAGGTGTCCCATATGCTGGTCACTGAATTTAATCTGAAGTGGAAAAACATTAATGATGGCAGCCATCATAACTAGGAGTGGCTTGCTAACTACAAAGAAGTAGCAATTGCTACATTGCTAACCAGGTACACATAGCCATCATGACACTGACAATTTGTTATTGTAATTTCCTCCAAGGCTAATAGGTGATAATACTATCTGAGGAGGAGGGCATCCTGTAACTCTAAAGCCCATATATATTAATGCTAATACGGCTAATATGCACTGGCTTATGCAGCCAGTGAATTCAGTTTTCTTGGGTTTATTAGTGTGTGATATACTTTTTCATATCCAGTGGATGTAATGGTCCCTGAATACTACCCTCTACAGGACAGGGCAGGCAGTGCGCTTCGTGCTGGAGAGAGGAGAGGACATGCTGATGACTGGAGGTCGCCATCCTGTCCTGGGGAAGTACAAGGTGGGCCCTCCCTTGTACAACGACGATAACGTCAGCGACAGCAGTAAAGAATTTTATGCTTTAGTGCCTTCCACGATCAATTCCACTTAATAACTAAACTGAAAAGCCATTTTACTTAAAATACAAAATAACAGTCTAATTAAAAGTTCTCTATTCAGTGAGTTCTAAAGAATTAACTAAAGAAGACATCAGTAACAAACCTCTTGTTCCAAAAAAAAAATATATATATATATATATATAATATCACTTTTCAATTAACTTAACTTAAATTAGGCTCCTACAGTGTGCAAGTGCTAACTTAAAGTTGTCAGTCTCTACTTGTGCAGCTGGGTCTCAGTAATGAGCTGACTGTACCTGTGCAGGTGGGCTTCAGTAACGAGCTGACTGTACCTGTGCAGGTGGGCTTCAGTGATGACTTGTCTGTACCTGTGCAGGTGGGCTTCAATAACAAGCTCTCTGTACCTGTGCAAGTGGACTTCAGTAATCAGCTGTCTTACTCTACCTGTGCAGGTGGGCTTCATGAAGGATGGGAGAATAATAGCTGCAGATGTTCAGTATTTTGCAAATGCTGGAAACACAATGGATGAGTCCGTCTTGGTAAGAATGACTGGGTCGTGACACCACCATGCCTGCTCCACTCACAGCTAACAATGCTAATAATGTTCCTCAGGCTAATAGAAAGGATTGTGGAAACTCTATCATGATAAAATTACTATGTTACACAAGATTGAGGTAAACTGGTTCGGGCTTCCAATCCTGCACATGAATGAGCCTCAGATACCGCTCTCAAACGATGTGTTGTGCGGAAGCACATTATTTACAATGGTGAGTCCATTTGACTTGACACATCACAGCACTAAACAACCTAGTGTTGAGGCGGTGTTATCAGTAAGAAATGTCCCCTGCCTCAGCTCTCAATAGTGACCCCCCTTGCTCAGCAGGGGAACTGTCACCCTGCAGCAGGTGTTTTGGTGGTTGAACTCAATGTACAGCACTGATGGAGGAAGTTCTAGTTTAGGATCCATGTTTACCTCCATAGGCATTTATCTGCCTCTGCATGTTTTTTGCCTCTGTGTGTATTTATTTTAAGGTCATTGAGAAGATTCTGCTCCATCTCGACAATTCTTACAACATTCCCAACCTGCGCGGTCGGGGCGTAGCCTGCAGGACCAATCTGCCCTCCAACACAGCGTTCCGTGGCTTTGGTGTGCCCCAGAGCATGCTGGTCACAGAGAACATGATCAGCGATGTAGCCATGGTGTTAGACCGCACTGTGGAGGAGGTGAGAGGGCGCCCTCTGGGGGAAAACAAAGGCCACCGCTGAGGAAATATTCATAGCTCTTGAGAGGACCACTGCAAACAGCCTGCTTCTCCTTCTTCTGTATATCATACAGCATTTCATCGCTGAATTTACATGTATTCATTTAACAAATGTTTTTGTCTCATGCAACTTCTAAAGACATTATGTATGTGATAGCATCATTTCAATAATAAGAATAGGGTAGGTTGTATTACTGAAGATAGATGAGAAAAAAAAGAAAAATAGAAAAGAAATAAAATGCAAATCTTGACACTTTACATTGAAGCTTGAGTTCCATGTTTGCGTTGAACAGTTTAGAGATCTAGGGTAGCAGCAGGGTTTTTGGCCCCTTGTCTTGTCTGTGATTGTCACACAGCGGGCCATGCAGCACAGTGTAACTCAATGTTCTCCAAACATGTCTTCCTGAAAATGCTTCATCCTTGTCGATACACCTTAACAAGTCCTGCTGTAGTGCTTACACAGTGCTTTTTAAAGATCTTGAAGTGATCTTCATGGAGAGATTCTAATAAAGGAATATGTAGCTAGGGAGAGTCAGGTTGTATGAATAGAGAATATGTCAAAACAGACAGCACTAAAGAGGTGATGCACAGCTGGCATTGGCCCTAAGGGGAGATGTGCTGCTAGCGCTGGCCGTAAGGGGAGATGTGCTGCTAGCGCTGGCCATAAGGGGAGATGTGCTGCTAGCGCTGGCCATAAGGGGAGATGTGCTGCTAGCGCTGGCCATAAGGGGAGATGTGCTGCTAGCATTGGCCCTGAGGGGAGATTATCTGCTAGCACTGCCCTGAAGGAGAGATGTCCTGCTAGAATTGGCCCTAAGGGGAAATCTGCTGCTAGCATTGGCCCTGAGGGGAGATTATCTGCTAGCACTGCCCTGAAGGAGAGATGTCCTGCTAGAATTGGCCCTAAGGGGAAATCTGCTGCTAGCATTGGCCCTAAGGGTAGATGTGCTGCTAGCATAGGCCCTAAGGGGAAATCTGCTGCTAGCATTGGCCTTGAGGGGAGATGTGCTGCTAGCACTGGCCCGAAGGAGAGATGTGCTGCTAGCATTGGTCTCATGTTTCTGCGCAGATCCGTGAGATCAACATGTACAGGGAGGTGTCCCTGACCCACTACAAGCAGGAGTTTGACCCACAGAACCTGCTGCGCTGCTGGGAGGAGTGCAAGAGCAGATCAGGCTATCAGCTTCGCCGCGAGGCCATTGACCAGTTCAACCAGCACAGCCGCTGGAAGAAACGTGGCATGGCCATCGTCCCCATTAAGTATGGCATCGCCTTCGGCGAGGGCTTCCTCAACCAGGTATACCGTGCAGCCCCCGATATCCCAACACATGTACCATTTCTGATTTTTATGTAATAGACTGTAATTTTATACCAAGCTTGTACGCCCTTAATTCAATAACATCTCATTTTCCCATGAGTGCTGGCATGTAGTTGAGGTTTGAGAGAGCGTTTTGGTGCATTTCAGGGAGCAGCTTTGGTGCACATCTACACGGACGGCTCAGTGCTGGTGAGTCATGGAGGAGCTGAAATGGGTCAGGGGATCCACACCAAGATACAGCAGGTACTGCTCCATCCCCCGAGTAGAGTCACCTGGGTCAGAGTCCCAACCTGCCCATCAATGTGTTCAGATGAGCCTCCCATCTTCTTACCTTTCTGTTCCATTATGGTTTCCACCAGGTGGTGAGCCGGGAGCTTCAGATCCCAACGTCTCTGATCTACATCACGGAGACGAGCACCAGCGCTGTTCCAAACACCTGTCCCTCCGCGGCGTCCTTCGGCACCGACGCTAATGGGATGGCAGTGAAGGTACTGTGTGTGTTGGGGAGTGGCTCTGCTGCTGGGGTGAGACCAGCAGGCCTGACAGTGTGAACAAGCCTGGAACAGCATAGCGGGTCTCTCATTCTCATTTTTGTTTTTTTCTGTGTAGGACGCATGCGAGAAACTGCGCCACAGACTGACGCCTATCATCCAGGCAAACCCCAAAGGCTCCTGGGAAAGCTGGGTACGGTAATCAGAACAAAAGAAAGCAACAATACCACAAGGCATAAGCTTTTAGGGTGCACTCTGGATAATAGGGGTTCAGAACCCTGCTGATATCATTCCTCTTTTTCTCTCCATTGCAGATTAGAAAGGCGTTCTTTCAGAAAATCAGTCTCTCTGCTACTGGATTTTACAGGTACTCTGCACCCACATGTACACACATTTAGGGTTGAATCATTTTGCTCACCTCTGAAATGGATCTGGTGCCGGGGGCCTAATTTAAAATGCTCCTGCAACCAAAATTGCATTTTTGTGGGCTTTCATGACATCAGAAGCACACCCTTATCATTTGAAAGGTAATCCTTGTTTTTAATTTTAGTAAGAATGTACTTGTGTATCAATCTTTCCCCAGCGCCATTGAAAATTTAGTTTATTTGAACAAGATCATATAATTATCTGCTGACTTCAGAAAAAAGCACTGATCCCAAAGCACCAGCCCATAAATGAGAAATTCTGTTTGTGAAAAAAATTAAAAATTATGAGGTATTCATGTCACATGTCCCCAGTTTGTCAGGCAGTTGGAGTATTGGCCCAGTATATTAATGTCCTGTACAGCTGGTTCCCATTAGCTCCAATATAACGGCATCAGAATAGCAATAAGGCATCTCTGAACATATAAAATGTGTGTGTGTGTGTGTGTATGTGTGTGTGTGGCATTTTTATTTGTGCACATAGAGTACATATGAATTACCTGCATGTGTGAGACAGGGTAAGGAAATTTTACACATGCAGTGATTATTCCTGAAACCGGCATGTGACATCATCAGCAGTGCTTTTGAGATTTTGTGAAAAAATTAATGTTTTTGGAAAAAAAATTTTTACTGTTCTTGAAAATCACCCAAAGGTACTTTCCCAGTTACCTTATCCTGTACAGAAAATTACACCTATATAAAAACAAAATTCTCATGTCTGTCTCTTATTTGAGGTACAGTTGTTGTTTTCTTTGGGGCCAGACTCATTATGTTAGTACTGAAATAGTATATGGTCCGAGTGTCTGGCCTGTGTCTCCCCGGGTCACAGGGTATTTCCGAGGGAGAATGTTGCAAACTACAGGTTTATTGAGCTATGTTATGATTGGGATTGCATCACATAGGAATACTTTTATAGTTATATAACATAGGCAGGAATAGGATATAATATTCTCAAAATTAGACTATCAGCACTGATGTTAAGATGGCTGATAATTGTGGCTTTGAGGAGACAGGGCTAGCATCAGAACACTATCCCCATTCACAGGGAATGGGGAAAACAAGGGTTTGGAGATTCAGGCTTTTTTCTTTTGTGTGAACACTGAATTGAATAATTACTAATAACTAATAATACAACTACTAATTTTTCAGATTTTTTTTGTAAAATTCTTCATGTTTGTAGATCAGTAATAGTTGGAAAGAGTGAGCGTTTGGGCTCATTTAGACATGCTGTTGCATACAGATTTACAAGAGTGTTTCTCCTCAGGGGTCATGACCTTTACATGAACTGGGAGACGCAGACGGGCCAGCCCTATGCCTATTTCACCTATGGAGCGTCCTGCACGGAAGTGGAGGTGGACTGTCTGACTGGAGACTACAGGGTGTGTAAAGTATCATGGAGTGGGAAGACACAGGGCTTATAATTACAGTCAGTCAGGAATTGCAGCAATTAAGTGCAGTCAGGAAGAGCTGTGTTCAGGGGAAAGTGCTGTGTGGAAGAGCTGTGTTCAGGAGGATGAGCAGCCTGGCAGAGCTGTGCTCAGGAGGAAGAGCAGCGAGCCAAACAAAGGTTCCAGGGTAGGCTGAGGGAAGCTCCAGCTCTGGTGTCTGAGAAGGAGAGAGCGCTCAGCACAGGAGCTGTCCTGTGTGTTCCGCCCACTCCCTACCAGAATGCACATGTAGACCGGCATGCGCCTGTGAGAAACTCAGTAGTCAAAAACCTGAGAAACAGGAAAGGAGAGGAGGGGGGAAAGAGGTGCCCATGTGCAACAAGGAAAAAACCCCAGCAGACTAACACTGTGGCAGCATACCAAAGAGATGTAGGGCATGGGGTCAGCCAGTCATGAGGGTGATTCTAAGACAGTCAACACCACACCATGACAGAGCAGCTTAACTCAGACTCTCTATTCCATGATGTAGTGACAGCAATGACCACTCAGTTCCACCAGATACTCTGATCCATGCTAACACCAGGCAACTAAAGGATTTACTGTATAGGTATGTTTTGAACTTAGACTTAAAGGAAGAGAGAGAGTCTGCTCCCCAAAGTTCAGTGGGTAAGTTGTTCCACAGGAGAGGGGCTTGATATGAAAATGCTCTGCCGCCTATGGTACTTTTACCCACTCTTGGAACAATGAGAAATCCTGCATTTTGGGAGTGAAGTGATCGCTGGGGAATATAAGGGTGGAGAAGGTCGTTAAGGTAGGCAGGGCGGAGCCCATTCAAAGACTTAAATGTGAGAAGTAGAATTTTTAAATCAATGTGAAATTTGATGGGTAGCCAGTGAAGAGAAGCCAGAACTGGGGTGATGTGCTGAAAGCGTTTTGTTTTTGTTAGGATTGGGGCAGTTGCATTTTGAAGGAGTGGCTTTAGGGAGGTATTTGCACATCCTGACAAGAGGGAATTACAATAGTCCAGTCTAGATGTAACAAAAGCATGGACTAACTTTTCAGGGTCCTGAGCTGACAGAATTTTCCTGATTTTGGCTATGTTCCTCGGAAGGAAGCAATTTTAGGGGTGTTTTTATGTGTTTCAAGGGATAACTCGGGATCAAAAATGATGACACGGTCCCTGATGACTGCACTTGAAGCCACAGAGACACCATCAAGGTGTAGAGTGATGTTGGAGAGCCTGCTCCTGATGGACTTTGGGCCAATGACCAACAATTCAGTTTTATCTGAATTTAGAAAGACCATCCATTTTTGGCCATCCATTCGTTTATATCTTTAAGGCAGGTTTCCATTTTTGATAGTCAAGGGTTTGGCTGGTATATATATATAGCTGAGTATCATCCATATAACAGTGGAAATGAATGCCATGTTCACAGATAATATTGCCAAGAGGTAAAATATAGAAGAAAAACAATAGAGATCCTTGTGGTATTCCATGTTTTTACTCTAGATCGATTTGAAGACTCGTTAATATGCACAAATTCGTGATGTTCTCAGAGGGAAGACCTGAACCAAGAGAGTGCATGTCCATTTACGTCAACGATATGTTCAAGTCGTCATAATAGAATATGATGGTCAATGGTATCAAAGGCTGCACTTCAGTCTAGGAGCAGAAGTGAGGAGATACAGCGGTTGTCAGTGGAGAGAAGCGAATCATTAAGCACTTTGAGCAGAGCAGTTTCAGTGCTGTCATGAGGTCTAGGATGTTGTGGGTCTGGGGAAAGGAGCAAAGTTGTTTTGTTATTGCTTCTTCTAAGATCTTTGAGAGAAATGGAAGATTTGAAATCGGCATGTAAATAAATAGACCTTTAGACTTATAGACCTTTTGGGTTCAGATTGGGATTTTTGAAAATAGGCTTGATAACTGCTACTTTGAAAGCCTGAGGTACAAGGCCAGGTGTAAGGGAGGTATTGATATTTAGTAAGGGTTTGCCAATTTCAGGTAGCAGCTGTTTCAAGAATTGTGTTGGTATAGCGTCTAGCATACAAGTGGACCTGTTGCTAGAGTTGACTAAGGAAGAGAATTCTTTGAAATCTGGGTGTGAAGGAATCTAAACATTGGACTAGCCTAAGAGGCAGGATCGCTGTATTGGAGACTGAATAAGCTAGGTTGGAGACAGGAGTAGAAGGAAGCTTTGCTATTGAATCTGTGATCTTTATGATTTTGCTATTGAAGAAGTTCATAAAGTTACTAATACTTTTAAATTTGGCATTTTACACAGAGTAGAATTAATGCCATCCACGAGTTGATTAATATTAGCCAGATTTGGGTTAGAGCTTATTTTATGGAGCTCATTATTGCTTTGATTGCACAAGCCAGGGAGAGCATTAATAAAGCAGCCAGCAGTATCAGAGGAGATTGTCCTCCTATAGAAAAGTTTGGGTTCTGAGCGAATATAACAATCTATAATTATAATGGTAGATAAAACGCAAAAAGATACCGATCTGACAGATTAGGATTGTGTATTCTTTGTATGTGTATTCTAAGCCTCACCAATTCCTTATTTTTCAATGGATTGGGTTGAAATTGGTACTGAACATCAAAGAAACAGTAAGGATAGTTTCCCTACTTAGTTATCCTAAGGATAAGTATTCATGTACATAGTTGTTGCTGAACGTTTTACAGTACTCAAATTAATAAAACATATCCAAATGAAGAATCTTTCATTTTCAAAAATGTATATCTCCTCTAGTTTTCACTTTCTTGCAACCCCATTTTCATTCTGTGTAGTATTAATATAATTCTATCTCATCTAGAAGATATTTGGTCCTGCTTAAAAAATTGAGCTCCACAGATCTTGCTGAATAGCTTCAGAACTGAAAAACCCACTTTTTAACTATATTTTCTCAAGAAGGATTATTGTAATTTCCTTCAACTTTTTTATGGGAAAGTGTTAATATTCATTGCAGATATATAAGAGATTTTAAGATGTTATATTACTCCTTCATCATTTAACCTTTTTGAAAATAACTGCCAAACGATTTGCCAGTTGTCTGTATAGCCCACGGTGTTGGTAGGGCACCACTCAGACAACCAATAATTTAGTGACATTTACCTGCTGTAGATCTCGTCACCTCACCACATGGGGATGGGACCAGAGAAATGTACAGAATCCAACAAACATTTTTCAAGCTTACACACCGACTTGTATATCTTTGTTTTTTTCGATTGCCACATACGGACATTGTTAGCACCGTGGTGAGTAGCAATTTTAGAGAATTTACGATTACCTTCAGCCTTCTGATGTCGGTAGCTCTGGCCCCAGGAATACAGTTAACTATGGTCGTTGGAGTCTCTACTTTCACATTTTCAGAATAGAGTCACCAATTACCGGAGCTCTTTTCACAGGTTGCTCAGCAGGTGTGTTACTGAGGGAGGAGAACCTGTTTGAAATGTGAATCAGGTTGGTGGTGTACCGGGGGCTTATGGTTTTTTTCTATTTTCACAAACCGTAACCCTCAGGGCTAGGAGAAAGGCTACCTGACGCAACCGGTACCAAAAAAGACTCAATAAACTCCTCACTAGCTTTGATCCTGTATAAGGTGTGGATGCGTGCCACAAACTCTGCAACCTTCTCCACCAACTTTGCATTAAGATCACACTTACTACAGGTAATATTAACACCACTAGCAAAGAAAGAGTAACTGTACATGTTGCACACTGAGCAGGGAAGACAGTGAGAGGGAGGAGAAGGGAGGATGGGAGAGACAGGAGAACCAAGGGATGCTGTAGTCTCGTTTTACTTACATTTGTTTGGGAGTTTTCTCATGATATCAGACACAGGTGCCTGACTGATCTCACACAGGCACTGAGTTCTCTTCCTCCTGCATCTGACAGTCTGTTGGTTTGACCCTATGATCTGTGTACTTGTCACTGTAGATAAGAATACTGTTGACTGGCTGTAATGTAATCTGATGTGCAGAACATAAGAACACTGCTTAATGGCTTTAATGTAATGCCATAACACTGTTGAATGACTGTAATATAATATCATGTGCAGAACATATCATACTTAATGGCTGTAATTTAATATCAGAACACTGCTGAATGGCTGTAATGTCATATCAGAACATTGTTGAATGGCTGTAATGCAATCTCATGTGTGGAACATAAGAACACTGTTGAATGCCTGTAATGCTGTCATGTGCAGAACATCCGGACGGATATTGTGATGGACGTTGGGCGAAGCATTAACCCCTCCATCGACATTGGCCAGGTGAGACTCCTACAGTGTTACCTTACCCAAAATCAGTTTTTCTGCCATCTACCCCTGAGAACCTTGTGTGTGTGTGTGTGGGAAAGAGAAACTGAATGGGTGTGGTGTTTTACTGTGGTTTCTGTGTGCTGTTTCAGATTGAGGAGGTATGGTGCTTTACTGTGGTCTCTGTGTGCTGTTTCAGATTGAGGAGGTATGCTGCTTTACTGTGGTCTCTGTGTGCTGTTTCAGATTGAGGGGGCATTCACCCAGGGCATTGGCCTCTACACCCTGGAGGAGCTCAAGTTCTCCCCTTCTGGGGTGCTGTACACCCGTGGCCCCGCCCAGTACAAGATCCCTGCTGTGTGTGACGTTCCTCTCACATTCAACGTGCACCTGCTGGCAGGGTCCAGCAACCCCCACGCCATCTACTCCTCCAAGGTAAGACACAGCAGTGTGCGTGTGTAACAGTAACAGGGCAGTGTGTACAGTGCACTGTGTTACAGTGTGTTTTGTGCTACAGGGTATAGGCGAGCCTGCAGTCTTCCTGGGTAGCTCTGTTTTCTTTGCCATCAAAGATGCAGTGGCATCAGCTCGGAGGGAGGCAGGAATTAGCTCACCCTTTACACTGGACAGTCCTGCGACCCCAGAGAGGACCTGTTTGGCCTGTGCCACACCGTTCACTCAGATGGTACGTTGGTACATGCTCATACTCTGTGCTACCAGTATTAGCCTTGGTGCAGTTATGTACCACAGCATTAGCTTTAGCCCAGCTGCACAAATGTATCCCAGCATTACCACGTACTATGATGTATTCCAGCATTAGCCCTGCTTCAGTTATGTATTACAGCATTAGCATTAGCCCTGCTGCAGAGATGTGTCTCAGCCTTAGCATTAGTGCTCCTGCAAAGATGTATTCCAACATTAGCATTAGCCCTGCTGCAGTGATGTATACCAGCATTACCATTAGTGCTCCTACAATAATGTATTCCAGCATTAGCCCTTCTACAGTGATGTATCCCAGCAGTAGCACTAGCCCTGCTGCAGAGATATATCTCAGCACTAGTTTTACTGCTCCTGCAAAGATGTATTCTAGCATTAGCATTAGCCCTGCTGCAGAGATATGTCTCAGCATTACTGTTTGTGCACCTACAATGATGTATTTCAGCATTAGCATTAGTGCTGCTGCAGTGATGTATATTAGCATTAGCGTTGCTGTGATGTAGGCAAGAGGAGGGGGGAAGGTTTCAGTAAACCTGGTCTCCCCATCTCATCCCATACCTACAGGAAATGGGAAATCACAGGCTAATTCTTGTGATTAAATAAAGTATTCTTCATTTTTGTCCGTATCTTATGGATAGGATTTTCTCTGTTTCCTGCAGATTCCCCCAACTAAACCAGGATCTCACCAGCCATGGGCTATCAATGTGTGAAAAGGTCTATGTGCACTATGTTTCATCCAAAATACATGTTTCCTCCTCCATGTGCACATTTCATCCAAAAGACACATTTCTCCTGTCCTTTTAACAGCTTTGCACTGAAATGGCAGACCAGAGCCAAAACTAAAAATTCTCAGGACAAATAATTCAAAATTTTAAAAGCCATTTTTTCATATGGGTCATGGATCTGGTACAATGATTATAACATAATCACCAAACCATTACTTGGTGATTGGTAGGGTTGCAGGGAGGGTTTAAACTGCCCGCAAACCTCTATTGAGACGGTTCACCCTGCTATATTGGTAAAAGCATAGCCAGCCAATTAGCCTCATGGTGATGAGCTAGTTGTGAAAGCTGTGACAGCTGTTTAATCGTGAACAGTTGATTGGGTGGGTTTTAAAATGGCACATGTAAGTAAAATGTGGTGATCCAGAAGCTATATACTTCATATACTTCAGAACATACATTCAAACGAATCTTCACATCAGTCAAGTGAAACCCCTCACTAAACATACACTCCCTGGCAAAAAAATGTGCCAAGCTCAAAATGGCAGGACATTAAGCTTTTAATGGTCTTAACAAATCATTGGTCAGGAAATTCTTGAGAATTAAACAAATACAAGAGAACTCTTGAGAATTAAAAAATACAAACAAAAACAAGACCTTCTGTGCCACCATTTGCTAGTGAGCTTTTGCTACACTTAACTGTTTGGGAGAAACTTAAAAAAGGGAAATGCACTTACATAGTCTCCTTCAACACAAACATAAAATCATAAGAAAGATAAAAATGTCTGATATAAAATTCAAACTAAAACATATCTGGATGTACAAAGTTCCCCAAAAATATCTTCTGGGGTGTTTTTTTTTTCTAAAAAGATAACATCATTTGGTAATCTGCCACACCGATCAAAGGCCTGTTAACAAGCTCATAAATGGAACCCAGAGTGATAGAACAAGGGGAGATCTGTATATTCCCCCAAGGTAAAGGAGTGAGAAACTCTGCTCCAAAAAATGCCAAATATCATGCAGGGGTTGCCGTCAGAAATTGCATAGCTGGTCTTTATCAGTCCAACTGTAGTTGTTCTGAAATTTACAAGACCCTAAAGGCAGAGAAATTGTCTATTTCTCTGCCAGCTTTTCAGAGAATAGGTCAATGCTTTGAAACAACGGGTGATGTTGGCAGAAAGAAAGGATCTGAAATGCCCAAAGATATGCAAGGTGACCACTGTCTGAAATGTACAGGTCTCAAAGACAGGAAAAAAGCCAACAAAAACTGTCAGATGAATTCAAGACCTCAGAAAACAAGACTCTTTCTAGGAGAGTGATTACAAGAAGGTTGTCTAATGCAGGTTTTGTGTCTAGAAGATGTGTTAAAAGGCCATTGCTGCCCGAGAAACACATCAAAAACAGCACAAACAGAAAGCACAAAAATAGATTCTTGGTCACAGTGCAAAGACCACCAAGAAGTGACTTGAGTTCATCAGGGTCATGCTTTGGCCTGGTCAGAGTCCAGATTTGAACTCTCACATTAAACACAAACTAGTCAGTAAACATTTTTCAACCACTCATCAACTGGTTGAAGCTTTCAAAACTGAGTGGAACAATATAGACTGTTCTTTCTGTAAAAAGCTGTCTGCAGGTTTACCCATAAGGCTTTAGCATTTAAAGAAATCAAAGGGAAAAAATATCCCATGCTAAGGTTCTTTATCTATTTGTTTAAACCTTGCTAATTTCCTGACCAATGATTTGTTAAGGCCATTGAAAACTCAATATTTTGCACACTGCAATTGTTTGAGTGCACAGGATGCTTTAACACTGTGTTAAAATAATTTCACTAAAGTTTTGTAATTTGGGTCATAGGTAAAAAAAGTTTGGGAACATTATAACCTGTCATACCACCTCTGCTTTAGCATTATAACCTGTCACACTAATTCTGCTACAATATTGTAACCTGTCACACCACCTCTGCTATAACATGTCACACCACCTCTGCTGTTCAATGCTAATGTATTGCTTTTCTTACACATAGTTAATATCAGATAATGTGGCATTAGGCTGTTTGGATAATTTGTCATAAGACCCAGATGATTTCAGAATTAACTATGAAGTCATCCTGAAGAAAGCTGCCATAGAGCAGTCATTTCATCTTCCAAAATGTCCTTTATGAAGGCCGCAAACCTGTAATCCATGTGGAAGGTACTAAATCAATGTATCACTGTTCTATTAACCGTGACACTGACGATCTGTGTAACAGCTTACTACTGAATATTGATAACTGATTCTTTCTATCTAGATTATAAATACTAGGGCTGCCCCTGACCGAAGATTTTCCTAGTCGACTATTAGTCGTTAGTTCAAGCCATTAGTCGACTAGACGTCTCACGTTTTTGATGTTAATTTAATTATTTAAATATATTTTTGGGGCATCAGGAAATGGTTTGAGTTCCAGGTCTGAGAAAGAAAGTTATTAGTAACATTGTTAACACCGTGCTACATTACAAAGAAATACAAAACCATAATGAGCCTTTAAAATACACATTTTACAAGCGCACACACAAAGCGAGACACCTGTTAACGATAAATGATTGTAATGATGATGGTAATGATTCTGAATGTGTCAGAACCACCAGCTAGGAGATTGAACATTTTTATTTATTTCAACTCAGTATAACATCAAATAACTTATGAATTTGCAACACCAACATATAACACAACTGATAAATAAAAAAGGGTTGGAGTGGACGTGCTTAGCTGCTCTGGCAAGCTTAGGATAGCGTTCCTCATTTTTTTTCCCCACCATGTCAGTGGCCCCAACCTTCTTTCGGTCCTCCAAGTATATCTTAATTTCACTGTTCTCTCCTTCTGTCTGCTGCTCTTCATCAGTAGCAATCAGCATGGATATCTCCTGCAGAGTCCTGCATGGGTCCTGTTTTGTAGACCCACTCCCACCATGTACCCGCAGTACTTAACACCGCACCCGACCCACTACCCGACATTAACACTAATTTAATGCCGCACCTGACCGACCCATTTACCATAAAAACTGTGACCCGGCTTACCCCCGTATTAAAATAACGCAACTACATCAGGTTCACCAAAAACCTGGTATTTGCTCACTCAAGCAGTGTTTATTAACTGACACAAATGCTGGGATTGGGCTTCTCTGAATGGCCTGCACTTTAGCGCATTGTTGGTGACAATCTGAAGAAAAAAGAATGTCCATTGTTTTTTTAAATAAAAAAAAAGCCTGATCTATTTCACCTGCAGCCCACCCATGCACTACTAATTCCCGGCTGAACCCTCACCCTCACATGACAATGTTAATATTTTTCACGCACTTTGGATGGGTTCCTGCCCGACGTAGTCTATTGACTTTGTAACGACAAGGCACAGCTCCTGAATGGAGTTTGAGGGTTTTTTTTTTTTTCTTTTACGACTAACCAACCAATGAAAACTTGGTCGACTAAGACTCTTTTCATCAACTAACGGCTATTATGGGGCAGCCCTAATAAATACATACACATAGACATGTTAAAAGGCTTCAGTGTATTTTCACTTTCCTTTAAGAATTTTGCAGTGTTTACCATTTCCATTTGTAATCAACATGGCATACCTAATAAACTTCAACTGTTAAACCATATGAAACTTAAATTTTGATGTTTCTTCCTTGTTGCCAGTGTCCTTTCTGAATTAAATGTCATCTTTATTGAAATGATATCTTGATTTATTGAATCTATTTGATAAAGCTTGAGGGCTTATTTCCATGGTGAACCTCATATTGGAGTAGCAAAAAGACCTTGCATGAGCTATTTGGCATCCAGCACAGACCATAGGTCTACACAAAATCAGCTACTACGAATCATACGAATTCATCACCGTCGTAGTTCATTGGAATCTGACACAGCAATAAAAAAACACCTATGTTTAAGAAAACAGTACTCGGCAACTTACAGAGTCTTACTGGAAACTTACTCTATAGAAAGGCAGCAGAGTAGAGTGTCAATATCAGGTGAGCTCCCTTTTGTGCTAAAAGCACAGTGATGGAGACGAGCCTCCACAGTAAGATGCACATTGGAGAAGCAGGCCTGAGCCCTGTGACTGTGTGTTCAGTCCTGGCTGTGCTGTTACCAGCTATGGCCAGAGGTCCGCACCGCTAAGGCAACAACTGGTCCCGTCATGCCAGGAAGAGACAGGGGTTGGGCCAATTAAAGTTTGCTAATCTGTTCACTCTTTGCAGTGTGGAAAGGACTGAGGGCTCCATGAACATGCTGTTACTGTGGTATTAAAATGATTTACCAAATGTTCACATTAAAATTGAGAACAGTTATTTTGCTGTTCTGCAATTACCTATGTTAATTGTATGGAACTCTAAATATTCTATATGGAATGAAATACCATTTAGAACTGAAATAATATTGAACCTCAACAACACAAAAACTGATTTCAAATGAGAGCTAACAGGTGATTTTAGAACCATGTAGTGCCAGCTAATGACCACAGTTTAGGCACGGTTTACTGATTGAATGTTAAGATGTTGGAGTCATATGTTACAGCAGTGCATAATCCAGGAAATGAACAGTAGCTGATTCACACAGTTATTTTTAGCTATGTAGCTACGGGTATGTCTACCCAACTAGGATAGCCACAATTAGCATGATTTAAGTATTTTGGTGCAGTGGCAGTCATGACTCCTGCCTAGGGGGTCAGTGGAGGAGAAAAGAGGAAAAAAACACATATGTAAACCAAAAGTATTGACTTTTAAGTGGAATGTTCAAACAATAAAACTTAAGGAAAACCCAATAATATTCAAATAAAAAACCAAAAAGAAATGTTTCGTTTCTCAACGTTAGCTCCCCAGCGGTGGAATGAACTCCCTGTCCCGAAATGGACAGCTCAAACCTTCCGGCGTGGCCTGAAGACCCACTTCGTCAGACTGTACCTGGTCTTAACCATCATACCCCTGTTTGGATGTTGTATTATTATTACTATGGATTATATATTATGTTTATTACTAGGCTAAACATGTATTATGTTTGCTTGGCTATGCTATGTTTATTACTATGACTATTACGTAGACTTTATTTTTAGTTTTAAACTGCTTTAGCAATGTTTGAAAGATGCACAATTCTTTCCTGTATTTTCGTTACGCTAACTGTATGCACTCCTTGTACGTAGCTTTGGACAAAAGTGTCTGCAAAATAAATGTCAATGGAGCACAGTCAAAGACAAAAATCAAGCCAAAAAACTCTAAAAACTTTCCTGGTAGGCCATGCTGTTACCTAAGCAGATTCAGAGGCTCACACCTGGGCTGCTAGTGAGGCTGCTGCTGCTACAGCTTCCTGCAGTCTCTCCAGTCTGAAGGAGGAAACAGGAACTGATGGCAGTCCAATGGCAGAGCAGAGCAGAGGAGCATGCTCCTCCCTCCAGCTCTCCTGGAATCACACTATCTACAGTTAATTACTGGGCTAGCTGCGCATACAGAAAACAGGATAAATTACATTTAAAAAATTGCAAGCGAAAAACCATTAGGAATATCAACAACAATCCTTAGCTAACAAGATTAGGTTGTTTACAATATAAATATAAGATATAAAGGTTTTAATGGTAAGACCTTTCACAAAATTTATTGTTGGCATGCTTCTGTATTAGACCAGGAATTTGTGTTTGCTAGCTAGCCTTCACAGGCAGCTTAAAGTGCGCAGCACTCACATCAGAGTTGCACGGGAGAGGTTAACTGAGTAATTACTCTATTCCAAAATGTAGTGAATGAAGTCTGTTGCAATGTGCTAGCTGTCGGTATGAACATTTGGCCATTTAAAATTACATGTCATTGTATTTGACAAGAGTATGGGTTATTGTAGGCCTATTGCTTTCACGGTGGAACCTACTGTCAGACACTAAATTAATGTTGGCTAGCTAGCCCGTCAGCGCTAGCTAGTCATAGTCCAATGCAGATTGATACTTGATTGATTGCCTAACTAAAATGTCAGACTCCAGACTGCTGCATGAAATACAATTATATCATGTGTTCAGCCAAATGAGTGAACAACTGTAGTCTAAAGCTGAATGCTGTAAAACTGTTGTTTGGCAAAAAAGAAAAAATCGTTTTTCTTTTTCTTCCACAGTCAAATGTATGAAAAAGCAATTCAGAAAACACTATTTAGGAAACAAGACCACCCAAAGCATTCAGGATTTCAAGTATTCTTCTCAGTTAAAATATGCAAAGTAAGGGCTTCTCTTCTCACCCTGTCTCTTTGTGACTCACAGTGTAAGACATTTGACTGGGAGCCCTGACAAAGGAGTTCGAAACCCGGTCTCACCATTGCCAGCTATGGCCAGAGGTCCACATTGGCAAGCCAACAATTGGGCCAGCCTCGCCGGGGGGTAAGGGGCTTAGCCGGTCAACCACACTGGTCTCATCGCCCACTCTGGTCATGCTAGGCACCTGACAGGTGCTGTGGTTGAAGTTCAGGTGAGGAAAAAGATCAGGGTTAAAAAAAAATGCAACGTGAAGCAAAGTGCTTGTGGGAATTTAGGATATTTGTGGTCAATAAAAAAATTGACAATCAGTATTGTCTCCTGTGTCTTGATAACAATAGATATAAAAACATTTTTGATGAAGTTTTGAAGGAAAACGAATCGTCCCTGAATAAGTAATGGTTAATTATTAATACTGATTAATTCATAAGTAAATACTACTTCAATCAAGAGACAAAAAAGAGTTTATATTACTCAATTTTGATAATTAAACAGATGTGTTGAAATGAGTACAATGTATTGACAAATTTTTGGTAGACTTTAGCTGATTTCTTTTAATGTATTATAGTTGCTGGATGGAGGTACACTTTACTAAAAACATGGGGTTATATTTACCCAAATAAAGTGCAAATTGCTGCCTCAATGTTTTTGTGTAAATTCTATAGGTTTCTCAAAGCCAACAGCATCTTTTGCATTAATAGCAAGCTGTTTTCCAACAAAAAATGGATGACTTTTTAAGCATTTTGTAGTCCCCCTCTTTTTAACCCACCTAGGATCTCACACACAAACTGTTCAGCCACCTGCTGCAACACTCTTCCACCGGCACTATCAGAGTGTGAGGATGTGATTCCCCTCATTCAAGTCATAACAAACCCTCCGTTCCTTCCATGTTGTAGACGAAAAGAAAGGTAGACAAAGAACTTATGCTAACCTGCTCACCAGGGAATACATCACAGGACTTATGCTAACTTGCTCACGGGGGAATCCATCACAGTACTTATTCTAACCTGCTCACAGGTGATTCTATCACAGGACCTATGCTAACATGCTCACTGGGAAACGCATCAAAGAACTTATGCTAACCTGCTCACCGGGGAATACATCACAGGACTTATGCTAACCTGCTAATGGGGGAATCCATCACAGGACTTATGCTAACTTGCTCACAGGGGAATCCATCACAGGATTTATGCTGACCTGCTCACAGGGGAACGCATCAAAGAACTTATGCTAACCTGCTCACCGGGGAATCCATCACAGGACTTATGCTAACCTGCTCAAGGGGAATCCATCACAGGACTTCTGCTAACCTGCTCACAGGGGAATCCATCACAGGATTTATGCTGACCTGCTCACAGGGGAAGTCAAAATGCTCTCTGGTGCTGGTGAGCTGTTTTAACAACTCGCAAAGCAAATTCTTACTTTAATGACTTTGCCTATACTGCAGTATTAGTAATTCCCATGTTAAATTGATTGATCAAAATCATCTCATGCAGGTTTTTTTATTTGCCTCCAACATAACCATTTCCCGCTCACTGGGTGACTAAGTTAAATTAGCAAGCTGAGCTAGAGTACAAAAGTATTTCAGCTACCTAATGCATGTAACTGTGCTAATATTAGCCATTTTTCATTAACATTAACTATTTTGCTGTGACCCTAATTTTGTTACTGATAAGAGTTTATTATGGATTTGTTCTTTCTTGTATTTTGCATCTGTTGTGTTCAGTTCCCTTAAGTTAAAAATGGAAATGGTTAAAAATGAAACATTAAGAACCCACTATAGAATAGGAATTGAAAGGGGCGGATGTTCTTTTTATTACATTATTTTAAAAAACAGATTCTATTGAACTCCCAATGTCATATTTATGCCGTTGAGTCATACAAATAGCCCATTCCATTCATTAGGCTCGATTTAACTGACAGGTAAAACTGTATGATCAGCGTGAAAGTAAAAATGAGATATTATGATCTCTTATGATGGAGCCCAGAGTAAGTATGTATATATGGAATAAGCAGCCCTAAAACTGACACTTGAGGGACCCCCACAATCAACTGGAACAGAGGAAGGCAAGAGAGGCTAAAAAGTATTTGCCTTATGATAAAAACCAATTCAGAGGTGAGGTGTCTGAGACCCCTGAGATTAAAAGGTTACTGATTACTTTAGCAAGAACAGTTTTCCTGCTCTTCGTAAAACCAAACTTGAGCGGAATTTTGTAAGTTTCTTTCTGCTCATCAAGGAAAACTGCTTTGACACCACCGCCTGTAGGATCCTGATACTGAAATCTTCTGGTTCAGAAACCAGAGTGAAAGTGAATGTCTAAAGGAGTGACGTATCCCTGAAGTTCCTCTCTTCCTTAATGGCTGTTTCTTACATGGTAGAGAAACAACATTTCTCTGAGACGTCATTTCAAGCGCTGCATTTCAGATTCACAGTGATACAAAAGCTTCTGCAAACCATCACAGTGAATGAGTAAAGACAGCTGAATCCCCTGCTTAGTGCAGCACTATGCGAGATCCCTCTGAAAGTAAACACCTCAACTTCGCCTCAGTCGCCAAAGTTCCATTACATACATCATTTAATTAAAACAACGTGATATTGCACTTCGTGGGGTCCTACCATATTTCACAAATGACTTGCATCATATTATTGAAATCCAAAGCATACTGTTGACAAAGGCAAACAGTGGAGGGGATGTCAGCACAAAGCAGTGGGTAATTGAAATTCCATTCACAGCAGGGTATGGCGGTCAGGGCCTGAGAGTTCAGTAGTTCACACACAACGTGCCCCAAGGCAAAGCACATACCGCTGCCATTCACTCTGTCCCCACACCACCGCCCAAAAACATGGGCAAGTATTTCACACATTCCCCTGTGTGACATGCATTCTGTACTGACAGAATGTGTATCGAGTGGGTGTGTTTTATATCCTCATCACCTGTTCCAGGTAACATCACCTTTCTCCCTACTTTTGAGAGAAAAGATTTACAGATTCAAGGATGTACCTCCACTTTTGAGTTCACCAAAGAGACTCACATACATGGGTCCCATAGACCTTCATTTCTTGGACAGGATCACCCAGTTTTATGTCCTCTTGTCTGCTCTGACTGGGGTATATTTTGTGGCTGGGGTGATCTAACTGGACAGTCGGGTGAACTGTTTCTTCAGTCTTTGAAGGCCCCATAGGTATCTGTAGAATTACCCATGGGACCTTCAAAGACTGAAGAATCAGTTCACCCTACTGTGCAGTTAGATCACCCCAGCCCCAAAACATACCCCAGTCAGAGCAGACAAGAGGCTTAGTCTGTAATACAAATTACTTTTCCTAAAGTCTATTTATTTACATTTTTTCAAATTATGTGGAATGCACCTCTAGATATATGTGCTAAATGACACTTTAAAGGTAAACTTCTGATTTCCATATCTGAAAACAACTATTTGTGTGCATGGGAGAATCAAAGCTCTGGCCAAAATGACCTTCACACTGAAAACCTGTGCCAAAATGAAGGGTCATTCCACTGCTGCTAGCTCTTAGGGAAGCTTCAGGCTGTTATGGGTTTCATCAGTCATGTTTACAGCTCAGAGATTCACATCGGCGTGTCAAATGCCCTGCCTTCTCATACATTTACGTCTGAGGTGGGAGAAGGGGACTCTGAAACTCTAGGAATGAATAATTTATAAACATACACACAACTGTACATACATACTGTTTCACCATATCTGAAAAAGTAAAATGTAAAATCTCAACAGAAGCAGGAAGGTTTTTCATGTCAAAAGTTTATTGAAAAATAAGCACAGAGAGGAAACAGCAGCAAAATAATTTCACCTCAAAGGGCCAGTCAAAAAGATGTGGAATATAAATAGGACTTTGTTACAATATACTGTGTTACAATACAAATTCAGTCTTAGGATTTGAGAAAAATTTACTATAGCTAAATTCTGAAATGCAATTAAAATAAAATGCTGGTGGCTGGATTGAGGGGGGCACAGCAGAGGCACTTTAAATGAGCAGGAGCAGAGCAAAACACACACATCAGACACAGGAGAACAATGCTGAGCTGGCCTACTCTGGCTCCACCATCACTGAGGCCTCATGCACTCTCACTGAAACTTCATTACCCATAATCCTTTGGTATGTGACTATGACTACACTGAATCAGGAAAAAAAAATTAACACTCCAAACAAAAGTACCTTTTGATACGTCTTTGTTAGCTTCTTTAGATGGAGTGTAAGACTGCTAGAGAGAAGGCCACGGTTGCTTAGACATGGAGGGCCCATACTGCAGTAACGGCTGCAGTAACGGAAAAGTGCTCCCGACTAGCGTCTTGTCTGGAATGCTGTAGAGGTCTGAATGGCAGTTCAAACATACAGTGACCTTCACATAAACTTGAGGAGAAACAAGTGGGCCATGTTAAGAGATTGGTTTGAAAGCCGTGAATCCAAACATTAGCCTGTGCACAAAACTGTGCTCAGTTAAATCAAAGTATATGAATTAGGTGCTCTATGTTATTGGTGGGCCAGGGTTCAGCATGGGCCTCACGCTATAATGGCATCTTTCAGCCCCCCCCCCCCCCCTCAGTTATGTAGGGGTCAGTTATAATAGGGTCAGTAGGGGTCATTTATGATAGCGCAGTGTAGGGGTCGGTTATGATGGAGGTCCATAGCAGTCAGTTATCATAATGTACTGTAGGGGTCAGTAATGATGGGGTCTGTAGGGGTTAGTTATGATTGTGCACTGTCAGGGTCAGTTATGATGGCATTCTTTAGGGGTCAGTTATGATGAGGTCTGTAAGGGTCAGTAGAACAGGGGTCTGCATCCTCCTGTCTGCTATCTGCAGTTATATTGAGGCAGCGCTGATGAGTTTATGACAGTGCTGCCCCTCCTGCCCTCAGCGTGGTGAGCTATGTATCTGTGCACCGGGCCCAGCTAACGCCTGTAAGAACTGCAGAGGCTTACACAGCACTGCAAATGCACTGACCACTCTTACCAAAGGAATAAATGCAACACATACCAGCTCTCTTGGAAATTAAAACCTGCTTGAAAATGTTAATCATTCAGTATAAATGGGACCAATGAAAAAGCACACAGAAGAGACCGTGAACGAAAGGCACTGTAGACCTAATGCACTCTCAGCCATGGGGTTGTGCCAGAGGGTGCAGCAACGCAGCTCCACCAGAAGGTTTAACAGTGCGGCTGGAAAGTGACTGCCCTAACCCCGCCCACCCACCTGCAGCCCCACCCTTGGACAGGAGGAGGGTCCTAGTCGCTGTCACTGTCATCAGACCAGCTGAACGCCTCCATCTCCAGGGCCATGTTGATTTTGCGTCCCTCTCTGACGCTGCGGGACTTGGAGGAGTTCTTTTTGGCCTGCATGCTGACCTGCATGCCGGAGTGCTGGACGGGCTCCATAGAGAACATGTCCCCAAAGCCCTTCATCATGGCCTGCAGGTCCACGCCCCCGACCTCCCCGTTACTGCAGGCTGTGATCTGACAGGACATCTCTGAGCTGTTCGACTCCTCCGTCTTAGACTCGTAGAACGACTCTGCACTGATCTTCGCGGCAACGGGCAAGAAAAGCTGAAAGGAACAGGTCAGAAGAAAGAGAGAAAGAAAATCTGGTTAGTTTTAATAAGATACACTAGAAGGAAATTCATAGATTAATTATTAAGTGAAGTTGATGACATGAGGAAAACCTACAACACAAACTAGTAGTACAAACATTTACTGTTTAATGCAAGCAAATATTGACTGAAAAAATCAAAGGATGAGACTTCTTAGTGGAATAAAGACCAAATAAAGAATATACCAACAGAACTAAATTTACAGAGCTGAATGAAATCCTTTGTTTCCATAATTACCCTTGATGATTTGATGTCTCATATGACTAAACATATGAATTAAAGTCAGTGCATGAGTCAGAACCTGTGTTGAGGTATACATGACACAGACAGATAAGAAGTCAGAACCTGCGCTGAGGTTTTCATGACACAGACAGGTAAAAAGCTGTCAATGTAAAAGATCTGGTTCTAAGTAAACCAAAACTGAAGGAGCATCTACTGACACCTTAAGGAACTGATGGATGTTTTCTTTCAATCACAACCTCAGTGTAACAAGAGCATGTGTATTCTTCACTCTTCAGTGTAACATGAGCATGTGTATTCTTCACTCTTCAGTGTAACATGAGCATGTGTATTCTTCACTCTTCAGTGTAACATGAGCATGTGCACTCTTCACTCTTCACTGTAACATGAGCATGTGTACTCTTCACTCCAATGTAACATGAGCATGTGCACTCTTCACTCTTCAGTGAAACATGAGCATGTGCACTCTTCACTCTTCACTGTAACATGAGCATGTATACTCTTCACTCCAATGTAACATGAACATGTGCACTCTTCACTCTTCACTGTAACATGAGAATGTGTCCTCTTCACTCTTCAGTGTAACATGAGCATGTGTACTCTTCACTCTTCAGTGTAACATGAGAATGTGTCCTCTTCACTCTTCAGTGTAACATGAGCATGTGTCTTCTTCACTCTGAAGTGTAACATGAGCATGTACACTTTTCACTCTTCATTGTAACATGAACATGTGCACCGGAGTGTTGGACTGTGTTCTCAAGCAGTGTTAGGTGATGCACAGGAGTGTTGGACTGTGTGCTCAGGCAGTGTTAGGTGACTCACAGGAGTGTTGGACTGTGTGCTCAGGCAGTGTTAGGTGACTCACAGGAGTGTTGGACTGTGTGCTCAGGCAGTGTTAGGTGACTCACAGGAGTGTTGGACTGTGTGCTCAGGCAGTGTTAGGTGACTCACAGGAGTGTTGGACTGTGTGCTCAGGCAGTGTTAGGTGACTCACAGGAGTGTTGGACTGCTCCATCAGCTGCCGCTCCCACAGCTGGAGGCGCTGCTCCCTCTCCTTCAGCTCCTGCTCTTTGGTGCTCAGGTCTCTCTCCAGCTTCTTCAGCCTCACCAGCGTGGCCTCGATTTCACACCTGAAACGGCACAGTCACACACCCTGTGCCTGTTACATCTCACACCTGTGCCCAAACAGCACAATTACACAACCTGTGCCCATTACCTCTCACACCTGAAAGCGCACAGTCACACACCCTGTGCCCATTACATTTTACACCTGAGACAGCACAGTCATACACACTGTGCCCATTACATCTCACACCTGAGACAGCACAGTCACACACACTGTGCCCATTACATCTCACACCTGAGACAGCACAGTCACACACTCTGTGCCCATTACATCTCACACCTGAGACAGCACAGTCACACACCCTGTGCCCATTACATCTCACACCTGAGACAGCACAGTCACACACACTGTGCCCATTACATCTCACACCTGAGACAGCACAGTCACACACTCTGTGCCCATTACATCTCACACCTGAGACAGCACAGTCACACACTCTGTGCCCATTACATCTCACACCTGAGACAGCACAGTCACACACCCTGTGCCCATTCCATCTCACACCTGAGAGCGCACAGTCACACACAATGTGCCCATTCCATCTCACACCTGAGAGCGCACAGTCACACACAATGTGCCCATTACATCTCACACCTGAGAGCGCACAGTCACACACAATGTGCCCATTACATCTCACACCTGAGAGCGCACAGTCACACACTCTGTGCCCATTACATCTCACACCTGAGACAGCACAGTCACACACTCTGTGCCCATTACCTCTCACACCTGAAAGCGCACAGTCACACACCCTGTGCCCATTACATTTTACACCTGAGACAGCACAGTCATACACACTGTGCCCATTACATCTCACACCTGAGACAGCACAGTCACACACTCTGCGCCCATTCCATCTCACACCTGAGACAGCACAGTCACACAGTCTGTGCCCATTACATCTCACACCTGAGAGCGCACAGTCACACACTCTGCGCCCATTACATCTCACACCTGAGACAGCACAGTCACACACTCTGCGCCCATTACATCTGTGGATGTCAACCGTCATCATTGTTTTATATGCAGTGCATATTAGGCAACATTAGCTTTGCTATGTATGTTTCCAGCTTTTCAATCATAGAGGTTGCATGAACATATAAAGAATGTATTTAAATCCTTAAAATCTGTAAATGTGTTTTATGTTAAAGTGGTATTAGATTCAGATGGGTGCATGAGGAACTGTGGGATGGTTTGACTGGCTATCCTCTGAGAGCACACACATTTTTGGCAGAGTATGGTCTGCTCTTCTCAGCAGGTGGCGCTGTGGGGTGCAATATTGTTGCAACACACTGTGTAAAACTGGCATCAGTCAGCTTCCATAGGAGCTATTTATAAACAGGAATGTGATACCGCCTGAATCTCCCCATGACACGTCCCTCTACCCCAACCCCCCCCCCCCCCCCCCCCTACACACACATACACCTCACAAATCTTTCCACTCATGCTCAAAACTTCCCTGGTAATTGATTTTCATGCTCACCACTTTCCTGACAGACTCCCTTGGAATTTCACATGCATCTATTCCCTTCTCTTGCCCCCAGTTTTTTTCAGCGATCACATTTCCCACTGGCTCATACTCTATCTTCATTTTCTCTCTGGCTTTCTCTTTCCTGGATCCTCTCTCTTTCATTCTTTTTTCCCTGTTTGTCTTTCTGCTGTCTTTTGCACACTCTCCCTCTCCTCATATCTCTTTCTCTCCATTGCTTTTGACAGCTGCAGTGGAAACACAGAAAGTAGCGGAGCCTCCTGGCCTGTTTCCAGACAGCCTTAATATAGACTGTAACCAGAACCTTCTTGGTCTGCGTGTGTGTGTGTGCGTGCATGCGCGTATGTGCTCATGCGCACATATATGTACTTATAACATGGATGGATGTTATATTTTAAGGGAGCTGGTTTTGACAGTTTTACTGAGGTGGTTCCACAGATTTGAGA
The DNA here is from genome assembly GCA_019788955.1 of Albula glossodonta. Taxonomy (NCBI): domain Eukaryota; kingdom Metazoa; phylum Chordata; class Actinopteri; order Albuliformes; family Albulidae; genus Albula; species Albula glossodonta. Next base: position 1,100,857 of record JAFBMS010000892.1, on the reverse strand, counting down.
GAAGCCCAGGCTTGGTTTGAAAGCAGTGTGGTTCTGCTGTCTGAGCTCCCTCTGACCCGCTATGAGGCTCATTTGAGCTGTATTAGTCAGCAGCACCTGCTGGGGGAGGGATCCTAATGAGCACTGTCCCAGTGACCCGAAACAGGCCAGGACAAACCCATCAGCAAACTGTTATGGGCTCTGACAAACACAGCAGTCACAAAATGACAACCATACCAGGCACAATCTACCAGTTAGTCATTCCTCTCCACTTCTCTAGAACTGTCGTTGCAGACCACTTTCTGATCCTGCTACCTTGCAGTACCAGTCCCACATGCTACCTGTACCTCAGTCAAAGTGCCATACCTGCTACCTGTACCTCATAGTCACATTGCCACATCTGCTTCCTGTACCTCAGTCAGAGTGCCATATCTGCTACCTGTACCTCATAGTCACAGTCCCATACCTGTTACCTGTACCTCAGTCACAGTCCCACACCTGCTACCTGTACCTCACAGTCACACTTCCATACCTGTTACCTGTACCTCAGTCACAGTCCCACACCTGCTACCTGTACCTCACAGTCACAGTTCCATACCTGTTACCTGTACCTCAGTCACAGTCCCACACCTGCTACCCATCTCTCACACAGTCCCATACCTGCTACCTGTCACTGAATCCCATTCAATCTATAAGTGCCACAGAATAGCAGTCTCACGATGCAATGTGATGCTCTGACAGGAAATGATGTAAAACATGGAGTTTGTTACCAGGCTCAGTAGTATCCAGCTCCTCCTGTAGATGGTCGCACTTACATTCTTTCAGCTGCAAACACTTCTGTGTTTAAAAATAAATAAACGAGCTATTGCATTTATTCCTTATTGATTCAACAGTAAATCTGCTTAGAGTCTGCTGAGACGGCGCTGATGTGAACTGAAGGCAGATGTGGCTGCTGTGGTGTATAATGGGCGGAAAGGGAATGACAGAGATGAAAGATATAGCACCTCCACTCAGCCTTATTGTGTAGGAAGGAGTTGCACTGGTCAGGAAGCTGGCTGTCATGGGACATTGTCTCCAGGGTCATCAGGATCTGTTTGAACATCGGCCTTTCCTGCGACAAAGACACAGTTTCATTTGACTTCCGTAATATTAAGCAAATATATTTAATTAAAACATTCATTTAATTCACAGTGATGTAATGTGCGGTTGCTTTGCATTTCCAGTTGGAGAAGGTCTAATGTGAAAGCGCACTGGCCTGCTGGCATCTCTGAGAGCATAGCACATTCAGGGGTCAGTTTACTTAAGTCTGGAACCAGTCACTTAGAGGAAGCCATATCATGCCAGGAATGGCCAAATGACTGCTGAGTCTACACTACCTGGCCTCTGGGCCATTCTGGAACACAGCACATTTTAGCTGGGCTGGAATCCTCCAGCACTGCTGTTCAGATGTGCTGTCCCTGGATCTTGATGCCAGGTTGCACTGCATGGATGAATACATCCTTTTCCCCAGCACTCAGGAAACACCAAGTGAGACCAAGCATGACTTTAACACAGATCTTTTCCAATCGCTTACACACTGAAAGTGAATGCTTAGACAAAAACATCAAAACCTTAACTTTTGTAACCATGCCTTCAACAAAGGCACCAAACACATTTTCTACTTTGCACTTTCTTTGCAATTCTGCAACACACTTCTTGCAAAACACTACGCGCTGTTTCCTACATCAGACACTTTGTTCAAGAATGAAAGCTCTTGCAATCATTGGGAAAACACTTCAATTCAAAATGCAAAATATACCTGAAATTGACAGCATCCACACACACACATGAAAACACTTATACACTAATTGAATGCCAATCAGTCTAAGCCTTAGCACTACAAATAGACCTCAGGTAAGCTCACCTTTTTTGTGAGAACTTTGCATACATGGAGGCAGTGAGTGAGAGTGAGAGTGAGAGTGAGAGTGAGAGTGAGAGTGAGAGTGAGAGTGAGAGTGAGCGTGAGCGTGAGAGTGAAAGTGTGACCTAGGCCTGAGTTGTCTGTGGGGGTACCTGTGTTGCCTGTAACTTGCAGTTTTGACTGAATGTATCTGACCCAACCCACCGTGAGTTTAAAGTAACTATTGATTACTGTTCTGTAATTTTACTTTTCTGTTGTTGTTTTTTTTTTGTTCTAAAAACCTGCAATGGCAAAAAAATAAGCTGTACAGGTTTTTTTCTGAAGCCTTTCTATTTTTGGGTTCATTAAAATGCTTGCTTGCTTGCATGTACTGTAGCGGAATAATCTCATAGAAGCCTGTTTGAGAAAATTAAAAAGGATTACAAAGTATAAAGTACATCAGTGGCTTTGAAAGAGAAATTCAAATGGTGCAAGAGCGTATCATTTTGTTGCAAAAATGCCATTTTGAAAAGGATTGCTAGGTTTTGATTACAGAGTTTCATTTTGACATAGAAGTGAGATGTTTACCTCCAAGTGTCTTATTTGGCTTGTGTGTAGAGTTTTGACACAATGAGCCAAATTCTGCAACAAGTGCGTAAACAATCGCAAAAAACTGTTATGGTTAAACTTTGAGTATTTCAACAAAAGTAGTATCTGAGCAGTAAAATTGTCTGTCTGAGGGTCACCCTGCCTGTCCCTGTCTGGCAGCATAGCATGCACAGATTCAGTTACACAAATCAGAAAGGAGGATTCTCCAGAAATGTTTTATCTGTTTCCGAATAAGTAAACGCTTCATTGCAACGGGATCTAAAAGTCGGCCAAGTTTTTTTTTTTTCTCTTTCATGTTGCAAGCAAAAGACCACCTAGAGACAGGCACCAATCCACTGTACAGCTCAGCAATTGCTTCTTAAGCTGAAGTTTGAGTTCAGCATTTTTGCCTATTTATGTCTTCAATGCTCTGCTGTAATAAAACATATTTATAGCTTGTGACAGAGTTTGGGCTTGTATATGCAGCAGACTGGGCTTTGTGTGGCAGTGAGCAATCAGAACATGCTGCCCTGAGCCCTGGCCCTGTCCCAGCCCTCGGCTCCGCACCTTAGGCTCGGCCTGCCAGCACTTCCTCATCAGCTCGGCGAAACTGCTGGGACAACTGCTGGGGATGGTCAGCCTCTGCAACACAGTGAGAGTCACAACATCACAGAACTGCACATGACTACAACACTGTCATTAATGAGGCATGCATACTAAAACACACTGTCATTAATGAGCACAGCCCTGCATACTAAAACACACTATCATTAATAACCACAGCCCTGCACACTAAAACACACTGTCATTAATGAGCACAGCCCTGCACACTAAAACACACTGTCATTAATGAGCACAGCCCTGCACACTAAAACACACTGTCATTAATGAGGCATGCCTACTAAAACACACTGTCATTAATGAGCACAGCCCTGCACACTAAAACACATTATCATTAATAACCACAGCCCTGCACACTAAAACACACTGTCATTAATGTGCCATGCACACTAAAACACACTGTCATTAATGAGCACAGCCCTGCACACTAAAACACACTATCATTAATAACCACAGCCCTGCACACTAAAACACACTGTCATTAATGAGCACAGCCCTGCACACTAAAACACACTATCATTAATAACCACAGCCCTGCACACTAAAACACACTGTCATTAATGAGCCATGCACACTAAAACACACTGTCATTAATGAGCACAGCCCTGCACACTAAAACACACTATCATTAATAACCACAGCCCTGCACACTAAAACACACTGTCATTAATGAGCACAGCCCTGCACACTAAAACACACTATCATTAATAACCACAGCACTGCACACTAAAACACACTGTCATTAATAACCACAGCCCTGCACACTAAAACACACTGTCATTAATGAGCCATGCATACTAAAACACACTGTCATTAATGAGCACAGCCCTGCACACTAAAACACACTATCATTAATAACCACAGCCCTGCAAACTAAAACACACTGTCATTAATGAGCCATGCACACTAAAACACACTGTCATTAATGAGCACAGCCCTGCACACTAAAACACACTATCATTAATAACCACAGCCCTGCACACTAAAACACACTGTCATTAATGAGCACAGCACTGCATACTAAAACACACTGTCATTAATGAGCCATGCATACTAAAACACACTGTCATTAATGAACACAGCACTGCAGATGAAAACACACTGTCATTAATGAACACAGCACTGCACACTAAAACACACTGTCATTACTGAGCACAGCACTGCATACTAAAACACACTGTCATTAATAACCACAGCACTGCATACTAAAACACACTGTCATTAATAGCCACAGCACTGCATACTAAAACACACTGTCATTAATGAGCACAGCACTGCATACTAAAACACACTGTCATTAATGAGCACAGCACTGCATACTAAAACACACTGTCATTAATGAACACAGCACTGCACACTAAAACACACTGTCATTAATGAGCCATGCATACTAAAACACACTGTCATTAATGAACACAGCACTGCAGACGAAAACACACTGTCATTAATGAACACAGCACTGCACACTAAAACACACTGTCATTAATGAGCCATGCACACTAAAACACACTGTCATTAATGAGCACAGCCCTGCACACTAAAACACACTATCATTAATAACCACAGCCCTGCAAACTAAAACACACTGTCATTAATGAGCCATGCACACTAAAACACACTGTCATTAATGAGCACAGCACTGCATACTAAAACACACTGTCATTACTGAGCACAGCACTGCATACAAAAACACACTATCATTAATGAGCACAGCACTGCATACTAAAACACACTGTCATTAATAGCCACAGCACTGCATACTAAAACACACTGTCATTAATGAGCACAGCACTGCATACTAAAACACACTGTCATTAATAGCCACAGCACTGCATACTAAAACACACTGTCATTAATAGCCACAGCAATGCATACTAAAACACACTGTCATTAATGAGCACAGCACTGCATACTAAAACACACTGTCATAAATAGCCACAGCACTGCATACTAAAACACACTGTCATTAATGAGCACAGCACTGCATACTAAAACACACTGTCATTAATGAGCACAGCCCTGCACACTAAAACACACTGTCATTAATGAGCACAGCACCGCATACTAAAACACACTGTCATAAATAGCCACAGCACTGCATACTAAAACACACTGTCATTAATAGCCACAGCACTGCACACTAAAACACATTATCATTAATAACCACAGCCCTGCACACTAAAACACACTGTCATTAATGAGCCATGCATACTAAAACACACTGTCATGAATGAACACAGCACTGCATACTAAAGCACACTGTCATTAATGAGCACTGCTTGGCACACTAAAGCACACTGTCATTAATAAGCAAAGCTCTGCACACTAAAGTACACTGTTATTCATGAGCACAGCCCTGCACACTAAAGCACACTGTCATTAATAAGCAAAGCTCTGCACACTAAACCACACTGTAATTCATAACCACAGCTCTACACACTGTCATTAATGAGCACTGCTCTGCACACTACTGCAACAATGTCATTAATGAGCACAGCCCTGCACACTAAAACACACTGTCATTAATGATTAGGGATGGACTCCTAAATTCTGCTATATATGTGTCTGGGAACTGTGCAGGAAGCTTCACATCACCGTATTAAAAATACCAGACTGACTTCATTACGGAATTCATGATTAGCTTACACTATTACGATTTATTTGGTGATAAATCATTCTGGCAGGTGGCTAATAGTCAACCAAACCTCTGGACAAGCAAAAGCAAGTGTGCTGTCCACAGGGCTGTAGGGAGGTGACTTTGATGTAAAGTTGTGGAGGGCTTTAGGGAGGTGACTGTGAAGTAAAGTTGTGGAGGGCTTTAGGGAGGTGACTGTGAAGTAAAGTTGTGGAGGGCTTTAGGGAGGTGACTGTGATGTAAAGTTGTGGAGGGCTTTAGGGAGGTGACTGTGATGTAAAGTTGTGGAGGGCATTAGGGAGGTGACTGTGATGTAAAGTTGTGGAGGGCTTTAGGGAGGTGACTGTGATGTAATATTATGATGGGCATTTGGGAGGTGACTGTGCCTTACCTCACTTTTTTCCACTACCAGCCAGGCCACCTGCAGCCCCTCCAGCCCCTTAAAGGGAATCTCTCTGGTCAGCATCTCCCACAGCACCTATCAGATCAGAGAATGTATATAAATGGGTTGTAGCTGCTATAGATACCAGCTTTAGGAAGCTCATAGTATACAGTTTTTAGTGGTGTTTAGAAACTATCCTATTAAGTGTCGTTCTGTGTCTGTCAGTCAGCTTTGACTCATGACCACTGTGGCTCTTTGTTGATACACTCTGTTCCGGTTTAGCCTGTATAATTTTTGTCCCCCTTGCCTCATTAAGCACTTTTACATGTTTTATGACCGATGTAGCTGCAGTTCGAGACTGTTAGTTGCCCCATGTTGCTTTGGAAACCCACATATGAAAGTGCTGATTTTCAGACCTCTCATCATAGCTGCTTTACTCAAACAGCTAATTGGCATTCAGCTTAACAACTGTGATTTAGTTACTTCAAAGTTAATCTCTTTTTAGACAAGGTATCTCCATTCATATGTGTACCCCCTTAATAAGCCAATTAAGATTGAATTCCTATTTGAATACATCACAGGTGTTCACCGTCTTCTGTGCAGTAAGTCTGTGGCCAATGCACTCTTGCTGACCAGCCTTAAGCTTTAGCAGTGCTACTTTCCCAAACAGCCACACAACACTGTAATTCATGTAGGCACACATGACATCACCTGCAGACAGTCTGAGGTCTGTACAAGTATGTAATATTTCGGTGTGGTACCTCTGATTCAAGCTGGTCCACCCAACTAAACCAGCTGAACAAGCCTAGGCTAACTGGAGGGGTGGTGGTTTAGCTGTTATCCACAGATATATTCAAATGTAATCAGGTTGATTTTGGCGAGTTCCCAACTTTAGAATTACTAACATATTATTTACAGAATCAAAATTCTCTTCGCTGTGTTCCTGTTTATCATCACCCAAAACCTAATACAGGTTTCATTGCTGAATTTCCATATTTCTTCTCACTACCAGTTAGTGATTGAAATATCCATATTTATAATCCTTCCAATCTTCTTGCTGAGGAATTTCTTAGTCTGATTGAAAATTTTCATTATCAATAAGACACGTCTATAATGTTATTAATCATTTTAATTTTGTAATTTTGATAATTTTGTATCTGGGTTCAATCATATCTTGGGCAAACTTGGTTTTGACCCATGGCCCAGCGCTGAACTCCCCAGTGAAAAATCACCTTGCATTTTCACATTTTCTAAGCACCACTTTTGATTTTTACATCGAGTTACTAGTATTTAATAATGATAAATGTACCTCTCTTTCTCATCTACTTAACTCTCAAAGACTGCTGATAAATTCTCTTTATCGGCACCAAATCCTCTCTGGTGTTAGACCCAGATGACTCTCTGATATTAGACCCAGATGACTCTCTGGTGTTAGACCCAGATGACTCTCTGATATTAGACCCAGATGACTCTCTGGTGTTAGACCCAGATGACTCTCTGATATTAGACCCAGATGACTCTCTGATATTAGACCCAGATGACTCTCTGGTGTTAGACCCAGGTGAATCTCTGATATTAGACCCAGATGACTCTCTGGTGTTAGACCCAGATGACTCTCTGGTGTTAGACCCAGATGATTCTGGTGTTAGACCCAGATGACTCTCTGATATTAGACCCAGATGACTCTCTGGTGTTAGACAAAGATGAATCTCTGGTGTTAGACCCAGACAACTCTCTGATATTAGACCCAGATGACTCTCTGGTGTTAGACCCAGATGACTCTCTGATATAAGACCCAGATGAATCCCTGATATTAGACCCAGATGACTCTCTGGTGTTAGACCCAGATGACCCTCTGGTGTTAGACCCAGATGAATCTCTGATATTAGACCCAGATGACTCTCTGGTGTTAGACCCAGATGACTCTCTGATATTAGACCCAGATGACTCTCTTGTGTTAGACCCAGAGGATTCTCTGCTGTTAGATCCAGATGACTCTTTCTACATCCTGTAAAACTAAGATGAGGACAGCATTAAAACCTTCCCTATGGCTCAGAAAGAATGAATGGAGAATAGCTGACAGAAATGGAAATTTTCTAAACTGCAGAGTAATTATCTCCAGATGAAAGATTTGAAAACAAAATTGAATATTCTTATGCTTACTCACACGAACACACACATACATGCATGGAACCTCATCTCATTCCTCAGTATGGTCTGCTGAGAATATAGCTCTGTCTATTAATAAGAGAGAACACTGAGTGTTCTGGCTAATGTTTCAGACGCAGGCTGATACACTGCAAACAGGGACATATCAGTGTACATTTCTGTGGTCCTGTGAAAAATGGCACAAACAGAGCTCATGGTCTGCGTAACACAGAGAATCCAGGCCATGGTGAAGTGGGCAGGCAGCCCACACGTCTTACAACACATCTATATTCTTTTCATATATTAACTGGACCGCCAAATAAAACTTTTTATATTTTAACTGCTTTTGGTCATGTTGGTGTGGAGCACTGATAGAATGTTGTGGATGACTAATCATTTAGAAGATACTTTAATCATGGTTTAAGTCTGCTGCTTTAAGAGCACGGTGTTTTGGGGTTTAGAGCACCTCCACTGGGGCCCAGTCAAATGTATTTAATCTGTATGAGCATATGCATTTTAATCAAATCAGACTTTACAGTTACCAGAAAAAAGTTTGTGAACCCATTGGAATTACCAGGATTTCTGCATTGATTACTGAATGTGTTTGATAAAGACATGAAAAGTACAGCTGATTGTGTGATATTAGCTCAGTTATATTGTGTTTGTCTATAATTGCAACTTAGATGAAGATCAGACTCAATGCAGAAGTTGTTGTCTCTCACCAGTTTTCATTATGAAATACGATTGCATAATTCCACATAAAAAGGCCTCTAAGCGGTCCTGACTGAATCGTGTCCTCTGAGGGGTCCTGACTGAATCGTGGCCTCTAAGCGGTCCTGTCTGAATCGTGGTCTCTGAGTGGTCCTGACTGAATCACGACCTCTGAGCGGTCCTGTCTGAATCGAGGCCTCTGAGCGGTCCTGTCTGAATCGTGGTCTCTGAGTGGTCCTGACTAAATCACGACCTCTGAGCGGTCCTGTCTGAATCGTGACCTCTGAGTGGTCCTGACTGAATCACGACCTCTAAGCGGTCCTGTCTGAATCGTGGCCTCTGAGTGGTCCTGTCTGAATCTTGGTCTCTGAGTGGTCCTGACTAAATCATGACCTCTAAGCGGTCCTGACTGAATCGTGACCTCTTAGCGGTCCTGACTGAATCGTGACCTCTGAGATGTCCTGACTGAATCCTGGCCTCTGAGTGGACCTATAAAACGTGGCCACTGAGCAGTCCTGAGTGAATCGCAGCCTCTGAGTGGACCTATAAAATGTGACCTCTGAGCAGTCCTGAGTGAATCACAGCCCCTGAGCGGTCCTGTCTGAATCGTGGCCTCTAAGCGGTCCTGACTGAAGCGTGACCTCTGAGTGGTCCTGACTGAATCGTGACCTCTGAGATCCTGACTGAATCATGGCCTCTGAGTGGACCTATAAAACGTGGCCTCTGAGCAGTCCTGAGTGAATCGCAGCCTCTGAGTGGTCCTGACTGAATCACAGCCTCAAAGGGGTCCTGTTTGAATCGTGGCCTCTGAGCGGTCCTGTTTGAACGACGACATCTGAGCAGTCCTGACTGAATCGTGGCCGCAGAGCAGCCTAGGCCCACAGCCAGGTCACTCACCACGCCATAGGAATATGCGTCACAGGTCTCAGACACCGGCAGGCTCTGGATCACCTCGGGGGCCATCCAGGGGAAGGTTCCCACCAAGGACATGTGTGTGGTGTGGGAGTGGAACCTGGATGCCCCGAAGTCGCAGATCTGCAGAGCGAGGGAGACACTGGCATGAGCACAGCCTTTACATCCACATAGGGAGATACATGCTCAAACAGCCTGGAAAGACACATGTAAAACATGGAACAAAATTCTCTCATACTATACCTTCAGTACTTTGTCAGCAGTCAGCACCACTACGGCAGAAGAGAGGGTTAACATGTCAGTTGCATGGTCCACTTTCAAACTGCCTTCAGTTTGCAGATATAATGGAAATGCTCAACAGATTCCAGCAGGGAACAAATCAATTGCAATTCAATCAAAATAGAATTTTATTCTTTGCAAGAATATATGCCATTTTAGAATAAATAAAAAAACATTCCAAAGGACATGTCTCCAATAAAATATAAAATATTTAAAGAGATGTATTTTGCAATATGGGTGTTTGATTGGTTGCAGTTAATTGGGTTCCAGTGATGGCTTTATTTTTATTTACACTCCAAAATGATGTATTTCTTACATCTACAGACAATGTACTCTTTATTTACTGACTTTATGGAATATTGTCTATGTGAATATGTTACTTTGATCTGTGTAGAGCAGTGTTGCCAATTTAGCGACTTTCTGAACTTCCCTGGCGACAAAAAAATATTGTCTACCTACTAGCAACACATTTTTACATTTCACAACTTCCGCAACCTCCATTCTTGTTGTCGAGCAACAGCAAAAATCAACTTTCACCGATTTGTGAATGACATCAAGTCTGCCTTTCCTAGAGCTCGAGTGCCCATGTTTATAAAAGAAATGATTGGCCTCTGTAGAATCAGCCGCTGTAATAACACAGATATAGATGTTCTACAGATCTAACAGATACTAGGTAGCTTTGCCAACGTAATCTAGCAACATTTCAGAAAGCCAACAGCGACTTATGGTGAGATTTTTTGGCAACACATGTTGTAGAGTCTGTGGCTTTTAACTCTTGGAAAATTAATTCATCTAGGAAAAATATGAGTACCTTGCTTTCAAAGCATCAGCTACAATAATTTCATTAATATTTCACCAGAATATGTATATGTATTCATTTAATAATACAACAGGAACATTTACTTGATAGATAAAACCATTCAAGAGCATACAATCAGTAAAGCTGTTTTGAATCATTGGTTATGATAACAACGCTAAAGCTAGCCTAGGTGTATTTACCAAGCCAATACAGCTGTGAGCTAAAGCTAGGCAGAGTGCATTTACCTAGCCAATACAACTGTGAGCTAAATCGAGCCTAAACATATTTACCCAGCCAACACAGCTGTGAGCTAAAGCTAGCCTAAGTGTATTAACCCACCAAACACAGCTGTTACCTATCACAAACTGTACTGTGATGGGCTGTCTGATAACTGCAGCAGGCTAAACTAGCTCCCTGCAATCGTCTGCCAATTTTCCACTTAAGTCTGTGGCAAGGACAGGGGTTCCCTTTTTAATCAAATACTGAATATTCCAAACCAAAAGTTCCACAGTACAAACTAGCGAATACACTCCCTGTAGCATAGTACAACATAACATTTCAGCCAGCTGTCTTCACTGCGTTAACATGAAGAAAACGTTCCTAAATATTTCACTGCACATGGAACCAAAATAGACAAGACAATGAATACCGATAGTTGTGGAAACAAAATGAAGCTAACAGTGTGTATAGTGGCCCAAACCAGTTAGCCAGCGTTTTATTTTGATTTTAAATCCAAAGGACAAGTTTGTTGGTTTCTAATACCACAGAAAATACTCAAAGAAACATACTGTAATGTAAAGTCTAACTTAATTGAATTACATATATGCTTTGAGACTACAGGGTTGATTTACTATGGTCCCAAACAATGAGTCTTTTTTTTGCATCTCACTCTTTGTAGGTGATCAAAAAAGGGCCATTATGTAAATGACCCGTGCTATCTTTGTAGAGAAACAATCAAACCATTACACTTAAGCGTTGCTTAATTCCGAGCGTGCGTCAAGTCTACAAGTTCATATTTAAAAGGAAGCCGTATTTGTATATACGTACGAAGTTGATTCTTCTCATGCAGATAGTTTATATTGTGTATTTTTACGAGACAAACCTTTCACTGCCTTTTCCTGAATAAATTGAAAAAGTAATGCATTAGCGGTCACCGATTGTGGGTATCCTGACGCTAGAAAAATTTGCAACCCAACTCAGACACATACACGAAAAAGGTGGTATTTGTACAAATCGCAATCTGGGCTGTCATTCAGTCAATGAGCACATATATTTATTTGCATCAATGGATTACTTCCTCTTCTAAAGAGTTTAAGATGCAGTTTCACCATACATCTGAGTTCCCTCCTTATGTATTTGACTAAACCTAACAATACCTGTGTGCACGCTCACTCCCTCTCTTTCTCCCACCTGACTCTCAACTTCACGAAACCACAGACGGCAGAGCACAGTTGACCAATCCAAAGCAGCCCAAGGCAGAAATAAAGTGGAGCAGACCAATCAAACGCACTCAGAGGGGGAAACCATTGGACCGGTGGACCAACCAAGCAGCCAAAAACTCATCCAGAGAGGAAAAAGGTTGTCATCGCAACAGTTTCTAACTACGGAGAACGATCAACATTTGTCCTGCACGACCAACAGCCTGAGCCCAGACTCCAGTTTCTGTGACCCCATAGGTTGACTGTGTTCCTTGAAATTCTCCAGATTTGAACCATAAAAGGAATTCCTCGCCGTGAACCTCAAGGGGTTTCCTTAACCCAGCATTGGACAAAGTCCCTCAAAGTGAGCCAATCCTCTTTTAAGGATTTAAAATGCATTCTCCACCAGGCTTTTGTGTTTTCATCTTCTGTCCCATCCCTGTGCACCCATGACAACATCATATACCATAACATCGTCTTGGTTATTATGGATTTTATGTTCTTAGTAGTCTTTATTTGTATTCTGTTTTCAATTTTTATTTAAATTTAAATGATTTTTTTGTTCATTTTAAGAGTGGGTTTGCTATTAGTTTAGCTTATTTTGAAAGTGTTTAGTTTTTCAAAATGTGAAGTTTTAGTGTTGTTTTTAGGGCTGTCAAGCGATTAAAAAAAGTAATCTAATTAATTACATGCTTTGTGAGAAATTAATCACGTATATCAAAAGTTGTCGTGAGGAGCATTTAAAAATATTTCAATTCAAATGGATTTTGGTAGATGAGTGAATCAATGAATAGACATTATAAACTTCAAAGGTCAACATCCCTTTTATTTCCCATAAATTCAGAATTTTTTTTTCACTGTTCATTAGCAATAATGGCCATATCACTCAAAAATATGACCTAATGAATTGAAATAAAAAAAAAAAATCTGAAATGTTTCAGCAAGAACGATGATGGAAATAAGTCCGTAAGTTTCTCATTTTATCCTTGACATTGTAATGATTGGCAATGTGTCATATTTTAGATGCCAATAAAACTAAAATAAAAAATTTAAAAAGTTATCTTAATTAGGCAACATACACAAGGTAGAATTACTCAGTCTGCGTCTGAACGTCTGTTCGAGTGTGACTTGACGAGACTGGTTGCTCATGGTAGCATCAGGGGCTAAGGATAGGTCTACCCTCCGAGCTCCCTGCTAAGTGCTTTGCGTTGAGGTGACATTTCAGGCTCTGTTCATGCGCCGCATAACATCCATTCAGGCAACGTCCGACCGAATATTCGTCCGTGTTCCCATAAGGTTATAATAGAGTTCAGAAATCCCGATCGGAAAACAGGACATAGTGGACAGATCTATTTAACCCATATATTACCTTGCCAGATATATTAGCTGAAACACAGTTCTGCATGTGTACAGTATCTTGGCTATTATGTCAATACAGGTACAATCCAGTATCCCGTATAGCTTTGCTAAGTATAATATGGTGTTCGCACAACGTCCAAATCACATAACGTCCTATTTTCACAGAACACAATGTGGACATTAAGCGACGCATGACTGTACTCCGATCATGGTACGGAAATTCCTTACTGCAGAAATTGCACAGAACGGTGCTCCTTTCAACAGTTCCATCTGGACGTTTTTTAAATGTAAATTTTCCATTCACTGGGCCAAGCAACGTTTTGTCATCTGCTTCCATCATGTTTACAAAGCTACTGTGGACGGTTGTATTTATGTTCAAATTGTGCTATGCACAGCGACGTATGGGGTCAAGGGGCATCACAGAGTGTGATTAATCTGCGTTAATGTTTTGACATGTTATTTTTGTGCAATTAATTAATTGAAATTAACACATTATTTTGACAGCCCTAGTAGTTTTATTGTAGTTCCAGGTTTATTTTTAGTTTTGACTAACTGCAACTATTAACATGAGCTTCTGTTCCTGCTTTGACCTTGGAGAAGAATTAATCCTTATTCATTCTCCAGGAATGATCTAGAGGATTGTAGATCCTAAGAAAACAGGTTCTCCCACAATTTGACACTGTGAACCATCACTAGGCAACACTTACGTGGGAAGTCCTGGATGCCAGTACATACCTAACCAGATCATCCTGCTGATCATGTCCAAAGAAAGGGTAAGTTCATGATTTTCAGAATCCTGCATGCACAGCCTAGGTAAATATCATATTAATGAGCTGAATCATCAATGATGTCAAAATAACTAACTTGCACATGTGGATCGCGAACATATTTTTATCTCAAAGCTTGACTGATAACCACAATAGCTATGGAGAAGTTGGACCTGTTTAAGGCGAATTTTTTTTTCGTCTGAGCTGGTGTAGCTGGTAGACCAGATGAAACCAGCTGAAACCAACTTCCGCGATCTAAAGTTAGCAATGATGGTCATGAGGTAATAGCAGGTCTTGAGGTCGTTGGCCAGCTTGGTTAACTGGCATTGGTTGACCAGAACTACAGGACCAATCTTCTTCAAAGAATATGGCGATATGTATGTAAGCAACAGTTCAAAACGAAGGGCTAGAAGTATTTCAGTTGTTTTATGGAATCACAGCCAGTCAAATGCACCATCCAGAGTGGTTTGGATTACTGAGTTTCTACTGTAAATCATAAGCTTGTTAATCATCAAAACAAATGAAAACAGGTTAAAGAGACTGTCATTTTAAGGGTGTAATCACTGGCGCCTCTTTTCAGGCTCATTACTGAAACATTCCCATGGCTTTGTCAGCATGTTTGGAGGAATGGATCAAACAGAGCAAAGCGGGAAGAGCATGGGGACTATTTACCGTTGCGAGATTTCAGGTCCCTGTGGATGACCCTTACTGGAGCCTCGCAATGCAAATAGTGCATCCCTGGAAAGAGAGAGAAGAGAGGGAAAACACACATGACACTAACATCACACCGTGCTGCAAGGTTTGGGATGCTTCAGAGGGGCCGTCCAATGCCTAGAAATTGCTGATTCAGTGTCTTGAGAAGGGTGTCTGAGGATGAGTTTAAACACACTATGAGAATCACTCATTGTACTTTCTCTTTATACATGGAACTAGTGATGCTAGGTACTGAACATGTTTATTCGTGGGCAAGAGAAAATGGACACAAGCATGAGCAGGCATAATTTAAACCAGCTTTAATAAAACAGGTCTCTTTCCACCCTGTCCCTCAGCAGCCCACACAGCCACCTCCTCACTCACCTCCCATGCTGTGCGTGCCCTTACCTTTGGCTATTTCCATGGCCCAGGTCAATACCTGTCCCATGTCCATCTCCTCACTTGCTTCCCACACCGTGCGCACCCTTACCTTTGGCTATTTCCATGGCCCAGGTCATCACCTGTCCCATGTCCACCTCCTCACTCATCTCCCATGCTGTGTGTGCCCTTACCTTTGGCTATTTCCACGGCCCAGGTCATCACTTGCCCCATGTCCACCTCCTCACTCACCTCCCACGCCATGCGCACCCTTACCTTTGGCTATTTCCTGGCCCAGGTCATCACCTGCCCCATGTCCACCTCCTCACTTCCCTCCCACGCCGTGCGTGCCCTTACCTTCGGCTATTTCCATAGCGAAGGTCATTACCTGCCCCATGTCCACCTCCACACTCAACTCCCACGCTGTGCGTGCCCTTACCTTCGGCTATTTCCATGGCCCAGGTCATCACCTGTCCCATGTCCACCTCCTCACTCATCTCCCATGCTGTGCGTGCCCTTACCTTTGGCTATTGCCATGGCCCAGGTCATCACCTGCCCCATGTCCACCTCCTCACTCACCTCCCACGCCATGCGCACCCTTACCTTTGGCTATTTCCTGGCCCAGGTCATCCCCTGCCCCATGTCCACCTCCTCACTTACCTCCCACGCCGTGCGTGCCCTTACCTTTGGCTATTTCCATAGCGAAGGTCATTACCTGCCCCATGTCCACCTCCACACTCAACTCCCACGCTGTGCGTGCCCTTACCTTCGGCTATTTCCATGGCCCAGGTCATCACCTGCCCCATGTCCACCTCCTCACTCACCTCCCATGCTGTGCACGCCCTTACCTTCGGCTATTTCCATGGCCCAGGTATTCACCTGCCCCATGTCCACCTCCTCACTTACCTCCCACGCCGTGCGCACCCTTACCTTTGGCTATTTCCATGGCCCAGGTCATCACCTGCCCCATGTCCATCTCCTCACTCTGCTCACTGCACAGGTACTCATACAGCGACCCCCCACTGGCATACTCTGCAACACAACAGAACAGGACAGGCATTTCTGACCACCATGATGTTAGCACTTGCATGTACTATATGTGTTCATACAGAAATATTTATGTTACAGAATTTTTGCATATGCAAAAATAAAAACTGAGCTTCCATTTACGGATGGAGAAAGCAGTGATAAAGATAGCTGCCAGTAACAGGTGAAACTGCTCTGTATCTCATGACCTGCTTGGCCCTTTTCTTTTACAGTCTCACCATCTGTAAGCCTCTAACTAGGAGTCTATGAACATGGCCTAAGCTACCAAATATTACAAACCTGTAGCCCAGCTGTGCAAGTGCTTGAATCAGCAGCTGATATCTTAGAATTTGGTCAAAACGTTTTCTTCCAAGCTATACTCAAAGCTGCGCCCTACTTGTAGTACACAGACCTTTCTATCCTCATCATCAACAACAGCTTCTTCAGGTGTACTGGCAGAAATGCAGGTGAATATGTCAAAACCATTATTACACTAACTGAGCATGTACAGTTTAACAGAGGGATGTCTACACAGACATGCACTCACACACTCACACACACACATGCCCATGCACACAGACACACATGCACACACACACTGCTGTTTCTTACTTGCCTTCCTGTGCAGTGTAACATAAATAATGCACATAAAACCCTGTCCAGTAACAAAGCACTTTATGATCCAGTATATTGTACATTAAAGCTGCAGATGCTGTTTGAGAGAGTGAGCAGTTGCTGGCCTGTCAAACACAGCATGAGCTCATTTATCACAATCACTCGAGGAGGGCAGGACACAGCTTAGAAGTGTGAAACAGTCTGTCACTGTGTTTCACGCACACAGATCTTAATACGAGAGCTCCAGTCAGTCCCCTGCACAGAGCAGGTGGTGAGTTAGCTTTGCAATGCAGAGATGTCCATTGCAGTTTGAGGTTCATGACACATCCAGTGAACGTCAGCTGTATTCAGTCGGAAGAGCTACATTAATTACCGTAGGGGCAAATACTGGCAACAACAATGTGGTTTGCACACACTCTAAACACTGCCCCAGTGAGACTAGGAGGCAAGGCACAATTTTGCCATCTGTAGATCCCTCCTGCAGTTGTGAAGGCAGCCATTATTAAATGCTATGCTGTGAGACTGCACAGTCTCTGTGAGGGAGGGGGTAGGGCAGTCCGAGGCCGTGTGTGTGCTGTGAGACTGCACAGTATCTGTGAGGGAGTGGACAGGGCAGTCCCAGCCGCATGTGTGAACACACATGATTTCTCAGAGGCCCATTGTGGACAGTGACGCATGAGAGGGACACGCTTGATAACCTCATAAAAACATCCTGGCTCCTATTACATCTGCACTGCCAGGAAAGTCAGTCAGCATCACTGAGAGACACACTGCTTTCTAATAATATACTCTGAGGTCACACTTTGCATTTCACATGAATACAGTCAGCTCCACAATTATTGGTACTTGATGAAGATGAACAAAAAAGCCTGCAAAAATAAAAAAGATAAACAAAAAAGCCTGCAAAAAAACACTGATATGGAGATATATGTCATACTCTAACATATTAGTAAACAATATTCTTGTGTTCTAATACACCTTTTGTTTAGAACTTGTTGCAAGGTAAGGATAGCAGCACTGTGGAGAACACATTGGTAGGTATCTTGGACCATTCCTCCAAGCAGAACATTTTGAGATCCTTGGTGATGGATCCTAGGTCTACGGTCATGGTCTGCGCTTTGGATTTATGTCCAGAGACTGAGACGGTCTGTGCAAAAACAGGAGCTCTGCTCTGATAAATGAGGAGACATTTATAACACTGCTGATGAATGTGGAAATGTGCGGGTCAGGCCTGCTAAAAGCTATTTTCCTTTACCTGGTGCTAATTAGATCCTGCTTTGAAAAACAGAGACAGCAGCTCCTCGATGAGCAGACAGATCCCGCGCAGTGATATTGCAGTTGTCAGCAGAGCTATAACAGTTGACACCTTGGCTCTGAACAAGAGTTCTTAGAACCTGTTCATTCTGTGCTCTTACGCACCATTAAAACCACACAGTCTGAGAAGCTGGGGCCTGTAACCACTGCAAAAACAGACTGAACTAAACCTTTAAATGTCTGTTACACTCTACTTTTTACACTACACATGTACTTACTGGTACATTTCCAAAATGTCCCTAACAGTTGCGAATACCCTTTGAGTAAAGGTTTTTCCCTCAGCAGCAAATAACTTTTCGTTTTCTAAAATGTGCTGCAATGGTCTGTCTCAACAATCCATGTAAATATTCTGACTGCAACTGGCATGATGCTGTTATTGGTTAAATGTGCCTCGCCTGACTTTTCACTCGACTGACAGTACAGGGCTAGTGAGAAATTATTCTATTAATTCATCCGGCACAGAGACTGAGCAAACCATACCATGCCATAACAGCAACCTTTTATTAAAAAAATTGTAACTGATGCAGACTGTGGTGTGTGTGTGTGTCTGTAAGTGTGTGTGTGTCTGAGGGAGTATGGGTGTGTGTGTGTGCATGTGTGCGCATGCGCGAGTGTGTGTGTGCATGGGTGTGTGTGTGTGTGTGGGTGGTTGCGTGTGCAGGTGTGTGTGCGTGTATATTAGTGCCCGCGTGAGTGAGAGTGTGTGTGCATGAATGCGTATGTGTACGAATGAGTGTGTGTGTGTGTGTGTGTGTGTGTGTGTGTTGAGCGGGACAGTCACTGGTTATTTGTGACACATTCAGAATAGTCAGTTGAGTAATTATTCCCAGAAGCAGGGCTTAAGACAGAAAACAGCTTGCATTGTGGGGGACAGTCCCAGAATACAAGGGGTCAAAGTAATATCACATGCCATTGACTTCAAACAGCAACCTATTGAGGTTCAGTTTCAGTGTACAAGAGGCTGGGGTACAAATTTCACAATGCATCCTGGAAAACCATCAGGGCTGGCTCATATATGACCCTCAGTGCCAGCTGTGAGCAATTAATTAAGTTATTAATCAAGGTGAAAAGAAACATGCAGTGCGGGCAGGCAGAATTTTTTTTTTTTTTTAATTATACCTTAAAGGTATAATTGATTTTGTGTTAAAATGTCATTACAGGACCAACCTGCCTTATCAACAATGGTGGATGAAGAAGATGAGAACTCAGGCACATAAACATAGTAACAAATCTTGCAGCAAGACAAGGGCAAATATTGTTGCAGAGCTGTTTAAAGATCATTATGCATAATAATCATTATGCATAATTAAGCAACATAAATTGTTGCTATATTGATAATTTCAAATTTACTAGCCATCCTTTTCAGTCTATACAGCACTCAATAGTGGAATTCATGATCTGACATTCACATAAATCTTCCACTGGCCCCACACTACGCCCCAGAACAAGGTACTTACACAGGTATGAAGTTTAAAAACATCAATCTTTATCTGTAATGTGATAGATTAGTGAGAGCTATGACGTGATCTGGCTGTCAGGAGTGCATGCATGGCAGACATATTGATGCCATTGGAACATTTGAGAACATGAGCTCTGCTCCCCTCTAGTTATCATATGCCCCATTAAATGATGATAACATGATACATTTTATTTTAGACAAATATACTAGTCATTTTGTAATTAAAGCAAACCCGCTCACTTGTGGGGTTGACACAACATATGTAAGGGTGGATAATGATTTCAAACAGGTGAGCTCATGTTTCACATACTTTTATTTGTCTTCAACACTGTCACCTTCCAGACTTAAAATATCCAGCAAGTGCCAGAATGAGTGAGCCAAAATGGTGATCCCCGGGGACCTCCCCACTTCCACACTGCACCAGAATGAGTGAGCCAAAATGGCGATCCCCAGGGATCTCCCCACTTTCACACTGCACCAGAATATGTGAGCCAAAATGGCGATCCCCGGAGACCTCCCGACTTTCACACACTGCACCAGAGTGAGTGAGCCAAAATGGCGATCCCGGAGACCTCCCCACTTTCACACTGCACCAGAATGAGTGAGCCAAAATGGCGATCCCCGGGAACCTCCCCACTTTCACACTGCACCAGTCCCTGACTACTAAGTCTGCAATTTCAGCTTTGCTCAAATCAGAGAGCAATGACAATGCAGCGACAACCCCAAAGCATATTTGCAAACAGGCTGCTCAGATTCTTCTTCCTTCAGAGAACTTTTCTTGCCTGATTATATTGGACTAAGAGTCACTCCAAAATATTATAATTACAATTGAGTTCAGACAGCAGAAACCTAGAAATAACATTGTAGTTATCAGCAAGTTAGTGCATACAAAAAGCTGGTGAGTTTTTTTTTTTCGACTGCACACAGAACCATGGCTGATTACCTCCTGACCAAGAGCCAGGTATGGTCCAGCCAGAGGGATCGGCTGGGAGCTCACCTGTGACGATTCCATAGTTGGGAGCTTCTAAGATCACTCCAAAGAACTGGATGATGTTGCGATGGCTAAGGACGCTCAGGATTTCAGCCTGGCAGAGAGAACACATATACATACAGAGATACGCCTTAAGGTGCACCATATATCTCAAACACACAGCCTGTGCTATCTCCTGTTACTGCACCACTGACCTTCAGCACACAGTCTGCTATCTCCTGCTACTGCGCCGTACACCTTAGACACACAACCTGTGCTATCTCCTGCTACAATGCCACTGACATTAAACACACAGACTGTGCTATCTCCTGCTACAGTGCCACTGACCTTTAACACACAACCTGTGCTATCTCCTGCTGAAGTTCCACTGACCTTAAACACAAAGCCTGTGCTATCTCCTGTCACCACGCCACTGACCTTAAACACACAACCTGTGCTATTTCCTGTTACTGTGCCACTGACTTTAAACACACAGCCTGTGCTACCTCCTGTCACTGCGCCACTGACCTTAAACACACAACCTGTGTTATTTCCTGTTACTGTGCCACTGACTTTAAACACACTGCCTGTGCTACCTCCTGCTACTGTGCCATTCACCTTAAACACACAGTCTGTTGCGTCTCCTGCTGATCAGACAGTCAAAGCCTTAACAGCGTCTAATCAGAACAAACAGTGACAGAATAAACAGTAGAATTATACTGGTTTAGTGCAAAATCATTTAGTAGAAAATACCTTGTCACTGGCAAAATGCAATCATTCAGCACCCATATATTAGCCTGAAGTTTCATTTAAGTTAATTTAGGGGAAAATAAGTATGTATGTGCCTGAAGCTTGATCAGATGACTCACAAGTGTATGGCTGTGTCCTCCTGAAGTGACGGGGGAGGGCTGCTGTGAGAGACTAAGCTCTCTCTCTAGGTACTGTTCTCACCATCATCCCCCTGCAGATATTCAAAACTAATGCACCTAAAACCCCACAGCAAAAACACTGCTGCTTTATGTACTCATAACTGTGATCCTGCAATCAGGAAGCAACAATAAATGTAGGGACTCTTCCGTTATATTAAGGTCTTAATGTGAAAGAAATCAAATCGTCCATTGCGGATTTTGTATCGAAATCACATGTTCAAGTGGATCCGTAACTTTCCCGCTGCTCTCCCTTTTGATTTCACTTCTGCCTCCAAGCAAGTGATGCATACATTTTTCACACATATGATCCGCTAAACACAAATGAACAGTGACAAATGAGTATACTGACAGGAAAAAAAGTCACCACAACCTACTTAAAAGTGGCATCGCTCAGACAATAATGAAAAAGTCAACTTTGCCCATGAGCAGGTATGACTCCCACCTCATTTTCGATCTTCAGCAGCTTCTTCACAGCCACCTCTCTGTCTTGGGAGAGCCACTTGGCTCGGTAGACACTCCCAAAGCTTCCCCCGCCACAGTTCTCGTAGAAGTGAATATCATTGAACTTGATTTGCACGAAGGAGGCGCCGAGAGACGACATGGCATAGTGACACTCAACAACAGCTCAGGGTCTGCAGGATAAGAGAGAGAGAGAGGTAACACAACACAGTGCTGTAAGTCCAGCAGACTGGACATCTTATCAGCGGCTATGTGAATCTCACCCTGAGCGCCAGTGCTGACAGATGGGCTGTGAGAGACAGATAAGCCTGCGGCGGGAGTGCTGTGGTGCCAGTGGCTGGCCTGGCGCAGCGGAGTGGGTGATTTACGCTCCAGTGAGTCACCAGGGCCAGCGCGCCACACAGCGGCCCAGGATCTGCGCTGGGCTTGTATAAGGGCTGAGGAATTCTGGGTATGCATTCTCTCTGAGCTGTGATCATCCTCCACCAAATACAGCTCTGCAGCTCTGCACTGCTCCTCCACTGTGACATGCCAGAATATTCTCCAGCCTTGCTCTCTGTGCCTACGGGCCTGCAGCTTTACTGGGCTTACGCATGCAGCCAGCACCTTCTCAGCAGTGTCTATTCTTGACCATGTTACTTATCCATATGGTACTTATATTTTGCAGTGTCATTTTGAGTATTTCATTATAATTATTAGAAATGACTGTGAATAAATTTAAAACGTATCATGTTATGACTAAATAAATTCCTGCAAGGATTACCAAACTATATTCAAACCAATTCATTTCAATATTAATTATAATTATCATATGTAAAAAAATAAAAACATTCTAAAATTATCACATTTGCCACAATATGCCACAGCTTAACACTGATCGCAAGCTACGCTTTTTTCAGCTAAACTGTGAGCTATACGGTGTCAAATTCGTACATTGCCAACTACCATTATTTTGTCTTATGGAGGCCTGTAAAAAGCAGAAATGTTTTACACAAGCAACTTTGTAAAAGTCACATCTCACACATTCTGCTGCCAAGACTGTATTCTGACACATGCGTATCACACACTCAGTCACCTGTATTCTGACACATGCGTATCGCACACTCAGTCACCTGCATTCTGACACATGCGTATCGCACACTCAGTCACCTGTATTCTGACACATGCGTATCGCACACTCAGTCACCTGCATTCTGACACATGCGTATCGCACACTCAGTCACCTGTATTCTGACACATGCGTATCGCACACTCAGTCACCTGTATTCTGACACATGCGTATCGCACACTCAGTCACCTGTATTCTGACACATACGTATCGCACACTCAGTCACCTGTATTCTGACAGAAGCATATCACAAACTCAGTCACCTTTATTCTGACACATGCGTATCACACACTCAGTCACCTGTAGACTAGGGCTAAACGAGTAATCTATTTCTAATCGAAATCACGATTTGAAACAATGCAATTAGCAAATCGCAAAGTCTGTGATTTAGGATATACTGTACATTATACAGTGCGTCTGACCCAGGGTTTAAACCTTAGAGTATATAAACATGCAGAGACACTGACTCCAATAGAAGTCAATGGAGACAACCTCAGAGCCAGGAAGTGTAATTTTGGCCACTAACTGGGCATGCATAGTTTACTCCTGTGGCACATGTTTAAAGGAAAAGATGCAAAGCAATGACGTCTTCAACAAGTTACTTGAAAGCCTTCCCCATTGCTAGCTGAACTTTTCATGCTGCAAAAAACATATCCACATTTGATGCATAGCAGCTGAGAAAACACTTAGCCTACGACAACTGACATATTGATTGTTATTGTAAATAAACAAGAATTTTCTTATTTATGCATTTTTTCATGCAATTCAGTATCTTACAAACTTTTTGGCACCACAGATTAATGCTGTTTTTTTTCCTTTCATATGAAATTCATGATTAATTTAAAATGCATTATTTTGATACAGTCTACATCACAAAATTGCTATATTTTGGCTAATGTCTATGTGAATATGATTTCAATAAATACACTTACGGAAGTGCAGTCTAGTATACTGCAATATATTTAAACATATTTTGAAGATAATTGTGCTTATTTACAGTAATATATGCTGTTTGGGAAATAAGATTAATCGATGTGTAAGTGATTGTTGTAAGGTTATTATTGACTGACTTGTATACTAGGATATAAAGGGTAAAAACGGTTTTTCGCATACTCAGATTAAAGTTGGCCAGCAGTTGCATAACAAGTGTTGTAACTGACTCTCACACAGCATAGACGCATTGCTGCAACCTTCCTCAGTGCTGAAATGCGTCCGTGCTGTTTGTTTGCTTGAGAGTCTATTAAAACATTTTAATTCTAATGTTGTCCATGTTGTCATCAGTGATTTATCCTTTTTAGACCCAGCACCTTATTGTTTTATGTAGTATGATGACAGTCCTTTCTTTGTTTTCTTATTCATTTCCACAGTTACTATTTGGATTGTATAGATTGAAGCTGTACAGTAACAAATCGTCAAAACGTCTTTATACTAGCCAAGACTCGCGTTTTTTTTTCCCCCTTTTTGTCCTCTCACTGCCGTGAAAGTAATTCTCACTGGTTGGACATCATCATAACTAACACAGGTGCATTTCAAATGCTGTTTCAATGTATGTATGTCTTACTTGTACCTTCTATTATGTCTTACGGAGGCCTGTAAAAAGCAGAAATGTTTTACACAAACAACTCAGTAAAAGTCACGTCTCACACGCTCTGCTGCCCACCTGTATTCTGACACATGCGTATCACACACTCAGTCACCAGTATTCTGTCATATGTGCATCACACACTCAGTCTCCTGTATTCTGACACATGCGTATCACACACTCAGTCTCCTGTATTCTGACATATGCGTACACATTTTCTACTTCTGACTCATGAAAATTATTTTGCTACATGACTTACACACATCAAACAAGGACATTTCAATGCTTCAGACTGGTACATACATGTGCGCGCACACCCACAGAAACGTGTACAGCAATTGCCACTGTATTACTAAGTATTCTGAGGGCTGAGGCCTCTGCTCTGTGGATTTGCTCATCAGCCATTAGCTGTGAAACGACAAAGGCAGGCTACAGACACAACCGGGACACTGGCGTGCCATTTGTCCATAACACTGCAAATTCATTGCTGTGCTTCCCAGAGCTGGGACTTCTACCCAGGACAGCAGGAAAAGCCGCCACTGACACAGAGGAACCAGTGCTCTCCAGTGATTTATTGTTATGCATGCTATATTTAGGTCCCACCACCCTATTCTAAACGTGAAAGCCTGTAACAAGCTCCAACGAGACCACTCAAAATGCCAGGGTTACTACGACGTAGCGGGGCTCCAGGCTGTACGCCTGTCACGCTCTCAGAAACTTTATCGTCTCAACTGATGTACCACCTTTCATTTGACCACTCTAAGTAAGAAATATTTTACAAAAACGAAAACATGTATATGCTGGTGATATGTCTGTCTGCCTGGTACCAACCAACTGGTTTCTCAATTTGTTGCTCAAACAACCGGTTCACACCTACAGACATTCCTAAATCACCCGGTCACCGGGACTGTCCAAACGGTTGTCTCATCATCACTGCGCCATTGAGCACCACACATGACGCTGTCATGGTTGATATTTAGTGGAGCGGTCACCTCCCTCAACTGAGAACTAATCATGGGCACTCATATAGATGGTACCGTGCAAACATAATTCCAGTAGATGGCAAAGGAATGGATTCTGAATGTGTTCAAGCCTAAAAGGAATAACTCCCAACAACGAGTCACGAACTTTGTTTTTCAAGGTCACCGACAAAGAAAAAACTTAACAGTTCGTTTATGAAACTTCATTTGCAGATTAACACTTTACCGTTTCCTCATCTGTTCTCCAAACCTGACACAAAAATGTTTAGCTATGAAAATGTCATTTAGACTACCTGGTAGATCATGAAGTTCCCAGTCTATGAAAATCCCATTTGAAAGTTACATTAACGGTCTACTAATCCATTAATTAAACGATGCAACCATAGCAATGTTTCTACAGAAGCAACTGACCGCGTGCTTAAACTCTATATACTGGTTGTTTATTAAAATCTGACTATAATGTGACAATTTTTTCAAATACATTTCACGTAACACAGTGTACACATACCTTGTATTCTCTACTGCGAATATCGCGTCACACGTCACGAAATAAATTGCCCTCTTCTTAAATTTTGAAATCCCCGTAACTCATGACGCTGTTTTCCCTCTCCAGTGATTTCGAAGCTGAGCTTCTTCCTTATGAGGACTGCCCAGAACCTCAGTTGCCTGCACTGTCTACCAGCATACGTAGACAAATTTAGATGGCAACAGCTCCACCCATCGGATATAAATTGGGAGCTTTCTGCTCAACGCACTGCACGCAGACAACAACAGGTAAAAGAAATTGTCAAGGCAGGGAGAAGGGTTTTTTTTTGTTTTTTTAACTTTGTTTAATGTATTCAATTCAGTTACGTAATGCAAGCTTTTAATTTCGTATTGCACCTTCGTATTGTAATCATATGTTTCTAACAATAGCCTATGAAGTAGCAATATGGAAGTGGAAACTGTATTCCGCTTTTCTACCTCAAAAAGTTTTGACGCGGTTTGTGGGAATGTAAAGACATGATGTCACATTAAATTTATTTCGCTGATGCTTCTTTCCGGAGGGCATACGTGCTGGAGGACATACGTGCATCCACTTGATTATATGGGTAGTAGTGCCAGCGCTTAGCTAACCCCGTTTCTACACCAGCAAGCACATAAGCAGCATAACTACGTAAAAGAGTTAATATTCAACCTATATATACCACCAATATATTCATTAAAACATACCAAAAACTGAGAAGACAGACAGACCTCACGACAGATCTCAAATGGGTTCCAGGTTTCCTCTGAAGACGTGAGTCTTTAGCCTTTGTTGCAGGACGGTAAATGATTTAGTTGTCTGGAAATCAATGGCGAGTTCCACCCCTGGGAGGCCAGCGAAGACAGAACAAGAGTTAGCTATTTAGTGTTATCAGATCGGGGGGATCTGGTTGGAGTGTATTTTTTTTAGGACCCCTATGTTAAGGTAAGTAAATGTAAATGTTGAAATAGGTTTACACTTTATTTCATAGCGACATGAATGAAACACGCTTTTAAAGGGTGTAAAGGTTGTATACAGGCCTCCAGTTGCATGTGATGGAGGAGCCTGAAACTTCACATAAGTGGCATGCATAGTATTTTTACACTTTTCTAAACATAACATTAAAAATGGGGGCCATCCAATAGGGCTTGGAAGGCACTGAAATGTCAGAAAGACACAACATTTAGGCATATGTTCTTATATATAATGTCTCATGTAACAAAATAAATAAAAGAAAAAATAAAAAAAAAATTTCGGAAAATAGCTGTGATGGATCTGACATGAAACAATAATCTTTCATACAGCCCTAACCCTAATGAGGACATTTTAGCCATGCATGATCCATGATAGTGCATGCTACATCAGTGTGACAGCTAATGCCAGCCTAATGCCACACTACCCTACACAGCTCATGCCATCCAAATGCCACACTACCCTACACAGCTCCAGTCTAATGCCACACTACCCTACACAGCTAATGCCAGCCTAATGCCACACTACCCTACACAGCTCCAGTCTAATGCCACACTACCCTACACAGCTAATGCCAGCCTAATGCCACACTACCCTACACAGCTCCAGTCTAATGCCACACTACCCTACACAGCTAATGCCAGCCTAATGCCACACTACCCTACACAGCTCCAGTCTAATGCCACACTACCCTACACAGCTAATGCCAGCCTAATGCCACACTACCCTACACAGCTCCAGTCTAATGCCACACTACCCTACACAGCTAATGCCAGCCTAATGCCACACTACCCTATACAGCTCCAGTCTAATGCCACACTACCCTACACAGCTAATGCCAGCCTAATGCCACACTACCCTACACAGCTCCAGTCTAATGCCACACTACCCTACACAGCTAATGCCAGCCTAATGCCACACTACCCTACACAGCTCCAGTCTAATGCCACACTACCCTATACAGCTCCAGTCTAATGATACTCTATTCACACGACTTTGGGTTAAGAAACTAGGTTACAAGAAAACAGATGTCTCTGCAGCTAATGTAGCCTAAGATGAATACAGACCCAGTGGGTCAGGGAAAATGTACTAATTAGCAGGAGAGTCATCAAATCACCACCACTGTAATTGTAAACTAGTAGGTATTTAAGGAGAAATTAATTGCACGTTGTGTTGTGTTGTGTGAGCTGAAAGGAGGCCAGAGGTGTGCCTTGTGTGACTACAGGTGGGCTAGCTCTGCAGGGCTGAGTCCTTCAGAGGGAGGCCTGACTTTCCACTCTCACCCAGGGATGGAGGGCATCAGTCAGTAGGGTACCCTAACTCCCTATCCCCACTCAGCAGGGTACCCCAACTCACCACCCCCACTTAGCATGATGCCCCCAACTCACTCCCCACTCAGCAGGGTACACCACATTTATCACCCCCACTCAGCAGGGTACCCCAACTCATCACACCCACTTAGCAGGGTACCCCAACTCATCACACCCCACTCAGCAGGGTAGCCTAACTCGTCACACCCACTTAGCAGGGTACCCCAACTCATCACACCCCACTCAGCAGGGTAACCCAACTCATCACACCCACTTAGCAGGGTACCCCAACTCATCACACCCCACTCAGCAGGGTACCCCAACTCATCACACCCACTCAGCAGGGTACCCCAACTCATCACACCCCACTCAGCAAGATACCCCAACTCATCATGCCCACTCAGCAGGGTACCCCAACTCATCAT
Organism: Albula glossodonta; assembly: GCA_019788955.1. NCBI lineage: Eukaryota > Metazoa > Chordata > Actinopteri > Albuliformes > Albulidae > Albula > Albula glossodonta. The sequence continues at coordinate 1,071,655 of JAFBMS010000892.1, read as the reverse complement.
GCCCACTCAGCAGGGTACCCCAACTCATCACACCCCACTCAACAGGGTACCCCAACTCATCATGCCTACTCAGCACGGTTCTCCACTTATCACCCCCACTCAGCAGGGTACCCCCTTTAAGTAGGGTACCCCAGTTCCCCACCCCCACTCAGCAGGGTACCCCAACTCATCACGTCCTCTCAGGAGTGTTAGCCCCAGCCCTCTCTGGTGCTCCCCTGCTCCAGCCAGGCTGACAGAGACTGGGCCTGGGGGAACCTGAGCCAGTGAGCTCAGTGCTGCAGAAATGGGACATTTACTTTCCATCAGGCACCCCAAATTTATGGGAGCACTTTAAAACACAACGCTGACAAGTCTTCAGAAAAAACTTTTAACATTCTTGTAATAATATTTACAAAACTCAAAAAGCACAAATAAAGTGTATAGGCACTGTGCCTCACTGAATCTTTGTAGGGCAGTGCTCATGGATGCAGAGATAAAGAGTATTAAAGTTTTTTACGATTGTGTACACACTTGTTGTGGAATTTGGCTCACTGTGTCAAAACTCTACACAAGCCAAAAAAGACACAACACTTGGATATAAACATGTCACTTTTTTAAAGTTATTTGTTGGGATTTTTACACTTATGGTAGAGAGGCAGACAGGAAATACAGGAGAAAGAGAGAGGGGAGGACATGCAGCAAGGGGCCCAGGCCAGACTTGAGCCCAGGCTGTTGCAGTAAGGCCATGGCCTTATGGGGCATGCACGCTACCAGATGAGCTACCAGGGTGCACCAAACATCTCACTTCTATGTCAAAATGAAACTCTGCAAGCAAAATCTAACAATCCTTTCTGAAAATGGCATTTTTGCAACAAAATGATACACACATGCACAATTTGTATTACTCTTTCAAAGCAGCAACAACACACTGATGTACTTATCCAAATACACTGCTGTCTTTAGTACTTTGTATACCTTTTTAATTTTCTCATACAGGCTTCTGTGAAACATTGTTCCAGTACAGTACATGCAAGCAAGCATATTAATGAACACAAAAACAGAAAAAAAAACATACAGCTTATATTTTTGCCAGTGCAGGTTTTTACAACAACAAAAACACACAAAAAAGGAGAATTACAGTACAGTAATCAATACAATATGTCACTTTAAACTCACAGAAATAAAAATAATTACAGTAAAATTACAGTGCAGTGGTTAACAATAAGTAGTATTGTTAGGGTCTGGCCACGTCATCTCATCCACATCACAAGCAATGTCATCCCTTGCTAGGTAAAGGGGAAAATATTGCCTTGCATGCAGCATCCAACCCTGGACTGACCCCACCTCAATGTCTCCACATGCCTCTTCCATTGCTTGCAGAAGAGGCAGACGGGCATGTGGCTGGTGGTCACACACTTTCCAATGCCAAGCTGAAAAGAATTCCTCAATCGGATTAAGAAATGTGGAGCAAGGGGGCAAGCATACAGCTGGGTTTTGTTTGGGGAACCAGTTTCCACTGGACCAGAGCAGCCCGGTGGAAACTAACATTATCCCTGATGACAACAAACCTGGGCTGCTCTGGTTCACCCCTCTGCTCAGCTGGAATGAGGATGCCATGGAGTGTGTCCAGGAATGTGATTGTGTGTGCAGTATTGCAGGGACCTAGGATGGCATGGTGATGGAGAACTCCTTACAGACTAATGGGGGCACACAAGGTGATATTTCCCCCACGCTGCCCAGGGATTTTCTCAACAGCTCTTTGTCCTATAACGTTTTGTGGGGGGTGGGTTGGGTCAGACACATTCAGTCAAAACTACAAGCTACAGGCAAGGCAGGTGTCCCCACAGACAACTCCCCCCAACCCCCAGAATGAGGGAACCTGCCTCGCACACTCTCGCTCTCACTGGCTCCATGTCAGCAAAGTTCTCACGAAAGAGGTGAGCTTACCTGATGTCTATTTGTAGTGCTAAGGCTCAGACTGATTGGCGTTCATTTAGTGTATAAGTGTTTTCATATGCCAGATGAAAACATCCATAAGAATAAGAAGATGCCATAGCAGCACTTTCAGACCTGATCCTCAAACATTTGGACCAACCACAGACTGGTCAGAGCCATTTTCATTGGCTTTTCCTCAGCATTTAACACTATTAAACCACACATACTATTGGACAAAATTCAACAGCTGGATATAAATCCACACATAATACACAGGTACCATTCATCCCTGACAAACAGAACTCAGCTGATGAAGGTCAGTAACACCATCTTCTCCTCTGTGACCACCAACATAGCAGCACTACATTGGTGTTCCCCAGTCCTTTTTATTATGTACACAAACAATTGCACCACGTTAACCAAGAACCACTACATCATGAAGTATTCAGATGACACAGTCCTGCTAGCACTGATGACTAGCAACAGTGGCTTTCCATCATACACAGACAGTGTGAATAATCTGGTACAGTGGTGTGATGGGAACTCACTGGCTCTAAATGTGACAAAGACAGAGGAGATCATTTTTGACCCCAGGTCACTGATGATCGCAACCCAGCAATCATCCACAATACATCTATAAAGCAGGTGGAATCCAACAAATATCTGGAAGGACAGGTGGACTATACTCTCAGCTGGTCTGTCCAGGTAGATTTTGTGTGCGCTGAGGTACAGCAGCGTATGTACTTTCTGAGGAGTGGATGTGTATTTACTCCTGTTACTCTTCCTGTTGGTAACAGTATACTGTTTTTTATTAATGGTGTAAATATATTTGTGTATGTGCATAATACGTACATGTGCATGTGTGTACAATATGTCCTGCGTTATGTCCTCTTCTTAAAGATGCACTTGTTGTACGCAAAGAAAATGTTTGTGAATGACACAATAAAGATATCTAATCTCAGTATAGCTTTTTTTTTTTAACAATTCTAACACTTACAAATGTGGGAGGTTCCAGTAGTACAGTATTTTAACAGTTTTTTGACTTGCATAGGTTCTCTGTACCAGACCTGGGTCAAATACTACTTGTATATTTCTTGTTTTGTGTATTTGAATTATTTGCAAATGAAATGGGCCAAAAATACTTTTACATTAAGTATTTGCAAATATTGTCTTGAAAAAGCAAACATTTTTATTTGAAGTACTTCAAATAATTGAAATAAATAATTAAATGGTGGTTTAAAGAAATAAATGCAAATTTGAAATATCTTCCATATACTGTGTTCGAACTCCTTATAAATGATATTTAAAATAAAATTTCAAATAGTGTCATCAAATAAGATAGTATCACCCAAACTAGCTTTAAAATACCCCCTTCCCTAAATATTTTCACTCCATCTCTGCTCTTCAAAAGCTATAGCAACTTTTGTGTGGGCTCCACCTGTTCTCAGTTGAGGGAATATCATGGCCTAATGGCATATCCCTGCATCATCTGGAGCTGTGGAATGCATGTTCGGCATCAGTCGTCGTATTTTTAGACCAGACCGCTACTCACTTTCAGATTAGGTGTTTGAGACACAAATACTTTTGAAACGTAGCAAGGCTTTTACCTCTCACTTCAAGAAATGGTTTTCAGTGGTTGTTTGTTTGACGTAACAAAATATACAGATACAGTGCAAATAAATTAGGTAAACTCTGTAAATAAATTCTGTCTAAACATATTTGCATAGTGCTCTATTTACTCCAATAGGTGACTTTCACTATGCCTGATTATTTTTTGTACAAATACCTTAATTCAGTTACTTCCTTACATTCATTCTACACAATGCAATTAGTTTGGAGAAGCTGGATATTAACAAACTAAAGAGGCTGTTTTTGTGTTTTGAGATCATACTACATAAATAAATTGTGTTTTAATAATGAATGAATCTATAAAATAAATGCATTTTGTGCATTGTACTTAAATTCACATGAATGAAAATAACTACATGCATTTATGTTGAATCAACAAGATTGAGTTAATTGTAAGTAAAAATTTTCAACATGCCTTAGGGTACGACAATTATGGATTATTTATTTATTAGTAGTAATTCATTTGGAAGAAAAACTAAGATTTTATACATTTTTAGTATGTTGTTATACTCTATATCTGTGCCTGCCTTCACTTGTGCTCCTGCTGGAGGTGACTGTGTGGTCAATAAGAATGAGAAAGCACTAAAATGGCATGCCTGGTTTATGCAAAGTATTTTCAGAATGGAATGGTGCTGGCTGAGCATGGTTATTTCAGTAAACCATTCTTTCACATTTTACTCTACCTCATTAATTTCAGGTAACCCTGAACTTCATTAATTAATGAAACGTTTCTAGCAAAAAGATTGTAAAGGTTGTAAAGGTAAAACAGATTAAATAAATGATATCTACGTTCATACAGCATAATTTACATACACTGGTTGGAGATAATTTTATTGATATAAGTACACTGAGCATTATTGCTTTTAGTAGGTTGAGCCTACATTACTTGTGTATTCACAACACAAGTTGTTCCAGTGGTTCTGAAAAGATCTTGTAATGTTCAAACAACTCATCCCAATTGTGTGGAAGCACTGTCCACAATGCAGCTGTGTACACTGAATGAGGTATTTTTCTCTGCAGTCTAAAAAAGTTGGGATCACTGGTGACTCTAGTGAGATGATATTTGTTTAAAGATAGGGACATCTTTTTTGGACTTCAAAACCTTACAGTTTTGAAGTGTACTTCAGCATGAACATTTATCATTCTTTTGTTTGAAGATAACACTTAACATTTTTAAGGCTTAATCTTTATAGTCAGACATTATTATTTATCAACTATCTATGTCTCAATATTATGCCCTACCATCCCCCTCCCCTAAGTTAGAGTCAGTTATATCTAAAATGACATTTCTGTGAAATGTAAACATTTTCAAATATATCAGTTTCAAGACCACACATGGACAATATGGATTAAATCTACTGAGAGAATTTGCAATATGCTCATCAAATCAAATGACAAATATTTCAGGAATCTTGTGTTAAATATCTGTTATTTGATTGCTTTTAAATAGATCAAATAATCTGAAATAGATTATTTTTAAATAAATTAAATGAGCAAAATACTTTTATTTGAAAATAATTTTTCTTCCCAAATAAATTAAGTAAATACAGTTTAACAGCCATGAAATATTTGAAATATGCATTTGACCCAGGTCAGCACAGGCTTTGAGCAGTGAAAGCTCTGGGCAGCATAGGGGTTTGGGCAGTGAAAGCTCTGGGCAGTGAAAGCTGTGGGCAGTGAGAGCGTTGGGCAGTGAAAGCTCTGGGCAGCACAGGGTTGGGGCAGTGTAAGCTCTGGGCTGTGGGGGTTTTGGGCAGTGAAAGCTCTGGGCAGTGGGGGTTTTGGGCAGTGAAAGCTCTGGGCAGTGGGAGCGTTGGGCAGTGAAAGCTCTGGGCAGCACTGGCTTCGGGCAGTGAAAACTCAGGGCAGAGGGAGCGTTGGGCAGTGAAAGCTCTGGGCAGCACAGGGTTGGGGCAGTGTAAGCTCTGGGCAGTGGGAGCTTTGGGCAGTGAAAGCTTTGGGCAGTGGGAGCTTTGGGCAGTGAAAGCTCTAGGCAGCATAGGGATTTGGGCAGTGAAAGCTCTGGGCAGCACTGGCTTTGGGCAGTGAAATCTCTGGGCAGCACTGGCTTTGGGCAGTGAAAGCTCTGGGCAGCACTGGCTTTGGGCAGTGAAAGCTCTGGGCAGCACTGGCTTTGGGCAGTGAAAGCTCTGGGCAGCACTGGCTTTGGGCAGTGAAAGCTCTGGGCAGCACTGGCTTTGGGCAGTGAAAGCTCTGGGCAGTGGGAGCTTTGGGCAGTGAAAGCACTTTGCAGCACTGGGCTTTGTGTAGAGAAAGTATTGGGTTTTGGCAGTCACAGTGTGGGGATGCTTTGGCAGTGGAACTACAGCAGGTGCAGGGTTCCACAATTTGCTGGGCGGGTCTTAGGTCCGCCTCGGCTCTAGTCTGTGAGACAGCTGGGATAGGGTCCTCTGGTTGTCAATCACATTCAGCTGTCGCACGTAGCTCCACACATCTTGTTGGCTCTTATTTGTCAAAGACATGTCTGGACCTAAGATTGGAGAAAGGCAAGAGGAGATCAGGTCTGAGGGACTGCACCCGACACCTTACTTCCACTTCCAGGACAGTGTGCAGATAGGAAACTCAGAAGCACATGGGTGAGCTGTGTATCAGTAGCCAATCACAGTTACAGTGGCCTCAGCCTCGGACTGACAATAATACATACCCTGTTATAATACATCTTTGTAAGGAGCACCGTAACCCCCTGTTATAACATCATCTTTTACACAACCTGGAGCACCATCTTGTTAAAACTCCATCTGTTTTACAAAAAGGAGCAATGTCTTTCAGAATAAAAACTGAAATTTTAAGGCCAATACATCTGCCCCCCTGATAAAAACATATAGTAGAACCTCAGACCCAGGAATATTATAACAATTATGGCTAATTAATTTCAAATACTGTTTCAAAAGTTCAAACATTACACTGAAAAGCTATCGCACTACATAAAGTAAAGAATGCACACACAAACATATCTGAAAAAATTGGATGTGACTTGATATTACTGGTGAAGAATACTATTTCCGAAAATGAGCAAACAGGTTTGCCAAAGCTTTTTCACCAAAAGCTTTGGTGTGGAAAACCTTCATATGAGAAAACTGACTGATTAGTCAGCTAAGAGTCAAAATATCTAGACACAATAAAAAAATAAAAGTCAATAAAGTTAACTAGCTGTCTATAAGAATAAACCAAATATATTTAGCCTCCACCTGGACCTCACTTCAGGTTCCTTTTATGATTTACAACATCTATTTTTGAGGGGGAAAGTATTATTTATGTTTTTAACAGCTACAAGCTCACAAACTAACAACTTGTAGTTAAGGTCTATAATAGATTTAGTTACCAGAAACTCCTGGTGCAGGTTTGATTGTTGGTTGCTACAAAATGGAGTCACCCATTTTAAAATGAGACAGGATAAAAATAATGTAACATAAAAATAAAAGGCAACATACAAATTAAACCAATTACATAAAAGTAAAGTTTAAGAATTAAGGATTAAAATTCAGTCAAAAATGTATTTTACAGTGATTTTGGTTATAGTGCTTGTACTGTATATGCAGCATATGCAAACACAGAAGAGGGGGGGCATGTTATACTGTATATGAGAAAAGTTATACGATGCCACGGGCTTTAACACACTCAGCTGCTACGGGAACAGACAGCAGACAAAAGAAATCTCTGAGGCACAGAAATGAGTATTGGCTTACTGAACGGCTGGCTTCGGCAGTATCTCACTGTCCTGACAGTGTCTGCAATCATCCTCTGAAATTAAACACATGGATTTTATGTATATAAGCAAGATAATCATTCATAACAGAAACAACCACAGCAAGCTACGAATGTGTTCACTTACCATTTTTTCAAAATTGACCAAACTGTCTACCAATGTCTTGTTGCCTTCATGAGTGAATGTCATATCTGCAAAGATAATAAACATGTATTACACTCTCTAGACGGTAATTCAACGGGGAGTAAAGTGTGCAACTTTAATAATATCGTTAACTATTGCTCCATTTTTGCATCTTTTCATTCTCTGTTTCTCTTTTCTTTTCTTGGTCAGTAATGACTGTAGGCCTGTCCTCTATCATATTGGGTAGGTGACCACTGCAATCCATTAGCTGAGCCATACTCTTACTGTTAGTCCATTAGCTGAGCCATACCCTTACTGCAGTCCATTACCTGAGCCATACCCTTACTGTTAGTCCATTAACTGAGCCATACTCTTACTGTTAGTCCATTAGCTGAGCCATACCCTTACTGCAATCCATTAGCTGAGCCATACTCTTACTATTAGTCCATTAGCTGAGCCATACCCTTACTGCAGTCCATCACCTGAGCCATACCCTTACTGTTAGTCCATTAACTGAGCCATACTCTTACTGTTAGTCCATTAGCTGAGCCATACCCTTACTGCAATCCATTAGCTGAGCCATACTCTTACTGTTAGTCCATTAGCTGAGCCATACCCTTACTGCAGTCCATTAGCTGAGCCATACCCTTACTGTAGTCCATTAGCTCAACTCTTGGATAAGTATGACCCTGTAATGCATTTTAACACACCAAACACTCCATGTTCTCAGCACATTTGATTCCCCAGAAAAAGGAAAACTACTCCTAACATTATCAATTAATGTTTTGAAAAGACTGCAGAAAAAGACATTTTAGATTTAAAAACAGTATGTTGCCACCCTCATCTCACTGTTTCATCCAATCAACACCGGACAGGACTAAGAGATTCTCTTCCTCCTAATTAATTATGGTAATGAGCTTAGGCAATTACCTTACAGCAGATCCTTGCTGGTACCTAGGCGTTGCATCACAGTACACACATTGCTTGGTAAACAGAGCTGAGACAGACAACCAACTGGAGAGCTGCTCACATAGTACTGCTTGTAATGGTGACTGCTAGATGTATTAGATACTGAATCTTAGCAATGGTCCCACAAGTCCTGCAACTCCACTTCAAACTTTATCTCTGACAATCTGTAAAGTCCTCTTCCTTTCTTCCCGGATGAAATAATCTGTGTTGGAAATAATCGCAGTGTCTGCACCAATCCTGGCTATTTTGTATAAATGACAGAAAAACACAGAGAAGTAATTCATGCCTTAAGAATTAACCAGACTTACCCACCTTTTACACCATTTCACATCATTATTTCATTCATTCAACAAATTGAATTACCAATACTACCCCCGTGAAAAAGTAACTGAATAAAACCTAATTAAACTTAATATTTGGTTTGACCTCCCCCAGTGGCAACAACTGCAACAAAACATTTCCTATAATTTGTTATGAGCCTCTCACATCTAGGAATCTTGGTCAACTCTCCCTTGCAGAACTGCTTTACCTCTGACAAATGTGTTGGTCTTCAAGCATGAACTGCTCTTTTCAGGTCCTATCACACGCTATTGGGTTCAAGTCAGACTAGGGAACTGCAACATTTTAATTTAGCCTCTTTTCAGCCATTCAAATGGCGACTTGCTTATATGCTTAGGATCACTGTCCTGCTGTATCACCCAATCACACCTCAGCTTCAGCTCAGGCATAGATGTGCATAATTACGCTTTAGCTTCTGCTCACACATAGATAGTTGGACATTCTCCTTAACAGTGTTCTGGCATAAATCAGAATTCATGCTTTCTTAAGCAATTACAAGTCGTCCAGGTCCTGAGGCAGCAAAACGTTCCCATTCCATCACACTGCCACCCCAATGTTGCAATGTAGGTATAATGTTTTTACAGGGGAATACTGTATTGGTTTTATAGCAGACAATGGAGGACTTGGGTTTTCCTTGTCTATTATTTTATTTGATTATTTAAAAAAAATCTGTGAGAGAAATACACAATGAAAGAAGTAAGGAGATTTTGGCTCCTAAAAATGGGGGCTTTGGTGTCAATGGCTCGTGAAGATTTTTTTTTGTCTGGAGCCCTGCTAACCCTGGCTAACCCTTGCTAGAGAGTCCACCTCTCCATCTGACCCTCTTTTTAATTGCTTTAAGAAAACTCATCCTCCTTAATTATTTCTTGATTATTTTGTGGTATTTCCACCATGAATACATTACTTGCAACAAGTTACACGGCATCTAGTTTGTCCTTGTTTAAAGACATTTTTGTGGTTGGAAGTGCAGTATTTTATTCATTTTGGATGTAGTGAACTCATGTAGAGTAAAGCAGTAAACTCACAAATGTAAGCATATGTATAAGCATTTTTAGCAAATGAAAAACATACAATAATTTATATTTACAAGAGCAGTTTTAGTACTTAATGCTGTGGTATTTTTCATTTTTGCATTATTAAGTCTGCCCAAAGGAGCAGGCTAACAGCTGGCAAACACACACACAGAGAGAGAGAGAGAGAGAGAGAGAGAGCATAGCCCAGACTTTGTGGAGCTCTCCTGCTCTTACCTCTGTGTTATAGGGCTGTGTGATAAGGCTTAAAAACAATAGCTCAATATTTTTTTGAAAAATGGCAAAATATGATATATATCTCAATATTTAATCTAAAGCACCTAGTTGAAGTCAAAACCAAGTACAATGTCAAGTAACAGTCTTTATTTGTTTAAACGCAACAACACGACAAATGCACGCAGCGTATCTTTTAATTGTTGCATTTAAGTTCAAATAAATTGTTCAAACAATATAATTGCACACACCGCAATGGCAGAACTAGCCTCACGGTGTTTGACGGATTCGTTGTTCTGCACTGGGTGGTGTGGTTAGAGGTATCGTATTAATTGCATTAACACTTTATTTTCTCATTTATTAAGTGTTTTTAAGCATTAGTAAGACAATTTAAAATGAAATATTACGTAATTATGGTTCATTTGAGTTTTCTATTAACAACTTAAAATTTCTTATGAAACCAGAAATGAAGCTATGGACTACAAAACTTCTATTAATGCTATAGCTCCCAGTGTTATGGCATCTGCCTCCCTAACACACAGAGTCTCTGCCAAACTCCTGCAGCACAGCCACAGGCACTCACAGCCCTGAGACACCCAGGACTCCAGTGTCTGTGAAACACATCCAGGATTGTCTATCCCTGCTGGAGGTGGAGTTAATAGAAATGAGAGAAAATAAACTCTCAGAGACTGACAGCTTTCAGAGACTTAAAACTGAATTTGAGCAATTTAAACAGGAAGCCTGGGCAAAAATCGGTAAAGTACGAGAAAATGCAAATGATCTGTGCAGGGAAAATGAGACCCTCAGAGCTGAACTGAGTGGAGTAGAAGAGCGGCTGGAGCAGATGGGGACATAGATTGTCAGCCTCAGGGAGCAGCTGCTCAATGTAAGAGCAGCTCACCCCTCAGACTCACCCCAGACCACACACCCAGCATCACAGAGTGAAGAAAGCCAACCAGAGCCACAGACCAGCCCAGAAGCCAGCACCACCACCCCTCAGGACCCCACCCCCTGCTCAGCATCACAGACTGAGAGGAGCCAACTAGAGCCACAGACCAGCCCAGAGCCCAGAACCACCACCCCTCAGGACCCCACCCCCTGCTCAGCATCACAGACTGAGAGGAGCCAACTAGAGCCACAGACCAGCCCAGAGCCCAGAACCACCACCCCTCAGGACCCACCCCCTCCTCAGCATCACAGACTTACAGCAGCCAGGCAAAGCCAAGGTCCAGTTCATAGCCCAGCACTACCAGAGAACCAGCCAACCAGCCAACCCCAGAAGCCCCCTAAAACTGCCATTCTTATCGATTCTAAAGGCAAGTTCCTGCAACATAGAGCAATGTTTCCAACACACAGAGTAGGAAAATTCTGGTGTCCTACTACTGACACAACACTGAAACTCCTCCGTCATGCACAGGTTGGTGAACCTGATAATATTATCATATCCATAGGTACAAATGACTTATGTTCTTAGAGAGATAAGGTTTCAAAAGCAGTGACAAAGCTGGCTCAAAAAGCATGCGGGGAGCTCCCCAAGACCAGTGTCACCATCTCCACCTTACTGCCAAGGAAAGACATCCCTTGCAAAACAATCCATAAAATAAACCAGGAGATTGTCACAAACTGTGCTGTATTGAGTGGTGGTAAAATTGCACATCACCCTATTCTAACACCCGAACAACTCTACGACCATGTACGCCAGGACATCCAGCATCTGGATATTTGCAGAGGACCTCAGAGGAGCAACGACCAGGCCCAAATCTCCAACCCTCCACCTCATCAGAGGACCACAGCACCACAACCAGGGAACACGCCACACAGCATACCCACTGCAAGGGGGTCCCCCAACCAGCAGAGCCCCGCCATGCATAGCCCACCCAACACAGAGGAGTGCCCCACCCACAGAGCCCTGCCCCGCACAGCCCACCCATCCATCACAGGCAGGTCCAAAAACAATGAGTCTGGTATGGCCCGCTACAGAGGACCACAGCACAGCAGAGTACAGGTCATTTCACCCCCTGACACACAGCCCACCTATACTGAAGTACTGTCTGGTAACAAACACCCAAATCATCCAGACTTTGGAGAGGTGAGGCAATTATTACAGCTTAACTGTAAGATTATTGGTTAAAATATAGAATGTCACTATTGCTCCTTTGTTTATAGAAATTGAATATACAAATTTATATTCAATGAAATTGTAATGAAATTGAAAAAAAAAAAACCATCAATTAGCTCTTGGAATATTCAAGGTTTTTCATTCATCAACATTTGGAATCAAAAGCACCAACCCAGACTTCCTCACAAAAATCTGTGGCCATGATATTGTAATTCTGCTTGAAACATGTTGCTGAGATGACAAAAACACTCACTATCTAACTACAGTGAACTACAGAGAAATTCTACTTCTGCCACTAAAACATAAAAATATCAAACATGGCACTCAGGAGGAGTGGTGATATGGTATAAAGAGAACTTACCATCCAATTTTAATTGAAATTAATTGAAATAAAATAAAGCACAAACACATACATGGCTAAAATTAAACAACAATGCCAACCAATGCAATACTGACATATACACCGATCAGCCATAACATTATGACCACTGACAGGTGAAGTGAATAACACAGATTATATCGTTATCATGGCACCTGTCAGTGGGTGGGATAGGCAGCAAGTGAACATTTTGGGGGTGGGGTGTTCCCAGTCTGCAGTGGTCAGTACCAATCAAAAGTGGTTTAAAGAAAGAAAAGCGGTGAACTGGCGACAGGGTCATGGGTGGCCAAAGCTCACTGATGCATGTGGGGAGTGAAGGCTTAAAAGGATCTGCTGCTAACGTCTTGGTGCCAGATACCACAGCACACCTTCAGAGGTGTAGTGGAGTCCATGCCTCAAAGGGTCAGGGCTGTTTTGGCGGCAAAAGGGGGACCTACACAGTATTAGGCAGGTAGTCATAATGTTATGGCTTGATCACGTATTTGTGCAGCCAACAATCCCCCTTTAGAATCACCTTACTTTTTTTCACTGAAAATTTCTTTGAAGATCACCATTTTGACATCAGGCATTACCAGGCCCAGGGTAATGTCCTACTGAAAGGACATTTAAATGCCAAAACAGGATCAAAAAGTTGTATTGTGGATTCTGCTGGCAACAGCCACATTTTCAGGAGATCCTCTGTACACCTTAACCCCATCACTACCGAAAGAGATAACGTAAAAATAACAGGAGAGCGACAAACTGCCAATAGTCCTACGAGAGGGACCAACAGCACATATTGCTGGAAAATATGTGTCTGAATGCCATGAGCTCTCCTGCAATTGCCTCTGTGTTATTAGCATAGCCAGATTGTGTGGAGCTCTCATGCTCTTACCTCTGTGTTATTAGCATAGCTCAGACTGTGTGGAACTCTCCTGCTCTTACCTTTGATTAGTAAAGGCATGAGAGGGATGACGGGTGGGTTCAGCTTGGCCACTGTGAGCCGGTATGCCCGGTGGTTCCTGGACGGGTCCTGGAGCAGAGTGGTAAGAATGGAGCAGTGTATGAGCCCAGCCCTAACTGCACAGGTGGATACTGTATAGGTGAAAAACTGCACAAGTGGATACTGTGTAGGTGGATACTGCACAGGTCAAAGACTGCACAGGTGGATACTCTGTAGATGGAAACTGCACAGCGTCCAAAAGTGGCCACAAAGCTGGCAAAATACTGAATATACCTACATGTAAAGTCCTGCATGAGGGAAATAAGAATTTCAAACAGGACTGTTTCATAGTGAAAAACAAAATTATGTGTTAAGTATTAGTTAGCCATAGCTTATCTTTATTTAGGCTTTGTGCTGTGACAGTGCACTCTGGGATGTATTGCACAATACTCATTAATATTGAAGAAGTGTATGCTTTTGTCAGGCCACAATGCTTAAATCAGGCCACGCTTGGACAACTGTGTTCAGTAATAGGCACTATATTAAAGTTCTTGAAAAAAGTATGACAAATGGCAACTACACTTTTTCCTGGTGTGAAACTTGGATACTTTGAGGAAAGACTGAAGAGACAACATATTCATGCTTAGTAAAAGAAGACTTAGGGGGTATACAAATCAGATTTTTGAATTCATAAAAGGGTTTAACAAGGTGAAGTACAAAATATTTTTTAGGCTGAGTTCAGTGTGGAGAACTAGGAACACAGAGGGAAGCTGGTCTGTTACCCAGTCCATACTGTTGTCAGGAAGTATTATTTGACATTAAGAATGGTTAAAAGTTTGAATGGGTTTCCAGATCATGCAGTACCAACAGGCTTGATGCAAAAATGGATTGTGGGTAAATAGCAAGTGTAGCTGGGCTGACTGGCCTATTCTTATCACCATATGCTCTTAAGTTCTTATGTTTTTCAGGCAACGACTTGATCACTGACAGCTAAAGGGGTACTTATGACATCTTTAAAAATGTTAAATATGAGCTTTTTACAGGAAAAATAAATAGGTGTCACTCATTTAGTTTTAATGGGAAGTAAATGAAGTGGTAAAACCAATGGGTTCAAAATGAGAAACATAATACATTAATATTTTCTTACATTTCTGTTTAACACAGGACACATCAACGTTTCATGTGTGTGTGTGTGTATGCATGTTTGTGTGTCTGTGGGCACTCTGTGTGTGGCGTGTGTGTGTGTGTGTGTGTGTGTGTGTGAGAGAGAGAGAGAGAGAACTTTAGTGCATGAGATGGGTGGTCACTGTTTTTCAGCTCACCATTAAACTTTCAAACTCCCCGTAGACTTTCTTGAATTTGCTTGGAAGTTTCTACAGACAAAAATAACAGGGAGAGATGGAGAAAGGCGAGTGACTATAAAATAAGAGTGGCACAGTAAACTCTGACAGTCAGTAGCATGATATACCAGCAGGGTCCTGTAGGGGACAGCAGACCAGCATATTTTATTTTGGCTTTTTGTCATGCAATTCATTATCTTACAAACTTTTCGGTAGCAGAGATTAATGCTGAATTTTTGTCCTTGCATATAAAATTCATGATTAATATAAAATGCATTATTTCGACATTGTGTACATCACAAAATCTTATTTCTGCTCATGTCTATGCAAATATGATTTCAATAAAGACACTTACGGACGTGCAGTCTAGTATACTGCAGTATATTTAAACATTGTGAAGATAATTGCAAGACAGCCTATTTACAGTAATGTATGCTGTTAGGGAATTAAGATTAACCAATGTGTAAAAATATTTTCACTGCATGCGGTGTCCTAGGTCACGTCTACAAGGAAGTAACTTGTATTCCATGTTGTATTCCATGCTGTATTCCATGCTGTTTAATGTTGGACATCTCTCCTCAAAACGTTTGTGCCTTGGAGAGCCTTTGGTTTTTACAAGAAAGAAAGAATCATTCATTGAGTTATGGACAAAGTAAAAAGTTTGAACCTTTCTTCGGCATCTGGAATTCATTGAAACTGTTAGCTGTCTGTCAAGTTGGGCAAAGGGACGCACAATAAGGACAGAACAGTTATTATTGACTGACTTTTATCACAGAATATAAAGGGTAAAGTTTTTTTTTTTTTTTGCATATGTGATTAAAGTTGGACAGCAGTTGCATAAGAATTGTTGCAACAAATTCACAAAAAACAGCATGGACAAGTTTCTGCACGCAGCCTTCCTCAGCACTGAAATGTGTCTGTACTGTTTGTTTGCTTGTTTGAGAGTCTATTAAAACATTTTAATGCTAATGTTGTCCATGTTGTCATCAGTTATTTATCCTTTTTAGACCCAGCACCTTATCGTTTCTTGTAGTATGAGGCCAGTCCTTTTTTTGTTTCTTTATTCATTTCCACGGTTACTATATAGGATTACATAGGTTGAAGCTGTACAGCAGCAAATCGTCAAAACATCTTAATACTAGCCAAGACTCACGTTTTTTCCCTTTATGTCTTCTCACTACTGTGAAAGCAATTTTCACCGGTTGAACATCATCAAACCTAACATGGACACGTTTTTAATGCTGTTTCGATGTATGTGTGTATGTCTGATAAAAAATATGACATCACAGCATATTTGGGGAAATAAAAAAACTACTGGAATATTATGTCTGGAGTATCAATTTTATTTTGAGCTAAGATTGAATATCATTATATGAGGATTAATTAATATTTAAAATGCTGTCGAAAATGAATGGAATTCAATGGGAAAATAGTGTTCCTGCAACCTACTAAATGGTGAAACTTTTTCCAGTGCTTAGGTTGAGAGCTGAAAGCTGGCCCCTTGCTTGAGATGCATCACAATGTACATTAGACATGTGACTTACCACATCCTGCTTTATGCTGCTGGTATTGCTCTTACTGAATTATGCCTAACAAAACTTTTCTAAGTTGAATTAAGCTTTGATTTATATTTAATCAGGATTAAATCAAGGTTTTTCAATTACTTCACAGCACCTAACCTTTAAGACAAATCAAGGCCATTTCTAAACCCTGTTGCTCTTACACTTTAAATCAAAATTTAAACTCCAGTACAGGACTCAATTGAACCCTGGTTTTTGCAGTTTTGTAAATTCTGTACCGAACTGTGTTTGGGGAACTTTTAACTTAACTTTTGCCAAAGTCAAAAGAGTTGCTTGTATCTTGCAACTGTAGCTTGGCACCCATTTCAGGACCCATGAAGAGTTTTAAATATGCATGTTGCCATGGCTACTATTAACAACATCCAGCTGCAGGACTCATGCCTGCCTTCAGAATGAGCATCTTGACTGTGTGAGCACCCAAAGGCCGGCATCAACACAGACTGGGATGTCACTTTGCTTTAATGCTAGGCTTCATGATATGGCATAGTGAAACATAATGTTGCACGGTATACCGAAACTATGATACTTTTTTGATACTTATTTTTTTAAAAAAGGTACAGCATCAGAATTTTCCAATGTTCTGAACGTTTTGGTCAAATGTGTGTTGAGAGGGTGAAAGGTGTAATTTTGCTGGATTACAGTACAAGCATCTAGTGAGGCCGCCTTGTTCATGACATTCGCATATGAATTTATTCTCGGTGATATAGCACAAGCTTCGACTCAAAGAGTACAAACAAGTGAGCTAATTAGGTTAGAGAATAAGCTAGCTGGCTAGTCAGCTAGTATGATGATGTTGTGCTGTTAAATGAGATACGTTGACTAATGTTAATGTTACTGTATCATAAATTGCATGTGCAGGCAGCGTAGCATATTTGAAAAGCATAGCATATTTTTAAAAATGCCTTTTCTTAATACTACTGAGAAGAATAACTTCAAAAGACTAGCAGCTAGTTTGAATTCCAAACCATACATTTAAAATACTACCAAATACATCCGTTGTTTTGAAACGATGGGTGTTGTGGTTTTGTATCCACGGTTCTGAGTTTACGACATAGAACTCCATCAGAACTCTCACTGGGAAGCACAGCTAGGGACAGAATGATGCGCAGTGCCCTCATAGAACCGTTGTTTTTGAAAGGTCTGTTTAAAAGTTTGAAAAACTCTTTTTAAAGCTTCTTAAAAGGTTTGTTGTTTTGTTTAATTTTGAAATATGTATTCATTCTATTAAATATTGTGTAGTTCTAACATTATAGGCCTACGCTTGATATCTTGAACAGACTTCACCTAAAAGGTTGTTAATAAACAGTAAATTAAAAAATGTGATGGACCCTTGTGGACATTCCGTTTCTGATCTCTTAAGGTGTTAAGTAGTGTTAGTTACTGCATATGAAACCAGCACCATTACAGTATCGAGTAACGTTTTAGTACCACATATTGCGATAATAAACCTAGTATTGGTAACAAAGTCAATCCACTTTTGGAATTGTGACAACACTAGTTTAACACTAGTTGGCAGCTATAAATGGCCTCTGCAGCATGGACACCCACCTCCCATGTTTGGCTCAGCCTGCTCACCGCTGGGTTCCCCATGCCCATGACAATGGCCAGGAAGGAGTTCAGGTTCTTATTTTCCTTACAGCTGAAACCACAGAAACACACCTGTACATCAGACTCAGCTAACAGGTCACACATCATCAGCAGCTGGGATACATCCTACAGGTGAACATCACACAGCGCTCCAGAGGAGCTTTGTGCAAGTGCTTCTATAGCTAGTGTGAATGAAAATGGAAACTCAGCACCTGCATGAGACGATGCATAATGTTGTTTATTAACTGAATTGAGTGTGTATGTGGGCGCGTATTTGTGGGTGAGGATGATTTAATGAGTGACAGAATGAAAGAATTTCTTTTACTTACATTATTATTAACTTAATTCTAATTGATTGATTGAAGATTACAGATCATTGATATCAATTTACTATCAGCTTATTTCCTCTATGCTTTGGCAATATTGTATTTCCTGCCAGTAAAGATACCTGAGAGAGAGACCTGGCCCCAAACTGCCTCCTCTGTACACACACCAACAATCATTCTGTATTCAGGACAGACCTGGCCCCAAACTGCCTCCTCTATCCAGACCTCACTCCTCAGTTTGGCATGCTTGAACCTGGGTGAACCTGGGCCATTCTCCCAAATGCAAAATTGAGCACTGTTATAGTGATTAGGAGGATCGCAGCCAGAATGAGAGGGTGAGAGAGCACACTTCCCTGACCAGCACAATGTGCTGAGTAAAAGTAAGATTTGAGTTTTAACAACTCTAACATGACTAACCTGAACTCCTCCAAGTCTCTTGCAGGATCAGCCATAACTAATTTGATTTAACTGCTTTTTGTTGTTCTCTCTGTCCATCAGAACCCAGACAGCTTCAGTTATGTTGAGTCTGGGACTCTGAGGTGGCCAATCTAACACTGTGAGTATTCCATCTGCAGACATCCTCTTGCAGTAAATTATAATTCTGCTTGTTAAGTGTTTTGGGTATCATCATGCTGAGCCGATACCGTGCCTGACAGAAGGCTGCAGTCAGGTAGACAATGTCCTCCTCTTCAACTCTGCTACTAACATACAAGCATCTTTGTGCACCACACATTTAAAATCTACACTAATACGCTATCAGAAGCACTTAATATTGACCTCCAACCCAGAGCACAAATGGCCATTTTTGGTATCACAGATAGAAGTTATTCTGCAACAAGGAAAAGATATAAAAACATCATTGCTTTTACAACGCTGATTGCACGCAGAAGAATATTACTACACTGGGTATCCAAAAATCCACCTTAAGTGTCTTTGTGGTTGAACGACATGATGCAATTAATACAGTTAGAAAAGATAAAATACACACTCAGGGGATCCAGGGACAAATTTTTTTCCATCTGGGGTCCAGTGTTGACATACTTAAGTGGACTCAAAACTATGCCCACTTAGTACCATTCAGCAGTCCTTTTCCATTTATGATATTTATCCATGTAAACCTTAGTTTATCATGTATAGCTTCACTAATTGTAAATTTATGTGTATGTTCCTTTTGCTCTTCTGGGTGAGTGTAGTTTATGTTCTAGATGGGTGGGGTGGGTGGGATGAGGAGTTGTCAACCATATGCACACATTGAAGATTATGATGGGGTTAAAAAAAAAAGGTACGAAGATTGTTTCAAGGACCTTTTCTCTGTTCTATGTCTATGTACATACCCTGTATTATTGATGCTCAATAAAAATATATTTAAAAAAAAAAAAACTACGCTAATTGCTGCATAAGCCTTTCCGCTACCGTTTGTCACCATAGTACAATAAGTCTTTCGCTTACTGTAGTCTTTTGAGTGTTGCCTTTCAGCAACAGCAGTTTCTTAGCTGCAACATGCCCCACAAGACCATGTCCAGTACACCTCCTCTCCCAGTATAAGTGTGCATTTTGGCACCAGCTGAGTCTGCCTTTAGGCTCTATTCATCAGATGCATAAAGCTTTGTGGGTCTTCCACACGGTTTTCTGTCTTCATCTTGCCCAGTATCTCCACATTTCCTCATTACATTTTGAACACCACATCTTCATCTGGTTACTGCTCTATTAAAATGGCCTTGGTGATGCTGAACTATGATTTAATGTCTGTCAAACTGTTGGCTATTTCCATGCACCAAATGTGATCTTTTAGCCACCTGAAAAATCAATAACTGTTTGGAAAATAAAATTAACTACTGACAGTTTTATTGTATTAACATTTACTACATTATTACTTATCTATTCAAATATTACCTAGTGTTTTTCCAAGTAAGTAAACATTTCCTGGTCACAGAGCTTTAAACACTATTTACTCAGGTAGCCTCAGACTCTTGCTCAATACTATAGATCACCAGCACCCTCGTGTGGCTGAAATGCAAACACTTCCTCAATGCACAGAACTGTAACCTTGCTGTTAAGAATAAAGTTACATTCTTTACTTTTAACAGTAATTCATTAAATCAAATACATCAGTACTACAGAGAGTCAGGCTGTCACTCACTGTGCTGGTGTAGAGAGACAGGCTGTGACTCACTGTGCTGGTGGTAAGGGGAGACAGACTGTGACTGACAATGCTGGTGTAGGGAGTTAGGCATGTGACTTACTGTGCTGCTATCTTGATGAACTTCTTGAGCAGCTGCACACGCTTGTTCAGCTGGGTGCACAGACACACTTCTGTCACCACCCATAGCTGCACCTCATTGAACCTCCGCAGGAACAGGTCCAGGTTGGCTGTGGTCTTCCTGAACTTATGCCGTCCAAACGTGTGGTATATCAGCTCATGCTGAGGAGATGGGCAGGAGATGACATCATAAAGGAAGGCCAAAGGATGAACATGTATAACCAGATGGGTAATGCATATTCAGAGCTGATAATGGCATCTCTGCATGCTTCAGTACTTGGCCTGACCTCATGGACACAGTTGAAGAGCTCCCAGTCATAAACAGTCATCTGATAGGCCAGATCCTTAGAGCTCATCAGCTCAAAACTTCCCATGGTCCCCAGCGATGGCCCTTCCTGCTCTGGCAGAGGTGTCTAAAATGAAGTTTGTAAAGTAAGTTAACTTAGTG
The DNA here is from genome assembly GCA_019788955.1 of Albula glossodonta. Classification (NCBI taxonomy): domain Eukaryota; kingdom Metazoa; phylum Chordata; class Actinopteri; order Albuliformes; family Albulidae; genus Albula; species Albula glossodonta. The sequence continues at coordinate 1,050,749 of JAFBMS010000892.1, read as the reverse complement.
GCAGTTAGACATGTAGATGATATGCACAATGATTTAAAAAAGGCTTTCTAAGTTTGTAGAGAAAATCAATGCGAGAAGAGAAGTCCCTAAGGGGTAGAGTTTGGGCATTGTGGGCCTCTCCCTCCTCTGTGCTAAGCATGCTGGGTAAGAGGCATTTGCTTTTACACACCAGTGAATCCATCTGGTCTCTTTGGCAGACAAACAGACGTCCGTTGATGCTGAGAGTGGAGAAGACTGAAACGTCATCTGGCTTCAGCACCGTCTTGTCTGTAAATGGACAGATGCCATGTCCCTTTGTAATGTCATTTAGTGAAAACAACACAAAACACTAACACAACATAACAAGCTTCACTGCCAAATGAATTCTTCCCTTCAGCTGCCTTTGCATAAATACATTATGCTATAAATACATAAATACTATCACTCCAGTACAGAAGCTGTGCTACAGAGTTTCAGTAATGTTAACACAACGCACACAAGGCCCTTAACTGACTCTTAATTCAGGTAGCATACAGAGCAGAGGCTTACATAGCAGAGGCTTTTTGGGGTTCCTGTTCCAATAGGTCTCTGAGGTAGCACTCTGTCCTCTACTTTTAGTTCAGTTTAGTAACACCATTACTAATGGGGTGGGCAGTTTCGACTGTGTGGGGTGGGCAGTGTGAGATGGGCAGTAAGGGGTGGGCAGTGTGAGATGGGCAGTGAGGGGTGGGCAGTGTGAGATGGGCAGTGAGGGGTGGGCAGTGTGAGATGGGCAATGTGGGCTGTGTGCGATGGGCAGTGTGGGATAGGCAGTGTGGGCAGTATGGGATGGGCAATGTGGGCAGTGTGCGATGGGCAGTGTGGGCAGTATGGGATGGGCAGTATGGGCACTGTGATATGGGCAATGTGGGCAGTGCAGTGTGGGGTGGGCACTGTGGGACGGGCAGTGTGGGATGGGCAGTGTGGGGTGGGCACTTTGGGAAGGGCAGTGTTAGATGGGCACTGTGGGATGGGCAGTGTGGGCACTGTGGGATGGGCAGTGTGGGCACTTTGGGATGGGCAGTGTGGGCACTATGGGATGGGCAGTGTGGGCAGTGTGGGATGGGCAGTATGGGCACTTTGATATGGGCAGTGTGGGCAGTGCAGTGTGTGGTGGGCACTGTGGGATGGGCAGTGTGGGCACTTTGGGAAGGGCAGTGTGGGATGGGCAGTGTGGGATGGGCAGTGTGGGATGGGCAGTGTGGGCACTGTGGGATGGGCAGTGTGGGGTGGGCTATTTGGTAAGGGCAGTGATATGGGCAGTGTGGACAGTGTGGGCACTTTGGGAAGGGCAGTGTGGGATGGGTAGTGCGGGATGGGCAGTGTGGGATGGGCAGTATGGGCACTGTGGGATGGGCAGTGTGGGATGGCCAGTGTGGGGTGGGCTATTTGGTAAGGGCAGTGATAGATGGGCAGTGTGGACAGTGTGGGCACTTTGGGAAGGGCAGTGTGGGATGGGTAGTGTGGGATGGGCAGTGTGGGCACTTTGGAAAGGGCAGTGTGGGATGGGTAGTGTGGGATGGGCAGTGTGGGCACTTTGGGAAGGGCAGTGTGGGATGGGTAGTGTGGGCACTTTGGGAAGGGCAATGTGGGATGGGCAGTGTGGGCACTTTGGGAAGGGCAGTGTGGGATGGGCAGTGTGGGCACTTTGGGAAGGGCAGTGTGGGATGGGCAGTGTGGGCACTTTGGGAAGGGCAGTGTGGGATGGGCAGTGTGGGCACTGTGGGATGGGTAGTGTGGGATGGGCAGTGTGGGCACTTTGGGAAGGGCAGTGTGGGATGGGCAGTGTGGGCACTGTGGGATAGGCAGTGTGGGATTGGCAGTGGGCTCAGTGGCATGGTTTCAGCTACATATACATTTACCACACTGCTCTGGGATCAGCCCAGCTGCTCCTCAGGCCTCTCATGCATGCTTCAATACCTAATTCTAACCCTAACCCTAAGTCAAACAAGTGTGGTGTGTAAAAGCTAATTGTGAGAATTGCTCCTTCATTCAGTAATCATGTTTAGAGGTTGGAAAAATCTATTTCTCACTTTTCTCTCCATCGCTTTCTGTGGCAGTGCTCTGGGATTTTAGTGTGTAGCTGAGACTGTTCTCACCCATGGCTGAGCTTATGCAAACCAGCAGCACGTCCTGCACTGAGGCTGACCAGTAGCCCTGTACTGACCTCCGGCTGAGCTTAGGCTGACCGGCAGCATGTTCTGCACTGAGGCTGACCAGCAGCACATCCTGTACTAAGGCTTACCAGCAGCATGTCCTGTACTCACCTCCAGCTGACCAGCAGCACATCCTGTACTAAGGCTTACCAGCAGCATGTCCTGTACTCACCTCCAGCTGAGCTGAGGCTGACCAGCAGCAGGTCCTGATCCGTGCCCAGTTTGTCAGCCACAGTGCTGATCACCTCCCTCACTGAGGCAGCCAGTGGCACACGGATAGTGGTGTATGTGTGATCTAAGCAGTACACTTTGAACAGGACTGGGGAACAAACACACATCAAGAATTACGGTTACAAGGAGTAACTACCTAAAGCAATACCAATCAGTCAGTGAGCACAGCAAAGATCTGTCTGAGGTCCAGGTAATTACCCATCAGGGCCATGAATCAAGTGGAGGACAGGAGAGACAGACTCACTTTCATCACTGCTCCTGATGGGCTGTCTTTTCTGAAGCCTCTCATCACCCATGCTAAACTGCCGCAGCAGGACTTTGTGCTGAGACAAAACAGGACTGTCAGTGATGCAGACTGGGGAGAGGAGAGACACTGAAACAATACAGACTAAACAGACAGCAAACCCACAGAGCACTGGCTGAAGAGAGTCTCTTAGCTAGCTTTAAACACACAGCACTGGCTGAGGAGAGTCTCTTAGCTAGCTTTAAACACTCACAGCACTGGCTGAGCAGAGCCCAGAAATGCCTTTTACCGTGAACCCAATGATCTGGTCTTCGTGTGGTTTCTGTAGAAGTAGCGCTGGTCAAAAGTGAGGGGCTACTCTAATGCTTGTTAACTTGTTCATTTTTTGAACACATTAATACTGCGGATGGTGCCGGTCCATTTCAGGGTTTCATGTCAGCTCCTGCTCTTACTTATGTAACCAGCCCCATCATTTATTTGACCTAAAACGTTTGATAAAGTCCTGAGTGACAGAAGCATGTCTGTCCTTATTTAGAAATGTATTGGAGAGGACTGATATAGCAGTGATCCTTGTGGTACACAGACACCAGTGTACACCCCACCCTCCTGGAATGGGGCTATGCACCCCTGTGCTAGGGAGCCAAATGGGGCATCACCACACCAGCAGCTAGCAGAGTGGCCAGGCAACAGAATTTTTACATACAACTTTGGAATACAAATTTGAAAAAATACATGACATATTAATTACATAGCCCTAAAATTTTACAGTCTCTCATTGTTAGAAGTTGACACCAATAATTTATTTTTCAACTAAGATCATATTGTTGCATACATTTAAAAAAGTACATTTTTTGAAATTAGTGTATATTTAATATGAAGAATATAGACATACATATCATTTAAAAAAAACAATTTGAAAAGGAAAGTACCTTTTTCTGGGAAGAATCTGCATCTTCAGAGCTGAAAATAAAACCAAAGACAGTGTGTACAGTACCCTTCCATGTTTGAGAATGTGATAAATGTGACACATCATTTTTCCACACACTCAATGCAAGAGCAATTGTAACACAGGCAGCAAAATACAACAGTCCATTGAAGACTGTACTTCGCTGCTCCTGGTATCTGCTATCCTCTGTGTTTCTGTGTGGCACATTAGCAGATGCTCTGTGTTTCTGTACAGCAGCGTTAGCAGATGCTCTTTGTTTCTGTACTGTAGCGTTAGCAGATGCTCTGTGTTTCTGTACTGTAGTGTTCGCAGATGCTCTGTGTTTCTGTGCGGCAGCATTAGCAAATGCTCTGTGTTTCTGTATGGCAGCGTTAGCAGATGCTCTGTGTTTCTGCATGGCAGCGTTAGCAGATGCTCTGTGTTTCTGTAAGGCACATTAACAGATGCTCTGTGATTCTGTATGGCTTCTGTGAGGATTTACACCTTCACAGAAGGTATCACAGAAATATGAAACTCCATTGACTGTCTTAAAGGCCAGTAGCAGTAAAAGGATTAACAAGTTTAATATAGTAATCTATACAAAGTAAATCATAGTTACTTAACACTGACAATGACAAATGGACACAGACAGGCTGAGGGACCCATCTACACACTGGAACAGTCCTAATTGGCTAATTCTATGGCAACCATTTCCCCACCAAACCCTGTGTGCACATACTTATGCTTGACCATCTTGCCGAGTTCAGGCAGCATTTCAGTCAGCCCAGGAATCAGCTTGGAGTCCTTGCATACAGACATGTAGAGTTCCTGTGGCACAGAACACACAGTAATATTTATAACTCATCAGCATGCCCATCCATCACATGCACAAAGTAGTTTTGACACATCTGTATTCATACTTTTTTTCTTGCCACTGAAGTGTTTAGAGAGGTTTCTGAGTGTGTGAGTGTGTGTGTGTGTGTGTTTAGAGAGGTTTCTGAGTGTGTGTGTATGCATTTGGGGAGGTTTGTGTGTGTGTGTGTGTGTGTGTGTTTGGGGAGGTCTGTGTGCGTGTGTGGTTTAGGTGAGGTTTGTGTGTGCCTCTGTATGTGCACATCAGTCAGTAAACCGAATGCAACTTTCTTTTAGGGATTAAATCATATACGTTGCCATCTGCAACTTTGCTTGTCCCGCTCTCCATTTTCACCAGCGAGTTAACTTCTGCGCTGGCCGCAGACTCTCATGAGTCGCAATAGACTAGATCTTCTGAAGTAGGCTGCAAAGCACATTTAAAGAAGCATCAAGCTAAATGCATAGTTATCGTTAAGCTATTATCTATCCTGAAAATGAAAATGATGATAATATTGTCATGGTATTGTGTAGCCCTAGTGTGACTGTCTGTGTGTGTGTGTGTGTGCATACAGGGGGATGGTGCAGACTGACCTCCAGGAAGGCCCGCAGAACCTGCTCCTCCTCGGGGAGCTGATCACCATGGCTGCAGGCCCATTGTAGCACAAGACGAATGACCCGGCACTTGCTGCTCAGGGCATAGTCCAGTGTGTCTGGCTCCGAGCCCTGAGGAGTCTGAGCACTGTAAGTGCACCAGGGTTAAGGAGGGAATGGCACTGAAACTCCACAGCTTGCCTCATTCCCACACCCCTAACTGCAGAGGATCCTGGCTCCACTATCATCCTGCTGCAGCACAGCCTGCAGATACAAAACTCACAGAAAACACTGGTCTACCAAAACAGGTGTGGGCCCCTCTAATGCCATTGCAATCAAAAAATCTTTAATTTACTGTTCTTTTCAATACAAAAAGTGACCATTAAACCACAACAATGTCACACTTTCCATTGATTAAAAAAGATAACATCATAATTAGCCAAAAAGACATGTCCTGGCATGATGGCTAAACAAGAGCATGTGTGTAAAGTAACAGGTTGGCTAGCAAACACTTGTAATGCTAAGACCAAAACTTATAGAAATCAACTTTATGTTGCAAATGAGTGGCCACTCAGGTAAAATGTAAGCTGCCTACCATAATTAAAATAAGTAAATAAAAATAAGTAAAGTAGCATAGCTAGCATGCTATAAGAGAAAACAACGATATGTAGCTTCTTATCCTTATTAGCGCCATTGAAAAACAGGCAAACAATGCTTCAGGCAGGCAGGGGGGCTGGAGGATATTGAGCCATGAGCAGAGGGCATAACTGAGTGCTGGAGATGAACACACTGTGCATCAGGATAAAGTCATCCAGAGCAGTATCTGTGGGACAGATAAATGTCAGCACAGAGTCACAGAGAAACATCAGCACAGTCTCACAGACAGAGATACATCAGCACAGCCTCACAGACAGAGAAACATTGTCAATACATGTGTGACCTTCAGCACTTGGCCGAAATGTTCAAACCCAATACATATGCTGGAAGATGGCTGGTGTGCTCGGTCCCCTTATAAGACACTTACAAATACAACAGGCTACCTGCACGTTTGCAAACTAAAATTTCAACAATATTCTGGGCAGCTTTATAGTCTATTTTTACCCATTTTTCTCATAAACCACAAAATCTCTGCACTTCATGTCAGTCTTCAGCAAGAACAAATGACTGTGTTTTCTGGCATCTGTTTCAGAGCTTGTTTACATTCAGACCTGCATTTGTGAACACTCACTCAAAAAGTAAAGACACCTGTGAGCCCTTTGCAGGTAGGACACCTGAAGGCCATTTGAAGGACCTTCCAGGTCATGCCCAGCTGTGAGGGCATGCTGTCAATGGGCCTCATTCGTCAATATTTTCGTAAAACTGTGTGTAAATTTATGTGTCAACGGCTACGAACTAACAAATTCCGCCGGATTTATCAAACATGCGTAAACACAGGATTTGTTCGTATTTCGTGCGTATGTTGATAAATACCAATCAATCGTAAATGACAAGCGCGTTCACAAAATTTTCGATTAGCATAAATCCACGCCCCTGAAATACCAAATAAGGAGCTTGAAATCCCATTGCTGGCAATGTAAAGAGGAAAGGCAGAGGAAAGGCAGAATAAAAAAATGTTTTGAAGCGGCGAAAGAAGTTTTGTTAATGGAAACAGAATAAAAAAAATACTTTGTTCAGAAGTGTAAGTTGTTTAGTGTCGGGGCGGGGAAGACCAAAGCCTGGCAAGAAATAACTGTTGCAGTAAATTCGGTGTCAAAAGTTCCGCCGTAAGCTGCAACAGGTTAAAGGAAAATGGTTCGACATGAAACTGGAGGCAAATTATTGGAGAGACGTCGTTAGCTGGAATTACCGTGGAGGGTGACCGGGATCTGATTTTCCCTGGTCTTGGATCAATCACTCTCCAATTCTGAAGGTAAATGTTTGTATACCAGCCTTATCGTTGCCATAAATCCTGGTGGGCAGCTGCACCCAGGCCCGCGAGGGGGCATGGTTGGCCAAAGTGATAACGTCATATGCAATACATCGTTGGGACCGTCATGTTTTCCCTAAATCAACTTGAAACAAATCCCTAGATCCTCCATAATCGTGTGCCCTCCCTTGCCTTTCCCTCCACTCTGCAGTCCCTCTCTCACGTCATTTTACCTTGTATAAAAATAACGACAACGATTGTACTAAGAACTGATATAGTAGCAGCAAGAGTACTAGAAGCAGTCAAAGAACAGCAGAACTTTCTGTTCAAAACCTGAAATTGTCATTGAAGATCATTATACCTGACCAGCATTGCAGTGTCATTATATCCAGAAAGTTATTTCAAAATGTCAAGTCCGGTAAGGTAGCTAACCGGCAAGCATGCTGTATTCTTTGGATAATTTTTTCAACTACCTTAAAATTGCAGCGGCAGTTATAATTGTTGCTTAGTAACGTTACCCACATTAACACGCTCAACATTCCACCAATGTGAAGTCAATGGAGGCGTTTTTTTAAGATTTGTAGTTTATAAAAGTATGAATCTATAGCTCAGAAAAATACAAGCAACTTAACCAGTACATTCACGCCAAGTTCGGTATGTCTACCTTAAAAACTGTTGGGGGAGATACGTCCAGAAGAACCAGGAATAATAACATTAAGAAGAAGAAGTAAAGAGTCTATAGAAGAACAGTAGTTTGCGCCTTTGGCAAGCAAACTAATTAATTTTATTAATCAGGGTTACACAAATGAAGCCGAATGACCTGTTTTAATGTTGAATCCAATAGTGATTTTATATAACACTTTGAACCGTTATAATGTTACGATATTACTGCCAAATAATTTGCTACTCATTTTTAATCAAATAAAAAATGAGTGAATGGAAAAATAAAAGCAACAACACGAAAAACAAGCTTTACATCCGTGTTTTTCCATTTACGCACGCAATACGAACATTTTAGAGCACTCGTGAAATTTCTTCGGATCCTACGGACAAACTCATATACGAAAACTTTGATAAATCCCACATTTTTTGCGTAAATGCATTTACGAACGATTTACGATCACATTTGTTCGGCTCACGTTTGATAAATGAGGCCCAATGTCTGCCAGCTGCTTCTCTGCCCATCAGACAATAACTTTTAAAACTTAAACATTTAACTTTTACTGCATAATGAACCTAACTGATAATGTCCACAAGGATACATGATGGCTGTTACTGATTTGCTTTACATCGCCTTTGCAAAGTTTTGACGTGGTGACTGCAATTTGCTCTCCTTGCACTGCTTGGGTTGTATTTGCATCCATAAGAGCCTTAGGTTTAGCTGCTCAGCCTCAGCTACCAAGCCTGATATGGTTTGGAGCTCTAAGCTCTGACAGAAATATGTTCACTGCTCCCCTTGTCTGCATGATCTGCATATCTCAATCTCACCTGGACTGTATGACCTCCACAGGCAACACAAGCCTAGTACTTTAAATGGACTTAATGTCAGGCACTGGACCTTGTCAGGGGACCAGTCTCACAGTGTTTTAGCAGACCGTTGGCACTCTGCTACAGCAGAACATTAGCACTGTCCTACACCAGACTGTTAGCACTGTGCTACAGCAGAGCATTAGCACTGTACTACAGATGACCGTTAGCACTGTGCTTCAGCAGACTGTTAGCACTGTGCTGCAGCAGAGCATTAGCACTGTGTTCCAGCAGACCATTTGCACTGTGCTATAGCAGAGCATCAGCACTGTGCTACAGCACACTGTTAGCACTGAGCTTCAGCAGGCCATTAGCATTGTGCTTCAGCAGACCGTCAGCACTGTGCTCCACCAAATCTGGTCAAACACACAATGTCATGACTGTCCATTAAATTCCAAATACAAATTAGCATTACTAGCATTAGCTTTTTGCGTTACTGCCAAACAGAGATGGTATCATCCACAATGAACACTCCCCCAGAAAGTGTCTTCATACCTACTCCATCAATAAGAGCTTGTTATTGTGCTGATGTTATTCTGGAAAAAAGAAAGGCCTTTCTTTGCCTTAATGAAAAATTGCTTTAGTCTAAATCTCAGTAAGAGCTCTCTTCCTGGCTGCAAATGCTTACACAGCACAGCCCTCTGGTTAGGATGGCTGCTTTGCTGTCATGTGCAATGAAACATCTGTTGCTAATGTAACATTTTCTGAATGTCTTGTCTGTAAATTACTCTATGCTTCTCCATTTCTAGCTGTGGTTATTTGTTGCCCACTAAAACCAAACCCTAACCTGACCTAAAACTAATTTGCTTTCGGGTGTGCAGGAGCTGCTGAAGGTTTCCCAAGGGTAGTTTAAGTATCTGATTAGTTGTAAGTTGTGTATTTAGCATTTACCTGGACAGTGCTCGAATTACATATATCCAGTTTTGATAGAGCCTAATTTTTCTGTTTTGCTCATTTTGTGGTTCTGAGCAGAAACACAGGAAAGTGTTCATGAGAGTTCAGGGAATGAAGAGACAAAAAGAGAATGATATACAACAGCAATTATTTCAACTACAGCTGGCAACAGACACATTTTGCATTTGAGTGCAGTAACCTCAACACTGGAATTATTATTTTATTTTACTTTAATTATTAATTATTGAAAATTTCATTATGACAAGAGCCTAACATGGAATAATGATCAGAGCCCTCTCCAGTACCTGGCTCGGGTACAGGGGAATCCAAGCGCATATTCTTCAGTAAGTGTTCCAGTATCTTCTCTGGCGTTCCAGACATCACAGTGTATCTGCAAGTGTACAGTTCAGTGGCAGGTTTAAACCTCAGAGTGACATCATTGGACAAGCAGATTCAATATTTTTGCAAAAATATTTACAGCCAAAAAAATAAAAGATACTGACAGTGGCTATGATTTCTTGTTTATGACGTTCATTACTCAATTCCATAACCAAGAAATTCTAAATTGTCATTTGGTTTATTCAAAATCTAGACAGCTACCCAGAACGTGAGGGTGTGACTTTGAGCATTAGAGACAGGGTGGAGTATTACTAAAGGGAGTGAGTGAGTGTTAGAGACATGGTGCAGTATTAGTAAAGTGACTTTGAGCATTAGAGACAGGGTGCAGTATTAGTAGAGTGAGTGAGTGTTAGAGACATGAGGAAAGGAGGGGAGGAAACGAATGGAGGAAAGGAGGAAAGGAAGAAATGAATTGAAAATTGGAAAAGCTAATCAGATTCGCCCGTCATCAAAGTCGATGTCGGCTTTTGATGAAGTAATAATTTCGACTGGCTCTGAGGATACCAAAGCCAATCAAAATATTCTGTGGGATAGTCTTTTAACCTGACTGGTCATGAGCACAATGATGTCACCCAGAAATGTGAAAAGACTTCCGCGGTAGGATACATCGATGTCTCCTCCGTTTGGAGGAAACGAGAAAGAAGGAAAGGAGGAAAAGAGGAGGCGAGATTTCGCTATGGAACAGTGGAGGAAAGGAGGACACATAATCAGCTTCCGGGGCACGGAGGAAAGGAGGGGAGGAAAGGAGGAGACGAATTTGAGTATTGGAACGCAGCCTGAGTGTTAGAGACAGGGTGCAGTATTAGTAGAGTGAGTGAGTGAGTGTTAGAGACAGGGTGCAGTGTTAGTAGAGTGAGTGAGTATTAGAGACAGGGTGAAGTATTAGTAGAATGAGTGAGTGTGAGAGACAGGGTGCAGTATTAGTAGAGTGAGTGAGCATTAGAGACAGGGTGCAGTATTAATACAGTGAGTGACTGAGTGTTAGAGACAGAATACAGTATTAGTAGAGTGAGTGAGTGTTAGAGACAGGGTGCAGTATTAGTAGAGTGACTTTGAGCATTAGAGACAGGGTGCAGTATTAATACAGTGAGTGACTGAGTGTTAGAGACAGAATACAGTATTAGTAGAGTGAGTGAGTGTTACAGACAGGGTGCAGTATTAGTAGAGTGACTTTGAGCATTAGAGACAGGGAGCAGTATTAGTAGAGTGAGTGAGCATTAGTGACAGGGTGCAGTATTAGTAGAGTGAGTGAGTGTGAGAAACAGGGTGCAGTATTAGTACAGTGAGTGAGTGTTAGAGACAGTGTTGGGTTCTGGTCGGCCAGGCAGCTGCTGATGTAAAAACCAAGCATATGCTGCCTTGGTCATCCTCTGGAGACATAGGAGGCATGTGGCGGTGGTGTGTCTGCAGTGCAGAAAGAAACCAGGTCTCATCGTCATGCAAGATGGAGGAACCATGTCCACAGCCACCTCCTGTGTCATTAGGAGAGGGTTGCTGGGGGAAACTACACAGTTCAACTGAGTCTGGGTGGGAAAATGAAGGGGATATCCAAAAAAGAACAGGAAAAAGTGGCAACTTCTCAATTTCTGGCAGTTGTATTAGGGGCAACACTTAAGCGGCTAGCTTGTGAAAATAAGGGAAAAAAAACTTGCTGCACTGTCCAAGTAAAACTACAGTGTCTGTTTGGATTGAATATAGATCATGGTTATTGGGCTGTAGTGAGCAAAGGCCACACAGATCTATCACATTCATTAAATATATCTGCCACATCTATGAGATCAATAGGCTACAGAAGATTTGAGGAGAAGTAGGGTGAGGTAATTACGATGTGAGTAGGTTAAGGTTAGAGACAGGGTGTAGTAATTACAGTGTGAGTAGCTTAAAGGTTAGAGACCAGGTGCAGTAATTACGGTGTGAGTAGCTTTAGGTTAGAGACAGAGTGCAGTAATAACAATGCAAGTAGCTTAGGGTTAGAGACAGAGTGCAGTAATAACAATGTGAGTAGCTTAGGGTTAGAGGCAGGGCACAGTACTTGTAGTGGGCAGGTGTGGCTCCATGGTGGGAGCTGTGGGTGGTGCTGGGACTCTGCTCCAGGACAAGCACATCCTTGTCATGCTCCTTCAAACGCACCGTGTTGGCCTCTACATCCTGCAGGTGCATGACTCACAGTCACACGACTGCTCAAGGCTGCATGGCCAAGTACAACCACAGCAAGCACTGACCTCTGCACTGACCTTTCAGTATGCTGCCCAGGGAAGACTCAAGGATTTATAATGTTTAATCTACAGAGCAGTTTCAGAAGTCACACAAATTCAACCTTCCAGTCTTCTTTACTACAGCAGAAAGGAACTGAAAAAGATGAAAAGCTGGGGTAGAGTTCTTGTTCAGCTTTCCTCTCTATGAGCTCGATCAGCTCATAGCAGTGAGGATGAGAGGAACCACATCTGACCTGTTCAAACATCACTTGCACAGCCTCGTTGTCATAAAGTCATAGAAGTAGACTTACTAAAATCCCAAGTTAGTTGTGTTATTTTGCATGCACACCCAAAGAACCTGCATGCATCATGTCACTGATAAACTAAGAGTCACTTTATAAAAAAAACCCATCCGCCATAGGCCATATTTACCTAAGGGATGTTTGGAAGAGATCTTGCCCTTTAAGTACTGCTAACTGCTGCACAGGATGTCTGTCTGGAGTTAAGGCTGGCTTATACTTCATCAGGAGGCTGAGCTTAGACTGAAATCACAGAACAGCCTCTGTGTATCGTAAAGACTTGGGGAGAGATTTACTAATTACTCAATTTGCCAATTAAGGGCCAAATTTACTAAGGAATAGTACATAGCGATACTTTTGCGGCCGCAAACACCAAAATATTATCGCCCACTTTACTAAGACTTGGTCTAATTTCAATGTTTGCAGGTGATAAACTAAGAGTCATTATGTAAATTGACTCCAACGGAAAATAAGTAAATTCTTGAAGTGTTTTTGTGGTTCTTTTTTGGAAAGAAATTAAACTAATAAAATATTAAATAAATGTTAAACAACATTCCTAGCAATATTAAAGTAAGTATAATGGTATAGACTAGTTTACTGTTGTAAATTAAGACTACAATTTTTTTAAAATTCTGTTTTATTACAGGGAGAATGTGTGCATGTCTGACAAAATTAAGATGCGTCTTTCACCTAACAGCGTAAATCAGGGGTCAGTGGCAATGTCCGGAAATCAGGATAAAACTACCTCTAACATCATTGGACAAATGTTCTGGGAATATAATGTTAGCTACCATAAATGTTATTAGTTATACAGCAGTAACAAAAGCAAAGCCTTCAAACAGGTATGTGTCAGATTTGAGTCACTACAAATTGGTAAACTAGCCTGATGAGTTAACAATAACTAAGTTCATCAATAGGTAAGTTAGTCTGATGAATTAACATGAAGTTCATTTAATCAAATGTGCAAATTAGCCAGAAAGCTATCTAAGCATCTTTGTAGTCTGCCTGGTCATATGTCCAAGGATGCCCAAAATGACAAGAAACAGCTTCTCAAGAATAATCAATGATTTACTCTAGTGGAACATGCCTGGACTCAGTATTGTGACCTTTGATTATTAGGAAATTGTCAGAAAAAGGGAAATGTGTCAGACACAATTATTTTTCCTGAAATTTCTATTGGCCTAGTAAATCACATGATATTTTCTATGATAAGTCTATTTGCATTATACTATGGAGGCTCTTTAATGAAAAACACAAAAACAAAAGGAAAATGCAAAAACAAAAACTTGCACTCTTGAATCACAGATACAGCATACAGAAGCAAAAAGCTGTGGTCCTGAAGTGCAGATGCTACATACAAAAAAAAGCTTGCAGCCCTGAAGTGCAAAATGCAAACACAAACAGAAAACACAACAATGTAAACTTGCAGTCCTGAGGTGCAAAAAACAAAAACCAGCAGCCTTGAGGTGCAAAACACAAACACACATAAGGAAAACAGCAACATAGACATGCAGTCTGGAAGTGCAAAATACAAAAACAAAACAAAAACCAGCAGCCCTGTCCGGTCACAGCCAGGGCTAGGAGCGTTCCCAAGCATTCCAGTCACAGCTGGGGACGGGAACTGCTTTCTGGCAGGGCTGCGGAAGGGGCATACTTGCTGAACTTACCCTCAGGACCCTGTTGAAGTCCTCCTTGTCCACCCTCAGGAAGTGGCAGTTGTCCTCACGGAGAATGATGGAGGCAGCCCGCGGAGCGTCATTCACCAGGGCCAGTTTGCCAAAGTCATCGCCCTCATGCAGCGTGCATACAACCCCCTGAGAGGAGAAAAGAGCTGTGCTATCCGCCTGCTCACACAGCTGTCTGCCTGTTCACATAGTCTGCACACTGATATACAATAAACTCCATCCACTCTCACTTTATCTAAAATAGACCACCCATAGTGGTTAATTCAATAGCAATTGTGTTGCCAGGAGAATGACTGTTCTATGGCTGAAGTAGGCCTAGAGATTGACTGTTCTATGGCTGATGTAGGCCTGGAGATTGACTGTTCTGTGGTTGATGCAGGCCAAGAGGAAATGCTCTATTGCTGCAGATGCTCAAGTCCTATCTGAAAGACTGACCAATGAGGATTACAGTTCTACTGTAGAGTTCTGATCTAAGCAGAGTGATGCAGAGTGGATGTGGGCAGGTGAGTGGTGCTGGGTCAGTCTTGAAAACTCCCCAGTTCCAGCCCGGGGGGCCAAATTCATACCTTCCCATATATGACGACGTTAACAGAGCCCTTCAGGATGATGTACCATGAAGTCCCTTCTTCTCCCTGATTAAACACTGCAGATGAATGAAAATAAACACCTGGCCTCACACCTCTCACTCAGGCTTTTACCCAGACACCATAAACTGATATTTCCATGGGCAAAACAGCAAAGCAGAAAACAGGATCAAGCGCAATTATGGATTGAGACAATTTTACCACAAAACAAGACATATCTTCTCAAAGCTAGCTGAACACTCTTGAACACCAGTCAATTTATCTTAAAACAAGAAAAATAAGATTTCAAGATTTTTTGGCTTGTTACAGTTTCATTTTTACATTTTTACATTTATTCATTTGACAGACATTTTTATCCAAACATACAAGGACTGTTTTTTGAAGGGAGGCCAGACATTCAGCTCTGGTGCAGTGCAGTATGTCAACACCCCACAGGCCAGCGTGTGGGTGGTGGTGGAGAGGGGCGGAGCTATCTGCGGGGCAATGTGGGGGGGGGGGGGGGGCTGTACTCACACACGGTCCCAGCTTCTGCATGATGCTCGTATAACAGTACACCCGCCAGCTCCCTCTTGACCTGCACAGACAGGGCACTCCTGCTCTCATCACACTCAAACGCAGGGCAGCAGTGGTGACACAAGCAGATAGGGCAGGATCAGAGTGTGTGTGAAAAGTAAATCTCCACTCACAGTTGTGGTGAGGTGCGATAATGCCTTTATATGGAGAAGCTCTTCGTATACAATTTCTAAATCATCCACCGTCCTCTGGTCTGGCCTGGAGGAAATAAAGCTGCTATCAGTTTTTCAGGTATTAGCATCTAATCAATTCTCTTGGCTGAATTTATTAAAAATGGCTTATTCTTCTTTTAAAAAAATGTATGTTGCAGATTTAAATTTTGCTTTGCTGTTCATTGGAAATGCTGGGGAATTACAGAGCAAAATTATTCCATTCCACTCTAAATGGGAAAAAAATGGTGCGTTTTGCCAGGATGCTCAGAGATGACAATATGATGATCTCTCTTACGTTATTATTCATGTGGTAAAAAGTGGGATGGGGGGGGTTAGTGTTAGGGTGAGATATTGTGGCCCCTTTCTGGGCAATACTCACTGTTTTCAACAGGGGGTGACCTTCCCTGGTAGTGATCATTGCTTCCAACAGTAAGCAATACTCATTGTTGCCAGCAGAGGGCAGTACTCACTGTTTCCTGAGGATCATTCGCATGTGGGCATCAGGGCCAATCTGGGAGAGGAAGAGGAGGATATCCTGCAGCTGTTCCTCACTCTCTCTCTTTTCCTCCTCGCAAGGCTGGGGGGCATCTTCCTGCTCGTCTTCCAGGAAACGGTAGAACAGGTATTTGTCTTGGAAGTTGAGCTCCTTGTCCACTGCAACCAAAAAATATACAGCACATTAAAAATTCACTCTCACATGTGATACTCCTGTGAGCCACCCAGGACCCCCATGGACCTGTCGGTGTGCAGTGATACACCTTCAATAGATGATTCTTCATCACCTCTAGACAGGTCATCACTGCAAAAAACTCCTGAGCTCTTAGTTGACTAAAGGGTTCAATAAAAAATGTAAAAGTTCTGATTGTGCCAGTGCCAGGCATGACCAGTCTCGCATGGTGAGGGATAACTCCCAGAGAGTAAGACAAGGTGCTATGCCTCATCAAAAACATAGTGCCTCAGGTCAGCCAGTCACACAGTCAGCCAAGCACAATGTCGGCCCCTCACCTGTTCACTGTACTGAAATCTCACCACTTCAATGTTCGGGTTTACTGAAGAGACACACTTCAGGTATATTTGTGCCCATCTGTATGTAACAGAGAGGTGCTGAGGCTGAATCTGTGGGAGGTGCTGTGACTAACTCTGTGTGTATGACAGCCTATGAAAAGCCTGACATAGTGGATTGTGGGTCTTCCTGAGTGACACAGATCACGACCAGCTATCAGGAGGCAGGTGAGTGTGGGAGCAGGACTCAACGTGGTTGAGCAGCTATCAGCAGGCAGGTGAGTGTGGGAGCAGGACTCAACGTGGTTGAGCAGCTATCAGCAGGCAGGTGAGTGTGGGAGCAGGACTCAACGTGGTTGAGCAGCTATCAGCAGGCAGGTGAGTGTGGGAGCAGGACTCATCATGGTTGAGCAGCTATTGGCAGGCAGGTGAGTGTACGAGCAGGACTCATTGTGGTTGAGCAGCTATCGGCAGGCAGGTGAGTGTGGGAGCAGGACTCATCATGGTTGAGCAGCTATCGGCAGGCAGATGAGTGTGGGAGCAGGACTCACCGTGTTTGAGCAGCTATCGGCAGGCAGGTGAGTGTGGGAGCAGGACTCACCGTGGTTGAGCACACCCTCCTCCAGCAGCACCTGCCACATGCCCACAGCCTGAGTGCGGGAGTGAACACAGGAGCTCCACTGCATCTGCCAGTCCACCAGCTCAGCACCCACGCAACACTGCCTGCAGAATGGAAACATGTACATATTACACACTACGCAGAACACACACACACACATGCACACTCAACACACGCACACACACTCATGCTTGCACACACATCCGTGCACACACACACACTCAACACACACACACAATATACACACACTCGCACACACACACTCAACACACACGCATGCACGTGCGAGTACACGCTTTTAAGTTCTGTTTGAATGTGGAATGAGGTCTAAAGGGAACCTTAAGTCTCATTTTGTTCAGAGGACAGGATGAACAGAAAATTATTCTACCTGGCGAAAGGGAGAAACTAATTAACATGGTATTCTATAGGGACTAATACGAAACAGGTACTGTGCCAAACTTGGTCTTGTCTATGGGCACTCAGACAGTGCCATAAGGAAACCATATTGTCTGCAATAAACATACCTGTAAGTCCTCAAGTGGAACTTCCTATCACGGATCATTTGGGGGGCTCGGGACAGTATCATATTGCGTAAAATTTTTCCCGCTCTCAGGATCTTTTCTGATGGAACCTGTGGATATAACAGCCAGTTAATTCTGAAAGGCGTGCTGGCCAGCTGGGTCTGAAAATGATGTTTTGCCATCTATAAAGACGTCTGCCTTGACAACACTGAAGCTCTCGGTACCTGCAGACTGGATTTAGGGTGAGGTTTGGCTTCAATGAGAGGGGTCTGCAAAATAAAATGTGAGCAGAAACAGAAAAAATAAAAGGAATAACATGGAATGCACAAAAATGGAAAAAAATAGAAATTAAGGGTACTCAGCAACTATTGTGCCATATTTAATATCTAACTAGCTAATAAGACAGACACAATATATACAGAACCATGATATGAAGTCTAAAGGCCAGCCACACCACAGATTGCATTTCAATGAGCAGATTGACTTTGGCTCTCCTCTTCTGCGGGTTGGGTAGCAGAGCTACTAGCTAACACAAAGTCCCAGCAGAACTAGTTACTATTTTGATTGACCAGAATTTAGTGTGCAAGTACATCTGTGGCAATTATCTTTTAAATAACATGTTTTTTTAAATGTTTGGTTATCTCCTCTTCCCCATATTGTTCATGATAACGTTATGATTACATTTGGACACAGATGCAGACAAATCATTTAACTGAATAAGCAGTGACATAGAGTAGTGTTCTCACTCTTTTTAAGAAATAATTTTATGAGTAACAGATTAATTTAAACAGATTTATTTAACAGATTAACAGACAGTTAAGTATATTTTTCTCTCCATCTTGTACTGTCAGTAACTGGCTACTTACTGGTAACACTTTTTACCACTGCTGGTATTGCTGTTAGACTTTTAGAAATTCATTTTAACTATGGTCAGTTGGTAAACAGTGTTAGGTATGTTAACAAAACTAGGTAGATGCTTTATCGATTTGACTGAGCAAGCAGTTGTGTATTCTTGGGACATAATGTGACAAACACTGAACTAATGTTACCATCTGTGCTATCACTTACAGCAACAGGTTTGAAGTGGACTATGACCTTATTACAAGTCTTGATATACTGATTTTATGGACTGTCTTGCAAATTTTTATCCTAGCTAGGTCTTCATGTCTGTCAAATACTCCTTTGCTGCACTGAGAAACTCTTATTTGCAAATTAGCACCAAACATTCCCAGTGTTCCTTCCACAGAAAGTTATAGAGAAAATGAATCCTAATTTAAGCTGCTGAAAAAAATTCTCCATTCAGACGCCACCCGCCTGTTTCCAAACGGCTCAACATCCCCTCACTCATAGGCTTGCTTGTGCCGTGGCTCAAGCTTTTTCATTCTAACCAAAATAACGGAACAATAATACCAACAAAAAACAGAACAGAATTTTGTACAAAAATTTCCAGGTATTTTCTATACAAATAGGCATAAGAGAATGCTGCAGCTTCCAATACCTTTGTCCAAATTTACAAACTCATCATGTTAGGCCCCATATGGGTTTCAGTCCAGAAGCTTTAAGTGTGTATTCTGTGACTTAGCTGGCTGAAAATCTGCATTGCTTCTCAAGAAACTGCTCAATTTACTACGTAATTTGAACGTCTTTTGAAATTGGGCAGCAACTTTCAGGGATGTTGCTAGGTACTTGAACCATGGGCCTTAGCTAAGTCTGTACTTATTGCAATACACTCTTGCAAAACAACACAATAATCATGATTTTATAAAACGAGACACGGAAATGTCCACAGGGTGAGGTGAGACAACAACTGCTATAAATATGTTTGTGAGTGGTCCCAGGGTCGTCCTGTCTGCCATGTTTAAATTTAGCTGCATCACTAAAACAAACGCTGCATTTCTCCTTTTTTTAAAGAAGCTGGTGACCAAAGTGGGCATGGCTGCATCAGTTCCCACATCAGCAGCCCACAGATACTTATCTCTGACATTCCTGCATCACCTACCATCCCATCTCAAGCTTGCGTAACTTACACTTACGTTTACATTACACCATTGTTTTAAAGAGAAGTGTATTTAAGGTAAATTTCACCCCTATTTTAGAGAGCACTCTATTTAAGGTAAATTTCAGCCCTATTTTAGAGAGCACTCTTTTTAGGGTAGATTTAACCCCTATTTACACAACACTCAATTTAGGGTACACTTCACCCCTGTTTTAGAGCACTCTCTACTTACAGTAAATTTCACCCCTGATTTAGAGAGCATTCTGTTTAAGGTAAATGTCATCCCTGTTTTGGAGAGCATTCTACTTAGGGTAAATTTCATCCCTGGTTTAGACAGCAGTCTGTTTAGGGTAAATTTTGCCCCTGTTTTGGAGTTCACTCTGTTTATGGTAAATTTTACCCCTGTTTTAGAAAGCACTCTGTTTAGGGCAAATTTCACCCGTGTTTTAGAGAGCAGTCTTACCCATTGGGCCACCATGCCTCTATCACTGTAAAGATGATCATTTTACCAAAGTTCTTGTGTCTTTTTCAGGGCATCAAACATCTCATTGCCAAAGCCTAACTGACATCCATGTTTAAAAAAAAAAACATTACTGAGCAGTCAATATTAATAGCTTGCTATTCAAGCATAGCAAGTTAGAGGTTAGCATTAAGGGTTGTTCTCCTCCCAACACCACTGACAGTTTCTATACTGAGACATTCTGGCTTCATTCATTCATTAATTTGTTTATGTATTAATTTGGTGGTTACTATTATTTCTTTCTCATGTATTCTCATTTTGCTGCTTCCCATTTCAGTGAATTGATGTTGTTTCTTGTTTTGTATGAACAATTTCCCATAAAAATACATCAAGGAAACTTACATCGCAAACACATCTCAGAGCCTTGTGTTGAAGACCAGTGTCACTTTGGATTAATGCTTTATGATTAATGCTCCCTGTGACAGAGCCAAGGGCACAGTGATGGTAAAAAAATTTTTAAACAACCATGTTTAAAAAAAAAAACATTGTTTTTTTTTCTAAACAGTGATGGTAAAATTTTACCATCACTGTGGTTTTAGTGGTTTTGGATGGAATGCTGGAGTCACTCTTATGTAATATGTGGCCATATTCACCTCATTAACATGACTTGATTATCATGTCAGTTTTGATTGTGTCTAGGATTCAGTCTAAACTGAGGTTTACATGTGATCCAGCAGAGAAGCCTTATGCTGTATTAATAGGGGAATGCTTACCTTATTCTGGTTTTCAGACATAGAGGTTACGGTCATGCTACTCATATGCCCATTGCCTGGCATCCCTGAGAGAAAAACACACAATGCACACATATCACACCCACATTTATATTCACAATACACACACACATCACACCCACATTTATACTCACAATACACACACATCACACCCACATGTATACACACAAGACACACACATCACACCCACATTTATACACCAACACAAGCCACATCTATATTACTCACACCTACAAATGTTGTATATGATCTTTCTAAGGTGGACTTACTGATGTACACTCAGACAACCCCACAATCTATCACATTGACCTTCCGGTTTAATACAGGTACATAAGCACCATGTACCTCTTTTCCCATCATGCTTAGCTTTTACAGCATCCCTCCTCCTCCCCTTCTCCACCTTCATCCTTTCCTTCTCTTTCTTCAGGAGAGGCAAAATAATCTACACTGTTCTCCCAATTTCTTTCAGCTACCTTAAATGGGGGGGGGGTTCCCCTCATCATTAGGACAGGAACGATTCCTCCCTCTTTAGACTCCAAGCCCAAGTAAATTCCCTGCAATATCTCAATAACATTCCTTATCAATAAATCAATTTTAAATGCAACATTGTTGTCTGAGAATTTGTACTACTGAACAAAGAGGAGGAGTACACACTAGTGCTACAGACTATCAGGGCTTAGTTTTCTTTGATATTTTTGTATCTGTAAAACCTAAAGAATTACTAGTCTGTGACACAAAAATACTGCTGGTTAAAATGTCTCTTGCCTAGTGTTTCCAATTGCTTTAAATGAAAATAAAGTGAGTGAAAGAGAGGACTCAGTCTAGTTGCCTGACCTTGGAGAGGGAGAGCTCAGTACTCACTGTCACTGCTGGGACCACTTTCCATCACACCGTATGGAGGGGCAAGGAGGCCAGCCATGCACTGACCATATTTCTACAGCAACAAGAAAAACACGCACAGTTATACACCAGCAGAAAACCATGCAAATTTACAGACTGGCAGAAAACCATGCACATTTACAGACCAGTAGAAAACCATGCACATTTACAGACCAGTAGAAAACCATGCACAGTTACAGATCTGCAGAAAACCATGCATTGTTACAGACCTGCAGAAAACCATGTACTTTTACAGACTGGCAGAAAACCATGCACATTTACAGACCGGCAGAGAACCACACACATTTACAGACCTGCAGAAAACCACACATATTTGTACACCTGCAGAAAACCACCTACATTTACAGACCTGCAGCACCCTATGTCACACACCTAAAACCATTACTCACCCTCACTGTCACACATCAAAAATGATCTCACCGTGTCAATCGTTTGTGTCTCTCTTTCTAAAAGCAGACATCTATATTTACACCGGAGGGGGAACATGTACTTACACAGCACACAAGGATGCAAACACATGTTCAGCTAACCAAGCATGATATATAATCATGTTCACCAGATCAAACTAATGTACCATCCTCAGACCCACCTATCAGAAAATCCTCTCTCTTCACACAAATCACAGTCCAGGGAAGTTGTGGGCCAGGGAAAAGTGAATGGTCCTAGTGAACATGAGTGCGACACAGCCCAAGAGTTTCACTTCCCAGAGGAAACCAGGGCACTATCTTTGCCAGGACAGGAACCTCCAGACAGCGACTGACCTTCTGCCAGCTTCACTGCTTTTTCTGTTTGAGTAGTGTTGTGTATTTGTTTTTGATGAGGGGAAAAGGATGGGGTGGGTTGGATGGGGCAGGAAGGGATGGAGAGAAGCTGCAGTACACCCCCCCCCCCACCAAGTCTGCAGTTACTGTTACTGAGTTCCTCAGTTGCAGATCTCTCCACAGTGCTACCCTGTTACACACACACACACACGTATGAATACATGTGTGTTTGTGTGTGTCTGTAACAGGGTAGCACTGTGCAGATCTCTCCACAGTGCTACCCTGTTACACACACACACACACACACACACACACACACACACACGTATGCATACACGCACGCACGCAAGCACATGCACACACGCACACACTCACACATACACAAACATGCACTGATAAAGGACATTTTGAAAGGCAAAGCCGAAGCTATACCTGGTTTATCAGTGACCACACCTGCTGCTTTAGTCCAGAACCAATCAGAAACACTCATCAGCAGGCAAGGCAGGGCCCAGTCTGAGAGAGCCATTTAAGCACACACTCAGCGAATCAGTGTGTAAACTGGACTGGTTTGTTCACATGATTACAGGACCAGACCAAGGTTACCAACATCTGCTGACAGTATTACTTCCACAGAATTGCTTCCACAATTCAGTATACAGGGAAAAAGACAAAATCAGGTACTTCAAAATACTTCAATATGAGGTTCAAAAACCTCATAGACCTGGGCCTTTCAGACTGATCCATGAATTTCTGCTCCTGAAAGAGCTGTAGGTGATGGTAAGATGCAGTAGAAACTTTCAGTGTGCTGCAGTGCTTACTGTACCTGTACCTTGTCGGGAGAAGAACCTGCAGTTTATGGTTATTTGCCCTGATTTACTTTGTGATCATCTGCCCAGTTTATGGCCAAACTGCATGGGTATATTAAGTTGGACCTGGAAAAGCTTCATTGCTCAGTTTTTTCTGCATTGCCCTGCAGCTCAGTTTCTTCCCTTTAAAAATCAACCAATCAGTGTGTTCCAGTGTAGTACTCATCTTAGAAATGAGTGCAACTGTGTTTTAGAGTGCTACCTCTCCCTGAGTGCTGTTTCAGAGCACTACCTCACCCTAAGTACTGTTTCAGAGTGCTGCCTCACCCTGAATGCTGTTTCAAAGTGATACCTCACCCTGAGTGCCATTTCGGAGCGATACCTCACCCTGAGTGCTGTTTCAAAGTGATACCTCACCCTGAGTGCCATTTCGGAGCGATACCGCACCCTGAGTGCTACCCAGTTTCAAGGTAATTGAGTATTCATCAGCAGGCAGTGCTAGCTCACCTCCCACAGAGCCTTGAAGTGCTTCTGCTCGACGCGTAGCAGCTCGCTGCACTCACGTGTGACAATGGTGGCGTGCCGGGGGGTGTTGTCTAGGATGGACTCCCCAAAAGCTGTGCCAATCCCCAGAGTGCATATCGTGACGGCATCCTTCACATGGTACAAAAGCAAAGACACAGTTTAATAACCACAGTCCTGGTGGCCTTCCACATGGCTTTCCCACTGCCAGCTACATTTTTCATTCCCCAATGTTTTCTTCCACATGGGCCTCTCAAATCATTCTGCCTGGTTCCAGAGGCAAGGCGCTGGCAGTATCGTATGGTGCAAGACAAAAGCCCTTTTTCCATTACAGTTTTATTTTCCTAGAAATTGATATGCATCAGAGAGTTATTGAGACAAGGATTATGGAAAATGAATTCAACAAACAAATGTGACATTCTGAATTCATTCACTCAATAGAGGTGGATTCAGGGGAAAGCTGAATCAACTTTAGGTGATGAAAAACATTGAGGCAATGTAAGGATATTGTGCATGCTCAGAACTTAGAACACCAAGATTTTAGAGATTTTCTTCAAGGTTACCGATACCAATTAAGTACAATTGTACATTGTACAGTATACATAGTACATAAAATGGATACTTTAACAGGCCATGTATTTCTACTACAGCTGAGACATTCTTTTTATTGTCTATATAAGAAAATAAAACATGGCTGTGATGCTGTCATATTTTTTTTACTTTCTACCATACTATGAAGTTAATTTCTTAATAAAAAAATTGTTGTGAACATGGGATAGTAGGATGTTATGATACAAAGTGAACTGCTCCATTTTATCTATCAGGCTCAACGTCAGAAGTATAAAGTGGGAAAAAAACAGCAACCGTTTGTCGACACACTTGCAAGTTCAGTTGCAGGTAGTCTATGTAGGTTAACTACCCAGCTAATGGCTCAACAACATGTAGATAATGCTGGCAACCAAACTAACAAAACAGTATTTCCAAGGCTCTGCTCCATGACTTTCTCTGTTTATTACCCAATGCAGTCTGGCTCAGTAAGCATCTTATCCCTGTGATACGAAAGGTTAAATTACTGTACCAGTTCCAGGCAGTGGTGGTCGGTGAGTCGGAAACAGAGGAAGCAAACCTCACTTTTAAATCTATCATTAATTTCAACCTGTTCCTGTTAATCCACCTTGATTAACAAAAAAGCAAGCGATTTGTAGAATAATTAACACCAATGGGGAAACAGAGTAAATTATTACCAGTATCATTTTGTGATAGTATTATTTTTCTTTACCAAACTGTGTAGCATTTGTTATACCCACACATAGTAATTTGTGGATAATTGTACTTTTTGCTCTCTGCCGGACATCAGGGAATATTAATGTAAAATGCGCTTGTCTGTTTTGCAAGATTCTGCAATTTAAATGCTCGCGAAACACCATAGATTGTCTGAAGTTTGTGTGCTACAGAGAAAGCAGCGTGAAATGGTTTAACAAGGATGGCAATCATCTGAATACGTATTGAAAAACTAAACCCTTAATATGTTTTACATTGTGGCTTTCTTGTGTTACGATTCAAATTTATAAAATGGAAGTAAAGGTATTGATATTGATCTCAATTTCTGGAATAAACGTTTAGGTTAGAAAAATTGGATCTTTTATCTGTATAATGCATCTGCATTGAGTGCAATGCACAACAACATTGATTAGCATTTACTCTGTTTACGTGATTGGTGTTGATTATTCTGTGAATTAGGGCTGCCTCTGACCAAAGATTTTCCTAGTTGACCAGTAGTCATTAGTTCAAACCTTTAGTCCACTAGTCGTGAATAAATATAAATTGTTTAAACAAATGAATAGCCTAAATAAATATACAGCAAACTGAAACACTTAAAAGAGAAATCTCAGTGCAAAAATGAACTGGTCTACGGAGAAGTATGGATATCAGCATGGATATCTCCTGCATGGGTCCTGTTTTGTAGACCCACTCCCGCCCTGCACCTGCAGTACTTAACACCGCACCCAACCTGCTACCTGACATTAGCACTAATTTAATGCCTTACCCGGCTGACCCTTTTACCATAAAAACTTTGACCTGACCCACACCTGTATTTAAATAATTCAACTGCATCAGGTTCACCAAAAAACTTTATTTGCTCACTCCAGTAATGTTTATAAACTGATACAAGCGCTGGGACTGGGCTTCTCTGAATTGCCTGCATTTTTAGCGCATTGTTGGTGACAATCAGAAGAAAAAAAGAATGTCCATGGTTTTTTCAAATAAAAAACAGCCTGATCTATTTCACCTGCAGCCTACCCATGCACTACAAATTCCCGACCGCTCCCGAATGGAGATTGAGGGGTTTTTTTTGCAAATAACCGACTAATGAAAACTTGGTCAGCTAAGACTCTTGTCATCGACTAATGGTTTGATCAACTATTAGGGGGCAGCCCTACTGTAAATCGTTTGTTTTATTGTTTTTTTTTTTTTATTTTTAGTTTTATTGTTTGTTTTATTTAATCAAGGCGGATTAACAGGGTGAAATTAATGGTAGATTTAAAGGTGAGGTTTGTGCTTCCTCTGTTTCCAACTCACCAACTGCCACTGGTTCCAGGTCACCAGCCTTTCAGCAGGGCTCACCAAGTTCTGATGTCAACATCCTGCCACACACTACACCAGCAGTGCTGCTATGGTTTGTTTAGGGTGGAAAACAAAAAAAACGTAGATTTTAGTTTTTTCCACCAATTATTCTAGCCTAATTTTCCAACCACCAATGTTGATTAAGTCCTCTGTCAGCCGATTGGAAAACATTTTGAACATAGATACACATGAAATCTGCAGCGCTGTCACTCAGGACTTTATCAAAATTGTCAGGTCAAATAAATAACTTGACTGGTTACGCAAGTCAGAGCAGGAGCTGGCATGAAAACCTGAAATGGACTTGCCCTGTTTGTGGCCTGACTCCGGTGATGGGGCAGGTATTACATTCCCCTGGCACTGTGACCCATCCATAAGGATCAGCAGGGACTCTGGGCTGAATTAGAGCTGCTTCCATCACAACAATCCCTCCAGACCAGGGAGAGGACACCAGCAAACCTATCTGGGATCAACTGGCTACTGTTGTCAAGGCACTAAGAGGTAGCATTACGTTTCACAGGCACTCATGGATTGGATAGGTTACTGGGTTATAAAGCTTTATACCCTTTCCGCTGGGATAATGTAACAATACCTCTGCATCTGCCATGCTAAGAGTTATATGAGCTGCATCATATCTCTGGAGTGTCATTGTCTGGTAGTACTTGCCTGATGGTTGGCCGTCTCAGATACTTTGACATCTAGGGAGCCAGAGAGAACCGCATACCAGCTTGTTCCAATATCTCCTTGCCGGTACACTGAAAAAAACATTAACTTTGCCTGCATCAGCAGGTCTGGATTACAGCATAAAGTTCATGTTTACATCAAAGTTAGGGTTTCCTGGAATATTGTGAATTAATAAAATACGGATTTCCTTGAATCATATTTTCAAAAGGCATACCACAACATCTCTATCATAAATGATCAAACAATGCCTAAACGATTGGTGCATCCCTTGGTTTTTGCCTGTACACTCTTTTATTAAAAAGGTTCCAATCTAGCCTGATGTCAAAGGGGGACAGCATTTGGGACAGGACAGGACTTGCATGAGAAGGGTAGATCTTACAGGGGGACAGTGCTTGGGAAAGGACAGGACTTGCATGCTTGCATGTGAAGGGTGGACCTTACAGGAGGACAATGCTAGGGACAAGACAAGACTTGCATGTTTAGGGTAGATCTTACAGAGGGACAGTGCAAGGGACAGGACAGGACTTGCATATGAAGGGTATAGCTTACAGGGGGACAGTGCTTGGGACAGGACAGGGCAGGACTTACATGTGATCCCTTTCTCCAGGCACTCATAGAAACCACAGTGACAGATCTGCTGAAGCAGGCTAGGGTGGAACTTCTCAAAGGCTTTCACATCTTTCAGACGGGCCAATATGATATCAACATCCTCTGCTGATCGTTCCGAGGGCCTGGTGGTTAAAATTGTGCAATACCAATGACGCCAAGCTAAAGACTGCATCACAACCCTAACAGCTAACTCAACTTTTCAGGGAAAAAACGTTTTCTAGACGTTTTTTTATTGTCAGATGGAAACACTGTATTGCAAGTTTTTATTTAAATGAACAGTATATGTTACATGTTTCCTTTACAGTACTGTGATAGTTTTATTGATCTCTGGACTAATGAACAGTTTTCAAATGGCTTGTAAATTACCTTTTTGATTCTATTGTCGCAAAGTTGTCAATCAAACCCCATATTTCTGTGGTTCCTACAGACAAGTGCATGTCTGATGTTTATTATAACTGGATTAGAACGCACTGCCTCAGCCAACATTCGTGAAAATGGGGAAATTCGACTGAACTGCACTTACTGTGAGACAGAGCTACTCCCCAGTCATGACAAAGCTTTATATGCTGAATGAACCCCCATGTGATCAAAAGGAAACAACACACAAAGATAGTAATGCTAAAACATTAATATTTTTATGGTATCATAATGTATATAGTAATCACTGTAGTAACAGAAAACCATGGAGAGAATACATACAGAGAAAGAGAGAGTGAGGAGATTACAAACTAGAGGTACAATGATACTATTTGTTAGTATCAGTGCTCTGCTGATTCAGCACTAAATACTGGGTATTGGCATTGATGCCGTAGGCCCACTCCACTCTCACGCAACTCTGGCTTTGAGTCACTACACTCTCACTCATCTCACTCAGCATTGGCTGATCAGATCTGGCTTTGGGTCGCTGCACTCTCACTCAGCTCTGGCTATGGGTCACTACACTCTCACTCAGCTCTGACTTTGGGTCACTGCACTCTCACTCAGCTCTGGCTTTGGGTCACTACACTCTCACTCAGCTCTGGCTTTGGGTCACTACACTCTCACTCAGCTCTGGCTTTGGGTCACTACACTCTCACTCATCTCTCTCAGCATTGGCTGATCAGATCTGGCTTTGGGTCATTACACTCTCACTCAGCTCTGGCTTTGGGTCACTACACTCTCACTCAGCTCTGGCTTTGGGTCACTGCACTCTCATAGAGCTCTGGCTTTGGGTCACTACACTCTCACTCAGCTCTGGATTTGGGTCACTACACTCTCACTCAGCTCTGGCTATGGGTCACTACACTCTCACTCAGCTCTGACTTTGGGTCACTGCACTCTCACTCAGCTCTGGCTTTGGGTCACTACACTCTCACTCAGCTCTGGCTTTGGGTCGCTGCACTCTCACTCAGCTCTGGCTTTGGGTCACTGCACTCTCACTCAGCTCTGGCTTTGGGTCACTACACTCTCACTCATCTCACTCAGCATTGGCTGATCAGATCTGACTTTGGGTCACTATACTCTCATGCAACTCTGGCTTTGGGTCACTACACTCTCATTCAGCTCTGGCTTTGGGTCACTACACTCTCACTCAGCTCTGGCTTTGGGTCACTACACTCTCACTCAGCTCTGGCTGATCAGATCTGGCTTTGGGTCACTACACTCTCACTCAGCTCTGGCTTTGGGTCACTGCACTCTCACTCAGCTCTGGCTTTGGGTCACTACACTCTCACTCATCTCACTCAGCATTGGCTGATCAGATCTGACTTTGGGTCACTATACTCTCATGCAACTCTGGCTATGGGTCACTACACTCTCATTCAGCTCTGGCTTTGGGTCACTACACTCTCACTCAGCTCTGGCTTTGGGTCACTACACTCTCACTCAGCTCTGGCTGATCAGATCTGGCTTTGGGTCACTGCACTCAGTGTCCTGGCTGCACCAGTCCACACACCCTGAACATGCTGTTAAACAGGTTTCATGGCAACACAAAAAACATCTCAGCAGGACATTTTTTATTTAGAATTATCTAAAAACTCAAGCCAACCTGCAATATGCTTTGTTCTATCTGCAGGTCTCCAGACTGTTGTTTCACTGCCTGTCAGTAGATCTTTGGGTTGAATCTCTGCTGAGGTTACCACATCTCATTTGTGGTTAATGATTGCCCACTAACTAGCTAAGTTTAACAGTTTCATTGTGAGTGAACTGTCAGAACTCGCTGGCTGTTATCTGCAAAGACAAGTAATGTAGCTGTGTAGGTAGTCAGCTGCATGCATGGAGCAGCCATAGCTAGTGAGGGCCAGTCGTCATGTGAATCAGAAGAGTCATGTGCCATGGCATCATCTCTAGAGGAGGTCCCTGCAGTGGGCAAAACAGTTTGACTGAATTTGGGTTGGGGAAAAAGGGAGACAATGTTAAAAAGCTATTCTTTCTATTTTAACGGAATTTCTTTGTAACAAAAAGCAAAAGTAGCCTGATGTTGAGTAAATTAATGAATAACAGCCACACAGAACAAGGGTAAAAATCTGCTCATCACTGGCTCACAATAACTGCTGTTCTGGGTAGGACAGGTAATCCAAAATGTTTGGCCATTCATGTAACCAAACTCTGCTGGGTCAAAATATCCCAGGGCTGTGTACATGCTTTATTGACTCAGGTTACTGAAATTACCCAAAATTACCCTAATGCTTTATTAATTATGTCCTGTACCTGGCTACCATGAAAAGATGTTAATTTAAGTATGACCGGACGCTACTGTCTGACATTTTGACGAAGGAGAAGTTCCAGACTTCCAATTTAGCATTTAGCTCCCAGTAGTAGGGCATAAAACAATATCTCGATATTTTTTTTAAATGGCGATATACGACATATATCTATATTTCAATATTTTATCTAAAACACTGAATTTGTTTGAACACGACAACTACACACAGACTTTCGTTTAATAGCTGCTGTAAAGTTAAAATAAATTGTTCAAACAATCTAATTGCACACACAGCATGTCTTATGGCGGTAACGGTATCGTTAGCAGAGCTAGCCTCACGGTGTTC
Organism: Albula glossodonta; assembly: GCA_019788955.1. Taxonomy (NCBI): domain Eukaryota; kingdom Metazoa; phylum Chordata; class Actinopteri; order Albuliformes; family Albulidae; genus Albula; species Albula glossodonta. Next base: position 1,020,196 of record JAFBMS010000892.1, on the reverse strand, counting down.
GACGGATTCGTCGTTCTGCACTGGGTGGTGTGGTTTGAGGTGGTGCAGTACATTTGTGGTACTGCTACCTTTTGTTGCTGTCTTTTTCGGCATAATTTACACAAGACGGTGGTCTGTCTTCCCTCCTGAATCCAAACAACTTCCATACAACAGACACGTGACTGTTTCAAAAGTAGGTCTTCCTCAGCTCTACCAGCCTGCTCTTCGCGGTTCTCTTCCATGTTTTTAAACTTTAAGGATACCTGACACGACAACGATTGACGGGTGTGGGTACAGTGGAGTGAGTGTCTAGGAGAGTTTCAGAGAGAGCCCGTGCAAATGAAAGAGCTTCTGTCAGTTAAACGCTTCTGATTTTGAAAACAAACAAGCAAATCATAACACTGCAAACTAACTCTTAATTCGATATTAAGATATAGCAATGTTTTGTATCTTGTGTACAAAATTATAGATTTAAATAGAATAGGTTCGATTTTATAGAAATAATACATTCGATATATTATCCAGCCCTACCAAGTAGCAGCATTTCTGATGATGAATTCAGCAGGAAAATTAAAGACCTTTACTTAGATCATCAGAGAACAGTACTGTTTTAACTTTTCAACGCTACTCTTGTTATCATACTGGATACACTGTCTAAAGGACATGTAATTATTAATATTTCATAGATAATTTGTCATTCAGAACACCTTAGGCCATGTGCATTTGGCCTTCCATGTTTGATGCTCAATGAAAGCTGACATTAAATATTAATGCTTGTATTCTGGCTGACAGAAGATTAAGTGCAATAATGACAAACACAGGTCCCTGCTCACAAGGCCCTGTGTTGTTCATGGTCACTCCACTTCATCCCAGAATAAATAAGAATTTATTAACATGTGAACTATTTCCTTATTGAGTACCAAACCCCATGCCTTACACTAACTTTCTACTAACCAAAAGCATCCTATAGGCAGGATGCAGCAGATGAAGGACAGCCTGTTGCAAAGCCAGCTGTCAGACACAACACCATCCACAACAGGTCAAGGAGATGGAATCTTTGTCTACATACACAGGTCTTAATATAAAGGTTATAAACTATAAGTGAACAGAGGACTGCATATACCAGATACCCAGAGATCCGATTCATTAACTGTATGGAGCAGGGGTGCAAAGAGGCCTGAGTGGAGGTGAGAGGAACACTGCCAGACGGTTGGATATAGTACAGTGTGGAGGTTCTGCCCTGGGGACAGTGTGGAAGCTGCTACCCAAGGGACAGAGTGGAAGTTGCTACCCAGGGGACAGAGTGGAAGCTGCTACCCAGGGGACAGAGTGGAAGCTGCTACCCAGGGGACAGAGTGGAAGGTTCTGCCCTGGGGACAGTGTGGAAGCTGCTACCCAGGGGACAGAGTGGAAGCTTCTACCCAGGGGACAGAATGGAAGGTTCTGCCCTGGGGACAGAGTGGAAGTTGCTACACAGGGGACAGAGTGGAAGGTTCTGCCCTGGGGACAGTGAGGAATGTTCTGCCCTGGGGACAGTGTGGAAGGTTCTGCCCTGGGGACAGTGTGAATGCTGCTACCCTGGGGACAGAGTGGAAGCCGCTCCCAAGGGGACAGAGTGGAAGGTTCTGCCCAGGCGACAGAGTGGAGGATTCTGCCTAGGGGAACAGGTTTAGTGAGCCTGCCGCCCTGCGTAATCTCTGTGTGAGGAGCAGTTTTTCAGGCAGGTGACCTGACATCACGCCATGTTTACCAAAGTGGCGCTGATGAGTTAAATGGTCTGGAGCACCCTGCCGACCTGCCACAGCCTCCTGCCTCTACCAGCTGTGCTATTTTTAGTTCTGCTGCCCTCCCCCCTTCTTGATCTGTGTTTCAGCGGCTGTTCAAACACAGTGCTGTGTGCAGAGCATATAACTGCACCCCCATAAGACTCAGGGATTCCACACACCACTCCCACACACTGTGCAGGTGGGTGCACCACGCAGTTCAACAGCTTTATTTAATATGCTGTTACCAAGACATGACAATTAATATCCATTTTAAATGTTGAGATAAAGTAGTAATTAGCTGATATAAAAAAGCTGGTCAGCATTAAAATGGCATTTCATACACAGTCACTCTTTTGTCTTGTTTTGCCCATGAGACTCAGGGCGCGACACATCAGTGTGGAGTTGTTAGCATGCTCAACTTGAGTAGTAGCAGGAAATACAAACAGAAGACAGGTGGGACTGGAAGCTTAGCTGAGCCCTGACCACTGACATGGGCCAGGACTGAAAACCCCTCTCAGGAGTCTCACCAATTTACACCAAATCAAACCAAACCATGTCATATAATACCAAACTGAAGACCCATTTATGGGAAACATGTTAAAAGTATTGATTTTCACTAAGATGATCTGTTACATGTTTGAGCTGCAAATGTTTGAAAGTCCATACAAAGGTCACTGCCAAGAGACCCAAGTGCATCATAAATACATTATGAACGCCTTCCCCGTGGTTCACAGCGTCAAGTAAATTACCGCGAGCTCTCTACGTGATATTTCCTGTCGAGGTGTTCCAGGAGAAAGCAAAAATACAAGGATAGTTCTTCCATATAAAAAAGTAAAATTACATACAAAGGAACCAAGGGTAGAAAAAGAGACAACCTAGCTTCTTTTTGATCAATTGTATTTAAAATGTATAAATCAATTTGTTACTAATGACAAAAAACACATGCAGTGTAACATTAAGATTTCAGATATATACCATGCAAACGTGATGCGGTAATATTTTCGGCAGTACAAATGGACAAATGTGTTGTTTAGCAAGGTACTGCATTCCATAGTTATGAAAACTTATGCAGATTCATATTCCGCTTGCTGGCAGTTTTGCTTGTCTCGCAGAAATACTTTTCTAAGATAGCCACACTACAGATACCCAAATATCATGACATTACTGTTGCATCTTATAGCTGTAAGAACTGACACTCTCACGAAAGCGACCGTCGATTAGAAACGACAATGTACATGTTGATCTGCATCAAATTTTAGTAACCTGAAGGGCACGCCGATTTGAAGTTGCTGCAGACCGCTTCGGTTCTGCGTAGTTCTTCGTTTGAAATTCGAATTATTATTAACAGTTACTTTAGGTAGATCCTAGAAGGAATTCTTTCAAAACTCTACATATGTGCTCCTCACATTTCCCAGAAGTGACTCGAAATTGCAAGACGTCTCTCTTAAAACGAAAATCAAAAATGGTGCTTTATACATACCGGATAAAAATACCAACTACAATGTACTACCATGAATTTTATGTTTATATGATGTCATTGATTGAGTAAGCATGGGTAATCCCAGTACGATGGACATTTTATGGTTTTAAAATAAAATAAAGACTTCCATTACGGTTAATCAAACTTGCACACAATGCAGACAGCAGTCGTGAATGCCCAGGTTTTCAAAGAGTTAGATTATAGCCTGCTTTGTCTGGTTGCAAGTCAGTGACACCGCTGTTGTTAGAATACACACCAACTGGTCGTTAATTGCTCTAAAATGACTGAGACTTACCTTTTATCAAGGCAAATAATCCATTCTGCTGACGCAGAGGCATGGGCTGAAGTGTGCGCCGCTACCATCTTTGGCGAGATCATGGGTAGCACCAGGTGGATGAAGATTTAACGGAGATGCAAACGGACTCTCTCAGATTCCCTCTGGTCACAGAAAAAAATTGTTTGCTCAAACCCCTTGTGCTCTATTTCCGTCATAAGACCTGGCGTTTTTATTTTCACTAGATAGAACAACTTCGTGATGGCAGAGTAGTTTAAGTGGATTTTTTTTAGCATCAGTTGTGTTTTGTTTTTAGCACATCCATAGAAATTCGATTATTCATTTTGTGTACACTGGCACCTTCTATAGAAATAATTTGGCATCTCCCCCGTTTACTGGTAAGTGTTGGCCGACGACTGTCAAGTGCTTTTGAAAAGACAACACTGTGTCTGTGGCTCTCCCATTCTATGAACGCTGACTGCTTTGCTGCTGACTCCAGGTCAAAAAAAAAGTGTACAAGCTGATTTTACAAGGTCACAGTTACGCTTCCCCAAAACTAAACTTTTTTCGGTTCACTTATAGTTTTAAAACTAAAAAAATGTTACATTCCCTAATACTGTTGAACTAATAAGTTTAGCCAACATTATCTTGGTAACATCAAGATAAATTAAATGTAAAGGTAATACACGTATAGGCAATACAAACAGACCCAGACAAGCAGTCTGTGAATAGTATTTCACATCATTCAGGATAGCACTGCATGTCTAATGTAAGTGTAGATAATGTTACCTATAGGTAAATGCATTTAAAAGCACAAGTAAATGGCGGTTACGTTCAACCACACTCCAGCTATACATTTACAAACAAGGGTTAACATGGTGTATGAACTACTCTACCCTGCTTATTACAAAGGAAATGGAATAAACAAACAATCCCTAATACTCCTGAAGGAAAAGTTTGAGTCAGAGTTAGAAAGGCAACATTAGGTACATAGCTGTGTGTCTACCTGAGGTAATACAAACATCACCATACAAGCAGTCTCTGAACAGTATTGTGTATTATCCAAGATAAGACTACATATCTGGAAAGAAAAAAAACTGTTCACTAGGGGGAGCAGTGGACAAGACAAATATTAGCCGGCTTGCTCACAGACTAGATTTCACCTTCTCTGTCCAGAAAAAATACAAGCAGCTCTGTGTCTTTCCAAATCCCCTTAGATCCCGCAATGCTCTCTATCTCAAAAAAGCCACACCCATGTCCACCCTTGTCTTGATAAGAGATTCATTGTTACTTTTATGTGCCACAGTTCTCATTCTCTATAGTGTTACCACTGGAGAGGTAGGAGGTACAGACTGCTTGTCTTCCACTGTTGATAAGGCAAGCTGATAGCTGTGCCCTTTCGCATTTTACAGTCTTCCCGCCTTCCCCCAGGCACCATTGGCTGTAGCAACTGAAGCAATGGGCTTGCTCTATTGTATGGGCTTTGCAATGTATTGTAATTAAAATTAGAATAAAACTCAAATTTAATGACTATATACGCAGGCAGAGGGTGGGTCCGTTTGTCAATGAGCCTTTTTCAATGATAGGAAGGAATTTGTCATGGTCTTGGACATTTTAACAAAATTAAAATGTTATGTATTATACATTTAAATGAACAACCAAACTGAACTGTCCAAAACTAAGAGGATCCACTGCTTTTAAAGAAACAGGTTATAATTATGAGGTTACTACACAAATGTAGTACAATGTGAGGCTGGCAATAATACAAATGTTCAGTATTCCAAACAATCATAAAACATGTAAATAAACAACAAAAATGTCATTTTACATTAAATGAATAAATGGGTGTATTGGGCAGCCTTAAGCTATGTAGCCCACTGTGTGTAGAATAGTAATTCTGGGCAGGCAGTTAAGTCTGATTTAGGGTCCCCCCCGCCAGAGTTTTTTCTTTATTATTTGATGATTTTTCCCTTAAGGAATTGATCAAATTATGATATCAGCAGCCCAGTCATTCATTATTTCAAATACAGCTGCACTCCAGATTGATTCTTCTTATTGTGGTTTAATCAGCAACCTTTCAACCACAGATAGTCTTAATCATGGCATATTATTCCAGTTGTATCAATTCTCTATTATGCCACAGCAATAAATGAAGGGGATCTCATTCCCTCGTGCTAAATTGTGCTCAGTGATTGCAGCATTAGTCCCATATACCAAACACAATACAACCGAGCAAACATTTTAAAAAATATATGAAGCAAAAGCAAGGCAAAAATCCAAAAAAAGGTAGAAGGCATAAGGTAAAAATCCAGGACAAATACATGTAGTCCCATAGGATATACTCCATGGCCAAAAGAAAAGTGGAAATAGTTTGATCCCACCCAACTCACAACCTCACATTGACCAGTGTGACCAAAATTCAGGTAACATTCAATGAAAGGAAATAAAAAACATTCACAATTTTAGTACATTTAGTTTGATAAGGGAAAAAATAAGAGACAAACACCAAACACCACCAAATATAATGCCCCATTGTCCTCTCTGAGTGGTGGCCATCTTTGGTCCTTATAAGAACATCTCATAAGGGGACAAGCATAAGAAAGAGAGGCACAGAGTGACAGAATGAATGTGGGCCTAGGGCAGAACCATACATATTTCCCTTATTTTACCAAGGAAAGCCATGGCAATTGTTATTGAACAGTAGGGTATTGTAGCTGATCCTTGTGTTTACGCTTACACATTTTAAATTCACCTGGCCAGGCTACCTATGGAGTTTAGGCCTTGGGAGTAAATGTACATTAGTCAATTATATGTGGCATGGGCCACACAGTGTGAGGATAATTGTCTTTGTTTAAAATGTTTACATGAAAATTTAACTGCCACAACATTTTGAAATGCTTTCAGCTTCACAAGCAGACTGGCACAGGGCCCTGCAGGACTGAACTATGAGAGGGAAGTCTGGGATGTACCCTCCCCAAGCTCTCATAAGAGGCAGACCCCCTTTCCAGCTGGCAGTAAAACCAGTCTGTAATCAGATCTGATCGCACAGCTGACAACATCTGCTGGACAGGTGTAAAGGCATAAAAGACATGTTAATCTGCCATTGTGTCTCAACAAATTGGCAAGTACCCTCCACTCTTAATAGGTTATTATTTGAAGAAGTTTACAATGCCCTTAAGTCTGCATGGTCTTATAGCATGGCAGAGAAGAGGGATGGCCTGGCATGATGACATCAGTGCCCAGAGGTGGGATTCAGTAACTGCGAACCATTTCTACAGCTTGACAGTTTACAGCTTGATGATGTAATGTGGACACAATGCATCCTCATTAACCTCTGGAAATGGCTGTGCAGATCTGATCATGGCTGGATTTAAATGTGTTCCTGTATGTTTTCTCCAGCCCTTTATCAGCAGGCCTCATCAGTTGCAGCCATGATCTGATCATGCATGACCTTGAAGGCCAGGTGTAAAGGAGGTTGTGTTTTCTAGGATGCTGGGATTACAAAACTGTTCTGAAGTCAGGGGAAACCTTGTTTTATGTATATTATTGTGTTGAGTTTTAAGTGAGATTTAAGAATTGATGAAAGCACAAAAAATTAAATGAGAACAGCTCTTTGCTTTGACAAGGCTTCCCAGCACACATTAATGCAATACCTGCTGCAGTACTGTTGCTATGCTGGTCTACTGTACTTCAAAAAACATGTACTCATCATGTGGTCCCATGGGAACGCGAGCCTTCCTAGTAGATCTCAGGTAGGAACTGAATTCATTTTAAACAAGCTGAGACTGGGTTCACATGCTTTGGTGATGGGAGCCGCAGTCATGAGTCCTTCAGAATAAACCTGGGGAAACTTGCAGATATCTGCTGTTTTGAATTCAAAGCATGAGGCAGAGGTGTGAGGTTTGACAGAGGTGAAGGAGGAGGGGGCTTGAGTAGACAGGAGAAGGCTGAATAACTTGCAGGGGTTGTTGGTCACTGCTTCAGTCTTGCTTTGGAAGTGTGAAGTCTTAGCAGATGAGATGGCAAATGTATTGTCAGACAGAAGGCACTAGTAGGCAGTTGAAAGCTGAGATTTTTTCACGCTGTCTTCCAGCAGAATGTATGGTTTGAATGTGCCGACCAGTATGCTCATTCCATATGCTAAGTGAAGGGCGGCTGAGTTTGTCTTAATTTTCTGTCTGCTGTGGCTTTGCGAACGTTCAGCTTTGTCTTAAAACTGTTTTTTTTTTCCAACCAAATAAGTTGTTATTTCAGGCTGGGAAGCTATGGATCTGCCTTCTTCCCTCCTCACCCTTGGTTAGTAGTTAGCCAGCATTGTAGCATGTGTAGCAGCCGTAGGAAGAATGGATTCTTTCTAACCTCACAGGTAAACATAACAAAGTTGCATGTGTATTTGAACAGATGCTATTTGAAATACAAACACTACACATACTAACATAGAATCATAAGCTAAGTAAGACTCCCACAGGACACAATAAAGCCAGGATCTTATGTTATTGATCCTGACATCCTCATAGATCATATACACAGTATTGTAAATTTTATTAGCGATGTTGCCCTTATCTCTGACTTCTGATTTCTGCAAGTTTTTGAGAAGGTTGTTAATGCTCAAAATATCAATACATGGTATTGTCAATATTTTTCATGTAGTATCCACAAAAATACATTGTCTTATAAATATATGAAGGTCAGACGTTAAAACCAAATAACGTTCCTGACTTGTGTGTAAGTGCAGAATATTTAGTCTGAGATCTGCTCTGCTCTGTCCTGTGTATGATTTCATCTTTGAAACATGTCTACTGACCCCCAAGTACTGTAATGCTATTCCTGCACCATGGGCAACATATACTTTACTATGTGTGTGTGTGTGTGTGTGTGTGTTTATTGGGGTCTGAGCTCCATAGCTTTAGTCTCTCAGTCACAGAGTAAAGAAGGTATGCTTACTTTTTAGTTGCACGTTACAACAACACCAAATGGCTAATCATCACCAAATTTGGTAAAGGGGCATTGGCAAAGATTAATGAACCCGCCCAAAGAGTTCAAAGTTCAAAGATATGGGTTAATATAATCCAAAAATGGGGCAATATTTCTGAATATTGGACCCATACATTGGTTGCAATAGAACATACCAACGTTCATCACTTTATTTTAATCAGCTGGGGATTTGTATGCAAAAATTGTGAAAAGCCATGTCCACATACAAGTCAACTAGCTCATTATCGTCATTTGGCCATCTTTTATGGGTTTGGTCTTTAAAGTTTGTTTACCAAATTGTGTGCAACTCAGATAATTATTGTGAGAAGAGTAGCATTTTATGTCTTCATTTTTGTGTTTGAGGAAATGTAAAATTGCAGAAACTTTATTCTGATTTTATAGGGCCTATGAACAACTGTTCTTCCTGTGTACCAGTGTACCCAGATGTGAGGCTATTCAGCGAACAGAGCATGCAGGCTGGGCTCCTGTATGGTATGGAACCAGCTCAGGATGTGAAGACATCCAGGATCTGAGCCATCCAAATGAGCCTCAGACACACCATCTCAAACTTACTTGAGGAAGATGGGCAGAAAAAATAAACAAAACAAATCCTGAAAAGGACAATAGGATTCCAGCACCTGTCTTATGTCTTTCCCTAAATGTCACATAAATTTGTATAAATTAAAGCCAAAAACCATTTTATGAAACATCACATACTTTATATAACTGTTCACATACCCATCAGCAGATTTTTAATTACCCACCTGATGGTGCTAAAGAGCCTGTTATATTTGTAGCTGTAGCCAGGTATTCCCATTAAGCTCTTCTTTTGACTAATATTCTCAGTTTATTGGGCTATGCACATGTTCTTTTTTTCCTATTTCAGCTCAGTTTTTGAATTTTGAAAGAAAAAGATGTGTAGTATTTTTGCAGTTTAGTGTACATAACTTGTATGTCAACATTAGATGGTGGGACATCCTGCAATTTGTTGTGTTATTTTGAGAGACTCAAATTTCTTTCAGTTATGGAACTCCATTTAACCCCCGGCCTGAAACCCCCTCAGAGCAAGCCAAGGTAACAGTGGAAGAGAAACTCCCTGACAAACAGGAAGAATCCTTGAGCAGAACCTGGCTCAGAGGGGGAGCCCATTTTCTTCTGGCTGGTGCAGGGTGTACAACAGGTAGACAGGAGAGTGGTTCTGATTCCAATGATAATTGAAATGATAACAGGAACAACAAGTACAATAGCGGTGAAAACAGTTTAGGTAGAATAACCAGATTAGCAGTTATTGCAGTTATAACAGTATATATGGTAAGTAGGGTCCAGTTCTTGGCACAGGGAGGGCAGGATGGGCAGGCCTGGAAGATAGTTGAGCCAGGGCTGGGCTGCGGTGTTTGGGCTTCAGCTCCAGGCAGGTGCCCAGAGCAGGGAGAGAGTAAACCGTTGATTAGTGGATGGTAAACTTCATGGAGGGAAAATCTGAGAAACAGGAAAGGAGAGGAGGGGAGAAAGAGGTACCCATGTGCAACAAGGAAAAAAACCCGGCAGACTAACAGCATACCAAAGAGATGTAGTGCATGGGGTCCGCCAGTCATGACGGTGATTCTAAGGCAGTCAACACCACACCATGGCAGAGCAGCTTAACACAGAGTCTGTATTCCATGATGTAGTGAAAGCAATGGCCACTCAGTTCCACCACATAATCTATGATCCATGCTAACACCAGCTCCTGTCCCTCAACTAAAGGATTTACTGTATTGGTATGCTTTGAGCTTAGTCTTTAAGGTAGAGAGAGAGTCTGCTCCCTGAAGTTCAGTGGGTAAGCTGTTCCATAGGAGAGGGGCTCGATATGAAAAGGCTCTGCCGCCTATGGTACTTTTACCCACTCTCTGAACAGTGAGAAATCCTGCATTTTGGGAGTGAAGTGATCACTGGGGAATATAAGGGTGGAGAAGGTCCTTAAGATAGGGAGGACAGAGCCCATTCAAAGCCTTAAATGTGAGAAGTAGTATATTGAAGTTGATGTGAAATTTGATGGGTAGCCAGTGTAGAGAAGCTTGAACTGGGGTGATGTGCTGAAAGCATTTTGTTTTTGTTAGGATTCAGGCAGCTGCATTTTGAACCAGCAGGTGGGTTTTTAGGGAGGTATTTGCACATCCTGACAAGAGGGCATTACAATACTCCAGTCTGGATGTAACAAAAGCATGAACTAACTTCTCTGCATCCTGAGCTGACAGAATTTTCCCGATTTTGGCTCCCACTTCATACTTTGAAGGTCCCACTTCATACTGATTGAATGTGCATTGCTAAAAGCAGAGAACTAAATTAAGATAATTATGAATATTTAATGTAATACCGGCTATGATTTGTTGTTATAATTGATTTACATCTGTTCAAATATAATAAGTACATAATAACATATTATGATGAGAACAGGCCATTTGGCCCAACTAAGCTCACCATTACAATTTAAAGAGTATCAAAACTGCATCAAGTCTGGACTTGAAAACAGCAAGGGTCTCTGCTTCAACTACATGACCCGGCAACCTATTCCATGCTTTGATAACTCTTTGTGTAAAATAATACTTCCTTATACCAGTGCGAAACTTACTCTTAACTCATTTCCATTTATGTCCCCTTGTCCTACAGATTGAACTCACATCAAAAAATGTAAGTGTAGTTAACCTTGTTGAGTCCTTTTATAAATTTAAATCAGCCCTTAGTTTCCTCTTGCTGAGTCTAAATAGGTTAAGTAACTGAATAAGAAACTTAAGCTGTTTTTAAGATAAGATGTTTCACTTACTGTCAACAGATGGCAGCACTGACTTGATAAAAGAATCACACAACTCGCCTCGACGCTAGGTACCCTTAATCACAGTACCACTGGAAAGGGAGGTTACAGTGTGTGAGACTCGTTCTCTGACGTTTTGTTGGCTCTAGCATGCGTTGGTGTCAGTGGTTTAGTTGCAGTTGTGAACAAATCATAAATGTATGTGGTAGTCCTACCAAAAGGCTAATCTAGTAGCTCAGACCAGGTTGGTGGTAGTTCGTATAGATCTACTTAGCATGCCCAAAAGAAACAAAAGCACAGAAACAGAATGCCTTAATAAATAACATTACACAATTTCAATGAGCTATATTTATATTATTAACATTAGATACACATTGATACACAGATTGTCTTTGTAAAGCTGACTCATAAAACTACCCATGCAAAAGAGTTTGTAAATCCAAATATCAATTTTCTGAATCTAATATTTCAACAAAATGTGAAAATAAATGTTTAAAAATGTTTTGGGAATTTCATTTACAGTGCATACTATAACAACAAGTACTATTCCCTCTTCGACTGTCAAGCGAAGGTAATGTGCAGTTTTTCAGAGGGAGGGATCATCAGTCTATGCACTGGTCTGAATTCCTGTGACGCTGCAGGTAATGAACAGCAGGTAAATAACATGGCAGATCAGGGCAAGCAGTACAGAAGAGCATGTAATAAATACGATATAGTATGCATCAAAGTGAAATGAACTTGATAGCCGCACAACAGACAGCATCAAACAACAGCATCCAATATGTGATGCCACAGTGGTGGGGAGAGGTGCGGACCATGTGGTACAGGCCACATGTTTTACAGATTGGGTGTATTACTGGCTGCATGTGTCACTCACCATGTGTGTTACAGACCGTGTGTGTGACAGACAGCATGCGCCACCGACCAGGTGTGTTACAGGCCACGTGTTTCAAAGACCGCATGTGTCACTGAGCATGTATTTCACTGACCGTGTGGTATGGACTACATGTGTTACGGACCATGTGTGTTACAGACCGCATGTGTCCCAGAATGTGTGTGTTACAGACCACATATGTCCCTCACCATGTGTGTTACTGACTGTGTGTGTGTTACAGACCATGTGTGCCATCAAATGCATGTGTTACAGACCGCATGTCACTGAACATGTGTGTTACAGACCACGTGTGCTACAGACCGCATGTGTTACAGACCGCATGTATCAGTTCCTGAATGGGCAAACTCAGGGTGACAGTGTCCTGTTGGCCTGAGGGAGCTGCACCCATCCCTGGGAGGGTCTGAGGGAGCTGTTCTGGCTCTGGAGGGAGTGCCAGTCAGGCTGGGGCACGCCGCGAGCCTGGAACATGCATTCCAGCAGGCCCTCCCCAGAGCTAGCTGAAACATGTGCTGCCAAACATAACACCACACCATACAAATAACACACTGCCTTTTTCAATAGCAGCCGCAAGTGAAAGAAACCTCTGTTACTTGAACAAATGGAATTTATTTTACTCATCAGCCTATAATTAAAAAATGTGCGCAGTGAAAACATTTTTCACCTTTTGTCGTGTTTATTGTGGCGTGGAAGTAATACTGTTTACCTAGTCAGCTATTTACCAATATGTTTTTTTCTATGGAGGGTATTTTAAAATCAACACAATATTTGAGCATCTAAAACAACAACAAAGAAGAGAGATGACAAAATCGATCAAGTAGTTGGTGCCCGAACTGCAAGTGTGTCAATTAAGATACAACAAAATCATTTAATGAGTGAAAGCGTACGGTGGGACCATAAACTCTGACTTTTAAAATGAGTTTTACATAAATTACAAGATAGACACAACAACACACAAAGTCCACAAAGTCACCTGTTTACATGTGGAACACTGGCCATACTACTTGTGGGGGCACAGGACTCACAGCTTGGACTCAAACACTCTGTCACAGGACTCACAGCTTGGACTCAAACACCGAGTCGCAGGACTCACAGCTGGGACTCAAACACCGAGTCGCAGGACTCACAGCTTGGACTCAAACACTCTGTCACAGGACTCACAGCTTGGACTCAAACACCGAGTCGCAGGACTCACAGCTGGGACTCAAACAAGAGCAGTTTTTACTGCAGCTGCTACATCGCTGCTACATCCTGTTTAAAGCGTCACCACAGCACAATTTTCTTATGTCAGACCTTTTTTGGTAGATAAACTTAAGTTTCTCTGAAATGTACGTACATACCTTTTGCCATGTGAAGTTATTATTTAAAACATTAAATGTTTTAAATAATAACTATAAGATTTTTGCTTTTGTGAGAACAAAGACAGATTGTATTGAACTTATCAGCTACAGATAAACCTGTATTGTTACAGTTTCAGAAGTATGTTAGTGATAGCTAAGAGTGCTTAAGGATAAAGAATCTATTTTAAGTTACAAAAGTAAATAGTTGACTCATGGGTATATGGTATACTCATATTGTAATATTTTTAGACATGGTAGATCTTGAAAATTATCTGTATAATTAAAGTTTTAGTTTAATAACTTCATGAATGTAAAGTTCTTAGGTACTCAAACAGAATTTAAACAGAATTATCGACAGGAGTTGCATGGAAGTTGTTCATTTCACAGTGGATGTCACTGTAGAGCATCCTGAAAAACTTTGTAACTTTTGAGAATTTATAGCTCCTCCATGTGGCCATGTGATGTGAGGTTGGATCTGCAGGGTCTATGAGCATAAATGTGCATGCATATGAAATTTCTTGATCATGGATAAATGTTTTGGGGAGCTTACCTACTGTGAAGCATAAGGGCTTTCTATCTAAAAGTTTGATTTTTCTCAGTTTCATTACAGAAACAAGTGTTGGATGAATGATTTTTGTGTGTATTTTTTTGTTTTGTTTTTGTTGCATTTTTGGCCAAACATACATTGTTATGTTTGATGTAATCATTGTACAGACACACTCTTTTACCATTTACCCTAAATATGGTTGATAGAAACTGTAACAGAAATTATCACTGCTCTTAGCAAAGAGCCCATTTTTGACAGTCTAATGCACTATGCACGGTGCTTCTCATTATCTTAAGCATATTCAGGAGTACGGCAAAGCCACCTCTTTTTTTTTAATGGTGGATGTCCTGCGCAATGTCTAAAGAGGATTGACAAATGAACGTAGTTAAACATGGGTGTGATTTGGCTGTAACAAGCTATTTCCCAATCAGAGGGTCATGTTTCAGCACCTTTGCAAACAGATAAGGTTTGTGCCTTGGCATATGGCTATTTAACTACGCTGTACCTTAAGTGAAACAAGGAAAGAGACCTGCTCATGCACCAGGTGAAAGTCTGAAAGCACAGAATGTGCAGAAACAGTAGGTGAAACAAAGGCTGTCCTAATTTCTCATGATGTAACATTTCCAAATAAATACAATTTTCACTGGACAGCGTTTTGGACTTTTTCCTCAATCAAATAAACTATCTGGTTTGCTTACCAGGCTATAGATATATGTGGATGTTCATCTGTTACTGCCTGGTGGGGTAAGCGTAACTATTTCTAATGACAAAAATAGCCTACAGAAAATGCTGTATTTAATTAGTAAGGAGACCTCACTTATCTCTAATTCTGAGTAAGGCTATGAGTATGACTAAACAATGTTGCATGTATGCTTTACATTTTTTAATATACACAACAGTAACCTTTAACAATGTCATCTTTTTATGTATGCTCATTGAGTACCTGCCTATGTAGATGCACATCACAATCTTTTAAAACAGCGCTCCCTGACATTAGCAATAATAACTGTGAAAAGACATGTGATGTGATTTTTGTTGGGCTACAATGTACACTGTACACTGCTGCCAACCGCACCACCCTGTCAGACAGATATCCCTGAGGTGTACACTGCTGCCAGCCACAGTGCCGTATCAGGCAGAAATCCCTGAGGTGTACACTTCTGCTAGCCACAGTGCCCTGTCAGACAGCTATCCCTGAGGTGTACACTTCTGCCAGCCGCACCGCCCTGTCAGACAGATATCCCTGAGGTGTACACTTCTGCCAGCCGCACCGCCCTGTCAGACAGATATCCCTGAGGTGTACACTGCTGCCAGCTGCAGTGCCCTGTCAGACAGATATCCCTGAGGTGTATACTACTGTCAGCCGCGCTGCCCTGTCAGACTGATATCCCTGAGGTGTACACTGCTGCCAGCCACACTGCTGTATCAGACAGATATCCCTGAGGTGTACACTGCTATTGCACCACATGACAAGACCCATTCTACCAAAGTCGTCAGACAAGGAACCAGTGAGTTCATTTGAAACACTAGCCAGTAGTTTATTTTACAAATATCCTTTTATGATTTTCTCCAGCTTGGGGTTTTTAAGGTTTCATAGTCTTGGGAGAACTTTCTGGTACCAGCTCAGCAGCCATTGAGGGACTGAGCTATAATGCCTGGTGTTCTGAAACCCTGATCCTGTGTTTTATTCGGCCTCAGAGCCATCCTTGCTTCCTGTCAGTGTAAGGTGGACAGTGAGTGTGAGGAAGTGCTGGCAGCTTGGCAGAGCCAGCAGCTCGGCCTGTGTGTGCTCACACTGACTGATGCCTGAGGCTGAGGGGTTGCACTGTGGCCAAACAAAGGGCAACTCTATTTCCCAGAGCACATTTCTAGTGTATTAGTTCTCAGAGCACTGAGGGGGCGCTGCACCGCTGCCAGAGAAAGCACACAAGGAATCAGAATTTACTTACTGACTAATCGCTCACAGCTGTCTCTACATTCAGACAACGCTGATCAGTGATCCTACTGAGCTCGAACACAAATACCAAGCCCATAGCGCTTAGGCAGTGTAGCACCTCATGCTTTTTCTGTCATCAACTTAGAAACTAAAAATAAATTGGCATGCCTAATTAGGGCTTAAAGGTAATTTTGGACAATTTATTGATTCATTTTCAAAAACAAACCTGACAAAGTTTAGCTGATCGTGGCAGAAGTCAGCCCTGGCATATCCAAACCACTTGTGTTTGTGTTCTTGCAGAGCAGTTCTGGGAGCTCAATGGGGCTCTCTGGGAGCCTATGACATCATAATACATTCATGATTGCAACTGGCATAATCTGCTCTCACATTGGAGCAGAAACCACTGTTAGTGATGAGTACTTACCTAACTCCACCTCTACCCTGTGTACAGTGTACTCAGGTCCCTAAGGCTAATGTAACCTGATTCAGAGGCCAGTCCTGAAAGCACACATTATCTCTCCTCTCAGACCAGCAGCCAGATCTCACTGCCGCTGTCGGGCTCTTGCATTGCAGATACCATCTATGAAAGGAGGGAGGATGTTTGAAAGGTTGCCATGGGAACAGTGAGAAGGACAATGCCCTGTACTGAACTCTGGAAAAGCACTGGCCCAGTGGCTGCCTGCCTGCCCCGGAGCAGTCAGCAACAGTTGCTAGGTGATTATGCAAACATGCACACACACTTGTACACACACACATGCACACACACACAAACACACACGCGTGCAAACACACACATAACCACATGCATACACACATACACACACATGCACACATGCACACCCCACACAGACATGCATGCACACACACTCACACACATGCAAACACACACTCGTACACACACACATTCTGCGTGCATGCACACACACATACAACCACATGTATGCACACACACAAAGACTCACACATGCACACAAACACACACATGCAAACTTACACACACGCACACACACACAACCACATGCATGCATACACACAAACACACACATGCCCTAACACACACACACGCAAACATTCACACGCGCACACACACTTACACACACGCATACGCACACTTGCATACACACTCACTCAAGCAC
Source organism: Albula glossodonta (assembly GCA_019788955.1). Lineage (NCBI taxonomy): Eukaryota > Metazoa > Chordata > Actinopteri > Albuliformes > Albulidae > Albula > Albula glossodonta. The sequence goes on along the minus strand of JAFBMS010000892.1, from coordinate 1,003,081 downwards.
ACGCACACAAGAATGCACACGCACACACACAAACGCACGTGCAAACATACACACATGTACACACGCACACACACACACACACAACCACACACAATCATGCACACACACACACTCACACGCATACACACACAGACACAAACACACACATGCACACACACACACACACACACACACGTGCAGACATGCAGTGCTGCATCAGTCTGGGAGACTTGTTTGCCAGGTTCCAGGGCTGGAAATGATCAACAGCCATCAAAAGCAGCCAGCAGCTTCTAAATGAGAAGAAGCTGAAACAAGAGGAAGAAGGTTCTCCTTCCCTTTCAGTGCTATTTCCTTGACTTTTTCAAGCTAACTGGAAATTTGTTTCACATAGGGAAAATGTATGATATTGACCCTCCTGAATAATTGGCAAAAGAAGTGATACTTTACAGTTTTTACGATTGCTTACACACTAAAATAAAAAATAACACACAGTTAGTGATTCCTGACACACAAGGAACAAAACCTCCCAGATCTGCACAACTATAAGCGCATTCTCAGCCTCTCACTTTTTGTAAAACACTACACACACTTCTTTACATTAGACAAAGAAATCTAACATGATGTCACTTCTTTGCCATTTCAAAGCAGGCCTGCAATCAAATTTATGCAGGGTCTGTGCAAGGATGGATTCGCCATTCAAGAAGATTCTTCCCTTGCTGTCTTGCGAGAGAGGACATAGCCTGTGATGTGGATGAAGTGCAATGGCCAGATCCAGCTAGATGAAAAATTGATGCTTAGTCTGCTTTCCACTGGCCTGCTCTCCACCGCCTGCTGACCCAGTGGGCCTGCCTGAGGGCTCTGCCTGCTCTCTTCCGCCTTCCAACCCAGCGGGCCTACCTGAGAGCCCAGCCTACTCTCTGCCGCCTGCTGACCCAGTGGGCCTGCCCAAGAGCCGGGCCTGCTCTCCACCACCCGCCAACCCAGCGGGCCTGCCCAAGATGGATGCACATCTAGCCACAGCAAGAACACCACTGCTGTCAGGCCCTTGAGCAAGGCCCCTAACCCCAGATGGCTCCCTGGGGATTGACCCTCAACTGTAAGTCGCTTTAGATAAAAGTGTCAGCTAAATGACCGTAATGTAATATAATCAAAGAGCTGAATAAAACACAGAAATAAGGGTTCAGCTCACTCCATGAAATGCCTGAGACCATAGTTTCTTCATGAAGATCTGACTGGTTGAAGCACTGGTGTCTTGGCATATTTGAAAGACATGTATTGCAACAGATATTTTAAATTCACTTGCAGAATGTTCCAGAGTTCGGTTTGAGCAAAAATAAATAGGAAGCATGCATGGGCCAAGGTCAGCCAAAGAGCAGTGAAAGAGAGAGCAGTCTGGAGATCAGTGTCTGAAAAGTGTGTGTAGTCATGTGGCAAAAGAAATTCCACTTTAAAAACAACTCACTGGATACTTCCTTCTGAGGTACCAGTACCAAACTTCAGTTTAAGTTCAAATGCCCCCATTAGGATGGTGTAACAGGTAGAAATTAAGTTGACTACGCCACCTTGGGAATTGCGCCCAAGGAAATAGTGCAAGTATTGTTGTATTAACACTTTTGTTCCCAGCACAGGCACCTTCAGCTGAATGAAGCAACAGAGACGTGAATTCTACAATAAAACACTACATTTGTTCAGAAAAAATGAAATTTTTTTTTTTCACGTATGAGTGTGATTTTTTCATTCAATGGAAAAAATCACACTCATACGTGAGGAGTGGCAGACACTGCAAATCAGTGAAGTAAAAGAAAGTGAGTACATGCAATTCAAAGTCTGCACACATGCATGCACACATGCATAACGCATGGTGAAAAGGTACTGGCTGCACATAAACTGAAAACAGACGCGCTGGCTACCGGCAAAGGTAAATTCTAATTTACACACACTGAAGCTTCTGTATTAATCTGGCAGTGGTGTCATATTCCAATTAACCAGTCCGTCTTATGGAAACCTATAATGGACAATGCATATCAGTTCCACTCGAATCAGCACAATCATCATGAATCTGATGAGAAACACCAGCCTACCTGCACAACCAGGAACTCTGAATGCCCAAGGGGAAAACCGGAACTGCAACAGGTAAGACATTTTTTTCTTACCTGGCTACTGCAGCCTATTTATAGGTTGTTATTATAATTGTGTCTGCTGTCAGCCAATCAGGCCCAATTGCCCAGACATGAATGTGTTACATATTCAACCCGCTAGCTCTGCTATGATCTGCCCCTCGGTTTTGTATTGGCGTCTCACCGATAAACAAGATTAACTCCAGGGTCTAAATATAGCTGAAAGCATGCCACTGGTACCAGGTGTCTGGGAATTCACAGGCCCCCTTAACCTCCCCTCTGTCGTCTCTGGTAGGTGGATATTAGGGTGCCTTCCTGCAGTGGCATGGGTTATTCTTTGTAATGGGAGCCTGCTTGGGCCTGGACCATCCTTGGGAGACACTGGTGAAACAACAGGTGGGTTAGTAGGTATAGGTGGTGCTGCTGGTGCCAAAGACTCAGTCTCGAGCAGTAGATCCCCATCCTCCTCCATGGAGTCCCGTAGTGATGGTAGAGCTTCATCATCAGCACCCCTAAGGGAGAGATCAGGAGAAATGTTTATAGGGTCTAATTTTAACATGGTTCTGCAAACATGTTTTACCTGTTGCAGGTTGTCCAGTGGTGCAACTGTGGATATGGGTCCTTCATCCTCTGGTGCCTTCAGTACCCTGTACACAGTGGGGCTCCAAAGATTTTGGGTCTTGTTCCGGGCCCTTATGCTGCAGTCCTTCAGGTAGACTAGCTGGTTCTCCTTCAGCTGAACATCCCCCACCTTGATGTCATGTTTGGCTTTTCAGCGTTGTGCTACTGCTTTCAACCTCTCTCTCGCCCCCTCGTAGGCTACCTGCAGCCAGTGCTGGTGTTCTTGGACTCACTCCACAACCCCACCTGGTTCAGGGTCCCTCACCCCTCCCAGCAGGAAGTTTGTGGGTAGCTGGGGTTCCTGGCCAACCGTGAGGACGAAAGGAGACTCTCCTGTTGCTCGATGAATCGTGGTGTTGTAGGCAAAGGTAACCTGTGGGAGGCATTCGGGACACAGCTGCTGTATGAGGGCACTTGGTCCGAGTGGATCCTGGCTGGCACTCCAAACTTATAGAACCACTCCTGCATGAGCATCCTAGCCACGGTTGAGGTGCACTGGACTCGCGTGGGGACGGCCAGTGTGAATTTGGAAAATACATCCGTCATTATTAGCACTTGTTCCCTCCCATCTCTTGCAGGCTCTAGGAGTGTAAAATTAATCACCAGTATTTGATCTGATTCCTGCAACACACACAAGTCAGTGACAGAGTAACATGGTAGGGCTGAAATAACAGTCTGTGTCACCTCCCTGTTCCTCTCCTGATTTACTCTATTGCAGGGACTCCAGGGGTGGTGTTCCTGGGACAGCCTTCTCAATGGTGGAGGGTTCATCAGACCCATACTGCCTAGAGAGCGAATGTACATTCCCATTGGAATGACCTGGATGATATTTGATGGTAAAATCAAATGTAAATAGCTAAGCAGCCCAGCACTGATCTGTTGCCCCCAGCTTTGCAGTGGTAAGGTGACTTAAGGTTGTTATCTGTGTAGACAACACATTAGATACTCCTTAAATTTTTCAGTCATAGCACCAGGAATTCCAGCTTCATGGAGTTGTAATTTGACTTGTTCTGTTCAGTCGGCCGGAGTCCACGGCTGGCATAGGCAATGGGCCTGACCTTGCCGTCCTGTTCCTGTGAAAGGGCTGCCCCCAGGCCCTTATGACTGGCAACAATTTTCAGCATGAAAGGTAACAAAAAGTTTGCATATGCTAACACAGGTGTAACCACTAACCTTGCCTTCAGGTCTTGAAACCCTTGCTCACATTCTTCTGTCCAGTTGTCTACCAGGGCCCTCCATGTGCTCTTGTTCAGTCCTATCATCTCCACCACAAGGCGGTGCAGAGGAGCAGCCAGTTTTGCGAACCCATCAACAAATCGCCTATTGTAGCTGGCAAACCCAAGGAAGGACCTCAGCTCGGAGATATCAGCAGGCTGTGCCCAATTAAAGACTGCAGAGATCTTCTGGTGATCTGTGGAGACACCTGCGGTAGAGGTTACATGCCCAAGGTAGTTACCTCCTTTTGTAGAAAGTGGCACTTCTCCAGCTTGACTTTCAGACCTTCTTGTTGGAGATGACAAAGTACCACCTCAAGGTGTTCCACATGCTCATCCACTGTTGAAGAATAGACCACCACGTCATCAAGATATAATAAAAGTGACTGGGAGCGCTGGTCCCCAAACATGCGCTCCATTAAGCTTTGAAAAATGCTAGGGGCATTGCACAACCCAAAAGGCATATGATTAAATTTGAATAGCCCAAAGGGCGTACGAAACGTAGCCTTAGCCTTGTCACCTTCAGCTATGGGGACCTGGTTATAGCCACTAAGTCCATGGTGGAAAACCAACAAGCCCCAGACAGAGCATCTAAGGATTCCTCAATATAAGGGAGTGGGAAAGCATCCTTATGTGTCTTGGTGTTCAGTTGTCTGTACTCCACACACATGAGCAAAGTGCCATCTTTCTTCTTCACCAGGACAACAGGGGAGGCGTAGGGGCTGCTACATTCCCTGATGACCTGGTTATCCAGCAGCTGCCAAATATAAACCTTGACAGCCTCATACTCTGAGGGCGGGATGTGTCCATACCTCTGACGGACTGGGGCCTCATCAAGTAATGGAATCTCATGACAAATAAGGTTAGTACAACCTAAGTCTCCATCATGACCAGAAAACGCAGTCTTGTAACAGTGCAATTAAGAACACACTTTTCTGAGTCACTTAGTTCAGACAAGTCAGTTGCATTGATACCTATCTGCACTGGTTTCCCCTGAACAGACTGAGTAGACAGGTTAGCTGTCATGGTAGGGCTGGGTTTCTCCTGAACTTCAATTACACCTTTAGGTAGGCTAACAATATAGGCCTGACTCAAAATAGTAATCCTAGTCCGTCTGCTCCATCCTAGTTGCATCTGCTGTCAGCCAACCAGGTTTTTGACTGCGTAGAAATGAATGTATTACATATTCAACCCGCTAGCTCTGCTACAATGGCAAAAGAAATACAGACAAATTTGTTAATGTTTTGATCTGAATCTGACAGATCTCAATAAAAACACTATTTCGTTTTTGTTAAAAGCTAAAAACTTGTTGTTGAACCCATAGCAGTTTAGCACTTTTAAGTGACAGTGATGCTAAATTACAGTATTTCTCGATTGCTTAAACATCCCAAACCATAACGCCATTTCCCAAAAGACACACCCTTTTCCCAAAACTCTTAAACGCTAGTCCCTGTTTTCATACATGATCCAGATTTGTTTACCATCTCTTGCAAAACTCTTCACACAAATCCATTAATTTATCATTGGCTCCACCATGTGCTTATTTAGAAAGCACTGGCATTCAATATCATTAACTCAAGTCATCACAACTCAAACCCAATTAACGCACAATTCCCCAGCTGGAAACAATAAGAGTCAAAATCATTCACACACCAATCAGAACCTCAGGATGGATAAATAAAAGGGTTATGCATCAGTTCACATGTTTTGGAACAATGGATCCAGAAAGATGTGAAGGAGGTGAAAGAGCTAGAGCTAGAGGAAGGGCAAGGTCAAGGCAATGGTGTCAAATGAAATCTGTGCAACTCTTGTTGACTAAGTTCTCATCCATGGAAAGTCAATGAGGGAAGTGTGCCAAAGAGTGCAACCAAATCTGAGCAGATTCACAGTTGCCTCAATAATCTGGACCTTCGGAGAGGAAAACAGGTAGGTAATTTGCATACCATGCTGTACCCTGTTTGGGTTTTTTTGTACTTTATGCCATATAGTCCTATTTTATACAATTGATGTCCCTGTCCTATATTTTCCAACCAGTTCATTATATTTTTGTAGTACTGAGAGACAAACACCTAATGGAGGTAGAAAATGGCTATTTTCTGAGGATCAATTGTCAACATGGTCCTAGCCAACGATTTTATTCGCTTGTGGGAGATCCAAAGTTGATCCAAAGAATTGCTGAGGTTCAGGAAATATTCCAAGGAATAAACTCAGTCAGCATCTCAACAATTGACTGCATATGTTGTGGGAATGGGATGAGGATGGAACAGGCCTATTGTGTCCCTTTCGAAAGGAACTCTGATCGAGTCAAAGACCAGCGCTTGGAATATTTGCAAGTATGGCTTATCATACTGTACTGTACCATGTATTTTTGAGTACTGTTATGTATTTTAGCTGTATATACTGTAGTGCAGGCTGTACTACAGCAATGTGTTTCAGAGTAGTTATCTACTACATTACATTTCATAATTTTGTAGAGAGTATTTGACATTGATTCCACAGAAACTCCTCACGAACTCATCTTTGTGGATGAGGCAGGATTTGATCTTGCCAGAAGGAGGACAAGGGGGAAGAACATCATTGGCCATCGGGCCATAGTGAAAGTCCCTGAGCAGCGAGGAGGGAACATGACTATGTGTGCTGTCATCATCCACAGAGGGGTCCTCCACCACCATGCCACCCTCGGTCCATACACCTTTCATTGGATAACTTTCCTTGATAGTCTGTGAGATATATTTCAACTAGGCCAGAGGGAGCCAGCACAACCTGAGCTGCCACAATATGTTGTCATTTTGGACAATGTACCTTTCCACTGAGCTGCTCTGGTTCTTTACCTCCATATTCACCTTTCCTAAATCCACTGCCTTGCTAGGGCCAACATTGCCTGTGATGTTGATGAGTCTCTGGCCTGACCCCAACCAGAGACGTGATTGTGAGGCATAATATATCTATTTTTATGTACAAACAGTTTTTTCCCCTCTCCATTTAGTTGGTAAATGGATGGAAATATTACTGTCTTCTACATTTACTTGTTGCCATTTTTTTTCAGTACAGTCGCTAATGTTGCTTAACTTTGTGTTTTTGGTTCTTGTTCCTTTGTGAGTTTGTTTCAGTTACTTCTGTTCCTGTGTGCATGCTACAAGCCTTGTCTGTCTGTCTGCCTGCCTGCCTGTTATTACCCTGTCTGTTTTATGTTTTTTGATTCTTTGCTTTGTGATTTTGGACTGTTGCCAAGTGTTCTGGTTTACGAACTTTACCTGCCTGATTTTTGACTATTCTCTTGGATTGTGTTTTTGTACTTTTGCTGTGACTTCCTGGTTCTGACCATCGCCTGATTATTGACTATGATTTTTGGATTTTTACTGCTCAGCTAAACCATTGTTTATTCATACTTTTGGGTCCTATTCTGAGTTGTGACAAGTACATTTACTTTTTCACTCTTTCAGTTTGTGTTACAGTACATTGAGGAATTAATTTTTTATTTTTTTTGTCTTGTGTTCATGTAAAGAGGTTGTCCTTGGGGGGTGGGGGAACAATGAGTGCCATTATTCATTGCAGTGAAAGGTTTTTTACAGAAGTGTTTTGAATTGATCTCACCGCTGTGTAATGACCATTTTGTATTGTATGCGTATTTGATGGCTTTTGTGAGATGTCTGAAGGCAAAGTTTTTGAGTGGAGAGTTTAGTTTTGACATAGTTTGGAGTTTGTGGAGGTGAGTTTTTCAGTTGTGTTTAGAGTTTTGGGAAATGGAGCATAATTTCAAGAAATGTGTCTTAGCAATCAAGAAACTGTAATAACGAAACATGCATTTCAGGGTGGCTGGACATTAAAAATCTGGCCAAAACTAGACAATTGTTTTTTGTTATATTAAAGCTGTGTAAAAATAAATTTTATTTCATAGACGCATGAGAAAATCAGTGTAGGTGGCTGCCTTCTGACCATATAGCAGCATTGTAGTGTGGATATCATATTTCAGTAATTGTGCCCAAAGGAGGGAATCTCCTACAGCTCAGTGTCCCAATCAGTGCACTGGAGCTTTGTTCTGTGGGTAAGGAAAGCTCTACCAACTGGCCCTCAGCACCACTTCTAGCAGTAGCTTAGTGGAAAAATGTGTCAAACACTGTATTCTATTTTAATTATTGGTTATCCGTGTTGACTATTCTGGCAAAATTCCCAAGTGTTTTTTATAGCCTGATGCTTTGAATCAGATAATTTGATTTGACTGTGCACCCCCCTACTGATGAGCCATTGATTTAACTCCATGGGGTCAGCAGTATTACATATGTACTGTCTCATCCCAGGGGCTACGGACAGAACTGCAAAGCTCTAAATATGGTGAGCTAAATAGATCACCATCTGCTTGGTCATTGTCATCCAAACGGTCACTGTCCAGAAAAACAGTTGACTTCCAAATAAACAGATTTCCATTAGTGTGCATCATTGAATAAATTCTTGTCAGAATGATCAACAGAAATTGATGGCTTTGCAAACTTTTAAAGTAAAATTAATGATTTTTAGTGAGTGATCTTGGAAAGTTGAACTAAAATGCACAGGCTGTATTGGCAAGGGTTTAACTGGAGCATGAAGGGGGGGCATTACTGCCTGGCTTTACTCCATGCACTGCCAAAGGTTCCAATGATCGGCACTAGAAGATGAAATGTGGTGTATTTTTGACTTGCTGATATCTAAAAGGTGTCAGTAATCATGCCAATCAGCAGAGATAAAAAGATATATATATAAAGTATTTTAAAAAGTAGCCAAAATGCTTTAATTCTTTTTGCTTCTTTGCGCACTGAGCAGGTTAACTCAAGACATGGAATTGACTAAAATCACAATAACACAGCTGCTGTGTTTTTTTTCTTTGTGTATTTTTGACATTTTAAAGTATTAATAAAACGACCCTGGTAGCACAGTTTTTGGCTGTGTCTCTTCTGGGAAATGACAAAAAAAATACCCAGGGGTGTAAGCACATAGTGATAAAGCATCATCCTTTCAACTACCTGACACAAGGCTCATATAAGTAGTGAATTGTTTTGATCAGTATGTACCGATGGTGTGGATAATTTTTAAAGCAAAAAAATCATTTGTTGTCTAACAAATCCCCAATAGAGTCTTTCTGCAGGCTCAACTCTCAGACCATGGGCCTGTGAGTTGACTTGGCTGAGAGTGGAGGTGGAAGTGACGTAATGTGACACATTTTTTTCTGTGGTTTTCATTGCTCAGTCGTGTTGTGAGGCTTGAGGCTGTGGTTCACATATTAACGGAGGACATGTGATGAAGAGTGGTTGTAATGGCTTTCTGTTGATAGCCTAATGTTATGCCTCATGTCTTTGCTGGCTAGACATGAAGCATAGTCTCCACGTTTTTATTGGTTAATTTGGGGAACAGTGGCATTATAGCTAGCTAGTAGTTGGCTATTGGTAACCTAGCAATGCTGCTTGCCTTACACATTAGTAATCGTCAGAGCGCTGACTATCGGTCGGTTATTAGCGACAAAACTGAAAAATAAAAATGTTATAAGTAAAAATGGGCAAAATATTGGTTGCACAAAATAGCTTGTTTTGTAGAGCAAAATGTTGTTTTTAGCCTCCGGCGAGCAGTTAGTAGGCTTGTTAGCTGACATTGTTTAAATAACAAAAGAGTAGTAAGCACAATAGTGATGACAATAATAATAATGATGCAACAACACAAGTTAACTATTGCATTGAAGATTTCCACCATTAATATGTGAACAGATGGTCTCAAGCCTTGGAACATGACTGACCAATGAAAATCACAGAAAAAAGGTCACGTTATGTCACTTCCACCTCAGCTCTCAGCCACCTCAATTCACAGGTCCGTGGTGTGAGCGTTGAGTCTGCAGACAGCCCTTCTCAACAAATCAGTACAAAATGTCTAATGACGAGTCTGTCATTACACAGACTCGACATTCACCTTACAGTTAATACCTCCAATTTCATAAATATTTCAAGGATCAGAGCATGACAGAGAACACAGTTATTTTCTTTACTCAAAAGTTATCTATTATTTATTTGGTACAATCAGTGGTGTTGTTATATGTATTTATATTCATGCATAGAAAGAAAATGTACTTTTAACTCGTATTAATAAATATAATTTAAATATTGCTGAGGTTTCATCTTTTCGCGATTAGGCGATACATAGCTTTGCTAATTCCATTAGAGAAAAGGGGATGGGAAGGGAGAAGACAATTCTACAGAAGGGATGGCTGTGACAAGATTTTTTCCAAGGGGGATGGCATCCCCCACATCCACCCTCAACTCGAGCCCTGGGTACAATCAGGATTCAGACATAATTTTACCCACTCTCACTGAGCCATTCATATTTCAGAAGTCATCTTTCTCTCTGTCCCTGAAAGCCCTCTGTCTGGCATAACATTTCTTGGAGCTCTTTTTAAAATCCTCATCACATATCTGCCGGTGTGATTTGCTCAAACGAGGACAGGCATTTTAGCACAAAAATACAACAGGACGTCTATAATCCCTACCTACCTAAAACTGGACGTTTATAATCCCTACCTACCTGAAACTATACGTCTATAATTCCTACCTACCTGAAACTGCACGTCAATAATCAATACCTATCTGAAACGGCACATTTATAATTCCTACCTAAATGAAATTGGACATCTATAATCAATACCTATCTGAAACTCAGTGGAACATCTCTGTCTTTATACTGTGACATGAATGAGTATGAAATATAAAGCCCAGTTTCAGTCAGCTCCTTCTGCTACTTCTTTGATTGGGTGGTATTTTTGAAATCTAGGTCCTTCAGCCACTGGGGAAATGGTGCTAACTTCATTCCAGGAAAGATTGGAGCTGGTCTCAAGGACATGGCTCTGTGCGTCTTAAATGGAACAGTGATCACCAAAGAAAGTCCGATGTAATTACACTATTTGCATCAGTTTTTTTGTGTTTTGTTTTGTTGACATTTGTTTTTGTCACGAAGATCTGGTTTGTAACTGAGCCTGATTATGCTCTGCCAGTGACTCTGTATATTGCAGGAGGACAGACCCACTTCCAGGTGAGTTTAAAAACATTTCCTCGGTTCAGGGTTATTTTGTTAAGGTGGTGCTGTATCACATAGAGCATCATATGGAGTAATTACACACAGAAAATATTAGCTGCTCAGATGCTGTGGGGATTGACAGTAGAACCTGTGCTAGAAAACAGTCAGAGACAGTTACAAATCCAGAGGTTGCCTTCAGATGATATGATAATAATTCAAACTGTGGTACAAAAGGCCTACACCTGTAATGCACTGTTTGATCCCTCAGAAGCTACCTGCTCATTGGTTAACTCATTGCTCATTGCTTGGTTAGTAGCTTTATGTTTCTCAGAAATGTATTCACAGATATTACTATCTTTAGAAAGTTACACTTTGTAAGAGTTTAGATGTTGGGAGAAAATAGCTGCGTATTTTGAAGCAGTCAGCCACTGACACATTCATGTGTAATGTGTGTATATTTGTAATATATTTTCATCCAGTAACAGTCAGTCCAGCGGTAGGATTTACTGTTTAAGTGACAATGTTCCATTTAAAATATGGGGACAACAAGCAACAATTATGTAGGGTAAGTGATCATTTCAATGATTCAATTCTTGTAACCAATGCCATTGTGCATGTAAGCTTGTCTTTTCTCTGGGTGAGAACATCTGGTAAATGCCTAATGTAAGGTAAAATAACATATGTGTGAAAAAAGATTTGCACAAATGCACACATACCAATCAGGAAACAATATGATCTGAGCTCTGGTGTTGTGACTAAGCCAGCCAGCAGGCGATTCACCAACATCAATAAGCAAATGAACTATGGCCTGGAATCAATGCTGACCTACACTGAGGTTCACAGGTAATATTGAAAGAGCTATCTAGCTGATTTCCTACCAGCCCATTCCATGCTGACATCGTTAACTAGCATTAGCTGCTTGTGTTCTCTGGGGTTGAGAATCTGACTGGCACAACATTAGCAGGCTAGTTAGCTAATCACCAAGACAGACAGGGTTTCTGAATAAACAATACAGCCCTCAACCATATTGGACTTTCATTCATGCAAGTACAAATTTGATGTGATGCCATAAAAACTGATACTTTTTAAATCTTAGAATGATGTACAAGGTTGTCATAAAATATGAACAGAATTACTGTTGGACCTATGGTGAAACATAAGCATACTGGCTGTTCCTTGATCAACCTCATAGTGGCTGTGAGTGACATTGAAACATGCTTGCACATAGGTGTGTATTTTGTCAACATTGTGGCACCAGTGTACTAAATAGCTTGCCTCTCATTTGTTCATTACAGTCACCTTTTTTAAAAAAAACCTCATGTTTCTCTGTATTTACTTGGCTCAGCTGAACACACAGTTTCCATTGTGACTGCAAGTACTGTACATAAATTACTCAAGATTATGCTCTTCACATCCTGGCTGTAGTAAGAAATAAGTGCAGGTGATGACTGGAGTTAGAAAAAAGGTTAGTCAATTACTCAATTACTTAGATAATTTAAGACAACGATGAAAAGAACCATCTCTCACTTTCTCTGGGAAGTCTAGCAAAACGACACGTAAACCAGAACCTGTTCACAGAATGTTACTAGGTAGTTGACTGTTTCGAGTTTGCAGACTGTAAAATGCTATATACTGTGCATGAACAATTTCAGTGAAACAGAATTTTTGAAATATGAATGAATTTCAGAATGTCTTTATTTTCGGTATGTCCCCCTTTTGCTTTAATGCCAGCATGCACTGGAGCTGGCATGGACTCCACAAGTTTTTGCAGAACCTTATGATCCATGTTATCCTATGGTCTTTAACTGTTCAAAACTTTCCAGGCTTACAAATGTGTTAAATGTTCGATGGGGTCTGACATTTTGTACAGAGGAGTTAACATGGTCAATCTGATAAATTTGCCTAAATTTGACCTAGAAATAGTGCAGAATCTTAATATTTATTGTTCTTAAATGTCAGAACTTTGCTTAAAATGTTTCAAAATCCTAAAACAATCTGTTTATTTCCAGGTTTATGTGGAAAATTAAAAAAAAAAAAAATTCTCAGACTTTCGGGACCCAACGGTATATACTGGCCAATGAAAACAGTTGTTTGAAAAGTCTAATTCTAAGTTTGGTTGACTGCTAGATATTTAGGCTTGCAAGCTTTTCATAGTGTTTATCTAATGTTAATAATAAAAATATAGTTAATTGAAATTGTCTAATTTTACAAACTACCACTTACCTGGTCTGGGCTACTAGATTAGCCTTTTGGTAGCCCAGAGGACTACCACATACATTTATGATTTGTTCATCCATTAGTTACACAGAAATGTTCCATAGTCACTGCAGACTGTAGCTTAGTCTCACAGACATGTTCCATAGTTACTGCAGACTGTAACTTAGTTACACAGACATGCTCCATGGTTACTGCAGACTGTAGCTTAGTTACACAGACATGTTCCATGGTTACTGCAGACTGTAGCTTAGTCACGCAGCCATGTCACATGGTTGCTACAGACTGTAGCTTTTTCAAATCACATGAATTTACAAAACAATCTCTTCTCTATTAAGTCTGTTGGCATGGCAGAAAATGTGCTGTTAAGAGCTAGTTGCAATGTTAGTGCACTTATTCCCTTCAATTTTCCCATCAGAGCAAGAGCTGGGTCAGTATAGTACTAGTACTTGTATTTGTGATTGTTTTTGGTGCATATAGATTTAAAACAGAGTAAGCTAAACATTAAAGTCAAAAAATGAAAAAGGGAAGCCAAAACCCCCAAGAGCTTAACAAGGGGTTCCCACTTCTAAAAAGAAAAAAATGAAATACATGAGGTGTGTGTGCATTTTACAGCATGTAGGCTATAGGGAGAGAGGAACACATTTATACATACATACACACAAGTACATACCAATACACCAACAAAAATACATCTATGATATTTACATGTATGTAATATGTATGTGCACACACACGTGTACAAAATACATGTGTACACCCCGTATGCTTGAGATAAGTAAGGATGTAGCGAGATCAGAGCAGCAGTGGAGGGACATGCATCATCTCTCCAAGGTGCGCTGCAGTGCCACGCCCTCCGGATCCACTGGCTGCCATGGAGAGACCAGCTGAAGCTGACCTACTTGTTCATGTCAGCAAGATGAAATTAATTTTAGTGTGTGCTGGTTCAGTCCCTCGCTGCAGCCTCATTCTCTTCAACTAAAGCAAGGAAACCTTGCCTGGTTTATGATTTAGCTGGACTTTCTCAAACAGTTTCATTTGGGATGCTGTGAGAGACAGAAGTGGGTAGGCTTCATTGCTGATCACATATGTGCTCTGAGACCAATGTGCCCTCATGAGCTTACGCTACCATGGTATCTAAGCTTGGTATTCTGTCCAAATCAGGCCATTTGATTGAGAAAAGTTTACCTTTGAAAATGTCATGTTTTAGTTTAACAAAATAGCCTATACATTTTTTAGATTCATATATGGTTGTACTCTCAGGCCTGTGTGGAACATGATGCCGGTTGATGCAGGCCTGTCATTTCTTTACATGGTTCTCAGCCTTAGGCTTGGAATACTTGTTTTTTTTCTCAGTGCGATCACCATCCAAATACGATACAGAAAATCAGGTCTACCCATATGAGTATGAGGGTGAGTCGAGTGAGGTCAGGACACCCCTGACTAGGGCAGCCTGTAGTCTAGTGGCTAAGGTACATGGCGGGGACCCTTAAGGTTGGTAGTTCAAGTCCCAGTCCAGTCACAGCAAGAACACCATTGCTGTTGGGCCCTTGAGCAAGGCCCCCCACATTGCTCCCAGGGGGGATTGGTCCTTGGTTAGCCTGATTAACTGTAAGTCACTTTGGATAAAAAGCATCAGCTAAATGATTATAATGTACAACTAAATATCTTTTTAGAAAACTGTGCGACACCCTCTGATACACAGAAGAAAACTAAATGTTCACTGTTGATAGCTCACTGCTTAAACCCGCAAGCTGCTAAATTTGCACTGTTGATTACTCACTGCTGAATTTGCACTGTTGTTTGTTCACACTTGCTCTGGTCTGCGCAACAGAGCAGCTGAGCTTCATGCAGGACCTCTGGTCTGCGCAACAGAGCAGCTGAGGTTCATGCAGGGCTTCTGGTCTGGGCAACAGAGCAGCTGAGCTTCATGCAGGGCCTCTGGTCTGCGTAACAGAGAAGGTAACACAATTCAATATGTAGCCCTTGCTTTCCAACAGTTATTTAGTTGGCTAGTTAAGTAAATCTAAGTGAATAGTTATGCATAATTGCTAATGAAACAAATCTCAAAATCATAAAATGCTTAAAAAGACAGCAATTGGCTAGGTAGCTAGCTAGATTTTGATACTGTTTTCTTAGAAGTAAAGAGGTTTAACCACTTTAACTTAACTAGATAGTTAACTAAATAGCTAGTTAAGACAGTTAGTTCAAAATATAAAAAGATTCATCTGTTGCCTTAAATTAGTAGCTAATGTTCAGCATTTTAATTTACCTCAAACAACCCCCTGCAAGTTTGTCAATACCTGATGTTTTGCTCATTTTTGGCCAATAATATGATTAATTGCTGATTTTAGTCATTAGTTTTCATATCTTCTGGTTATTCAGCAGGGGTTGCATTTCCAAAAAACTAATACAAGAAGACTGATATTTTTACAGCAATGATTCTGCTGCACCTGCAGGAGCCACCTGATTTACCACTTGATCTTTCTACTGTAACTTGTACAGCATGCTTGGCTAAAAGATAATCACTCAAAGACGATAATTATTTCTTGCACTACATCAGCCTGATTGATTATGTATGTGTGTGCATTTATGAATGTAATGCATGAATGATTTTTTTTTAAAAGGTTACAATCTATGTGTTTATGTAACACAACCCTGTTAATAAACCAATAAACTTAACACTTATCCACAAATTGTACAGACACAAAGAATAATTTAACACTGTGCAAAGGGCAAGAGTCACCAGCACAAAGTCATTGTACTGGGGGTGAAGTAAATGAAATTCGAGCTGAGGCTCTATGTGGTTGTTGCCAGTACTGAACTTCAGCTCATTGCGTTGCACATCCAACTAAAATCATAGATATAGTCATGTTGTGTTTGTTTTCGGCAACAAGATTTATTCAGTTTACTGTTGGACTCTTCTAATAATTGCTGTTCAGTAGGAAGGGGTACATGCAAAGCACTTTCCCACGCTACTCTTATGTTGTCCGCTGAGTCGGTGTAGCCATGCGGTCGAGCCGCGAGAGAGGGCTGCTGGTCCTGGAATGTGTTCTTGCGCGCGTCGCCGATCTCGAGACTGTTTGGTGTGGCGCGCCGGATGGTCACGGGCACGCGCGCCGGGACGACAGGTCTGTGTTGGGAGAGCAAAGGGAGAAGAAACGCTGGGGAGTGGAATGATGGCGGTGAAGTAGTGACAAGTTTGGGAGAGGAAATTGAACGGAAGATTACAAAGCCGGTTACGCTTGAAGCAAAAATGCAGAAAAGCAACGGTAATCGTCCAAATGTTATGAGAATATCAAAAGTTCATGTACAACTTGTGACCTGGTAAACCTATTGAGATAAGTTAACTATCTGCTGCTTATAATTGTTCATTGTAGAATCTGAGGGACCTCATTTTATAGAAAATGGTTGTAGCATATTGTAACTATTGAGTCGATATGAGTTATTTAGCTGTGTGTGCAGAACTGATTTCTACTGTAGTATCATTTTTACTAATGAACGGAATGCGTAGTCTGTACAGTTCACTTAACGTCAGTGGTTAGCTAGTTAGCTAGGTGTGGATTTCTAGGCACGAGTCAGGAAATGTGGCTGTGAAACCTTGCGCCTTTATTGCTGAAGTTCTAGTTCGCAAGTTAAAACTGTAAATTTGACTCCGTCTCAAATTTTGGAATGGAAAACATGTTAATAACGTACTTTTATGAAGTTGGAAACTTCAGCTTTGGATGAACCGCAATAAAAAGGATATCAATCAATACCGGCAAACATGGACGTTGTTATAGAAAACAATAGTTAAATGAAATTTTCTAACCAGATAATCCTATTTCTTCTTTTAGATGACAGCAATCTGTGATGTGAAGAAAGGCGCCGGCAGCAGCTCACCGAAACTCCTGGCACATTTCAACTAGGAAAAGGGGGACGACGCATGAAACGCGACGGAACGGGAAATAACTCTTGGATGTAATTTGCCTTGTGGTGTCGAACAAAAAGTCGTCTTTGCTTTATCCGTTTCATCTTTGAAAAAATGATCAAGGCCGAAAGCAAAGGCGACAGGGCCCTAAGGAGCGCCTCTCCTCATCGGAACGCATACAAGTCGGACTTCCATGCAATTAAATGCTCATTTGATGGGGCTAAAGCTGACACAGCTTCCAGGTCATATGCAAATGGCTCCACCGAGGCCAGGGGACGACCTTTTGGCAACAGAGTGAATAAGATCAAAAATATTTTCTTGCAGATGGATGGGCAGCAGCAGGATGGCCAGGATGTGAAAACAGCTAAAAGCGATGCACCTCCGGTTTCTTTGCAAAAACCACAGTTTGCGGCCAGTGCACACAGAGCCAGTTTAGGCAGCACCACCAGTCCAGAGTCACTAAGCTCAGACAAACCTTCCAAAGGCAGTGATGGAGAGATTGATAAAGCAGCTCTGGCAGAGAAGTTCTCTGTGACCAGGAAACTGTTTGAGAGGGGCATCAAAGAGCAGCCGACAGCTGAGAAGCTCTCCCCTACTAAGGCGGGAGGCAGGCTGTCCCTGGGCAGCACAGCCGATGAAGGCAGGGAAGGCAGGCAGTCCTGTGGTTCCTCAGAGGGCCTGGTCAGTGGCATCAGAGCTGAGCCCAGCCCAGCCTCCTCAGCCAAAGCACCTCAGCCAGAGGACAGACGGGACTCTGAGGAGAAGCGGCCGGCCTCCAGGTCATCCCTAAACGCCGGGCCAATCTCCCGCAGGCTGGAGAACTTCATGGCAGACAGTGACAGTGAGGAGACAACCAGCAAAGCAGTACTGAAAGGACCAGATAGTGGGACCCCCAGCGGTCCCACCTCTCCAGTCAGTCATGGTCACAGCTTCCACAAGCCCACCTCCCCACTCAGTGATGGCGTCTGCAAACAGTCTGCAGCTGCTACCACGACCAGATCACCCTCTACATCCCAGCAGGACCCAGAAACTCTGTCGTTCGCCAGCCATGTCTGTAGTTCTGGAAAAGCTATGGCTGTAGAAATGGGCAGGGAGGGCGTGAGTGCAGCTCAGAGTGGCCCCAGGGAGCCCCTGCCCCAGCACGACGCTCCGCTGGACACGGCCAGGGCCGGTGTGGTCCGAGCCGAGCTCGTGGTTGTCCAGAACGAGTCATCGGAGAGCGAGGAGAATGAAGAGGAGAACCTGGAGGACAGCGTGTTTGAGGAGCCTAAAGCAGAAGAGCTGAGAGAGAGCCCTGGGAAGGAACACAGAACAGGCTCCTTGGTGGAGCTCAGACCAGAGGCTGTAGTCAGTCCCCAGGGGGAGCAGGGTGACCCCTCCACAGTCCATCTCCCCCACCAGGAAGCAGCCACTGAGGCCCAGGCTACAGAGATATTTACAGGAAAAGAAATGGGAAGTAGCTGCCTGGGTGAGCAGAAAGAAGAGAAACTGCTGGAGGAGCACAGAAAGGAGGCACAGCCAGACAACCAGAGTGAATCTTACAGAGAGGAGGAAGAGGAGGAAGAGTATGTGGAGGAGGAGAGTGAGCAGGACGATCAGGTGGAATGTAGCTCCCTGGCAGCAGTTTCTCCTGTGTATGGGATTGAGAATGCTGCCTTTGTGGATGACAGGGACACAGACCAGGAGCACCAGAAGGAGGCTGAGCTGTGTGAGGAGTTTGAGGAGGTGCCTGGCCTGTCAGAGGAGGAGGAACCTGCCCCACGGAAGAGGATCCGCTTCTCCACTGCTCCGATCCGGGTAAGCATCTCATCTTTCGCTTTCACATGGAATATCGCTCTCAAAACAGGAAATGTTTCATAAGCGGTCTTTTAATGTGTGTTAGCCATCATTCTAACAAGACAGGTATTTACTAAGCTTTCCCAGCTTCCTGCTGTGACCAACTCCTGCTCTGTGCTGCAGCTGGTGAACATTCACAGCTTGTGGCCTTTGAACCACACATTTCATTCAGGAAGCTTCCCACTCAACACAGGTTTTTCAGAAAGGATAATGTGGTCAAAGACTGTACAGTGGTAGGCGGCTGAATTGGGAAATCAAGGTTCCCTTTTGGTTCTTGTTGTTCATTAGCTAAGCATATGATGATGGTGTTTGGTGTCCAGAAAGGGGCCTAATCTCTTATGTGAAGTTCTGTTGAGCCTGATATTGAAACTCTCTTTGCGTGTCCACTCAAGCTGAACTCACTTCCTGATTTCATCTGAACAAATACACATTGAATGGAACCAGAGAGTGATGTATGACTTTGCTGACTAGCTGGAAAATGAGTGCCTCTTCATGTGCTAAGTAACAGTATGGGAGTCGTTATTTCTATCTGTAACGTATACAAAAACATATGCCATGCTTCATGGGAAGTCATTCTAGCTGTTTAGCTATGTCCACTCTCAGACCTTTTCACAGTGCAGGTGTGATAGGGGTTGAGGAAAACACGTTAAGAGACAGGTGCATTCACCGGTCATCCCTGCGTCATACCTGCTGTGTGAGATGAATGGGTGCAGTGACCCATTTATGGGTAATGCTCAGGAATGTGGGTGGGATGTGTTCAGGGTTACTGCAGTCCATGTCTGTGCTGTGTTCAGGGTTACTGCAGTCCGTGTCTGTGCTGTGTTCAGGGTTACTGCAGTCTGTGTCTGTGCTGTGAGCAAGGTTGCTGCAGTTCGTGTCTGTACTGTGTTCAGGGTTTCTGCAGTCCATATCTCTGCTGTGTCCAGGGTTATTGCAATCCGTGTCTGTGCTGTGTTCAGGGTTACTGCCGTCCGTGTCTGTGCTGTGTTCACGGTTGCTGCAGTCTGTGTTGGTACTGTGGAGCAGGTATAGTAGAGTGACTGTAGCGTTACTGTGGCAGGTTACAGGCAAGGTGTGGCAGTCAGTGCAAGGCCAGATTCCAGAACAGCATTGTACAGGGCAGAGCACCACAGGACCCTCAGGCCTGCCTCTCAGCCTCAATAAATTATTAACACACTGGCTTTCAGTGGGCTTGTTTTGAACCCTATTTAACGTGTCAGCATCAGGGTTTCCCACAGACTTTATTAGGAGCCAAAGCCATTCACTCACCCTCCTGCACCTGTTAGAGTGGAACAATGGAATTTGATCAGAGTCCAGATTTCTGGACTTTAATCTTAAATTTGTTACTATGAAAAGCAAACATGCACTCTGAACAGCACATTCCATTCCACAGTTTTTCTTTTTAGTCACATTTCTAGTTAATCATTTGACAGGATCGTCTTCTGTAGTTAGTGATAAAGTGCCATGCTTTTGTGTGTTGATGAGCACTGTAATTTTAAAACCTAGCCAATCAGTAACTTGAGTTTGAAGAAATAGCCCATATGTATGGCTGTCTGTACGTACGGCTGATTGTACATAAGGTTGCCTGTACGTATAGGCTGTATCTGGCTCCTATATCTGTTGATTCTGAACTCATGGCATCATGTTTGTGTGTCCTTAGTCCTGTAAACATGAAGAGCTCTTAGCACTCAGGGCGGAAGGCATTGTAGTACCACAGTGTCATTAACAATTTGCATACTATACCAGAATAAAGCACACTGGCTAAGCACATTTCCTTGGGACAGTGTGGAGTTTGCCCCAAGCCAGAAATAAAGCCCAATTTCTGGCTCAATCTGCTGCCTCCTGCAGAAGCAGTCGTCCTGTGTCCAGTGCACTGAGCGCAGTCATCAGTAGCCCCTCCCCAGTGGAGGTGTGTGTATGGGATTGCATCTCATTTACATGTATGACAGGAGGCACTAAAATATGGAAAGTCCCTACAGCCATGACCCAGGCAAACACACTGAGCCTCTAAGGACACATTCAGTTAAGTCAAATGGACTTTACCCTCTATGATACCACACATTAGGTGGTGTTAAGTGCTTTATGATGGAGGCCTGGCTGTGCACAGTATGGCAGGTGGTGTGATGTGATCCTCAGCCAAAGCCTTACACCACAACTCCTGCCCACAGGCACCCAAATCATCTTTTTACTCATTTGAGAAATAATGTGCAAAGTGCATGCCTGCAGCTTGTGGCCAGTCCCTCAGTAACTAAGGGGAATTTAACTGATCGTCTCGGCGGGGTTAGCGTTTCGTACATTTGCACAGCCTGGATAAGACAATAGAGCACTTTTAAAATGGCCTAGCAGAAACTCACATCCACTGAAATGCACTTCCACTTACCCCGTTAACTAGAATTTAGCACGTGTTAACACATTCATATCCTTCATCTCATGTTAAATTAGCTGATGCTAACATCATTGTACATGTGTGGAACTATGAGTATAGACCACATTATATGCATTTGACATTAAAGTGAACATTAACATGTATGACGAAATTTGAGTGTTTAGGGAGATTTTTTTTTTGTTTTTGTCTAGTGTTATTGTCCTCTCTGGGGTCACTGTTGCTCCACAGAAACCAATGATGTGGCCCCTGTTGCTCCAGAGCAACCAATTATTTGACCACTGTTTCTCCACAGCAACCAATGATGTGGCCCCTGTTGCTCCACAGCAACCAATGATGTGGCCCCTGTTGCTCCACATCAACTAATGATGTGGACCCTGTTCCACAGTGTTACTCACTGACTGTGGCTTTATTTACTCCTAAACTATGAAGGTTCTGGAGTGGGTGGCCCCTTAATTTTTTCATCCTCAGTAGGGGGTTCACTTGCAAAGAACTACTGAATTGCAACAGGATGCTTTGCTTTTTTAATCAGTTTGTTACTTTTATTTTTGTCCAATGTCAGTGTGTGTAATTTAAAATAGAATGAAATGATTAGCCTTCTTGTCATTTCCTAAGATATGTTTCATAGAGCTGATAGTAATGTAGCTTTCTATGTATCTTTCAGACAGACCCTTCTCTTTGTGTTTTATCTACCAGCATTGTGGCACATAAAGGAAGCTGGAAGGCAGATACAGCATATGAACGGTAGCATGAACAGCACTGTTTAATGGAGTACAAATTACCACCAAATACCTAAAGTGTTACCTGATCATGTGGAATTCTCTAACCAGAACATTTAAACTGTAATGATTAGCAGCTGGAATGCCTTTTATTCTGGGAAAACATATTTTTATGTAGACATTTTTGTAATACCTAGACAAAATTTAGGAAAGTATACTAACATTTCTCAGCTCATTGTATTGTCTATTTGTATTTTATTGGAGACAAATAAACATGGTCTTTAGAACATGATCTTTTCGATGTAAAATAAAAGGTGACTGCACCTCTTTTTGTTCCATGGATTTCCTGTCTTCAAGAGTATACAACAGTCATCATGAACATTTTTTATCCCTGCTCCCATCTCTGTGAGGACCCATGCTGTCAGCTTCCCTCAGTGGGCACATAAACAAGTCGAGCGTTTCTCCTTCTTTGTTCAGTCTGTAACATTAGCTCTGAATGGACCCTTGACAAGACCTCACACGCCCTTTTCCAGCCCACAGAGCTGTGATAAGCTGAAGCAATGCCTTTGCTATGAGTGCATTCCTCCTCCTGAAACTGTGAAAGGAAGAGTTTGGTTAGAATACCCGTAAACAGCCCGGCCCTGCCCCGGCATGTCGAGTGTTTCATTTATTCCCGGAGCATTGGGTCTTATTACAGAGTGTAGGTGAGGTAAATTCTTGTGTCTTACACTCTCACACAGGGCCTTACCTGAGCTGTAATTTACCTACCTGGAGCACCGAGAGAGCAGGTCCTTCCTCCTCCTCTGTTTGCTCAAACACACATTCCTCCCTTGTACTGACAAAAAGCATGCTATTTCTGAAATCCTATAAAACATTGCTTGTAGTGAAATATCAGGAATTCATGGCTCAGACTTTCATGGTTATTGAATTTGGAATTCCCCTACTTCCCCATCCTGTCCTGTGTGAAAACCTATGGAACTGCAGCATAAAGCATCTAGCATGGCTGTTTGTTGATACACTAATAAATGCTTCCAGATGTGATCAAAACTGAAGCAGACTGCATGAATAGGAAGCTTTTTTCCTTTTGCCAAAGCCAGCCGTTGGAATCACAGGTAAATGGTGCTCTCTGGCTGCTGCTGAGGCATGGGTGGTGTGTGCATGGCCTCACAGTCTAGTGTCTGGTCTGGACCCTCCTGCTGGAGTGCCCTCATTGGCTACTGTGCTGCTGGGGGTGGGATCATGGCAGATTAAACTACAGGTCGGCTGATATGGGTTTTTAGCCCAATGCCAGTATTTTTCAGTGAGTTTAATAGGTTGATGTCTGCTGATTTTCATTCATTTGCAATATGTTTATTAAAGATTTAGCCCACACGTCTTTGTAGACTTGTAGTATTTGCTCTTGATGGAAGTATAGATCATGTGCAGCGTGCCAAAAGTTATTGTATCAACTATCCAATTTTAATAGTACATTAATAGTACAATACTAAAAGTACAGTAATAGTAGTTATTCTACATTAGTTATAACAACATTAGTTAATAACATTAGTTATGTTGTTCTGCAACCTGGTTTCCTGCACACATAGACTTAAGCCAAGCCCTAGACTCAGATACACTTTTAATAAAGATCTCCACTGAAAAGCATTTTTAGTCTAGGAGGAGGCTTAATCCTTGTTCTTAATCCTCGGAATTGGCCCTATGATGGCCCTAGGTTTGAAGAAATCAGCTTGCAGGGTTAGAAACTAAGAAGCAGACTGCATGTTCAATAGGGACTATATTAGATGTTGTCCATTACAATTACATTACATTATAGGCATTTAGCAGACGCTCTTATCCAGAGCGACTTAAAACATAAACTGCATTTCTTTCAGGACAAGGGTGAAAGTGGTAGGGACAAAGTTCTAGAGGCGGTAAAAGTCTCAAGTGCCAGAAGGGTAAGCATGGACTAAACCCTGTGGATGACCTGTTGAAGAAATAAAAAGGAAAAACCATTAGTAATATAAACAACAATCCAAAGCCAACAATATTAGGTCGCTACGAGTGAAGCTATGGCTAAGTGGGGGAGCTAGGGAGGGAAGGAGAGACGTGCGTCCTGACGAGGTGAGTCTTTAGTCTGCGCTTGAAGGCAGACAGACTATCTGCTGTTCTGACCTCTGGAGGAAGGTCATTCCACCGGCGGGGAATCAGAACAGACAGTAGATGTGACCGGGAAGTGCAGGCGCGCAGAGGAGGGGCCACCAGGCGCGCAGAAGACACAGACCTGAGAGAACAGGAAGGCGTGTGTGGTCTGATGATCTTTTGAAGGTAGGACAAGGCCATCCCCTTGACAGCCTGGAAGGCAAGCACCAATGTTTTAATCTGATGCATGCCAAGACAGGTAGCCATTGGTGGTCGGCGAGGAGGGGAGTGACGTGGGCGCATCTAGGAAGGTTGAAGACCAGACCAGCAGCAGCGCTCTGGATGAGCTGCAAGGGTCTGATGGTAGATGCTGGATGGCCAGCAAGGAGGGAGTTAACATGGCTTTACTGACAGCATATAAGAGGTGGCAGACTGAGGAATGTTACCATAAGGACTGTAATGAATTAAATATTATTTATTTATGTATTTTAATATTTATAGTGTGCGACCGTTCATGAAAGATAAAGCCATACAGCAAGCCAGTCATTATGACTATACTGATATGCAAATATAATCACCAATATATTAACAGAAATATATACAATAAGTAATTTTAATGAAATCTGCTGGACTAAAATGGGTTTACAGTTTGTTTAAACTGGTTGAGAAAGCAATGACACCCAGGGTTGATATGAGAGCAGTCAGACAGTCAGTGAGGTCTTTTTAATAAAATTGTGTGAATTAAATGGGAAGTAGTAGCACACTGGACAGCTGAAGAAAACTCCTATTAAAACTGATAAAACTGTAAAATTGATAAGTGTCAGAAGTTTGTATTACAACATATCAGTGAAAGTATTTGTAGAATGACCATGAAAGCCAATTTTCCACACACTCCTTTTGAACATTGCACATAGTTTTCTCAGTCTGCTGGGTGTGTACTTTCTTTGCTCTGGTCTCCAGCTGATATCTCTGTTTCACACCCCTCTGGATTATTGTTCCCTTTTATCATTTAATTTTGCACCTGAACTCCAAGCAATGTGCTTCAAAGACAAATTTTTAGTCACCAAGGTTAAGAGCTTCTGGTTAATGGTTATAGTGTTATGTGTGATGTTTTGGAGCTGCACCATGCAGCTGTGTAGAATTGAGCAGTGCAGCAGGGCTGTGTGGAACTGTGCAGTGCAGCAGGGCTGTGTGGAACTTTGCAGAGCAGCAGGGCTGTGTGGAGCTGCAGTGCAGCAGGGCTGTGTGGAGCTGTGCAGTGTAGCACAGCTGGGTGGAAATGTGTACTGCAGCAGGGCTGTGCGGAGCTGTGCAGTGTAGCACAGCTGGGTGGAACTGTGTACTGCAGCAGGGTTGTGTGGAACTGTGCAGTGCAGCAGGGCTGTGTGGAGCTGTGCAGTGCAGCAGGGCTGTGTGGAGCTGTGCAGTGCATCAGGGATGTGTGGAGCTACAGTTCAGCAGGGCTGTGTGGAGCTGTGCAGAGCAGCAGGGCTGTGTGGAGCTGTGCAGTGCAGCAGGGCTGTGTGGAGCTGTGCAGTGCAGCTGGGCTATATGAAGCTGTGCAGTGCATCAGGGCTGTGTGGAGCTGTGCAGTGCAGTAGGGGGTGTGTCATTGTGCAGACTCTCCTGCTGTCTGCTGCAGCAGCTCTGGCCTGGTTTCTGGGAGGAAGCGCTTTGTGCAGGAGGTCACATGACCAACTCTGGCCAGATTAGGTCTCTCTGAAATGGAATCCTTGGGAAAGGTGGTGTCCTGGAAGAAAGCTTGTCTTTGTGAGAGCAAATCTCTCAGAATAGCTCCCTACCACAGAGGAACAGTGCCCCCCTTCCATCTGGGGCAGAGAGACAGTACACCCCCCTCCACCCCCCATCATCTGGGGCAGAGAGACAACACACCCCCTCCCATCTGGAGTGCTGGAGCCCTGGTCCTATTGGTATGGATGTGACTGAAATGTACATGCATGTGTGTGTAGGTGCTTTACATGTGGGTCGCTAATATGTTAATATGGATGTGACTGAAATCTCTGCTGCTAGGACCACAGCATGGGCATCTGCAGTTAGCAGGGCACAGGACATAGCACAGTGTATGTGCGCATTCTGTGTCACTGCTGTGCATTTTAACAGGCTGTGTTATTGTGCCATGTATTTTAGTGATTTGTCTTACTTTGCTGTGTAATTTAACAGGCTGTGTTACTGGGCTGTGTATTTTAGTGGTCTGTGTTACTGTGCTATGTAAGTGTACAGTCTGTTGCTGTGCTGTGTAATTTAACAGGCAGTGTTACTGTGCTGATTATTTTAGTGGTTTGTGTGACTGTGCTGTTTAATTGTACACTCTGTTGCTGTGCTGTGTAATTTAACAGGCTGCTGCTGTGCTGTATAATTGTACAGTCTATTGCTGTGCTGTGTATTTTAACAGACTGTGTTAGCACTGCAGGGCTGTGCATTTGCACTGCGTATTTAAGTGGTCAGGGGACCTGCTGCAGTGTCTGTGTGTGTCTATGTCAGTAGGAGCCTGTGCACTGCTAACTTCCATCCTTGCGCTGTCCCAAAATGGCTCCTGCTCATAGCCTTGTACAGGACTTAAGCATTGCATATAACCCAGGCTCATCAGTCCCAGGTGTTATTGATTTATGTTTCTGTAAGTCTGGAAACTTCACCTTGTTTAAGTATGTGTAGCAGGACTGTAGTGGTTAAGCCTCATTTTACAGAGGGATTTGTTTTTCTTGGAGCGTCCTGCTCTGCAGAAAGTTAGACCTGGCACTGTTCTGGGAGCATGTATAAACTTTAATTCTACTCCAAACTACATGCTCACAAGCGAATGTAGCAAAATACACTGGTGTGGAATGTGTGAGGACTGGGTCTTTAGAGCAACATTATGTGTTGTGTGTGAGTGAGTGCATGTATTTGTATTCCCTTCAGTTAAATTAAATTTTATTTGAAGTGTACTTTACAATGTCTTTTTAACACACTTTACAAGGAAACAAAAGTGTGTTTTTTGTTAGCTGTTGCTGATGAGTAGGATAGAAAAGTCTATGTACTGTAAGTAGGGTGCATCTTTGATTATAATTCAAGAGAAATTTTTTTGACCAAATTCTGAGATATCAAGTGCTATTTTAACTTTTTTTTTTCCTCACCACTTTTTCGAACAGCTGAATTTATGCTTTTTTTGTATGTGTTTAAAAAATGAGCTCATAAAGAATTCAAACGTGCGTATATGTATGTATGCATGTGTGTTAGGAGTACAACAGTACATACAGGACGTTTGGTTCGGTATGCAGCTCCCTCGGTTCGGTACGCCCTGTGACCCAAACTATTACTGTCAAAATAGTCTGTTTATGTCTATTACACATACGTGCAGGACAGAAATTCTACAGTGTGAGTTTTTCACAGAAAATGTGGTCAGTGCACCAGTTGTTGTCTATCAGCTGTAGCATGCTAGTTGGCTTAGCCTGGTTAGCCAGATTAGCCAAGCTCATGTACTGTTGCTGCCATCCATATGGCAAACACAAATGAGCGACCAGAGCTGGAGGATCCTCCCATGACGTTTAGATCCACTAAATGTGAGCAGTATGATTTCCCAGTTAGCAAAAATGTACAACAATTAGTGTCAAACTTTTGCCGACATTGTTCAACCGAAGTTGGGTATGTCTGAGGATAAACTTCAAACATGTAATTTATGACGGCATCACCCAAAAGTCCTTCTCCCCACAGCGTTCGAGCATCCTCTCACTGCAGATTCAGAATGTGCTAAAGCAATAACTAATGCTATAGGAGTGTTTATCACTGCAGATATATGAACATACTCAGTCATAGAGAATACAGGATTTAAGCATATGGTCAAAGTGCTTGAGTTCTGCTAATGATAATATGTCAATATTAGAGTGCCCTAATCGTTATAGTCAGAATTATGGCCAAAGAGCCACTGTTGAATGTTTACATTTTACAAAATAAACAACAAAAATGTTATTTCCTACCTTGTTTTGTTTTCCTTGGTGTGTGTGTGTGTCTGTGTCCACAGATTCCTGAACTCACTGTTTGCTGTTTCGGCTCCTTGTTTCTCATGCCAAAGGCCTTGTTATGGCTCATGTTTCTTGTAAAACCTGTTCCATTATCTTCTGTTTTCCAGATTTTCTGCATCTCAGCTAGTACCTTATGTTTTGCTTTTGTGCAGCAGTAGAAATGGGCCTATGTGTGTGGCACAGGGGTCCCTGAACTCTCACATCTCCTATAGGCCCTATGCCTTCCATTTCCCCTCCTGCTCTGCTCATCCTCTCTCTCTCTATTCCTCATATTCATTGGCTTAGTGGAATATGTTGGAATATGTTGTTTCATTTCTCTCTCAGGCACAGAGCAGGTCTCCTTTCTCAGATACAGAGCAGGTCTCTCTCAGGCACAGAGCAGGTCTCCTCTCTCAGACACTGAGCAGGTCTGAATCCATTGGCCACCACAGTCTCTAGAGATGCCACTCCTGTGTTAATTGCAGGCTTTCACTCACAGCCACACAAAAACATATGTTGCTTGTCCATACCTAAGATGGGGTGACATTGCTGAGCATGGCTCTTCCTGATTTAGGTTGCTTCAGGAGACATGGCAGGTGCTGCGAGAGTTGTCATGTGTAATTATGTGTATGAAGCAAATGCATAGAATAACTATTGTTATAGCCCTGGAGGGTGGAGTTATCCTGCTGCATGAGTGGAAGAAAAGGACAGCTGTCTGACATGAAAGAAGCCATTCATTCACCAAACTGGCTGGACCTGTTGCAGTCCCCAGACCGCGGAAGTGTGTGAACAGAAGAGAGTGGGGCTGTGTGTGTGTGTGTGTGTGTGTGAGAAAGACAGTATGAGTGTGTGAGTGAGTGCAACAATGCTGTGAACAGGTTGTATGTTTGCTGATTCTCAGCACCATTCTCCTGTCATTGCCCCTCCATGTGCAGGACTGTACCTGGGACCTGGAGCTCCAGGGGGAAGCTTTATGTCCGCAGACAGGGTGTTACAAAATATCTACTGATATTTAAAATATCCACTGATACACCAGAGGTGTACCCTTCCTCTGCTGACCTGCTGCAGGTTTTTAATTATGTGACTGTTAACAGAATTAGAGTAGTCTCAAGACTTACTTTAACAGCATGTGTGTTTATATGGGGTGTGGTGCTGGTACTCTTATTTTTATGGGTACTTATTTTATTTATTCTCTTAAAATTTCAGTGTCAGACTCTTACAACATGCTTGCTGGAAAGCTTGGCCATATTCTGCATGGTGTTTATCCAGTCAGTGTGGCTACACAGTTCCTTACATCATCATTACATCTGGATTAGGGGATGTGGCCTTGGGTTAGAGGCTGTAGGTGAGGGGAGTATTGGGTTAGGGAGTGTTGGTGTGGGGTTATTGGGTTAGAGGCTGTCGTTGTGAAGGCATTGAATTAGAGGCTGTGGGTGTGGGGGCATTGGGTTAGGGATGTGGGTGTGGGGTGTTGGGTTAGAGGCTATCGGTGCAGGGGTGTTGGGTTAGAGGCTGTAGGTGAGGGGAGTGTTGGGTTAGTGGCTGTCGGTGTGGGGTTATTGGGTTAGAGGCTGTCGTTGTGAAGGCATTGAATTAGAGGCTGTGGGTGTAGGGGCATTGGGTTAGGGATGTGGGTGTGGGGTGTTGGGTTAGAGGCTGTAGGTGAGGGGGGTGTTGGTATACAGGCTATCAGTGCGGGGGTGTTGGGTTAGAGGCTGTTGGTGTGGGAACACTGGGTTAGAGGCTGTGGATGAGTGCACAACCACAGCATCAAAACACTGAGAAACTGATGACTAAACTACAGGACCAAAGGCATAACCACAACATCAAAACACTGAGAAACTGACTACTAAACTACAGGGCCAAAGGCACAACCACAACATCAAAACACTCATGGCCCTTGTGACCAGACCTCTAGGCTGCTAGTTGTTTTTTGGTGTAAAATCTGAGATGGTAATGTGGGTGATGCATTGTTTCTAGCCTGTTGTCTGACCCTCTCTGCTGCTGGAGACAGCAGACTATCTGTAAAGTTTCAGCAAAGGAAAGAACCTTGTTCATGATTACTGCAGCATTCCATAAGAGAGGAGTCGGAAAAAGGAATATAGGCCCAAAATCAGATTTTGGATTCCACTTCAGCTCGCAAACAGCTTCACAGATGCCATCTAGAGATTTTCACTTTTCATTACTGTAGCTACCAGAAAACAAGTCTGTGAAGAGTTTTATTGTTGGAACGTGTGGTGGTGATGCGAGTGTGTCAGAGCAGGAAGTCTCTGATTGAAAGCATGCTCTGCTGTGGAGGCCTTGTGGAACGTGTGCACTGCTGCATTTTATGGTCCCTGTACTGTGTGACTTTCAGTTGATATGGTAATATAACTCAGTGGGGAAGTGGTGTGCCACTGAAATGAGCAGCTCTGCTCATAGTGCATGGCTCAGAGTGACTGCTCTGGCACTCTGCGGCTCTGACACACTGCTGATCTGATGCTGGGTGGCTCTGATGCACTGATGCTTTGGCACACTGCTGCTCTGACGCACTGCTGCTCTGATGCTGGGTGGGTCTGATGCGCTGCTGCTCTCACACACTGCTGCTCTGATGCTGGGTGGCTCAGATGCACTGCTGCTCTGGCGCACTGCTGCACTGACACACTGCTGCACTGACGCACTGCTGATCTGATGCTGGGTGGCTCAGATGCACTGCTTCTCTGGTGCACTGCTGCACTGACACACTGCTGATCTGATGCTGGGTGGCTCAGATGCACTGCTTCTCTGGTGCACTGCTGCACTGACATACTGCTGCTCTGACGCACTGCTGCTCTGATGCTGGACAGCTCTGCTTTGTGAAATGTGAAGCTGACAGTGCAAGACTTGGGAATGGGAGTGTCAGACAGGCACACCTGCGCTGAAACAGTGCTACACACAAAGATTAGGCTGAAGGTCCAACCTTTGTATGGGGACTGACCTGAGATCAATGGGCCTTACTCCTGGCTATAGTGTGCAGGGACTGACCTGAGATCAGTGGGCTTAACTCCAGGCTATAGTGTGCAGGGGCTGACCTGAGATCAGCGGGATTTACTCCAGGCTATAGTGTGCAGGGACTGACCTGAGATCAGTGGGATGTACCCCAAGCTTTAGTGTGCGGGGACTGACATAACATCAGCGGGCCTTATCACAGGCATTTGTGTGCAGGGGCTGACCTGGGATAAGCGGGCATTACCACAGGCTTTAATGTTTGCACAGCTCCTCTTCCTTCCTGACATGCTCCAGGATCCAGAGTGGAAATGTTTACTATATTACATCATCTGTTCTTTTATGCAGCTTGAGTACTGTAGCTCACTGACAGACAGCCCTGCCTCAGAGGGAAGATTTTCACAGTTGGGGAGAACTTGGACAATTTGTGTACTGAGGTGGAAGGAGGATAACACTATAATGAGAGCGAATGTGTTGAGTATCAGAGATTAACTGTGCTAATATGTCGAGTATCATAGATTAACTGTGCTAATGTGTAGAGTATCATAGATTAACTGTGCTAATGTATAGAGTGTCATGTATTAACTGCGCTAATGCAGTTAATCTATGATACTCTACACTGTAGTGTACACAATAGTGTCCAATGAGCAGTTCCTTATCATTGACTGATGAAATAATGGTAAATCAATCTCAAATTAGGAGAGAAATACTTAATTCTATTTAAGGGGTATGGACACCACAGGGGATATGAGCACTACATTTGAGTGTATAATGCCCCATATATCTTGAAATGTAAGGGATTTTAAGTAAGTGCATTTATATGTGTAATATGACAACTGAAACTCTAATAACATTTAGAGTCTGTGAAGCCTGAGAGTTGAAAAGTTTATGGGGGGGGTACAGACACTACAACTTTTTTATGAAAGTTTAATCTTGGGCTTGAAACGCTTCTCCAAGGAGACTGGATGAAGTAGGTGTGCTTTATTTCGCTGTATTTTATGAAACAACCAAGCTCAATTTCAAATACAATATTAGCATGCTGCTTTCAGAACTTCTTGAGTACTTGCTGAATTAAAAACTCTGCAAGTGCTATATAGAAAATCCGTAACAATGAGATTTTTTAGAAAAGCTGCTGCAAAACCTGAATAACGCTGTAATACTTCTTTGAAACTGAAGCCAAACAAAAGGGTATACTTAAAATCATATTCAGAAGTAGAAAAATGCACTTCAACACCAACTCTAGTACAGAAGACTAGACAGTAGAGTTTTAGTCGTTTTCAATAATGAATGACACCTCGTAACCCAGTTTTTAGCATAAAATATTCAACATTTCTGCCAAATATTAACCAATTTTCTTCATTTTTGCTTTGTTTTGTTCATCGGAACAGCCTTTTTCATAGAAAGTTATCCTAGTAATTATTTCTTCTAAAACTTTGCTGTTGGAGCGAGAGAAACAGTTTGTGTGTGTATGTGCGTGCGTGTGTGTGTGCATACGTGTTTGTGTGTGTGTGTATGAGAGAGAACACGTGTGTAAGTGAGAGAGAGCGTGTGTGTGTGTGTGTGTGTGTGTGTGTGTGTGTGTGTGTGTGTGTGTGTGTGTGTGAGAGAGTGAGAGAGAGAGAAAGAGTGTGTATCCTTGGCCACAATTCTGACAGTAACAGTTAAGGTACTCTTATACTGACATACTGACATGAAGAAAAATAAGTAACGCATGCAATAAACACAAATGTCAGTAATGCTCCATTATAAGTGTCCTCTGACCTGTTGATAATTCCTGAAAAACTGCAGCTTGCGCTCATTTATACAGGGCAGGCACAACGGACTGACTGAAATGCACACATGAAGGCACATTGTAGCAGAACTCAAGCACTTTGACCATATGCTTAAATCCTGTATTCGCTACAACCAAGTATGGTCACATGTCTGCAGTGATAAACACTCCTATAGCATTAGGTATTGCTTTGGCACGGTCTGAGTCTGCAGTGAGAGGCTGCTTGAACGCTGTGGGAGAAGGACTCGCCTTCCTGTCTGTTTTTGTCTCGTTGTGCTTATTGACACATTCGGGTGATGCTGTTGCAAATGACATGTTTGAAGTGTATCCACAGACATACCCGACTTCAGTTGAACAATGTTGGTATTCCGGGAAACCATACTGCTCCCATACAGTGGATCTAAACGTCATGGGACGATCCTCCAGCTCTGGTCTCTCATTTTGTTTGCCATACGGCAGCAACACTACATGAGCTTGGCTAACCTGGTTAATCAGGCTAAGCCAACTAGCATGCTACAGCTGATAGACAACAACAGGTGCAATGACCAAACTTTCTGTGAAAAACTCACGCTGTAGAATTTCTGTTCCGCCCATATGGGTAGTAGAAATAAATAGACTATTTTGACAGTAATTGTTTGGGTCACAGGACGTACAGAGCCGAGGAAGTCGCATACTGAACCAAACATCCTGTACTGAACGGTTTGGGACAAATGCACGTACCATTGTCCCTAAAAACGAGTAGATACACAGACAGGCATACTCAGAGAGACAATACTGTAGCATTGAGGTTCACTTAAGAAGAAAAGAATGAGTTCAATGAAGGAGTGAGAGTGTCTGCGCTGTGTGTATGCAGGGTTTGGGTGCGGGTATAGGGAGCAGGCTTGTGAATGTAAAACCCCTTGCTCTCACTGGAATGTATGAGGTCACAGCTCATGCCAAATAAGGAGAAATCACTGTTTTTGTGATGTCATACTTGATCTCTTGACTCCAAAGTGAAGCAGAGCATCATAATGGCATCTGTGGGATTTGTAGTCCCAGCTGTGATGTCTTCTAAACTTGCCTTTTTCCCAAAACAAGTATTGTCATCATTCATTTAAATCTTCTTCAAAGTCTGTTGAAGTTAGTAACAGCAGCATGGGCCACTACCCTTGCCTGCTCCACAGCAGTGTGCAGTTCTGCTGAACATTGATGGTAAGCTCTCGTGGCCACTGGCAAACATTTACAATCAGGGCAGACTGTTCACATTACACAGCCTAGAAACTGGCTCACTGTTCTACAGTGTATTTTGTGTATTTGTCTCTATACTGCAGTATGCACCTTTCTCTACATTGCAGTGTGTTCTGTTTCTTTTCTCTACAGTACAAAGTGTTTTTTCTCTACACTGCAGTGCGCTATGTTCTTGCAGTGCGCTATGTTTTTCTACACTGCAGTGTGCTATGTTTCTCTACACTGTAGCTAGCTATGTTTCTCTACACTGCAGTGCACTATGTTTTTCTACACTGCTGTGTGCTATGTCTCTCTACACTGCAGTGCACTATGTCTCTGAACTGTAGCTAGCTATGTTTCTCCGCACTGCAGTGTGCTATGTTTTTCTGCTCTGAAGTGTGCTGTCTTTCTCTACACTGCAGTGTGCTATGTTTTTCTGCACTGCAATGTGCTGTCTTTCTCTACACTGCAGTGTGGTGAGTTTTCCTATGCAGCAGTGTGCTGTGTTTCTTTACACTGAAGTTCGGTCTGTTGTGTTTCCACACAGCTGTGGCCTGTCCTGCACCACCTGCCATTTATCTGATCTGAGAACCACTTGTCATCCACAAACTCAGGCTGACCCTGAAGTTATTGTGGGTCAGATTTTCATTGAGGTAGTTAGATGTCTGGGTTAGTTCCAGATAGCGGTTGACCGATTTGTTTTTTTCAGGGCCCACACGATAATGACTATCTGTGACAAAAAGAGGTCGATAACCGGTATTTCAGGCCGATGTTTGAATGCTTTTAATATGATTTTTTTTCGGTGTGAAAAAAATAGACTGTGACATGGACTTAATTACAAATACTGCATTTGCTAATCTCTTTGAATTCGTAAAGCAGGTTCGAGAAAAAGGCAGAAAAATAAGAACATTATTTCAAGTGTTTACATGGGCAACTTGCATTTAAAATTATAAGCCAACAATTCTTCCGACAAAATAGGCTACAGTACTGACCACATTTGGCATTACATTTGAGACGAATGAGACGGTGTACGAGAGAGAGACAGGGCCTACTGAAATGGGACTAATATTGACGTTGTGGGTAAATTTCTCTATGGTTATCTTACTTTGGCAACGTAGCAGATGCCTATTGTTGTTTCTAACGCATTCAATTGTCGGACGAACGATGGCATTCATTGCGTAAGAAATAAAGCTAATTGATACATCAGTTAGGCTGCATTTTCAGTATAAAGTAGGGTACTGTGTGGAAGGACTGTGATAAAGTTAGCGAAAATACTGTGAAGTGCAATCTGTATGCTGCAAATGTTTTGTTTTAATAACTCAACTTCCATGATGATGATGAGAACAAATGAAGAAACATAAAAGCGGCAAACGGGTATTTTTAGCTTTGCTGCGAGGTTACAACATACAGTGCAACCGCAAGCGAGCAGAAATTTAATTTCATGAACGGTTGCTTAAATGACTACTGTAATTCAGAAGGGCTGTGCTTTAGGGTAAATTTCGTTGACTATTTAATTTTAAAGAATAAATATACATTATGTGCAGTGTCAAACTCCTGCAACTTATAGCATAAGTGCAATAAGGACTTGTAATTCTTCTTTATTCCAAGCTTGTTTTTTTTTTTTATATGTGTGTGTTTTTTTATACTTAAGTGTAGATTACTTATACTGATTCAAAACGGTCCAGTTAGCGTGGTGCAATTTGGTTAACGGCATGGTTTTGAGCACAACGACCCTTTTACTGGATACTTGCCTTCCATCCTTGTTTCCAGCAGCAAAACGTTTGATCTTCAAGGTCAGATAACGTTGTCTGTCTCGGCAAATGAGGGGATTTTGTGGAAAGAATGTTAGCCATAACCAATAGCATTTCTTTCTGACAGAGGATATGCGTCGGGATAGTACACGCATTGCTTCTAAAAGTTTTCTTTTTTTTGGGAATTTAGATAAAAATACATCGATGACAGATAATCAAAAATGTGCAAATATCGACCTCGGTTATCTACCGACCAGATAATCGGTCGACCCCTATTTCAGATTTAAACCTTAATGTGATCTCTGCCGTTTGTAAAATTGTGTCATTGTCACCAGGCGGCAGGGCATTGTACACCTGCATCAGCGGTAACCTGGCTGGACACGGAAGTCCTTGCAACTCCATACAGCATAGTGCAATAGCCTGTAAGGAACACTGTATTATGACAATAACCATAATATAAGCCAGTCTGACCATGGTGGCAAAATGCACTGTTTGAACCTTAATTGCAGGCAGTGAACAATCCTCAGTTCTGTTAATATTTTTTGGCAATTTGAATGTTGTATATTTATTCTTTAATTCTTTACTATATGCTGGACAATTTTCTTTGGAAGGAGCTGAATAGGTCCTCTGTGCTTGAATAACTTGCCATGGCTGCTCTTCATATTGTCTTATGCAATACTGCAGTGTTATGATGTGGAGAAGACAGTCCAGTTCATGCGGGCATGGGTGACCTCATGGTGCTGATCTCTGTGTCATCACACTGTTGTGATGTCAGTCATGAATGGCAGCACTGTCCTCCTCCCCTGCAGGTGTTCAGCACATACTCCAACGAAGAGTATGACCGCCGCAACGACGAGGTGGACCCTGTGGCGGCATCGGCCGAGTACGAGCTGGAGAAGAGGGTGGAGAAGATGGATGTGTTTCCTGTTGAGATTGAAAAGGGTGGGTAATGTAGCTGTGGGTGGGGTTAAAGTGTGTAAAATGGGTAGGTTATGTAACAGTGGGTGGGGTTAAAGTCTTAAAAGGGCAGGTGATGTACACTTGCACCACTCTTGAAATTGGAAGGATTTACAGATTTAAGCTTTTCTGAAGCCCTAGAATATTTTACAATGGCATCTGTATCAGTTGAGTGGCATATTCAAATTGATAATGAAAACATGTGATATAATATTTCTGCATACAAGGCTAGTTTCTTAATACAACCATGTCATAATTATTCAACCCCAATCCAGTGCTGCTGTTTTTAAATCACTTGCTCGTCCATAAGGCGGCAAAACTGTGTAAAAACACAATTAAGCCTTTGGGAGGTGTACAAGGACACTTAACGTGCTTCAGCTGTGATACATATGTAAATCCCACCCATGCATGTGTTCAATTTCAGTAGCAAACATAGCAGAGAAAA
Source organism: Albula glossodonta (assembly GCA_019788955.1). Classification (NCBI taxonomy): domain Eukaryota; kingdom Metazoa; phylum Chordata; class Actinopteri; order Albuliformes; family Albulidae; genus Albula; species Albula glossodonta. The sequence goes on along the minus strand of JAFBMS010000892.1, from coordinate 965,855 downwards.
AGCAGCTCTCACAAAAGCTAAGAGAAGAAATTATTTACTTACACCAAAAAGGAAATGGCTGCAAGAAGATATCCCAGACAGTTAAAGCTCAAAGAGACACAGTTGGCAGCATCATAAGTTTAAAACTTATGTATGAACTGGCAGTCTTGACCATGTGATTGGCATCAGGGAGTCTTTGAAATATTAGGACTTTTTGGAGAAAAATGTTGTGCCTTAAGTTTGTAAACTGCAGCGGTACAGAAACCAAGAAACGTTAATGAAGTGGAGGCTTTTGCACAGCGGGAATGGAGGCTTGTCAGGAGGTGTCAGAGGGTTGTGAGCAAGGCTAGGTACCACAAACGTTTAATGGAGGTTCTAAAGGGTGAATGGTGCTCTACAGAATACTGACTTTTAGGGTTAAATAATTTCCACACATCAACATTTGTGGAGAGAATTTGATTTTTTTTGTTTGAACTATTACTAAATTTAGCTTTATGTAAATTTATTAATAGACTTTCTTTGGAATGTAAATGTATTAATAGGCCTACACTTTCTTTGACTCTTTATCAAGGCCTTGGTTGATATATTTTCATGACATTTTATTCACATCACTAGAATGCCTTGCATTTTGAGGGGGGTTGAATAATTTTGAGTGCAACTGTAGTTGTGGGGTTTAAAGTCTCCAAAGGGTGGGTGATGTAGCTGAGTTAATTGTGACAATATGTGTGAATTTAGACTAAATATGTGCAAACCAAATGTGAACTCTGATTTGAATATTTGAAAGTATGCTATGTATGTAAGTGTCCTTAGTCTTAAAAATAACATTGTAAAATATAGCCATTCTCTCCATTGACCCTCTCCGTTCTCTGTGCAGTCGCTCTCTTCATTCTTTCCATAATCACCCCCTCCATTCTCTTTCTTTTCACCCTTTCCATTCTTTCTCTGTTCACCCCCTCCATTCTCTTTTCCTCCTCCTAAGGGCCTCAGTATACTTTAAGCAATCACATCTTTCTCACGGATTTGCAGGAAACACCAGCCAACACTGTCCCTGTTGTGCTGTGACAAGAGCTATGACATCTTGTGTATGATTTTAATGTGGTTAGAAGACTAGATTATAAAATCATATTTAAAGCTAGCTAAATAGTAATTGTAGAAGGATGTGTAACTGGTGGGTGATTTTTTGAACAAACAGATGTGTATATTCATTCTATTTTAAGGTATAACTATATTTATAAGTATAACTATATAAGGTATAACTATATTTTAAATTCGCTGGCTTCTAAAAAGTTAACATGGAGCAATTGCAAGGGATTCACTGAATGCAGTGAGTGTTGAGTTCACTCAGGGATTCACTGAATACAGTTGGTGTTGAGTTCACTCAGGGATTCACTGAATACAGTTGGTGTTGAGTTCACTCAGGGATTCACTGAATGCAGTGGGTGTTGAGTTTACTCAGGGATTCACTGAATACAGTTGATGTTGAGTTCACTCAGGGATTCACTGAATGCAGTGGATGTTGAGTTCCCTCAGGGGTTCACTGAATGCAGTGAGTGTTGGGTGAGAATAACTGAGCCATTGAAACAGAAAGACCGAGTACTGCAGAAAGAAACCTGAATAATGGAGATAGAAGGAATGAGTGATGGTAGAACAGAGTTTAGCACAACTCCTCCCTGGTCCACACATAATTCATTACTTGGTGGAGCAGTGCCTGAAAGTTTACTCTACTAGCCAAACCTGTGGCAACACAAGTTGTCTTTTATAGGATTATTATTTTGATGATCCACACTTCATGCGCATCGCAACGACACTAAAAATTAATGTAGACAAGTTTAGGGAGGAGAGTTCATAGAGAGAAACAGACAGTTCTGCCAGATAATAGTTTAGCTGCTATGTTGAGGGGCACTGTTTTCATCACAAGACTTCCAGGTTTTCAAACATTTTACATTACAGTAAAACTGTGTGGTATAAAATGGTAATGTCACCCAAATACACACACACACACACACACACAAACAGGAAAGAGAGAGAGAGAGGTGGTGCACGCCCTGCAGTTGATGACTCCTTTGCTGTCGCTTTTACTGAAGGTACTTCTTGGTTGACCAGAAGACAGCATGCTTGGATATTATGTAATAAAGGTTTGGTATCTCAATCTTTTTAAATGAGACCAAACATGGCTGAAGGGAATGTTAATCAAAGGTACATTAGCACTTACCATGATACAAAGAGGGCCGTACCATGCCCAATTCCACTGGAAACACCAAATCTATATTGGCCATCTTTAATGTGGTGTTTGGTATTTGGGAAAAAAATTCTGTTAACTAAACAGGTAAGTGACCTGTGGTCACTGACTTAAAGGTATTTGTGATCATGGGCCATTTCTCACTCCTGAACTCTGTGAGCTTATCTTATCTGCCTTTAGTCTGACTGTAACCTGGGCAGATGACCATAATTGAAACCCAGGCAGGGCAAACAATCAAAAAATGCATGTTACTTTCCAAACACAAGAAACTATTCATTGAAGATATACATGAGGTCTTTATTTTTCACCAGTCTTCTTCATTCAAACTTCCTTGTGCTAGTCATGATCCTTCTTACTCTAAATGCCCTCCTCTTCCTCACTCTCTGGCATTGTCTTTGTTGTGATAAACATCTCTTCTCTCTCATAAGCAGGAGACAGCGGGTTGGGGATCAGCATCATTGGGATGGGAGTGGGTGCGGATCAGGGCCTGGAGAAGCTGGGCATATTTGTTAAGACCATAACTGAGGGGGGAGCAGCCCAGAGGGATGGCCGGTGAGGACCACGCCGTCGTATTTCAGAAGCTGCATCTTTTGCTCCCCCGCTTCCAGTATCAGAGCATATTTTTCTCATTGAATGTGTCCTGCTCTTACATCTCACAAGCTGGTGTCTGGCAATGGCTTTTCCACACAGCACAGAACACTAAGCACAGCACAGCACAGCACAGGGGGGGCACTCTGCCACCATAGTCTCTACCCTGGCAACCAGATTTCATCAACTTAAATAATGGCAGAGTACAAGTCCCCTCTTGCAACTTTTCTTTTGCTCCAACACAAAACTTGCCCTGCAGTTATAGCTGCACAGTCGCACAAAAAGATGCATTGGCTACAATTTGTGTGACATTATTTTTAACTGTTTTGATACTTGGTGTTTTAGGTCAAATGGGTTTATGCAGAAAGTGCAATTAACAACTAATGTCAGTGAGGAGGTGATTACAAGAATATCAACTATAAATATAAAATTCAACCATCTCATCCTTTTTTTGTCAGACCCCAGTAAGCCAAGTACAAGTCTTGGTATGAAGTATGAAGTCAAATACAGTCTAGCTAACTACATAAACGAAAGTGCTGTGATCATTACATGAGCCCTTAATGAGACTGGCTGTGGTGTAAGAAGATCACTCAGCTGGTAACAGTTTGGTTGCCTGCATTTGGGTACTCGTAAGCTTGGTTGACTGCCAGTGACCTAGCCTTGCACACTTTGAACTGAGAATTTCTGTCGAATGACAGTTAAGTGGAGCAGTTTTTAGGATTTAAATAAGAGCATGTGGAATGAATATAATGCAAAATTAAAAACTAAAATTAAAAAGTTTTGCAGCTAGCTGCAAAGACACCATGTCAACAAAGCAAAATGTGATCTTAAAATGTGTAGTAATAGAAATATACATGATTGACATTGTCAAGTATTTATTAAGGCATTCTATTTCTGTTGATATTAGCACTTTACAGAATGTATAGTTGTAGTTAGTGTTTCATTTGGAAATACTAAGTAGCCCTAATCGGACTACTACAAACGTAGTACCACTCAACCCTGCCTTTTGGTAGCTCAGACGACTACCTGCAATAGCTTGTTTGGGTTACAGCCCTCCGTAGGGCCGCACTCCCCCAGTGTTAATGAAATGTGTCCATGTGAGTGCATTTATTTAGATGAAGTGTGTGTGATTCATCACAGAAATAAATTGTTTTTGCTGCGTAAGAAATTTGAGACTGTAAAGATATGACACATTTGACACTCTGGTCTCTCTAGGATCCAGGTGAATGACCAGATTGTGGAGGTTGACTCCACCAGCTTGGTGGGTGTCACACAGCTGTTTGCTGCTACAGTCCTGAAGAACACAAAAGGCTCGGTGCGGTGAGTCTGAAACCTCCTGCCAGTTTGTGGAAAGAGCTCTTATCTCAGCTCTTCATAGAGGAGCACAGGGCAATAGAATCAGGGGTTGGAAAAAATCTTGGCCACAACCATCCCCCTTGTAGAATTGTCTTCTCCCTTCCCTTCCCGTTTGATTTAATGTAATTATCTATGTTATTTATCGCCTAATCGTGAAAAGACGAAACTGCAGAGATATTTAAATGTCATTCTTGCATTATTTGCGCTCCGGTGTGTGTTGTTTTGTATCCTCTGTGCCTTTGTGGCTTTTGATTGCTTATTGCTAATTTGATTGGAGCCTGCAAATGCATGCTGCTCATAGGCTCGTGAACATGTTATATAGCCTGGCAGCTAACCTGGTAACCTGAGTTATAAGTACATTTTCTGTCTCTTTTTCTTATGATTATGCATGAATATAAAAAAATGTAGGCATAATTCACCATCCTTCCACACTGAGGTTGACCATCCCCCTTGAATTGTTTTTACAAATCGACAAATAGTTACACCCCTAATATTTGGGGAAAGCTAACTGATCTTTAACAAAGAATTAAATCACAATGAGGGAGGAGGGCCAACTTACTGTTTCGAAGTTAGAGATAAGATGTGTAACTTGGTTATCATTGTGATGGTGTAATACGTATGCTCACTACAGACCATGCTGTGTGTGCAAAAAATGTGTTTCATAGATTCCCCAAAGTAATCAAAGCACGAAAGCCTAAGATTGGTAATGATGAAAATATGATTTCATTCATTATTTTATTCAGCAGTTATAATAAATCTGACTAAACATTCCTTTTCCCATACATCATGACATGGCCTGCCGCTGCAATCTCCACAACTGAAAGCCTGAAATGATACTAAGGAAAAGAGTAAAAGAGATATTTTTTCCAGGATTTCATTGCCCATAATTAGGTGTGCTCATTATATACGAGTGGATATTATGCACAAATAAATACAGTAATTGAGAGTCGCTATATTGACATGTGTCAAAAAAGGACCTGAAATTAGCTTTCACATCAGTCTAAACATTGCTTCCCTGAGGATAGTAAATGGTGATTTTACGCTTTGATGAAAGATGATAGATGAAGTTTGTTATACACGCTTTTGTTTGTAACACCCCGCCTTGCCAGTAACCCTCTGAGATCAGTGAGGTATTCCCACTATATTCCCTCATAGACTACATATTATCCAATGTGTTGGCCATCCGTAAATTCAAACCCAGACTTTCATGACAAATTAAATTGTAACAAAAGCCACAAACATGATTGTACTGCTCAAATGTTCTTAATTATAGTCTGATAAGTGAAATAACTAACATTTGTTGAAACAGCAGAGGCTTCCTTTAATGTTATACCATAGACGGGCCCCAACCAGGGTCAGGTCATCACTGGAGTATGAGAACTGCACTGTATCACTGATCTTCCTGTGGATGTTCATGTAAAACTTGGTAGGTTTTTGCAGGTAAGGAGGTTGTACCGTTGCTCTCCACATTGAGCTCCCCTGTCTGCACCCACACAGCTTCCTGATTGGCCGGGAGAAGCCTGGGACGCAGAGTGAGGTGGCGCGCCTCATTAGCGAGACTCTGGAGCAGGAGAAAAGCCAGCAGCAGCACCTGGACGATCCCTATGACCACTCTACAGAGGAGGTGAGTGACCACTGAGGAAGGGTTATACACACAGCACAGCCAATCAGGGGCTGAGAGAGTAACTCATTCTGAACTGTGGAGGTTAATATCCAGCCGCCGGAGAGCCACTCCCAGTCTGTGTTAGTCACAGGCTCATTGTGTTGGTGTGTTAGTGGGGCTTTGCATAGCCTGCAGCAGGGCAAACTAGCCTAGTCCTGCTAGTCTGGAGGTGGTGAAGACAGTCAAGCAAGCTCTGATTAACTCTGTTGCATAAATATGCTACTCTCTAGGTGAGCACAGAGTGCCCACCTTACTGCCCTATGTTTCACATGTGCAATGGTTAACTTCTAAAGGATTTTCAACAAAAAACCTTCATCTAAAGGGAGGGTATGTAAAAGACCAGATGCTTGAAGATGCTTCTTCAAACGCTTTCAAAGAGTAGGAAATGATTACCTTGATTTTTCTCAGGGGAAAGAAATCTGGAAAATATTTTAGTCTTTAGTCTTTTGGCTTATGCCCATGTGCCTGAAGCCACCTAGACTTGGTGACAGGTTGAGTGCGCTGGTGGACTTTAGACCATTTTCATTCACTGATAAGCATATAGAAGTGTGAGCATGCTTGGTGGAGCAGTGTTGATTTTTCTGCAGCTCCTCTGACCTGAGAACACACTGATGTGTTAAGAGTTCGGTACACTTCCCACTGCTCTGGTGATAGAATATTGAGTAATATTTGTTTTTTGTGGATACAACGATCCTTTTCTATGTGCCTGTTTCAGGATGACCACTATGAGGATGAGGAGGGTGAGGAAGATGAGGTTCTGAGGGCGAGCTTCATCAGGAGATCAGCTGAGGAGTTGGAGTTCCCTGACGTTGAGGACATGGACAAGGCACACTTAGCATTCAAATTCAAAGAGGTATTCTTGCTCTACTATTGAGTTACCTGCGAAGGTATTTGGTCTAATGCTGAAAGAGAGGTTGGTGAGCTCTTAAAGGGCTACTCTAATGAAAATAATTTTAAAATTGATAATCTCTTCACAAATTATCAGGGAAAAACATACTGTGATGATATGACTATTTCATTCCTTTATCTTGTAAGAGTTGGAAATATATAACTTATGCTTCCCAGTAATAGTTGTTGAGGTTTTGCAGATCACAATTGTCTAGATAAGCAACTGATTTTGGATTTAATGTTTAAAAATATTACGTAAATATGTCATCATGTAAGGGGAATGTTACTTTGGTAACTCCTTAAGCTCTATAGTTGCCTTACTTCTGGTGTGTCTTCTTTTGCTGTTTGCCCTTTAAGATACAACATTGCAACAGTACATTTTCAATGTGCTTCACATGTTAGAAGTACATTGAATTACATAAGAAGAAGTACATAAAGTGTAATAAATTGGACATGCGCAGTTAATTATATCATATGGAATGTGACGTTTGATGCTCTTGTCCCTGTCACCACAACAGCTCCAGCTGAAGCACAGTGTAACCACAGCTGAGCTCTGCCAGCTGAAGGAGAGGGTAAGTATGACTGAGGAAGGCGATGCTGGCAGAAGGGTGAATGCCAGGAGACACTACCACATGGCACTGGTAGTGAATTCAACGTTACATCACTTAACACAGACAGTGTATTTGGCATAGCTGGCCACTGACCAGAGTACTGTTACAGCTGAGGGCATCGGAGGATGGCAAAGCATCATGGGAGTCCAGGCAGGCCCAGATGCAGCAGAGTCTGCAGGAGAATGAGGAACGGATGCAGAAGCTTGAGACGTACTGGCTGGAGGCGCAGGAACTCTGCAAAACACTAAACGAGCATCTGACAGAAACACAAAGCCAGCATGAGGCCCTGGACAAGAAGTACAACAAGGCTAAGAAGCTGCTGAAAGAGTACCAACAGAAGTGAGTCACTGATCAAGCTGTGAAGGCACTGCCGCTCCAGACATGTTTTTTAACTGCAGTAAAGTCAGGTATAAAGACCTCGGCCTGCACTGCATTTTCATCTTTTTTCAGATGGCCTGACCTTTCTTTGATTGATCATTATGGCCATCTTACCTTACAGTCATCTGTGTAGGTCATCAAATAGAGCTGTGCACTCTGTGACAGAGTGAGACAGAGGCACCCACATGCTTCAAACGAACTAACTTAGATCGCGTCTTCCAAGAGCTCGTTTTGGCCAAGTAGTTCATGCTTTTTCCAAGGTAGCTTAATTCTATGGATGTACTTCTTCATTTTCTTTCTTAGTTTTGTTCATTCTGTGGTCTTTCACATGTCTGCCCCATAAAATAATATCTTTTGTAATATTTTTGATAATATCTGCCTGTCCAGAGAGGTGGAAACCAATTTACAGCAAATATTTCCAGATGCTTCTGTCTTTTATCCATTCCCTTGTAACATTGTATCCATTCCCTTTAAGTGGTGCAGCATATATATGCTATTTTTGGAACAGAACATCTACTGTACGATTGGTAGCTTGAATGTTATTTTGCTTTAATTCAATGGTATTACAGTGTTACAGTACATCACGGAAACTTGCGAACTAAAGCAGCAGTTTTAGGTGATGTATGGACTCACACCACAAGTGGCGTTTAAAAAATGGAGAAAAAAAGTTTGTTAAACTACGTTGTTGCGGCCTGTGAGCTTACTTTGCAGGATATTAAAATATAAACACTGTCTTTGTTACAATTGACGTACTGCAGGTTATTCTCTCTGTGGCTTGGAAGTAAACCATCGCTCACCAATTCATTCACCAATGACCACATAACTTTGGTTTGTGAATGCCGTGCTTTAAAAAAAAAAAAGTTGCATTGAAGTACCTCCCAACAGTGACAAACAAGCACACTCTTAAAATGTTAAGAATGTTGACATACTTTTGACTTATCCCCTTGAGCCCCAGAGCACATGGCTGAAAGAAGCAGAAATTTCTAGACAAAGCACTCTTTCCTCAATGAGCAAGATTAGACACACCATCTAATCAGATTCTGTGCTATCTTATTATCTCTGACCTGTTTAACCGCCTAGGTATGAAATTATGGGGCAGAATGCCATGAACATGGACTGCATGTGGAAAGGGATGAGGTACGATTACTCCCTGAACTGAATCCACAGGGAATGTTATTACAGGCTTAATATTCATTTCAGCAGTTCAAATTACCCTGCAGACAGGTAAGGTGAGTGAAAACCCTTTGGTCAGGGGTGTAACTACCCGGGGAAATCAAATGTTAACCATCTCTTATGTATACACAGCTAGTAACGGTCTCTTACCAACCCCTCCTCTCCCCCAATACTCCAGTCTAATGTCTGGGAGGTATGATGGTATAAAAAGACAGATATCGCCTAAGCCTGGTATGTGGTTTAGAAGCTCTTGTCTAGTGCAAGCTTCCATTCTACTGTCAGATATAATTCGTGAAACACTACAGATCTTTCTCAAAGTGAACAGCAGTGTTTACATCTGGTTCAGAGTGCAGCCCACAGCCCCTGCGATCTCTGCACTCGGGATGCAAAGAGTTAAACAGATACAGATGCAGGCAAACACTATCTGAAAGTTTATCTTTGAAGGTATTCATGGTGAGCTCTCAATGCAGTTGCGAAAGTATTAGTGAGAAGAATGAAGTCAGACAATTCAAACCATGTGAAACCATGCCCATTTTCATACCTAAACACACCTGGCCAATCACTGGTGAAGATCTCAGATAGTCTGGCTCAAAAGGGTACATTTAATGGCACAGACCTCCCAATTCTGACACCACTGCTTTCCAGCATTCTGAGCAGGAATTTTTTTGAAGCATGCAGCAGATTTTGAATATGAACATCTGTGCTACTCTTCCTTTAGGACCACATTTCTTTATAGAAAAGTATTTTTAGTTTATAGTATAACTTATCATTCTGCTCAGGCATGTTTTTGTGTTTTTCATGTATTAGTATATGTATGTAAGTGCAAAGCACTGCATCCTTTACATACTCACTGATGTGAATGGCTTATTGCATACCCCTACCTCTTATCCATGTGCACTGGATTCTTTCTTTGCTTCCAGGGAAATTGACTTTGTGAAGAAGGAGGAGGAGCTGCAGCAAGCTCTGCATTTGCAGGAAAAACAGTATAAAGAGCAAATGGACAGCCTGCTGGAGAGGGTAAGACCAGACACTGAGAGTTACGGAAGCATTGTGGGTTAAGGATGAGCAGTATCTATAGCATTGTGGGTGAAGGATAAGACTAGTCAGTCTGGGGGTTCTCTTTCAGCATAAGAATAAGGAGTCACTTTATGTCATAGTAGTGAGCAGCAGTGCAAACACACTGAAACACAGATGATTGGGTAAGGAGTCACACTAAAGCACTGCTGATAGGGTAGTGAGTCACACACTGAAGCACTGCTACTAGGATAATGAGTCACACACTAAAGCACTGCTGATAGGATAATGAGTCACACACTGAAGCACTGCTGACAGGGCAATGAGTCACACACTGAAGCATTGCTACTAGGATAATGAGTCACGCACTGAAGCACAGCTGATTGGGTTTAGAGTCACATCGAAGCACAGCTGATTGCATTAGGACTCGCACAGAAGCACTTCTGATTGGGTAAGGAGTCACACTGAAGCATTGCTGATAGGGTAAGGACTCGCATCTAAACACTGCTGATAGAGCAATGAGACACACTGAAGTACTGCTGATTGGGTAAGGAGCACATTGAAGCACTGCTGATTGGGTAAGGAGTCACACTGAAGCATTGCTGATTGGGTAAGGAGCACACTAAAGCACTGCTGAGAGATTTCCTCTCTCCAGATTGCAGTGCTGGAAGCCAGAGCCTCCTCAGAAGGGCGTTCACAGTCCCTCCCTGGTCTGGACAACACTGAAGAGATACAGAGCAGCCAGGAGCCCACAGAGCCAGTCAACAACACACACTCAGGGGAGTCCATGCTGTCAGGTAATGGTTCGGGTGTTTCACCTGTGTTTTCAGATCTGCGTCTGAGTGCAGGAATGAACTTTCAGACTTTTGTATTAGTTTTTGTTGGCTGCCTTGGCCTTTATGACATGAAGCCAAAAACAAGTAAGGAAAAATGTCCCCCCACTTCTCAGCAGATCCCTTGATGCAGTTTAATTGCATCACCATGTCCAAGGATAAGGGATATTCATGGGGAGAGATATGCCATGAGTTGGCAGCCCTTTGTTTATATTAGCCAATTAAAACTTCCGGCTCAGCAGAGCACTTTTGATTGTTTGAGGTCACAAGACTGCTCCATCCATCACATTCATAAAGGCTGAATAAGTGAACGTAATCAGACAGGTTTTGGCTGTGGAGATGACTGAATAAGAGAGCGTACTGAGACAGGGTTGGGCTGTAGAGGTGACTGAATAGGTGAACATACTGAGACAGGGTTGGGCTGTTGAGATGACTGAATGAGCAGACCTACTGAGACAGAGTTTGGCTGTAGAGTACAGTGACCAGATGTCCCCGTTTTTCTGGCTGACTCGTCCCCAGCTTCCACTACCCCAAGAATTGTCCCCGGATTGGCCACTGGGTTTTAATTTCAACATGCTTTATGGTTATCATCTTGTCTCTTCACAATATTAAAGGGGAAGGCTTATACTTTTGTTACACAAAATAACACGTAAAATCTGTGTTGTTTTCACAAAACAATATTAAAGTTATTTTTAAATTATGAAGTGTCTAAGTCCTGGAAAACATGTTTTGAATTGCAGCAATTTTTAGACAGCGTGCAGTCAGAAGGAGGAGTGGGTGTGTCTCCTGCTATCAATTGGTCACTTTAGCCAAACCATGATAACACTGATGAAATACAGTTACAACGTGACTGCAAGCTTTGTAAACGCTACCAGGGTGTGAACTAGCTCCTCTTAATAAGACATGAGCTCACTTGAAAACATGATTTGTGAAATTTTGGGGGGTCTCTAAAATAGGGATGAAACGGTTACTGGTTTTACACTAAACCACGGCAAAATTCCCCATGGTTAGTATAATCATTTCAAATTTAAAAAACCTTTAAAACCGTGTTTGTGTACTGCACTTGGGAAAAACAGTCTCCCTGACGCAGACGCAGCATGCAACGTAATTTTAATGTCTATGCTAACAAAAAGTGCATAGTGCTGCTAATTTTATTTGTGGTTTTCAATATAAAACTCGTGTAAATGATTTCAGTGTCTGTAACAGTACTTTTTGAACATTTTCAGCATATTTTAACAATACCGCGATTACACTGATAACTGTGATAATTTTGGTCACGATAATCATGATATTACATTTTCATACCGTTTCAAATAACATTGACAATAGGCTATTTTTTGCCATGCATTTCTATTTTTCTGTATCTTCCTCATCATGGATCATGCAGAAAATAAGGCTATTATTGATTGATTTATGATTCATCAGATACAGTCATCCCCCCCCCCCCAATAATTCATGTTCTGTTGTCTAGATTAGCATGCTAAGTGGCACTAGCCAGTGTTAGTGAATAAGGAAATTCTCAAAATGAGTAAAACAACCATGTTGTTAATGAAGAGACGGATCCCATGTTTGCAGTTGAAGACAGATACTTTACTTACACAGCCGGCCGCGGGAACACAAGCATGGAGCAAAATGTTCAAAGATTACATTGTGTGGTCAACATTTATACAGTTTAAGGCAAATACATAACATAGCATGTTATGGCTCAGATATGGTAATGGGGAACCCCATGTTCCACAGACGGTAGATAACAGGTCGTTAACAGGAGGCGCCATTTGGCCCTGGTCGGATGCGGCAAAATCCCTTTGTAATTCTAATACCATTCTCAAACACTGTGCAGCTCTCCAAAACTGTCTCCCAACACCAGTTAGCAAACAAACCTGCAAGCTAAGTTGCTTTAGTTCATAGAAAAGTAAAGCAGACATGTAGATAACTAGCTAGTGATAACATTTTTAAAGAAAATTTGTAATCATAGCTACACAATCACCTCTTGCATTAGTAGAGCAGCATGAGCTAAATGTGGCTAGTTAGCTGCCTTCACCTGTTGATGGAGCGTAAGTTACTTAGCTGGTTTGTGACTGAGCAACTTTGTGAACAACTTGCTAAGAGCTTAGCAGTGAGACGAACTGTGTTGTGGAAGAAGATATTTGGCTTGTCTGCCAGTGAGTGGGTGTTGAGTGTTATGGGAACATTTAGGAGGCAAGAGGAGCTCTCTGCATGGGGTCAGTGCAGGGAAGCTGTGCTCTCTGCATTACAACATTCATTTACTGGAATGGGAGTGTTTTAAAATCTGGTATTGGGTTTTATTGCTTTGCAAATTAGTGATAATAATGAGTTCTACGTTTCTGTTTGAGAGAAGTCATATTTGTCTGTTTTCTTTAATAGGGAATGCTATCGGCCAATAATATCACCTATCGGGAGCCACCTATTGTTTTTTTAATAGGTATTGGTATAGGTGACAAAAATCTATAATCGGCCGGGCCCTAATGAGCATGTTGTGTGACAGGATTGGGCAGTGGAAGTGACTAACTGAGCAGACATCGTGAGATGCAGTTGACCTGTAGGAGGGACTGAACAAGTGAATGCACTGAGATACGGTTGGGCTTCTCCACAGATCCAGACTGGGGTGATGCAGTCCCAGAGACGGAGCGTTTGGACACCAGCGCGCACCGCGCCAAGGCCCAGCTGGCCCAGAAGGCCCGGCGCCAGCCACCCTCCCGCAGCCTGAGAGTGAAAGACACGCTTGGGGGGACCCCATCCAGCCCAGCCACGGTCAGTCTGGGACTCTTCACCTCACTGGGCATGAGTATCTCTTGTGTTAGGTCCCTTGGAGTGGTCTGTCTGCATGTGCGGGTTTGACTTTCCCCCATGCCCTATCTCATCGTCTGCAGGAGAAGCTGGAGGACGGGGACATGGACCCTGACTTTGCCAGACGGAGGAGATCCATCCAGGAGAGCCTGTCCCTGCTGGTGCCAATGGCAGGACCGAAGGTCCAGCAGGAAGCTGAAAGTCCTGAGATGGGAGGGGCTGAGGCTCCTGCCACGCCCTCCCTCCTGGTAGAGGGTGGAGTGGAGAGCAGCGCCAGCCCCAGCCTGTCCCCCCCCAAAGATACACCCTCCCCACACTCTCCCTCTGGCTTCCTGCGAAATGTCAAGAAGCGGGAGTCCAAAGGCAAGGGCAAGGATGCTAAAGGTAGGCATCCCATGTCCAGTTCTCACTTACCAATTAACTCCTTCTTTCAGGGCAGCAACCAGTCCTTCAGGGCTCTTCCTGGCCCAGATCACGGCTTTTCAGCAAATTCCTGTGTCACACAAATATGAAACAGAAATCGAAGGTAGAGCATGCAGTTTATTAAATACATAATTATACTTAAATAGCTTATGCCATAAAGAAGACATATGAGCAATACTTAATTCCTGTAATTGATAGCATCTTGAATATTTGGAAGACCCGTGAAAAAAAATCTTTCTCTGCCATTCATCCTCTGCCTTGTGTTTTACTTTTTTTGTGAGATTAGATGCTTGACAACATTTTCTTCAACGTTTTTTGACCACCAGCAAGCTGTTTTATGAAATTAAGTGTAGATGGTGCAAGTGCCATTAACGGTTTGAGCTCAAACTCACATATCTGGTATGGCATTCTGGAAGATGGTTATTGTAGATACAGCACAATTGTGTTTACTTCACTTTTGATGAATAATACACATTTTATTAATCACATAAACATGTATTTGGTATGAATATGTAATATAAATGATTGACATTTGAAAACAATAGTTTAAAAAAAGAAATTTTGAGTCCATGTTAGTCAACAAAGGGATCCACATGTTATGTTTTCACAGTATGTGGTCCTGAATAAACATACAGTTTATGACAGTGTATTTAGTTGTTGGGGAAGTGAGGATTTAGTCAAAATAACAGTTCACTGAATCCTGCTGGTTCCAGCAGTTAATGCCCTCGTTTAAAGTCCGGCACTCTGAATGCCAAACACAAGTGATGCTAACTACCTAAAACTCTCACTTAACTAATGCTTAAAATAAGTTAAAATAGATTTAATTAAATAATTACTATTACAAATATGAACAATTAAATCACCATGTTGAAGATAGGGATGAGCAGTCTGGTGGATTAACCTCAAGTCAGAAATGTACACTTACAAAAGAAATACTTTAAATAGGTTTATTGGACAAGACAAACACAACTCAAGAGTCTACACAACAGGCCTGGTCTACTACCTTGACAGACAGCGATAAAAGATTTTAACAACAAAACAATACATTTTACATGATTGTAAACTAAAAGTGTGATCCAAACTTATACATTTTGAGATTTTGGAATTTTGAGAGAATGGCTGTTTTCATTTCTCACCGCCGAGCTCTGTTAGCTAATTTTATCTGCCCTCAGTTTGACCGTAAACTGGGCAGATGACCACAAAGGAAGTCAATCAGGGCCAATAACCATAAAATATGGGTTGCTGTCCTGACATAGCATAGTAACAAAATAATATTTATTGCAAGAAAAAGATGTGTGGAAACTACAATAAGATGGTCCTGTTTAATTATGAGAAAGGTTTATGTAATTAAGATTGCTGGTATGCCACCTATAAAGTTATGAGTCAAAGAGGCATATGCCAAACCTAAACCGCTTTGAAAATGTGTCTGTATTTAGAGATAAAGATACTTTGTGCTGATCTGAAAACTAAACAAATCTATTTTCCGTTGTAGAGGAAACACAAGACAGTTCATCAATAGGAAAACCAAAAAGAAGATTCCCTGACTTTGGGTAGGTCATTTCAACATGAGAATACTTCCGATCAGTTGATGTATATCCTGCAAGACAGACAAGGTACAATTCCCAATAGTGGCGGAGGTGACTTGTCAGGCTGATGCTAAATCAATAAGGCAGCTGAGAGGAAACCTCTGCTTTTTAACAAATGTTAATTGTATTGCTTAACAGACAGATAATTAAGAACATTTAGAAGTAAAATATTGTTTGTGATTTTTATGCTTATTTCAGGGTTTGACTTTACCAAGGCTGCCATATTGACAGTGTTGCAAAGCACTGTGGGAGAATGATGTCACTCAGTTGTTCAAGGTTGCATTGCTGTAGGAGTTCTGGCTCTGTTCATCTGACCCCATGATCATCTTCCCCACAGCTGATAGGGTATACATTTCCTGGCACTCCTCAGCCACCTGGTTACCCAGGTTGCTGCAGTAAAGAGAAATGACCTCTCATTTTACCTTCCTGAAGCTTTGCTTTGCATGGCAGGCCTAAAGCTCTCTGCTAAAGCCTGACTCAGGTAGTGCAGTTCAGAGCATGACGCTGAGCACTCTTCTGGACACATCCAGCAATTTTATCTGTCACTTCAGCACAGAGCTCTATGGGCAAAGGCATTTTTAGTATAAACATTTCCACAGACTCCCTCTGTGAATCTGACCAGTGTCTAAGCTGCCATCCCCGGTATGGCAGGGGCTACCTCAGTAAGTGCTGCTCCCAGACGACAGTTAAGCAAATGTATTGAAATCTGTGGTGAGCTGGTCATTGTGATTCTGAAACTAAGTCAAGCTTAATCTGTGATGCTGAATGGACACCATGCATTCCCACAGGGGCCTGCGGAAGTCTGGGGGCAAAGGGAAAAAGCAGGAAAAAGAAGCACTCCGAGCGTCACTGGACAGCAGGTAAACTTAAAGGCCAGAGGGCTATCAGACAAGCATCCTTAGCTCAGCACAGTGACATTGTGAGTGAATGCTGTCAGTAAATGCTGCTTTCTTAACCCTCAGGGGGTCTGCAGACCTTCTGGAGCAGTCAGGTGGGAACCTTTCACCTTCAGGATCGGAGTCCTCCATTCCCACCTGCATGCCCTTCTCCTGGTTTGGGGACAGGGACAAGGAGCCGTCATCATCCAGCAGCAGCCTGCCGTACACCGCCACAGAGAGCAGCAGCCAGCAGAGCCAGGACAGGAAGCAGAAGGTGAGGAAGGGCCCGAGGCTTCAGCATCACACCATATCAGGTTGCATTTGGGTTGCTTCCACACCTCGTGTGTTCAGAAAGACCAGGGTCCACAGGCCAGTGATGAGAGGGACAGTGTGTGTAAGCTTGAGAGAAAGTGAGAGTGAATGATTGGTTTGGAGGACACACAGAATTTCTTCAGTGTTCACTGTGATGGCACCTTCACCTTCAGTAGAATAAGGACCTGGTCACTTACAGAAACAGCGGTGTTTCATTGTGTCTGTTCTAATAAGCATTGCACTCAGTTACAGTGCATTATCAAACCTAGGGATGTTTTTTTAGCTAATGGTTCATTTCTGCTATTCTGACATTTCTGATTATGTTACCGCACCTCAGTACAACAATTGCAACCCTGAAAGCACTGGTAGTAGAGTCAGACTGTTTTGTATTGTAGTCCAGTGCATTGAGGGGTAGTCTGTTGAGTATCAGTGAATTGAGCTTACTCAGTCCCTGTTGGCCAATTCTATGACAGCAGTCTGAGATAAAGTCAGTCAGTGATCCATTGTTAAAAAAATCAGTATTGTTGGGTTGTGTCTGTTTTAATTGAAGAAATGTGTAACAGCCACCAGGTGACCGCAGATTTATCTGTTAGAAGGCCCATGGCTACATATCTATCAGTAGCTCTACGGCTGCATGCCTGTCGGTAGCTCTACTGCTGCATGTCAGTCTGTCGCTCTATGGCTGCATAACTTCAGTAGCTGTACAGCTGCATACCTGTCGGTAGCTCTATGGCTGCATACCTGTTGGTAGCTCTATTGCTGCATGCCTCTCTGTAGCTCTATGGCTGAATGCTTATCTGTGGCTCTATGGCTGCATAACTTCAGTAGCTCTACAGCTGCATGCCTGTCAGTAGCTCTATGGCTGCATGCCTAGTGTTAGCTCTACAGCTGCAAGCCTCTCAGTAGCTCTACTGATGAATGCATGCCAGTAGCTCTACTGCTGCATGCCTGGCGGTAGCTCATGTGCTGCATGCCTGTCTGTAGCTCTACGGCTGCATGCCTGTCTGTAGACACCCGCAAGGCCCACAGCTGCCAGTGCGACAGGGCGTTGTGGTGCCTGCAGACATGTTTACAGAGATTGTATAGCAGATAAGCCAGGCCTCGGACCATTTTCACTACATTAAGGCAACATTTTGGCTTGACCCAGTTTTGCCAGCCTGTACCAGGTGTGAAGCATTAACATTTCTAAGTGGCAACTTACTGACACCTGGTGGCTGTTCCGCATTTCTGCGCTTAAGCAACTAGAACCTAAGGAAGCAGGGAGTTTTGAAGAGGGATTAATGCCTTTGCAAGGGACTAATGTCATGGGAATTTGCCAACAGGGACTGACTACGTTGAACTCACCAACACAGAAAAAAACAAACTCTGAACTCAGTTTAAGTGCATACATTTTCTCAATAACAATTCTTCTTTTAAACAGACAAACCTTTCCTGGTCTTCTTTATTCAGTCGCTCATTAGATTTGGTACAGTATAAACCCTGTTTTCCTCATAATGCTTAGCCCTTAGTAATTAGTTGTGTAGATGCCACGCAACTACCTATCAGGGGTGTAACAGTACACCTAACCTGCAGTTTGGTGTGTAACTTGGTTTTGGGGTCACAGTTTAAAACCAACTATTTTCTCTTCCAAAGTTAAGAGTTTGTCCATCTATTGCTTATAGTTAATAAAACAGATTATGACAAGCTGCAGTGTACTCTTCGTTTAAGTCACAAATGGCCTTTGAGCTGATTACAATGTTAACCTTCTCACTAGTCGTCAGCTTAAAAGGAAAAATATAGATGGTTACTGACTTGCTTGGAAAAATGTTGTACTTCTTCACTGGGATTGCTACTGACACCTTTAATATAACCAAACAACTTTCGCTCAGGGAGCACAGAAACTGCAGTGATCCTAAGGAGCTATTTTTAAAGTCATCTGGGAAGTGAAATATTTCCAGCCAGGAGAGCTGAATGATAGCTGAGGATGCTGCAGCTTTAGTCCAATAGAGAAACAGACTGACTACAGTCTAAAATAATGCAATGTTGGAAATTTAGCTTTAAACTGGTGTACATTGCTCCAGTTGGTTAAACAAATGCATGAAGCTACAATATTTTTACTCAACCTTGAAAGGCATATTCTGCAACAGGTATATGTGTTTTAATGTTATTTCACTGCATGAAAAACCATTCTTGGAACTAAACATCTGTTCATTTTACTGTATAAACCGAACCAAGGTGCTGATCGGTTTGGAGACATGTACCGTTACATCCCTACCATACCATGGCTGCAATGAATTCTTGTTTCTGGTTGGGTCGAGGGTGAACACCGGATACATATGATTCAGTATTTAGAGCCAAAATGATTAATCACTCTTGGCTCCGATATCTCTGTCAGAGCCACAGATTCTTGTCCAGATTTGGCTGCTACCAAGACTATCCATAGCAATGGGTTGTAGCAGTCAATAAATAAAACCCGTAGCTGGTATTGTCTCTAGCTCTGCAAATGAAAAGTTTGTTTACATTGAATATCCAAGTTACAACAACATCCAGCAAACCATTTTTGTCTTGGTGTAGTTTTTGCTCAGTGTGGAAATATTAATGTGAACATAGTAGCTAGCGTTAACGTTGTGCAGACAGGTTGCCATAGTGGTTCACTCAATCTGTGAATACAAAAAGATACGATACAGCTAACAAGTCACATCTAGCTACCGAGTTATGGGCCTGGGCGTAAGGCCTGGGGTGTAGTATTTGTTAGCGTCGCATTTATAGATAACTTTATATGGGGACCATTTTCTTGGATTGATTGCTATACACTACAGAGAAATGTAACATTAATTTTGTGAATAAAAACATTTTTTATTTCACATAACTTGCTAGATGTTACTTTTTTTTTTTTTTTTACCTGATTTTGTGAAGTACCATGGCATTGTAACCTGTCAGCATATTGCTAACGCTAATTGTAATGTTTTAGCGATACATTAACATTTCCAAACCTAATAAATACTGCAACCACAAATATAGTTTGATTGATGAAATTTGTTGTAAATAAGACATGTTGAATTTTAAGATATGTTTATTTGCTGATTTAATGTCAGGCGATGATTTAATAGATCAACTGTAATAACCTCTTGCTATGGTTACTCTTGGTGGGCCAAAGTCGGAGAAGATCCCCTGGATCTGGAAAAAGCAGTTTTTTATTCCAAACTGCCAATATCCAGATCTTTACTGGATCTGCCTTTTTGCTGTCCAGTTATTGAAAATGAATGTACACTCTCTAGCAAATCAGAAATGTGAGTTCAACATAGCTGTGGTATAAGACTGGGCTAATGCATTCCCTGATGTACATTAGACAAAATGAATGTACTTTTCGGAGGTAGTGCCCCTTGGCTTTGCCGTAGGGTGCCTAAATGCACTCCTCATGCATTATCCCATACCTAAACCTGAGAATTAGTTGTCTAGCTTTAACCAAAAGTACTAACAAAACAATGTGGGTTTTGTTTTGCCATACTAACACACAAACACAACACAAACTGTGAAAATGCATTAAGCATCATTGATTGAATACAGTCAAATAATAATGGTAATTTGGATTTTCCTCTGTTTTGTCAAGCTTATACTTTATTTGGCTGAATGTGGTATGTTCAGTCATTGAAAATGTTATTTCATTAAAAAGAAACAGATCTTTCACTTGTCTAAGGAGCATGCCTCTTTGGTTGCTCTTGTTGTGCTATAGTTTCCTTACTTCCGCTGTCTTCATGGCCAGAATAATTTTCTTGTGACAGTTTCTTGAGACCTCATACTTAAATTCAGTTCACCTCCATTTGTTTCATGAAGTGATCGGGAAAACATACCTCTAGCGCACACACACGAACCCCATCAACACACAGTGTTGTTATCATTTACCGTATTCATTTGAGTATAATGCGCACTTTTCCACCAAGATTTTAAATCTTAGAATTAGGTTGCGCATAATACATGAGAACTAAATGTTACCCCTTTTTTCCTCGCCAAGTGTGTGGCCATATTTGGAATGGTATGACCGGAAATAAGTTACAATATATATATAATATTTATATAATATTTATATTATACTGTATTATATTACCGTATTTATAATATAAATAAGTACGACTGTATGCACCAAACCGTAACTTCTGTACTGTATGGTTCGGGACGAATACACGTACCATTACAGCTCTAGCAGTGATGCAAATATGATTTCATTATTACATATGGTAGTTATCAGTTCTCAAATTTTGTATTTAATGAATACGTATTGTATGTATGTATGAATGTATGAAAACGTATTTTTATTTCTATGAGTGAAATGCCTACTTGAGTTCATCTCCGCACCAGTGAAATGTTGCCGAATTGGTTCCACTAATGTTGTGGATGCCCCGGTGGGAACATCACTGAAATGCTGAACAACCAGGGTACCTAACCAAGTTACACCTGAAATATAAAAAAGATTCAGGAGTATCTTTATCAATAATATGTAATTAGCAAAAACAACTTAACTCTTAACTATGTCATCAGCTTGCCAAGAAAACATATTTAAAGTTCCGTGTCACTGGGGCTCGTGTTTGTGCTAAAGGTACATTTTACAGGCTTTTCATTAAATGAATGGAGGTGAATGGAAAATGATTCTGACTTCTTCATGAAGGCTTAGCAGAGGTAAGGAAACATACACCTTTTTGTACATGTTGACAGTGTCATATTTTCAGGCACTCCTTCAAAAGTTTGTTGTGTTTGGTTCTGTTGTGTTTAAAGCTTAACATAGCATGGGAACATAGAATAAAAACATGCAAAATTAATTATCAAAGTGCTGCCTCTGTATAATTGGTTGTCAAATCAAGCTAGGAGCACCCTGCCCACTGTATTCAGTAGTAAGAGCTTGCATATGGTTTGTTGTGAGTTGTGGTACAGCATTGTTCTTCATTTTGCCAGTCTGTGTTCATGACCACAGTCCAAAACATTTCCTCAAGCATGCCGTTGTAGGACCTTGCCTGGACCAGAAAGGAAGTCAGTAGTTAGCTGTTAGTAAAACAATTTACAGTGAAAGGGACAAATAAAAAACAGGTGCATTTGTTAATAGAATTTATCTATTGTTAAGCTATGAATTTGTTATATTCTGTGGAGTTACTGTAGCTCACTCACTCCACACACTCCCATTATTAAGATTAAATATTCATTTTGTTTATCACTTGTTTACACAATTACCTAATGATTTTCCACGGGTGAATAAAACAAAATGTTTTCTGTAAGTCCTGTTTCTGTAAGTTCTCCATGTTAATCTATGGCTAACTGACAGAAAAGAGTTGGCTACATCTTGTTCATCCATATCAAAATTGAAGTTTACAAGCCACAAGGCTTGCTGTCTTAAAGCTACAGGAGAGAGTTACTTAAATTAACATTCAAAAGTGTCCATATGCGACCTACATTTAGGTCTATTAACATACAATAAAAATATTGTCTTAACTTGTAATACTTTTAGCCTACAAGGATCTTTACCATTTTTTTGCCCCCAAGTTGGATTTCATGTCAATAATTTAAAATACTGTTTTTAAATTGACAAGTCATTCACTAGCATTAAAAAATTAAACATTAAATTTCATGTTCTGTATCCTGTATTCACCCCAAACTCCAATCTGCAGAACCTAGAGTGTTAGCACGTACTCCAGCTAGTGGCTTCAAATGAGTTCTGTGATCATATACCTAAGCTAGAGGCCGAATTAGTAGTTTTAGCATGTACCCAATCTAGACACAAGAATAGGTCGTGTTAGTATGTGTCCAATCTAGAGACGGAGAATGAGTAGTGTTAGCATGCACTCAAGCTATAGACTCGATTAGTAGTGTTCGCATGTACCTAAGCTAGAGACTCAAACTGACTCACGTTAGCATGTAGCAAAGCTAGAGACTGAGAGTGAGTTGTGTTAGCATGTACCAAACTAGAGACTGACAATGAGTTGTGTTAGCATGTACCCAAACTAGAGACTGAGAATGAGTTGTTAGGATGTACCCAAACTAGAGACTCAGAATGAGTAGCATTAGCATATACCCAAGTTAGAGACCGAAAATGAGTAGTGTTGGCATGTACCCAAGTGTCTCTGTTCAGTTAATGTGTTCTTTGTCTCCACTTGTTCCAGAGTTTATCTGTCATAGATGATTCAAACCCTGGCAGTCCCAGTTCAGACTTGACAGGGCTAGTAGCGGAGCCCAGTCTGTCTGGGCGCTCGCACACTTTAACCTTCTCTTCCAATGAGGTGAGTTGCCACAGCACTGCTCCTGTCTGTGTTGTGTAGTCTGCAATGTCTGGCAAAAAAAAAAAAAACAATAAAAATAATACTCCTTTGACATTCCTCACTGCACGCCTGGTGCCCTGCGAGCTGCCCTTAGCATGCTTTCTGCGCAGTCTGTGCTGTAAGGCTTTGTGCAGCCTGTGCCCCAGAAAGCAGACACTAGGGACACAGGCGAGGAGCTCATCAGAGGAGAGTCTAACTTGTAGGCCCTTTATATTTAATGCTGGCCCACACTGCTCTTTCATACAGGTTCTACATCAGTCATTACTCTTATTACTGTATGTCTTTTTGTATAGTTGTTGAAGACTTGTATTGCACCTTTTTATTTGCATTTGCCTCATTGCTTCTACATATGCAGCCTTTGCTTGTTGCCAAGCACCTTTATTGACTCTGTGGGGGGTGCACACTTACTCACCCAGAATGCATTGCGCAAGCTGAGGCTCCTGCCTCTTTAGAATGAGTCAGGACAGGTAAAACCCCAGGCAGCAGCGAGAAGGAAGAGAGTGCAGAGACACAGGAACCATTCAGACTCCTTTCTGACTGCAATGACCTCATTTCTGTCTGCTCCACATTTTAACCTGCCCTGATGTAATGTCCCCTCCCTGACAGCGCATGTGGGAAAATCTGTCTCTGAACTGCAGGGCTTTGGGTTTTCTCAGCCATGGTGATCCACTGGGCTGTGGGGCTGCATACAGATGTGCATTATACAGAGTGCTGAAGCATGCGGTGCTGAAATGGTCAGATTAAGAGGATCATTGTGTGCAGCACATGCAAATCAAACCAGCAGCTGCTCCCATCCATCTCTGATCTGTGTCAAAGTCATGTTTCAGGATTTATATTTAGTTTTTAATGTTACTGTACATATCTTAATCTTACATAATGTACCCATAAAGTAAGCATTCACTGTACATGATTCATTTTAAATCCTGTGGCCCGGGATGGTAAATGTGGTTTTTAGTGTGACACAAACAACTTAAAATGACAGCACTTAAAAGATGCTTCTGCTATACCCTATTTCAGACCGGTTCCTTTATGCTGAACATGGAGCTTTTATGGTTGCAGTCTTGCAGGCTAATTAAACTTGTGTTAGTTCGTTGGAGTCAGATGTAACTGGCAGGCCAAGAAGCACACAGCAGACTCTCAGGCTGACCCCATTAGCTGGACACCTTCACTGTAATACCAAGTTCACAAATTAGCTATCAAAAATGGTTTTTCCCCTTCCCCCATTAAGAATATAGTGAGTACGAGGGTTAGAAAGTGTCACACAACTATTTCATGCCAACTTTATTTTTTAGGATACAGGGGCTGTCAAACAGTTACACCACAATTAGCTTTATGCAGGGGGAATCAGCATGAACAGACCGCAGAGCATACGGACAGCAGGGTGAGATTCTTGCTGCTTTGAGTAGCGCTGGGTTTCTCTCCGTATTCCTCTCATTTCAGGTATTTCTGACTGTTTGGGAGTGTCAGGAATCCATCACTGAGGCTGAGCAGGTTAGCCTTAGTGAGAAGGGGGACTTGATGATTCTGTGCCTGTCTGTCTCTGTGCGTGTGTATGTACGTTAGACCCTGGATGATGACGCTGTCCCTGTTGGTAAGGAGTACCAGTGGCAGAGCCGCCCAGTCTCAGAGTGGACCAATCAGCAGGTCTGCCATTGGCTAATGGGCATGAACCTGGACCAGTACACACCCGAGTTCACAGCCAAGCACATTGATGGCCATCAGCTCATCCATCTGGACAGTGACAGGCTCAAGGTAGGGAATCTGTCCTTTTACCCACTGTTACATGAGCAGCATCCAGGGATCCATCTCAGCACTGACAAAGTGGGGTTAGTCTGGATCTATATCAGACACACATACACACATCAGGGATCCAACTGGTGTTACTGGTAAGGAAAAATTACGCTATAATTGTTTTTCTTAACAAAATAATGAAAAGTACTTGAATTTTGATGTCATTTTAAGTGATCTGACTCATCCCTGGTCCTGAGGGGTTCTGTGTACTCTGGTTCCCCTGTATATTTCATGGTTTTATTTTGTGCCTACATCTATCTCAACCATATATGTTCCTAAGAGACCCAGGTTCAAGACCCAGCTCTGACCTTCCTCTCTGAATTCCCTCTTTGCCTTACAACTCTTTAAATAAAGAAAACATAAGTAAGGAGGGTGGACTGGCCACTCTCCTTCAAAAAAATAAATTACCTGGCTGCACACAGTGTGTTAGTGACCTGAGTGCAGTGCGTAAGGAGTAATGGTTGCACTTGCTGTTTTCTGAGGCTTTGACTGCCACCTAATGGAGAAATACATACATTACTTTGCTATGAAGCCAGTTTCAAGTCTCTGTTCCATGGGTCATGGTTGCCATTGATGACTTTGAAGGGTTCAGACCAGTCTCAGTGCAAATTTATCTGCAGAAACTGGCTGAAAAGTGGCATGCAGCGTACCGAGACCATGTCTTTAAAATGAGACGCTGAACCTCTCTCCACAGGCACTGGGTGTTTCCAGCCAGAGTGACCGTGCCACCATCAAGAAAAAGCTGAGGGACATGCGGAAGGCCCAGGAGAAGCTGGAGAAACAGCGTGAAAAGAAGGAGAAGAAGGAGAAAAAGGTGATGGAAGAGAAGGAGGCGAGACGAAGCGGGAAACTGCCCCTCAGCAGTGACTCTGCATGCTGAGCGGCAGCCCCCAGTTCCCTTGGCAGCCCCCCATTCCATCAGCCCATTCTGCTCTGGCAGGCTCACCACGACTGCTGTTTTACCCTTCCATACACATCATGCAGCAATAAGCTGACATCTCCACACATATACCTTCCCAAAAACTTTCTGTGTACTTCTATATGGTACGTACTGATAATTAACAGTGATTACTGTAACAGGAAATCCTATAACAAATAGATTTTTTATACTTTTTAAATGAATTTATTATCACAGGTTCATAATTTTATTGTAGCACTGTCAGCCTCAGTCAGTGCAGTCATTCACTAGTGAATGCTCCACCCCTTCTCCAGTCCCGCTCCTCCAAACCTACAGCCAGTGAGCAGCTTTACAGGGCTGGGATGGGCTCTACCCCCCAGTGTGCTGCAGGGATGGGCTCTACCCCCCAGTGTGCTGCAGGGATGGGCTCTACCCTCCAGTGTGCTGCTGGGATGGGCTCTACCCCCCCAGTGTGCTGCTGGGATGGGCTCTACCCCACAGTGTGCTGCTGGGATGGGCTCTACCCCACAGTATGGCACTGTTGAGCTCCCTCTGCAGCTGGGGCAGGACTGTACATTTTATTCATGTTAATCCTAAAGCTCAACAGATTGCATTTGTCTAAGGCAAAACTGTAAAACTACTAGAGCTCCTATAAAGACTTCATATTCAGAGGTATTAACTTTCAGACGGCACCTCATGGCTGCGCTGAGCGTGGTGCTGCAGAATAGACTTTCACACATGCGCTTCCCATGAGAACAGAGTTGAATGAATGCTACTTTCTATGTGTAGTTTTTTGGTGAGAATATTACTTGTAGCTATGTACAGATCTTTTCTTACAGGAACTTTGTACAGTTATTGAAATAAAAGCACTATATTGTCTTTTACAGCTACATAAGGGTGACAAGGTTTTAAATGTATAAATAAAAGGTTTTATATTCTTTCAATGCATTTTCATATGACAGTGGCAAATTTGGGATGTAGGTGTACTATTTCTACCAAGTAGAATAGCCAATTGTATGGGACCACTTTTCAAAAAGAAATCAAAGTTTACATGGTGTTTTTTCCATGCAGAGAAATACAAGGCTAAGGATGCTGTGGTCCAGTGTAACTAACATTAATCTCTGCAATGACATTCAAGGTAGATATTCTTGGAAATTCTCTTGTACATGTCCTTGTTGACCAGGAGAATGTATAGACACAAGTAAATATCAGACTGTAACAGCAGATTCTACCAGTCCGCATGATACATATGTACATCTGTCTCACAGCAAGCTAG
Organism: Albula glossodonta; assembly: GCA_019788955.1. NCBI lineage: Eukaryota > Metazoa > Chordata > Actinopteri > Albuliformes > Albulidae > Albula > Albula glossodonta. Next base: position 938,880 of record JAFBMS010000892.1, on the reverse strand, counting down.
ACCATCTGTCCTTGTATATCTTTGTGTGAAGCACTTTCTAATGTATTGTCTGATCAAATGTACTACTGGACATTAAATGTAAAAAAACTAATTTAAACAAAGGAATTCTGCAGCAAATCCCTCCAACTGTGCCATATGAGAGCTAGGCTGCGAGGTGTGGCCCTGGGCACGTGCGGTAAGAGCAGCTAATAAATTCTCATGTCGTGGCATGTTCATTTGCACTAACTGTAGTTCCTGTTTGATATCTGAAACAGATCATAATTTTAGCACCTTCCAACCTCAGCATTTGATGTACAACAATATTGACATCCCAATATTTCACTTTTTCTATCTATATCCACTGCTGTAGAAACCTTGACAAAATGCATTTCATATGTCAGTAAGCCAGTGTCATCAGTTTATTTTACAAAATCTTTCACTAAGCACAATACTGAATAATCTTTCACTTTTATACATGCAAAAACAACTGGAGCAATGTGCTCACACAGGCTGGATGAGAGCACAGGGGCCCTTCCACACACTGGGGAAACATGACACTGCACATACATGGACACATACATTCTTACCTGTTCAGTGATTGTGTTCTGTTGTAATCCCTCCGTCTCTAAATAACTTTAACTATGGTCCTAAACACAAAATGATCTGTCCTCAATGGTCCTTGTTCAGGGCATTTGTATATCACACTTATTTTACTCCCAGTTTGGAATGCCACCTTTTCAGTGCTCGTTGTTACAATCGAGTGCTAACAAGCTTTCACTGGCCTCCAGAGCATACAGTGTGAGCCGCTGCCTTTCCTTGGTTAGCTCATGCACCTGCACTGAGAGAGCACATGGTGTAACCTGATACTGCAGGCAGACTGGGTGCCTGATTGGCTAAGGGAGGGCCAATGATGCATGATGACATTCAGCTGACTGATCCCTCTCTCCTTGGTGGGGTCAATGGGACCCAAGTAACGGGATTACGCCTCCCTGTGCCCCTATGGTGCTGCCACAGTCATACTGGCACAGTCCAGAATCAAAAACACACAACACTAACACCTCAAACAGGAACAGCTGCCAAAACACCTCCACATATGCTGTGCATGTACTCTATTAGGCTTGTGTTCTTGCAGAAATTGTATTGTTCACCATAAGTGAATTAAAAATTGCCAGCTATGGCATATTTGGAATTACTCCTAGTGGTCCAATTTCAATCAAATAAGTAATTAACTGTGATAAAAGCGGCATTTAAAAAAGGGCAGTAAAACACGTTTATGTTGACTAAAACCATGCTCATCATTTGCTTTGTGGGTTGGCAGACACACGGAGGCAGTGTAAGGGTCGCTGGGGTGAGCTTCTGGAGCTTCGCATACCGCTTACATTCAGGAAAAACACTGGAAACAGTTCTGCAGTCTTTTCATACTGAGTCCATACCAGGCTCATTATTTCTGTTTCATTAGAAGTCCTGGAAGTGATACTGGAAATTGTTGATATTGAAATAAAAACGAATCAGCTGGAGAGATTAAGTACGGCCTGTTTGCAGCACAGTGTTGCGTCCTGCCTGCACATTAATCTTATTAGGAAGAAGAGTAACACACACTCCAATTCATTCAGAAACATCAGCAACATTACGAACATGAGCAATACACATTCCCGTTCAGTCAAACCAGCCCCGTTGCCAAATGCACTCAATATCATGGAATATTTTTAAAACCCAAAATTCACAACAAAAATCCCAAACTCATGAAAACCAAGCAGCTTGTTATTGCAACATCTATAGGAAATGCTGGTACATTTAAATCTATATTTTGAAGCACTTTGAATTCAATTGTATCATTAAAAAAAAAGACTCATAGCAGTCTGCTAACAAGTTCTGCAGGAAACGTATGGCACTAGTACATTTACCTGTCACTTAAAGCTTATTTAAAAACAAACAGTGTATGCTATTTTAAAAAGTTAGCTGTTGTATTTGAGTTTTGTGAAACTCTTCTCCCATGAGCCCCAGGTGGAGGAGGCCCAGAGCCCCCCTGCAGCTAGAAACTGCGGAAGGTGGTCATGTCCTTGGGCTCTTTGCTGGGTACACACCAGTCGTCTGCCTCGTGCATTGTCTTGTAGTGTCTCCAGGCTGACTTGTTGTAAACAGGAAGTCTTTCTATGGACTCAGTGGATAATGCCTGCATGAAAAAAGTACATGAATAACATGATAGGGGAAGAGTGGGAGACAAGCTTATAAAGACAAAAAGCTATTAATTATATAGGTCTAAGCAGCTGATTTAGTGTAACCACACATGGCACTGCTCTGGTCTGTGGATGAGGCCCATCTATGTGATCATCTTCTACATATATCCAGGATTTTCTAGGTCTTTACGAGTCAAAACTGTTTGGAAACATGAAAGGCTAAAAACAGGAGAAACTGATGCACATTTCAATGCGTTTACGTTGCTTTTCAGTTGTAGGCTTTGTGAAAGGGACACTGAAACAGTGCATGAAACAGGCTATACAGCAGGGGTATCAAACTGAAGGCCCGCAGGCCACACACACCTGTTCTTTCATACAGCAACACATATGGTTTGGCCCGCAATAACATAGTTTAAGATTTAACTTCAAATCCCAACATGCAGCATGCGAGAAGCGCCTGCACCTTGGGAACCTGACATCTAGCGTTCGTTCCTGTTTCCGAAGTAATAGCAGCTACATTAATGTTCGTGAAGTCATATGGAAGCGCCAAAAAGCAGTCGATTTAAAAAAAAAATAAATAAAAAAAATTGCTTGAATTACAACAGAATATGTTCACTGCAGCCAAAAGACAGAGATATGCTACTGTAAAAGTGAGTTTTATCACATGCCACAAAACAGTGAAATCGTCCAGGTCTTTTTCATAGGGTGCTTTTTTAAAGGAGTGCATGGTCAAAGTCTGCGAGGTAGTCTGTCAGGAGAAGAAACAAGAATTTGTGAATGTCAGTCTGTCCAGAAATACTGTGGCAGAGAGCCAGTGAGCTAGCTAGTAGCATAGAAACGAAGCTATCTGAAACAGCAAGCAGATTCATTGCGTTCTCCCTTGCAGCAGACGAGAGCATGGACATTAATGATGGATTTTTATTCGGGGAGTAAACCCTGACTTATCGGCCACTGAGGAGCTGTTGGATGTTAAAAAGACATCAGTCCAAACATCAACGAACCTACTCTGTGCAAACGGTGCCAGGTCTCCCGTGAGAGCAGCAAATAGATAGGCTAGTTAGCAATGCACTGTGGCTGTTGCAACAGTCACTGCACTTGATTAAACACCATGGAATATGTAAACATTTTGTTTCACTACCCAAACAAAAAAAGAGAAGCAAAACACAAAAAAGTACAAAAAGTCACTTAGGTAAGTCAACAGAAACAGAAAGCCACACAGCTCAACATCTTTGCACCATGCATCCTTTGTTGTTAAGTTCTAAGTAAACTACAGTCAATGCAATATAATGGTGTATGTTTGTTTGTTGTTAATTTAACACTATTTAGCCTATTTGGTTGATGGAGTTTTTTTGTTTTTTTTTGGCCCGCGGGTGAGACACAGAATTACAATTTGGCCCTTGATCAAACTGAGTCTGACACCCCTGCTCTCCAGCTACGCCTTTGTCAGGGATCAGCAGAGGACACCATTTACCAAAATATAATCACATTCTCATGTTGCAAACATTTCTGGGTGTATGAACAACAAAACCTGAGCAATAATTGGTTTAATCCAGTTGCCCTTTTACAAAAATGTGGGAATTATTTGAGGAAAATAAGTAAAAATGGAACAAGCATTAGGTACATTACCAATACAACTACTGGTCATTCCACATTAAGAGGGAAAATATAGTAAAAAAAATATGTTTTAATTATTATAATCATTGCAGTTCTGTTGTCTTACCCGGATATAAATGACAGCATCTGTGCCATAGCCTTCCAGGGAGTACAGTTTTAGATCACCTTGAAAGTAGCGAGCGTACAGCCGGGAGATTGGCAGGCCGTATCCATAACCAGCCTGCAGGGAACACCACAGGAACCCCGCCAGTTACCTGAGCACAGTTCACAATCACACTCACACCTTAACACTTAGCGAACTCTTATCACTGATACCAAAAAGGCACGCATTTAGATTACAATGGAGAGTTTCACTCTGCACTGATTAAGTAAAACCTAAGCTACATTTAAATCCAAATAAGGCAAAGGGGCCCGTCTTTACGCAGTTTCTAGTGAACACAGCAGGGGGAAATTGGGTGTTTGACATACAGAAGGCCCTAAACAAGAGAGACACAAGACAGCAGGGGCAAGAGAGGGTGTGCCTAGGAACACTGCCAGCCTGCAAACTCACCAGGGGCGTGACTCTACAGACTCAGCACGGGCATGGCCAGGGGCATGGCCCTGCCAACTCACCATGGGACATGGTGGCCAGGGGCATGGCCCTGCCGACTCACCAGGGGTGTGGCCAGGGACGTAACCCTGCCGACTCACCAGTGGCGTGGCCCGTGATGTCTCCATTCGTGGCCGAGGAGCAGTGGAGTAGGTGTAGGTGAATAACCTGTCAATTTTCCTCAATGGGACGCCCCCTCCACGATCACTCACCTGTAAAACACAGCAGCAAGACTCAGCAGCACTGGCCTGAAGTTTGGGTCGCAGTGTGACCTCAGGCAAGTGCTATGCTGTACCTTGACTGTGAGGTCTTCGGTTCCCAGCGCAACATGAGCGTGCACGGGGGGGTACTCCAGCGCGTCCTCGTACAGCTCCATTGTGGCTCGCATTGCGTTCTGCAGGTTACAGCACACAGGCAGAACGGTTACTTGCCTCCACTGCACAGACCACCTCATGTTACTCCATCTGACCATATCACACATTCATTAAGCTTTTATTTTCCTCTAGGAGGTGTAATTAAGTGTTAAGAAAACTTAGAGAAGATGCTCTACAGTCTTATGAGTTACAAAATAAATATGTTAACACCATATAAAACACATGGTCACCTACAGCACTGTTGCATGACATGGCCATAATTCTACAATGCAGGCTAAACTAATGGACCCATCTATTCCCTCAACATGGCTGCCCATACCCTAACAAATCCACCTCCATCTTTGACAGCTTTCTTTAGCTTTCTCTAATCAAAAGCCCATTCAGGTGCAGGAAGAGTGCAGGAAACTGCTCAGAGGTCTGCCTGCATGCTTTGTGCTCACTACCTCAGGTTTGACATTGTGAAGCTCAAATGGCAACCCTGGCGTAAATATCAGCTTCAGGAAGCTTGCAACATTTTTTCTGAGACTGAGAATATGTTTGATTCACTAGGTATAGGCATCTGAGGGTAACATGAGCGAACAATGCTTAGCCAGCTAGCTAGCCACCAGTTGAAAATATGATGTTCTCTTTTTGTGATAATCATTTCCAAATCAATATTGTGATGCCAAAAAAGTCCAAACACTTGTATCACGGCAACACTTTACAGGACAGGCAACCACAATAACAGGACATGTTCTAATCTATGAAATCAAGATCATCGTGTGCATTCAGGTTCAGACTGTTTTTTTTCCTACCTTGAAAAGTTCAAACACCATGTGGTATAAATGTGATGGCACGTACACCACAGTCACTGGCCTTCCTCTCTCTTTAACTGCAGGAAAATCACAATATACACATTGCTTATCATCTGACCACACCCATCACATGCCCCTTTTCCTCAAATGGTTGTGAAATAACTACCCCAAGGACACCATTCCTATGAACCAGTGGCAGCTGATCAACTCAGAACAAGAGAGGAACAAACTTTACCTTTATACCTACTACCATTATACATATTTTCATCCTGTTCCCATTCATTTTCCTTGTTTAACAATAAAACAATTAATTGACAGTTTGGTGTAATTGACGTAAATGGGGTAAACTGTTTCCAGTTTAATTTTGTAATAGTAACCCTATATTTTTCTTTACAAAGACATGCAGTATTTGTTATAATTACATATTATTGTAGGTTAATTTATGGTTTACAGTAGCCAGATTAAAAACAGCATTGGATATAACAAAAATAACTCTAGTTTGCAAAGAACAGCAATTCTACTACAAAATGAAATAACCATTCACTCTATTTACATCAGCTGGTGTAGATTACTCTGTGCCTAGTTTGTTTTATTGATAATCAAGGAGAATAATTGGGAACAAGTTGAATATAATGATAGGTTTAAAGGTATATTTTTTCCCTCTTGTTTCTAACTCACTGAAATTCTCTGAACTTTAAAACACTGACCAAAGAACACATGCACTCAAATACCTACTGGACTTCTATACATACAGCAAAAACATTTTCAGGTCACAAAAGCCAAGTTACTTTTATGCATGTGCAAAAATTCATTTCTCAAATTTTGTATACAAAACTGGTAAACATGTTTCCAAGTTACAGCTCAACATTTACAGTTTTTTTAAACTTTGGAAGTGTTTTTGAGGAGATATCACATGGGTAATCGTGTACATTAGGGTTTCTTTGGAACAATACTGAATACAACGCACAAACTGCGTAATACTGCTCTGAACATTATGTCCAGGCCAGGACCTGCTGGTATGATTCACTGAAAAGAAAAATCAGACAGCTTTATATTAAGCTGTAATGTCCTGTGTGCAGCTCACAGTGTGCATTCTTGTTGCTGCTCACTGTGTCCTGCTCATTGAGCAGATTCCCTTTGCTGCTCAATGTGTGCTGCTCACTGTGTGCATTCTCTTTACAGTTCATGTTATATTGAATGCATGGCTCAGATGGTCATCTATTGCATATAACTGCTTATAACTGCATTTTAAGTACAGTCAAGCTTCACTTCTCCTGCTTCTACAGTTAGATTTACTCATATGTTAGTCACAAAAGCAGCACTTGGTATAACTTTACACTCAAATGGGATCCACTGGAAAATATAACTACTGTAAGACCTCCAATAATCGCGAGGGTGTTTATTTGCTTCCTCAACCAGATTCACCAGGTGCTTTTTTAGAGAACAGTGGTTACTGGAGGCCAGCATGTAATCTATTTGGCACACCTGCAAATCAAAGGGAGTGAACAATCTGTTGAAAATAGCAGAATTGACCACAAAATCATTAACAGACATGTCTCAAGCTGTACAGTGGTGCTGTCAATAGTGTAGTCAAAAGCTAGAAAAGATAAGTGAGTTTAAGAGGGCTGCTTTGTGAAAATGTCTGTTTTGTGCATACCCTTTAAACCAGTCCTAACACCAATCTTTAAGCTCCGTGGCTTCATGCTGGGATTTGAGAAAAGAAAGTATTTGTTCAAGTTTTTATGAAGAAAGAAATGACTTATCTTGCCTGTGAACGAAAAGAGCTTACATAGCATTAATAAGGATTTTAGGGAGTAAGAGCAAAGTAGCTATCAAAGCACTGTCACATTCTGTTCATGGAATGTGAAGTGGGACAGTTCAACCGAAGCTTTCTTCGACAGTTAAATACAGCTGCAGCTGTGATATCATGACTGCATGATGCAGAGTCACTGTATGAACCTGCATGTTTGAGCATGAATGCAAATGAGTAAAACATTATTGCAAGTAACTGAACCATACAATTTCAAACGTCATGGGTATCTCCAAGCTCCTTGTGGGCAAATGCGTTAAAACTAAAATTAAAGAAAAAAAACTTTACAGTATGTTCAAACATAGTGAGTCTGTGTCAGTGAAATGGAGTCAGGAGTTTTATCTGGAGCCATGCGAATTGGAGGTGATTATTGTAGACTGGTGCTTAATTGTGAAAGGCTGTGGTTCCCGGCATTTATCAGAGACCGCCCTTAATTGGAAGTTTTACAGTACATTAGAAATTGTAGATTTCCACTAAACCCAGACTTTAAGACAGCATGAAGTTCATTTCAACATAAAATCACATCAAATAATTGTAGCGGTAATGCTTTCGGAATTACCATTGAATTCTTCCAGTATCAACTCTGGTGAGTTCATATAATACAGGTCACAAAGTCTTCGTGCATTTTCGTATGCATCTGAAAGGAAAAAACAAAACTTCAACCTCTTACATGGATCAATCTTTTTAACCTCTTAAATTCCTAAACTGAAACACCAAAATGTGATAACTCCCTCTGCCAGTTCGGGTCTGATAAACAAGGACCTCCTCCTGAACAAGCCAGTTCACCAGTCACTAGTGATCACTAGGGAATCATCAGTTCAGCTGAATTTTTGGCTCCAGTTATTTGTTTAGCTCACTAATTCCTTCCTCCACTACATCCAGAAAGCCTGAACAGTCTCGAAGATTAAATTTTCTTGAGATTCACACTGCATGCATCAGTTCATCACTTGCTGTTCATAGCGCTCAATACAGGGTCTTTGCACACAACTCCAAAACAATATCATTCCGTTCATATCACGCACACATGTGCACATGAATAAAATACTGCCCTGCATATGGTGTAATGATTTTTTTCAAACCTATAACGACAGTATTGACCATTTCAGTGCTGGCAAACATCTTATTCTTGCCAGTCACTGAGCTTTAATTCGAGCTGTGAGATCTTAGTAAACAAACAGGCATTTCAGTGTCAGTATCAGTTTCAGAGTGAAATGATAAAAAATGTGCACACAAAATGTTTCTATTTTTACATCTGATGGTGCACTACTCACTAAGGTTGACTGTGAAAAATATCTGGGGCTATGGATTGACTCTGATTTATCATACAAAAAGCACATTGATTATCTATGTAAACACATTTGCTGTTCCATTGGTGTTTTCTACAGATCAAAGAACTGTTTTACCATAAATGTAAAAAAGAAGCTTGTATCCCAGTTGCTACTGCCTGTTCTCAACTATGGAGACATTGTATATCAAAATGCTTCAAAAACTGATTTGCTAAATTTAGATGTCATATTTAATAATTTATGCAGATTTTATTCTCAATTGTCATTTTCAAAGTCACCATTATGTATAATATAATGTATAATCAATTGCATTGGCTTTCTCTTGAAAAGCGACAGCAGCTGCACTGGTACCAGTTTCTTTTCAAACATATTCATTTCAACTATCCTAACTATCTATTTACAAGAGCTACTCGTCCCACAGAATTCTAATCATAATAAATCTTAGACATAATAATCATTTCCTGTTTCATATCCCAAAAATCTCAGTTGAAATAAGGAAAAAAGCATTTAATTATATGGCTCCTAGAGACTGGAACAACTTACCAACTTCTCGGAAATCTCTGCATTATTTAGGTTAATTTAAAGATGCTCTTGTCACTCACTTCACAACAGTTCTCTCCTGTTAACTGTCACTATTTAATGTTGTTACAACACAGGTGTGGATATCTATATTTTGTGGTGTGTGCATGGCGCATGAGTGTGTGTGTTTGTTTTTGTCCTTTTATAATTAGTCTAATTGTAGCTGCAACCATGTCTGTTATTTCTTGCATATGTATTTTGTTTCTTATGTTGTATATATTTTTTGTCAGAGCTCCCTCGAAAAAGAGATGGTACATCAAGGGGTTTTATCCTGAAATAAATAAATTTCACCACCACAAAATAAGACCCATTACCTGGGGCCTTAGTAATTCAACCCAAATTATGATCAGAGTGAATCCCGCTGAATTAAAAAGGTTTAAAAGTTTTTAAAGAATGTAATAAAATTAACATAATTATTTCAATTTCAAGCTTTGCACTGCTTTGTGTGCTCTTTCCGTTGCTGTTGTGTGGAAGTGTTAGCTGTCTCACCGCTGGAGGCAAAAGTTAATCACATTTGCATCTTATACAAGTGTCTGAGTGAAGCAAAATCCACGTGTTGCGTGAAATGGGGTAAACGTTTTTTTTTTTTTTTTTACGTCTTGCAATTAATCACTGGCTCACAGCAGGAGATTCTCCAAACAAGCGCACATTCATAGCGAGTGATCTCTGGAGTGCTAGGTAACACTGACAGACCCCAATTACTCAGCAATCCTCAATAATGACAATGGCAGCAGTTGAGAGAAATAAATGATAAATGAAGTAAATGATAGATCGGCTATACAACCTAAAAACTAGCCCTCTAGCTCACAACAGAGGACTATGTCAACCAAACTAACGTTACCTAAGCAGCAAAGTCACAAACATGTGCTACCAGGCAGTTAAATGAACAGGAAGGATATGGCTTGCTGTGCACCGGGAGAAGAATGTTGACTAGAACAAAAATTCCAGAATTCACAGCTCACTCCTTGGTCAAACACTTCAGAGATTACGGTAAGTTAAATGATTGGCAATGCAGAAGCAGGCACAATGGCAAAGCTAAAGGCCTCACTATACTCCAGTTGAAGGTAAAGGGTTGTTGCCAATCCACGATCGGTGTACACTAGTTATTTTCCTTCTTTGAACAACATTGTTCTAAACTAAAGTATAATCTGACTGAGCTGCAGTTTGTGCTGCAGAGGTTTAGTCAACCTCAGGTTGGCACTATACAAATTAATTTTGCTTTCTTCTGAGAATGACGATTTGGTTATGTTGGAAATTGGACAACTGAAAAGAATAAAGACCTGGAGATGAAGAAGATCCACTTAACAGTGTGAGAGAAATAGACAATGCATTTTGCAATCAGTCGACAATGCAGGTTAGATCAATGTGCATGTCAGATGAATAAAGGCTTTTTATTTACCCAATGTCTGCTGGCCTATTTCACCTTGTATACTGTTTAAATTTGTTCATAAATATTCTATTTTGCTGGCTAAACTTCCTGGTTTGTACGAAACCATCCCCACTGCCTAGGTCCAATAAATATCTTGGTTCAAGGGCCCCACCACTAGTTGATCAATCAATGAGGAGTTGTCTGACAGTTTCACAAGTGCACAAGAAATTCTGGCCTGTGATAGAACTGCTGAAAAGACCCAAAGTGAACACCTTTCTGAACAACATCAGTTCGCACAAGAAGCACAAACCATGCTTCAGCCATTACCTTTGTCTGATTTCAGCCAGGAAAACTCTGGCTGGAATTCATTTGGATTGTGCTCAACTTTGGCTCACAATTAAATGCAAGGCTTCATCGGATGGTTTCGTGAATTCAGCAATCATGACAATTAACTCACCAAACTGCTCTTGTTCAATTTTAAGTAAAAACTGTTGATTAATCCTGATCCCTGTTACTGTTAATAAATGATGGAAAGAAGCTCATAAAATATGTTGTATACATCTGTAAATAACAATCATAATATCAATATTGATCACAAAAACTGTGACATCCTGGGTAACCTGATAAGAGGAGCTGAATGAAATTAATGACACTGGCACTTGCAAGCTATGATGAAAAGAAAAACTACACTTAAGACAACGGCAACTTCAAGATAGCTTGCAGCTGTCACAACAACAAAAAAAAAAAAAAAACATACTATTCCCCACGACTCTTGTTGGACGGGTAAACACATCTTATCAAGGCAGAGCAGGACAGTGCACTCACCCTTAACTACTTCAGCCACACTGCAGTGTGGGTCAATACTGCCTATCTGCTTAGGGTGTGCAGGGTTAACTCTGATCTTTCCACCGAAGAGCAAAGCTGGAAGAGAAAATAAATACAAATCTCAAACCAAGTTTCGACTACAACTGAATGCTTCTATTTATGTGCAGATGTGTCTTCAGTGATCTTCCTTGCTTCTCCTGCTCAAAACCCCCAAAACATGTAAACAGAATGACTCTGCACCACTCATACAGTCAGGAGGTTTGCACAGGATCCACTCTTGTGAAATGGCTAATGAAAAATAGTTTCATCCCTTGTAAGCTACATCTTACATTGCAGCCTGGGCAGAGATCCTGTCGGTTCTGTTCACCGACAGTGGTTAAACAGAACTAAATCTCACTGTGCTGGTTGAGCAGCATCCTTATGGATATTCGGCTCATGTAGAAGCGATCCAGGAAGTACTGAACATTCTGGCTGGTGACCGGGTCCGTCCCGTAGGTCTCCTTATACTCCACCACTCCCTGAGCCATGGTGGGAATGACATCATTGTGACGATTCCGAATCTTTATCACTGCGTCTGTAAAACTGGCAGGAGGGCAAACGCACATCTTAATACTTACTAACATCCCAATGAGGATTATTACTCAGAATGCTGTCTCGTCCAAAATCATCAGCCTAATCATAAATCATTCTAATGTTACTTACTCATATGTGACTTTCTCATCATCGGCATCTTTATCTTTGAACTCCAGAATCTCCTGCAGACTCTGCATATACCTAAAGAATGCAAACATAAGAAGAAAATCGAGTTACCACTACAAAATGAATCATAACTGCATACATATTAACAAACACATGTATATGTAAACACTTCACGTAGGTCATGTGGAAAGTTGGGGAGAAAATCTATTTTTGGAACTCCCCATGCATGACCATTTGTTAGATATTTACTGTGATTTACTTAAATTAATGTTTTGATTTCAGTATGCATGACTTTTATGCATAGTTAAATATTGGAACAAGCATAGGTGGGAATTCATTCTGTGTAGCCCTACATTTTAGCTTATGCATGCCATGTGGGCCTTTTAATATCCTTTACCTGAGGGGCTTGGAAGTTCATCAACCTCTTTAAATACCTAAGGTTTTCATTAGAAACTCTGCAGCTTAGCAACTTCAGATGATCTTAAACATATGGAATTTAAAAAAACCTACGTATGTATGTGTGTATATATATACACATATACACACACACAGTTAAGTATTCAAACGTATTTCCTTTCAATCGGTTTGTTAGTTACGGGCCGTAAAGAATTGTTAAAAGCAGATTTTGAAAGCGTATAAAGCCTTTTCAGTCGAAAGGCTTAAGGGCTACACCAAACCTCAAATGCACAGCATCTGTTGCTTCGTTATCTTTACAGCCCATCGTGGTCAACTGTCAACTGTGGTTAATCACACAGTCAAACAAACGCATAGTATATGTTTTGTATATCACATAATGTGCAATATTTTTCATGAAATCATGAAGAAACTCACCAACTCTGAACCAGACGCACAGATGGGGTCTTTAACAAATTATCTGGCAGCAAATTTATTTCCTTCATAATGTTTGCCAACCTTACGGGAAGTTCCTGTCTCAGGAATACAAACGACGTTCTTTCACACGCATTCTCTGAACCTGTAAAGTGGATAACAGCACTGATGAAAATAGACAGAACATTTAGTTATCTTAACAATGCCAATGGTGTTTTGACAAAATGCTTTAATTAGAAAAAGACAGTGTAGCTTGAGTTACTGTTAGCTGACTAGCATTTAAGTTTAGCAAGCTAGCTAACGTTTCATAGCAAATTCCCTGGTGGTGACAGGTAGCCAGCGCTACTCACCGAAATCCAAAAACTGTTTCATAGAGAGGGGTGACGGAGAAAACCTGGAGTAGTAGTCAATATGCTTCCCGATTGCGCCGTTTTTCAGTAAACACCTTAAAAGCCTCATATTGTAGGGTATATAAGTGATTATCGGGATAGCTTTACCTTTGCAAAAAATAATTTTGCTAATTATCTGACAAGCTAGCTACAATCAATAGCTAGCAAACTACCTGGTAATAGCTAGCTGGCGCAATTGATTAGGCTAAGTTCGACTATCCAGCAGAGAGTGCTCTTCATATCTGCACTAAAGCAACGACCAAAACCCTGTAGGTTGCAATCTTTATTATCTTTATATGTATCGCTAATGTCTAGCAAACGAGTGACCTCGCCTCGGTAGCTAGTTAGTTGTCAATGTCCTTATTGGCAAGGCAGTATAGCTACCAGACAAGCGATACTCGTTACGTACTGACCAGCTGGCAATAGCATGTACCTAGCAGTAGCATGCTATTGAACATAGCCAACGATGTTCTATTTATCACGAACGACTCAGTTCAGTTCGACTGACCGAACGTTAGCTATCCAGAGACCTAGCAAAGTGAATCAGCTAGCCCTCGTTCAAACGGTAAGAGGCATGTGCACGTCAGCTTTTCTGACCGAGTAAATAAAAAAAAATGTGTAACACGTACAACAGAAGTTGCAAGAAATCTAATTTCTTATACAACGCGTAATGTCGTTAGCTAACGCTAGCATATCAACTTAAGGCCTAGTACGTTTATACTTTACTTCACAACTGAGTCGGAGACTGCTCTTTTTCCATTGGTTGTTGCCCGCTGTTTTACAGCATACTGTTTTTACGTCATTAGATAGTTCAAAGCTGGAGTGTAAAGAGTGTTTTAAAATCAGGTTTGGACAAGTATTTATTAGGTTTTTTGAACTCTTTTAATTTTCTTAGCATAGACGTAATTCGCAATTTAGATGTTGGGTTTAGCGAATATTGTAACCCTCTACCGTGCTACGCTCCAAAACAGTGGGTGGCGGTATGCATTAAGTGTTTTAAGAACTGTGAAATCCACCGAGTAAGAGGAAGAATCCAAGCAACTTCAGCATTGGAAGTCTTCGTAGTTATTGTTTTTTTTTTTTTAAATTATTTTATTTTCCTCTTTGATATTTGGTCACTTTTGGCTACATATGTTTGGCACTTACTAGTCTCAGTCCCTTGTTTGAATGACCGAACTTTTGAATCCTATGCGGTGAAAATGGAGGATCTGACATTCATCCATGAGAATGGAGGTGCACATGAACAAATGATGATATTGAAGTGCTCCGCCCGCCTGTTTAATTTTCCCATAATTGTCCTATGTGTTAAAATAGAAATAAAGCCACTTCTACTAAAAAGCATATCGAGAGGGCGTCCATCTATACCCAACATCACATTCAACTGGCAATTCGGCACAGTGTCTCTCCAAAGGAAACCCAAATCATCTCAAATTTGTAAAAAGCATATGCGTTATATCTCTTTCTATTTAGGCTTGTACCTTATCAAAATGTAGTCTATGCCGACTGAATGTTTAAGGACATTTTAGGGACATTTATTTGGAATTGTATCATATTTCTGGAAAAGTTTGCCTTCAAACTTGTATTATTTCAAAGCACATTCAACATTCTCTCTTAGCCTGATTGCTGAATAAACATTCAGGATGAGACCTCCCTATTTTAAAAAATGGTTATGTGATTTGACATCCATTAGAATGCTGGCATGTCATTGAAGAACGGCTGTTTGCTTTTATGGGTATATCCAGCATGGAGTAACCAATCAGTAACACTTTGCTGTAAAGTTATTTTATTGCAGTACCAAGGAGATTAATTATATTTGTGAAATGATTATATATATTTAGGAGTAAACATATGCTTGCTTTCATCAATGTATGTTAGGGTACCTGATGTCAGCCAGTGTATGCTGGCAAACATAAATGGTAATATAAAACCACATGGCTGTTCCTCACACTTTCTGTATCTCTAATAATGAATAAACTAAGTAAGAGTACATATATTAAAAAAATTAATCAAAGTAAATCTACTTATTCTACTTATTAATTTCAGTGTTAAGGAACAGTGCTGTGGCACTCCGTGATTTCCTGTTTCACAAAGCAATGAAATGAGGCAACATTCAAAACAATTTGTCATCATGGGTAAAGGAAAAGAACTGCCAAATCAAAACTAAATCAACTACCAAATCAGATAAATGCTGGTAGTCACTGGTGGTTTTACCTGTGAAAGTGGTTATCTGGTCAGATGGCCTGCAGGGCATTGTTTAGGGCCCTTGGGTTACCTGAAATAAGTTGCATTTTCCTGCCACTTAAGAAGGGAAAACAGGGTTGATTGGGGAGTCTTGCATGTGGGTCCTGGGTGTCTGTACCATGTGCCTGTGTTTGCCAGTGTTTAGTAGCTTAGTCTTGTTTATTGTAATAAAATTGTTAACTCTTTTATTTGTCCTTAACCATTCAATTACGACCACTTATGGAGTATCACACTTCTGTGGTGCCCACTGAAAATCCTTATAGGACACGAAAGGATACATTTAAGACACACATGACAGTTGATGCACAGAATAGAACTTTGCATAATGGCTGAGTCAAATCAGCAGAGTGCTGTAGATAAATTAATCTCCCAGATGCTTTATGATCTCTCAACTGGGCCGAAATGTAGTTGTCTCATAAATCAGATCAGTGCATACAGCACACCAAAAATATTCATTCAGAAAGAGCAAATCATTCGTATACTGCACATCACCAATTATTGCTGTGCCATTCTGCATACATCTGTAGTGTACTGTAGTTGGTATGAATGCATTTCAGTGTTACACACAAAATAATGGCCTGTGAATTTCAAGGAGAGAGATATCTGTAGGAAAACAAATGAGCAAAGCTAGTTCAGGCAGGGTCTACAGCAGCTGACAGCCAGCTGGGTGTTCTAGCACACTGTGTACAATCATTAGTTTACACCATTCACATTGTGACAGCACACTTTGTTGCTCAATTAGCATTCCTTTCAAAGCCAAATTCCAGCATATATAACACTGCTGTGTTGTAATGCCATCTACTGCCACGCCAGCCTCCACCTGCTTGGTTCTGCTGTTCTGCCATTGGGGGGTTAGAGTTTGTTATCTGCCTGCCATTTCATTTGGTAATGTAATTGCTGTGCTTCTTCAGCAGGGCACACTCTGAAAAGCTGTGCCTCCTGCCACAATTAATGTAAGGATGCTTACATTTCAATAAACCTTTATACCAAACACATACATATTCCATGACAGAGATTAAAATATGTATTGCTAATTTTTCAGAATAACTACATATTTATATTGCAGATGCCCAGGAATGTTTTAATATTGGAAATGTCCATATGGAAACTTAATAGTAAGACTCATGGGAAAAAAAGGAATACACATAGGGGTGCTCCAGCACCTGGCAGGAACCCACTGGTGTGAGTCTGCAGTGAGAATGGCAGTGCTCTCAGTAGCATTGCTGTGTGATGTGATACATGAAGAGCTATGTGGCTACTCAAGTGTTTGTAAACTGTTCTGCCTGTTACATTATTACATACAATGTCAATTTTACATACACCCTACAAACAATTCACTTAAGCTTGTGTGTACATGACACAATATATGACATTTGATTTGTCTGCATAATTAAATTTGTATTATATGAATAACTTACTGTGGTTTGAGCTGTGACCGTGGATGACTGTTTTGGTCTGATTGTTTTTAAATTTTCATAAACAGGTTTAAATAGCTTTCTAGCAAATATCTGGTCTCTGGGAATACACCACACTTCTTTTCTTATTCAACGTAAATCTTGGCACTTTTCTTTGAGAAAAGTATGATGAAAAAATCAGCTAAATGCCTTTAAAGTAAAAAACCATTGTTCTGGATAACAGTGTAAGTGAAATATTCATACTGTATGACAAAATAAAGAACCATATAAATCAAAAGGATTTCCCCTCTTTATTGTCTTTTTTATCCACAGGTAATTTTAGGAGTTAGTTTTATTTTTTGTTTTTTTTTGGGGGGGGGGGGGGGGGGGGGGTTCTATAGGAAAAAAACAGCCAGTGATCAGACTTTACACATTTATAAAATGTTTTGACCATAGAAACACACAGAGATGAGTGAGAAGCAGCTGTGGGGGAGGAGTGATGCTCCATGTGGCCATAGCCATCAACGAAGAGGTTGTTATTGTGAGTGTCGGTGCCATTTCCCTTTTAAAGGGTCGGTCTTCAGAATATACCAAACTCATCCTCTATTCACTTGGTCAGTCCTTGGAGTGTACACCGTGTAACAAGGTGGATGTTTCAGCCTTAGCATCAGGAATGTACAGCAAAATTTCCAATAAAACCCTAGATGCAAATAATAGCTTTATGCTTTAGCAACTAAATGACGATATTCAATAAAAGCCTGGTCAACTGCAGTTACCTTTCCTGAATCCCCTTTTAACCATGTTACATATCTTCAGGGGAATATTTCCTCTTAACCTCAGATTCCAGGGCCAGACTTTGATGCTTTGTTAGGAAACTAACCCCTTCTGAAGGACCTCCCCATAAACATGATCTGTCCATTACAGCTGCATTTACAGAAGAGAAGAGGCAAACAGTGCCAGTTTTATGAAACCAATGCCATTCCACAACAGCAGCTTGTTTGTCTCACAGGCACAGTTCATAATCTCAAACTTTATAAAAACAAGAAAAATCAGTACAGACTGTATGTTTTATCTGCAAACAAATCCCATATTATTGACTACCCACACAAAATGGCCACGTCGATCACACAAACGCTACACACATCCCCACAAAGCAACACTGTTGAACTGACATAACACCTTTCTAATTTCACTATTGACACAGCTACTGTATATGTTGATATGGATATTGGATTTTCTGGATGCATAGGTAGAATATTTTACAACAAATTTGTGTTCAAAGTACACTGTATTCTGCTCTGTCATCTTTCAGTTTGATGTGCAGCTTTATAAAACAGGAGAAATCCCTTGTCTTTGATTTGCAGCTGGTGCATTTTGCTATTGAGGTGAATGAAGGACAGGGCGATAAGAGGTTTTCGAGTACATACACACATTCAGGTGCCTCAACAAATCAGAAGGATGACATGAAGATGCAGCGGAGAATTTTACAGACCATTTTGCTTTTTTGCTTGAACTGGTGATGCAAAACAAAACAATCCATTGAGAACTATAATTGCATGCAGGCATCATTCTTTAGCTCTTTAAACCATTTGAAATAGACACAACTCAACACCACCTTTCATTTATAAGTTATGATGAACCTTCTCTTAGCTTTGGTTTGCTATTATGGAGGATTAACAGGACTCAGTTGAAGGTTAAAACAAATGAAATGGGCTATAAATAAGAAAATGTATAATACACTAAGTGCACACACCACAGTACATAATATACATTTAATTTCCTGTTACTTTTAAGTGTAACAGATGTACTCTAAATGTATAACTGCAACAGTATACACTGTGCAGCCTGAGGCCAACTTGTAAGAATCATACACTGTGGTGAATCTCAGGTGGCGATGCTGTTGCTGCAAACATGACTTTAATCAGCAGCGCACAAACGTACGACATTTGTAGCCAGTCTCAGAGCCTCCATACTGCGGGTAGTGTCTCTCATTAAAGCCTGCCTTTGAGAGGGCACAGAACATTTTGAACACAAACCCCATGTTTTATTGATTGCATTAAAATGGATTAATGAAATGTGCAGTGTTTTCACACTCATTCAGGAGCACTGAATTAAATCGTCTAAGCAGCGCTAAGCCATCTGCTTTCCGTGAACATCACCAAACATTCCGTCTCATCTCCCGATAACAGTCACATTTAGAGATAAGAATCTTTGGTCTATGAAGATCTGAGTCATTAATAGCCTATGATAAAAAATAAATATACATTGTACTACGAATATTTAAATATATACAAAACGTACAAAATGTTCACGCCTATACATTTTCAAAAAAGTCCAGTAGGCATTAAAAAAGAATTAAATGAAAAAAAGAACATGAGATCAAGTGAAAATGCGGGACAAAAAAAACAATCAGGAGCGCAATTACAAATCCGAATACCTGTGATCACCAAGGAAAGGACCAGGAATGGGATATGCTGCAGGAAGGCTGCAAACTGAAGCTTTCATTTCCTTCTACCTACTCATAAAACTATGTGATGTCAGAGTGATTGAAACATTTACGTTATTAGGGATTCTTTGTTTTTGAACATCTATAAGGGATATATGAAGTCATGTTTTGTTAGTCAATATACAATATCAAATGCTCAGGATGTGAAAAATGAGGACCCCAGGTATTAGGGAGCAGGACACAGGGCTTTAGTTACATCATCTGAAGCAAGCAGTGACATCACTACAACAGCCAGTCAGTTCAAGAGTAGCTCTCATTCTCACTCCATGTGGTCATCCATTGCTTTTTCTCAAGGGTGTCGAGTTTGGCTTTTCCGTCCTTAAACTGGCGCTCCGCTTTTTTTATTCGTACAGCATGGTATCTTGGAACGCTGTCATCATATTTGGAACGCTTGAAAAATCCACACTGAAGGGAAACACAAAACACAGCATAATTATTATGTTATCAATTATTCCATCCAATGCCTGAGATACCTTGACAGCTGGCTTAGCACATTGAAGATGCAGAAATGTGAGAGAGCTCACGCAGAGTGGCTTGAGGACAGTGTCTGTGTGAAAGCATGCTTGACATTGAGTGAAAAGCATTCCACACAAAATACACAGCTATTCAAAGCAGCAGCCTGGAAAGACAAAGAGTTCGCAGAAACATGGGAAAAACAGGGAACCCACTCCAGCCTATCATGTACCAGGCACAGGCAGCTGCAACATTCATCACCCTTTTTGCTGCTCACAGATTTTCAGAAACACGCATAAGGCCGGAAATCAAACCCGGGCCTTCTGTGGGCATGCGATTAAACCCAGAGCCAGGCCTTCCCTTCCCCAGCAAGGCAGTGCAAGAAAGGCGCCCCCCCGAGGCGGGTTGGCGTTAGTGTCTGTGCCACCCCAGCCCACGCTGAAGCTGACGAGGACCAGAGGACCGCGGTCTCTGAGGGAGTTACCCAAGCGCAGAGGGCGGGTCAGGGGTGGGGCTCGGGAACTACGCGTCAGTGGTGAGCCTCTCTTTGTCAGACGGTTGCACATGGATCTCAGCCTTGTGATATGCAGCATCATACTTGTTTTTTTTGTCTCTCTTGAAGAAACCGCACTAAAAGGAAGGAAGGCGTTGGGTCATTGCGAACAGGCTCATCTTTTTACTGTCCAAAAACTGCAAAAACTCAAAAATAGTTGTCTTTATACAGCATGTTTACACGAATGAAGGGGTTTCTGAGAATGAATACAGACACACAAGTTAATAGTTGAGTTCAAATATTTTAAAGTGTTTAAATCCACCAGTTTGATACACTAATGATTCAGCTCTTCTTCCTCAGCATGTGTGGATAAAGGGGTCTTACCCAAACCGTCTTGTTTATGGGCTCATTTTAAAATGAAGCATGTCATAACAATCTGCTCTTGCACTACATATGGATGAAATATAAGTGATGGGTTTCTTACTTTTTCAGGAAAAGCTGAACTGTTAGGTTGTTTCACAGCAGAGTTCCTTTCATTAGGCTTACTTTAACCAGAATATTTGATCAGAAAATAATTTCATTTTCGGATTCAGATGTGTCAAATTGGTAGAGGCCCTCTGCATATGTGTGAACCCACAGCAGAGAATGTGTACTGATCAAGAGCTGAGCCCCATGAATGAACTTTATGAATGGATCACTATCCCGCATGAGCTGAGAAAAGGCAACAGCTGAAACACGTGCTGGACTGTTGCATTTAAACTGTTATAAAAAATGACATTTAAAAATGTATCTATGAGTGCAGTAACAATAAGATGTAAATATCAAGCCTAAAATGTAATAATACTTGAATAGATCAGGCCACATTTTAACATTTCACAGGGATTCAGAGTTTGGGTGCAGACCGGCTTACCTTCCAGAGCAGGAGGACGAGCAGAGCCAGCATCAAAATGCCAGCCAGAATGGCCACCAGGATGATCCACCAGGGCACCCCGCTGTACTGAGCTGCTGACTTCTCAGGGAACACCGTGACCCGCACCTGAGAACGGCAAAAGTACCCTGAGAAAAGTGCTCACACCTCAGCACCTTCAACCCCGCCCATCACTGCCTCTGGCCAATAGCAGTGACCACTAGCTATAAAGCTTACACCCATCTGCTCAGAAATGTGAAAGACATTACAAATATAGCTGTGTTTACTACAGCAAGTTGGTTATAAAGCCTGTCCTCTGGAACAGTTCCTTCAAGATTGATTATAATCTTAAATTAAGATTCATTCAGACTGTTGAAAATGACAGTTCCCTCAATTAAAATACATAAAATGTAGAATTACCGCATATTATAACGCAGTGCAAGTTTGACTGATTACCATCTGCTTAGCTTCAGACCTCATCGTTATTTTCAAGGAATGGTTTACTGTCAATGATTTGGGGCCTTATTAATGAAACTTAAAGTTTTATATAGATGATTTATAAAACTGATGTTTCATATAATCTGATAATTAATTTTCCATAGCAAAATAGTTTAAGTTGCAGATAATACAAAACACAGCGGTCTAACCAGCAGTTTAAAATCAGTTAAGGCGATAGAGGAAGACATACACAGAATTCAGAACTTGTAATTCAGAACCTGACAGCTAAATGTAAAGTTCTTCATGCACGGAATGTACATTTATGCATGAAGTTAATATCTCCAAAACGTATTCTAAACGTGTTTGCACAATGACTGAAAGTCTATGTCAACAGCAGCTTTTAGTCTTGAAAGAAGAGAAACAAACCTACTAGAAACCAGGGAAGCAATTAAGCGGCAGCATATATTGATGAATATTCCTAGTTTATATTTTAATATAATTTGTGGTACCAGAGAGGTACCAATGTATGTCTGTCAATATACTTAAAACTGGTTACTTATGACTGTTATTACATATATATATATTGTATACAACAGCAGCTTTTCCACAGCGTACAGACCTGTTTAGCTGCTTACCTTAGATTCAGCATTTTTCAGAGCGATGTTCTTTGGTGTGCCATCCAGGCGGAGTGAAGCTTTCACAATAATGTCAACGTAATTCATCGTTGAATAATCCTGTGTGAAACCAAAGAGACTTAACCCTTTATTTCAAGTAAGCGGGTCATTTGCAAAAAATACAAATGATATGTACATGCAAATGATACTTCTCTTGAAAAAATATCAAGTACTTTCAATGATAATTAAGGTGACATTTTGAGATTAAAAAGAAAAACAGCTACATGCAAATATATTTTCTCAAAGCCCAACAATGCTGTAACATGTTTCAAAGTCACTAACCTCAATGAATGTTGAATTCCATAGCCGAGCTCTCAGACTGATTACTGCATTACTGTCTAAACCCTGCAGGGGGCACTTGATATCCACACATTTCGCCCCACTACCACACGCCTGTAGGGACAAGGACACACAACTCTTTTAGATTACTTGGCCATTACTGCTAAAAAGACTCTGTTTTGAGGATGAATGCATGAATTTGCAGAATAGACTCACAAACTAACGTACCAGAGTTGCAAATTTTCTTTGGTCACGAAGTGGGGAGATTTTTCCTTTGTCTGAAGATGTTCTCTCTCCTACCTCACGTTTTGTTCGTGATGTTAACTCCTGAAAGCAGTGTGGTAAGGAACAGTCAGTTTCTGAGAGAATCAGACGTAAGGCTGTTCTAACGGAACATGTTTTAATAATCACCGAACTGTGGTGTCACAGATGCCTGTGCTTGCTCTCATCCCCCCTCACTGGCTGTAAGCACTCACACATGAAGTTAAGATTCACCTTATTTTTAGGGTTGATCTTTTCTTGCGGGGTGCACTGTATTTTATCCAGTCCACTGGTGCTGATCATCATCAGGTACAGGAGATATTTGCCACTCATGACCTCTTCGGGCCACTGGATGTTCAGAGACGCTGTTCCAAATGATTTCAGGGATTTTCCCAGATTG
This sequence comes from Albula glossodonta, assembly GCA_019788955.1. NCBI lineage: Eukaryota > Metazoa > Chordata > Actinopteri > Albuliformes > Albulidae > Albula > Albula glossodonta. Next base: position 915,522 of record JAFBMS010000892.1, on the reverse strand, counting down.
ATTATCTAAGCAGAGAGCACAGAGTCCACAGGTTAATCTGAGCAGAGAACACAGAGAGTCCACAGGTTAATCTGAGCAGAGAACACAGAGAGTCCACAGGTTAATCTGAGCAGAGAACACAGAGAGTCCACAGGTTAATCTGAGTAGTGAGCACACAGAGTCCACAGGTTAATCTGAGCAGAGAACACAGAGAGTCCACAGGTTAATCTGAGCAGAGAACACAGAGAGTCCACAGGTTAATCTGAGCAGTGAGCACAGAGTCCACAAGTTAACCTAAACAGTGAGCACAGAGTCCACAGGTTATTTTGAGCAGTGAGCACAGAGTCCACAGGTTAATCTGAGCAGTGAGCACAGACTCCACAGGTTAATATGAGCAGTGAGCACAGAGAGACCACAGGCTAATCTGAGCAGTGCAAATCCAGTACATACAGCAAAGGTAACTGCACAGCTAAAGCAGCACAGGTTCAGTAAGTGACGTCTCAAGTCAGTCATTAAGTAAGAATATAAGATAATCATGTCAGACATACAACAGGGAAAAGATCCACCTCGCACATCTGTTCTGAGTAGTTTATCAAGACCACAAGTAGGATAAGAGACAGATGTACAGCTTGTTTTAAATTAGTAAACAACATGATAAGTAACAACTTTTCAACCTGTTCGCTTAACACTGATATTACTAGCTAGTTGGCAATTTTAAATAATATCTGTTAACAAGCTAAAAATCTGTTACCATGGCTAAAATGATTGACCATGACTGCAACAAAGGTGATACCCAATGGCAGAGTATGATGTGGCATTATCTCTCTGTGTGTGAGAGGACCAAACGGAATTTAACATGAATTCTAACAAGCTCTAATTAACACACAACTGAAAACGTGTGTATGAAAGTCTTAAGTATACACTATGGAGAGCAAATTTATATAATTTAAAATTTTCTAGAGCATGACACAACTGTGACAAAAACAGTCACAAATGTGACTGAAATTAATATATATTTCGATCATATGTTTTTAACCAGTCACCGGTGGACATTTTAAGACGGTCTTAAGAGAGTAGAGGTAAGTTATTATTGCAGGTTGTCTTAGTTGCTTCTTTCAGCTATCTGCTAATGCAACAGCATCTTTTCAGAAAAACTAGCTTGAGAAGAGGCCTCGAACAACATGCAACATTGACACAGAGCCACCATACATCTGACATAGGCTGTCATTCTAGTGGTACCTGCTGCAATGTGATTAGCACATTTGATTAGCATCTTCAATACTCAAATGACTGTGAGTAATGGCTGAGAGAACAAAATCAAACTTTTCCGGATATGTGTCATTGAGGACAGTGAAGATAGTTTGGTTACTTGTGATTTCAGTAGGCATGCCTTCCCTGTTCATATTGCCAGTCTATGGTATTTACATTGATAGTTATTGCTTGCTGTACAGGCTACCAGAAACATCCATACACATGTATGATTTGTTCAACCCAGTCTATCAGTAGCCAGAGATAAATCCCTAAAAAAAGCATTGTGTAGCATGCTGATAGACAAGGAGCATTGAAACATTTCTTACCCTGAATTCATATTCGATGAGACTGCCAATCTCGTCTTCAGTCTTTATGGCACTCTCCCCTTTCACCGTTCCTCCAAAGTATACCTGCGATGGCCTCGCCACCCTGTTCAGCACCAAAGAACACAAACACAAGAAGGGTCAAGGGACAAACCCCAGACTTAATATGCTTTAGGAAAATACAGTAATGCAGGGCAGATTCTACACTACTTTCAAAATCTTCCCATCCGGGAATCACTCACATTAGAATATTTCATTACCTACAAATGAGGGCACCCAACTACCTAATCTGTGGATCAAGGACATTTTCCTTAGTCTGGATCCTTACTCTGGCAGTCTAGACATATTGGTTTGGCCATCTTCAATAGAGATTATTTTGAGTCAGGGACATAGTCAGTGGGACAAAATCACTTTTAATTCCAGTGGGTCAACCTAAAGCCTGCATTTAACAGCAGAGTATCCCAGAGCCACCAGCTCTGTTCTGTGTATGTAAACACTACTGCAAGCACAAAAGAAGTAAGTCAGTAGCTCATTAAACATGTCTGTATACGATTTGTGCCTTCACATACAAAGCGGCTGGCCACCAGACACACATGCAATATGAACAACACACACAAAACAGCTGGCTATTTTGATTTGTAGTGTTTAAACGGTTACAAGACATCATTTTAATTAACAAACATTTGTGAATGTTCTGCATCTCCTGGATTCTGTGTAAAAATTACTTCTCAATAAAATACTGTATGCACAGGTGTAGCAGTATAGCCCCAGTAGGTACAGAAGTATAAGACAGCAAACAAGTTGTCTTGAATTGTAGCCCACTAAAAAACTTGTTTTTCAGTAAAAAAAAAAAAAAAAAACAGCTGGCTATCCAGCTTTCAAACCATTCACGAAGTTGAATAACTTTTACCATTATGAGATTAATTAAGAGTTTAGAATTTGCTTAGCTAAACCTGTTTCTGCCGGTTATTTGACAGGGAGCCACTCCTCATAATCACCATCATCTAAATCAGATTTTTTAACTTATCTTCTTAGTAACATATCAGAATAATCACAAATTCCAGACATTAGTGCATGGAAGCTGAAATCACTATTATTACAGGTTATTTGAACACATTTCAGATACACTCCAGTTTGCAATGTGTGAACACATTTCAGATTCTCTCCAGTTCAGTTTGCAATGTGTGAACACATCTCAGATTCACTCTAGTTCAGTTTGCAATGTGTGAACACATCTCAGATTCACTCAAGTTCAGTTTGCAATGTGTGAACACATCTCAGATTCACTCCAGGTCAGTTTGCAATGTGTGAACACATCTCAGATTCACTCCAGGTCAGTTTGCATCGCATGATCATGTTACAGATTCACTCAAGTTCAGTTTGCAATATGCAAACACATCTCAGATTCACTCTAGTTCAGTTTGCAATGTGTGAACACATCTCAGATTCACTCAAGTTCAGTTTGCAATGTGTGAACACATCTCAGATTCACTCTAGGTCAGTTTGCAATGTGTGAACACATCTCAGATTCACTCCAGGTCAGTTTGCATCACATGATCATGTTACAGATTCACTCAAGTTCAGTTTGCAATATGCGAACACATTTGAGGTTCACTCTAGTTCAGTTTGCAATGTATGATCATGTCGCAGATTCACTCAAGTTGAGTTTGCAGTGTGTGAACTCTCCATTTCAGTTTGTTTTCCTCCAGACCTTCCTGTCTTTATGTTGAGGCTGCTTGACTTGGGAATGAGCTGGAATTCAGAAATATACTCACCCACTGACTGACAGCAGCAGCTGTATCACCACTTTGGCTTTGGCTTTCACTGGGCCCAGATTCTTCTGCTCACTCGTCCTGCAAGAGAAGGCAACTGTGCTGGGATACTTTGACACAACATTATTCTCTTTAACTGCTTAAAGATGTCATCTTCAATTACATCACTTTACGCAATTAACAAGGTGCAAGGTGCGCCATGGCCAGTGATGAACTCTAACTGAACTACTTACGTTTCAAGCTGAAGGTCAACTTCAACTTCTCTTGTGTTCAGAGAAATGTCAGCAGTACTCAAAATTATGTAGAAGGTAACCTGAAAATGGAAAATTGTATTTTATTTTTTCTGATGTAAAAATAAACTGAGGGAGATAACATCAGATCGGGGTGTAAGTCCAGGTCTTACCGAGGAGTCTCTTTTGAGTGGATTCCCCAGCTCACAGTCAACCTCTGATCCATTGGTATTGGCTGCACAAATGACCTGGTAATGCCAAAGGGAGACCAGAAAGTCAGCCAGAGGACTGCTTGGGAGAGTGGAGAAGTGGCCGACGCAATGGGATGAAGGGGTGAATGTGTGATGCGGTGGGGTGAAATAGTGAATGTGTAATGCAACAGGGTGAAGGGGCAAATGTGTGATTTAGTGGGATGAATGTGTGATGCAGTAGGGTGAAAGGGTGAATGTGTGTTGTGGTGGGGTGAAGGGGTGAATGTGTAATGCAATAGGGTGAAGGGGTGAATGAGTGATTTAGTGGGATGAATGTGTGATGCAGTAGGGTGAAAGGGTGAATGCGTGATGCAGTGGGGTGAAGGGGTGAATGGATGATGCAGTGACTCACAGAGCTATGGGGTGCACGGAAGGCAGAATATGAGAGGTCACTGGGGATCAGCCCGACCATCCTGGCTTCATGGGCGTCATCCCCACCCTTGTTGGTCACCGTAATTTCCAGAGCAATATCCTTCTGGTCACTAAGTGAGATCTCTGGGACCCCGGTCTGTCTGTAAGACAAAACATCCCAGGAATATTACCAGAAGTCAATATCTACGATTGTCACTGAGCCAAATTTAGCTTAAAATGCTGCTCAGAATTGTTTTCAGTGAGTAACATATTTTCCCAGAACTTACATAGGCAGTGGTTTAAAGCTGTCCTGGCCAGGTTCTCTGGAGCAGAATTTGTACTTCAGCTCAAGGTTACTCTGGCAGATGTTGTCACTCCCACAGCCTTCCTTCAAAAAGCTGATCTGGAACAGTTCAGAAACCCACTGCATTATAGGACGGCTCAATGGTACTGGGAATATACAGCATCACAAAGCAGTATGTGGATAAGGAGGATAGGATATTCTGCAGTGGTTCTTGTAATCAAATGAGAGTTTTTATGTTGTGGTCTGTCTGGCATGGTTACCTCAGCTGTGGTCTTGGTGTCCTGGCCAGAATTGAGAACGGGGGGCAACTGGGGCAGGGAGCTCTGTCTTCTTCTGCGCCTGGCATTCTGGATGTCCACCGACACTTCAATGGGGATACCCCGCAACTTATCCTTGATATTGCTCTTAAGAGAGCAGGCAATAAACAGAAACACACAGAATGGCACCTCCAGTTCAATGTGGTTTCTTCCTGAGTAAGCATCCAGTCTGAGTAAGGTGTGCTGTACCTGCAGCTTGAGCCTGAGTAAGACCTGAGTAAAGTGCGCTGTACCTGCAGCTTGAGCCTGGTCTCGATGCATTTCTCTTTGTTCTGTCCACGAAGCTCCAAGGTTCCACGGGACTGGAAGTCCTGGTCTGTGCTTGACTTTTGCAAGAAAGTGACTCTGGAGGGCAGGCCTTGCTTCCTTCTTTCAGACTCTGCCTCAAACGAATAGGCCAATGCTTGCAGGAAACATCAGTACAAAGTTAGCCCTTCGCTCCAAAACTGGCCAACTAGCAACTTTCAAGAAAGAGGTTATTCACTTACTCAGTTTGGGGCTGTATGACTTGGGGTTTGCAGTGTAGGAAAAGCATGCTTTCACTGTCACACTGTGAGAAACAAAAAAAAAAAGGAAATTATGACATCTGGAATGACAGTGAAGCCATATTAAAGCTACATACAAATTCATGAGCTGGGATTACTGGCTTGAAAGTACTGCACCTAATTTTCAAAAGTCTTAAATATGATTTTAAAAAATGTCTTTTAATGAGAAAATGTCTTTTAATGAGAATAATATGAATTACCTTACAGAGTACCCATATGTATTAATATGATTAATATGAATTACCATATACTGTCATCACAGGTTTTCTTGGTCAGGTCAATCTCCTTTGGTGTGATTTCAACAGTCTTCTTAATGCTTATAACTGGCTTAGCCCTGAAAAGTCCATAAAAATTATTACATATTGTCCAGCAGCACATATGTGATTGTCTGTCAGAGATTATTTAATTAAATTTGCAAACAGCACTAAGCCAAATAGCCAAATACCTGTAAACAAACACTGCATCTGAAAGGGACCCAACAACAAGATCAGGATAAGAGTTCCTGTCGAGATCCATGTTGCCAGCCAGAGAGTATCCAAATAATTTAATACTGGGATCACTTCCTTCAAGCACCTGAAATGAAAGAGGCTTCCTGTTAGCAAATCTAAAAAATTTGAGGGTTTGGCCTTTGTAGAATGGTTGGACTCTCAGAATGGTCTCTGCATTAGTTTGATGATGCCGAGATTGACTGTGTCCTGTTCCTGGAATGCTGAGGTATATCAAACGCTGGTTCATGACAGTAATGACTATATTTCTGTAGCTTTAACTTGCAACACACTAACCTGAGTATGTGTGGTCTTGATTCCTTCTGCAGATCCATGGTAAATGTATACCTTTCCTGCTCCATCTTCATCATATGGGGCCCCAACTGCAATGTCTGTCACAGAGAGAGATAAAGAGTCCTTCACTAAATACATTTTAGAATACATTTTCTCCATGTCCAAACTGTACCTTTCGGGCTACTGTTCCGTCAATATGCACCATGTAAGCAGCACTGAACGCACACTGTTCCACTGCGCCCTGTCACCTGCTGCTCACTGTGCTGAAGGCCACACAGTAAGCTAATACAAGGCAGGGTTTTCCATGTTAAAGGCCACACAGAAAGCTACTACTGCATAGTATTTCTCATGCTAAATGACACACAGTGAGCTAATACAGTGCAATGTTTTCCATGCTAAAGGCTACACAGTAAGCTACTACTGCTGAGTATTTGTCAAGCTAGATGCCTCACAGTGAGCTAATACAGCACAATGTTTTCCATGCTAAAGGCTGTGCAGCGTTTTCCATTCTACATGCTACACAATAAGCTAATACAGTGCAGCGTTTTCCATGCATTTCCATCCATAACACAGCACAGCATTACTGTTGATTGCCAGTAGTCTGTGAGTGTCTAGGGCATTGGAACTAATAAAGTGGTCATTTGAGAAACTGGTGCTGAATAAAACCCTTCCCCAAGCCCTTGCAAGACAAAGGCAATTTTGTCTTGTAAGGGCTGCAAACTCCCAGTCAAAGCTGGATAGGGACAAAGCTGAGTCTTACACCTGTCTCTGGTCAAGCCTCCAGGTTGAATCCAGTTCGACAGAGCCCAGGTCATAACCCACCTTCATATGAATCCTGGTTAATGTCCCCAATGTTGGCAACTGCCAGTCCGAACATGGAGTCCTTGGTTCCATTGAGACGCACAGGCTTAACCTTGTCCCAGTTTCCAGCCTGGTTGATGTAGATGTACACTGCACCTCCAACCTCTCCATCCTTCTCGAAAAACTGAGGGGCACCCACTGCAATATCCTGCCACCTGAAAAGCCAAGGTGAATCATCATTCCTTTAGTGATTTTAAGGCTTTATTTTTTAGACATCTGTACCGTTGTGCACAGTTGTCGCAGGCCAGTCCCAAAAGCTGCAGATTAGAGGCTTACAGGTTCTGAGGGGCTGTTCTCATGCTAAGGCTAGGCCTGCCCCCCCTTCTGCCCCCCCCCCCCCCCCCATCTCCTGTTTCACATACCCATCTCCATTTAGATCAACCACAGCTACATCATAGCCGAAGGAGGACGCTAGTCCCTCCCCTTCCAGAATGAATTCTGGGGACAGCATTCTGGACAGCTCCGGCTCCTTCTTCAGCAGCACCACTGCTCCACTGTGATTGGCTCGTGGTGCTCCAGCCACAACAGTCAGTTGGCCCTTCTTGGTGATGCTCTTCCCAGAATCCAGTGAGAAACCTGTGAAATTCAATCAATCAGAGCATCTCATGGTACAAGAACATAGCACATAGTTACAAGTTAATCATGACTTACCACATAGTAATGATAAGTTAAATAAAAGATGGCAACTAGCCAAGTGTGAAAGTGGAATTAAGTATATAAACACTTAATTCCTGTTCCCATCTTGTCACAAAAAAGCATGTTGAATACATATGGCTTAAATTGATTGTACATGCATGTTTAAACATTAGGAACTCACAGATAATGCACACAAACTACTACAACAGAAATTAATGCATTACTTCTCAAAACAAAGATGTGAATAGAGTGGCAGAACTCAAAGGAATAACAGAATCATCATGCGCTGCTGTGCTCTCATGCAGGATGGCACACAGAAACATTCTCTACACAGAAACAGGCCAATTGGGGCACACATCTCATTTAGGTGTATGCAAACAAACCTAAATAGCTATTAGTCATCACATCTAGAGATTTCTTGATGTTAACCCTCAGAGGAAGCGACTTGTACACAAACTGATCGGAGCTGGAGCTGGACATAGTCGTCATAAACAGCACACCTGAACACAAAAAACACAGTTCTAGCCATAAGACAGAAAGCACTCAGACAAGAGGACAGTGGGAAGGACAGCAGACAGGGACCCTGCTCTACACAGCTTCACTCGCTGTCCTTCCTCCTGTGAAAACCTACCCAGGTAACTGTTAGCAGGCACTGGCACTAGAGCCGGGTCCAAACGGTTCTCATCCCCCACTTCATAGGGCCCATCATCAAACCGACCCAGCTCAAGCAGAGTGCTGTTCTTTTGCTCAGCACGCACAATTCCTGTTGGAGGATGGAGGCCAGGCAGGAGGAAGCAGGGTGGAGGAATCATGGGTAAAAAGAGGGTGGGCAGTGGACATGATTATGACAGGGAAAAAGCCCCACCTAAACAAAAAGCTTCAACATGAAAAACCACGTGACAACATGAAATGCCATCAAAGCCTAATAAATTATTCTTTATTAGGCTTATGAGACTAAATATATTTCATGAAAATCAATATACTATAACAACTGAAAACATTATGTGAAAAAATTAATGCAATTATATTACAATATGCCATCAAATAAAAAGGCAAATTAAAAATTATGAAATGAAAATGACACTTTTTTCAGTTTGATGGTGAAAATGTCTTTGCCCGTAGACGGCAGTATGCATTTTGGAATTATAATGAAAAATGAGGGTGTGAATGGTTTATTTTTCTGGGAACTCCTGTTTGGATTGTACTGTCCTGATAATAACTATCTCATAAAGTCATCAGACACAGAGCTTCCACAGATAGCACACATATTAAAGCATACATTGTAGAAGAATGCTGTGGGTAAAGGGAAAGCCTGGGTGTGCTGAGGAGCCTGAGTTCCCCTCATCACACGCTCTTAGTCTTACTATCAGCTCATAAATATCCTCTCACAGAATTTTTGAAATTACAACTTTAAAAAAATAATAAACAGCTGATTTGATTTTAGAAGTAGAAAATATTTTTTATGCCTAACCCATTAGATAAGTGTAAAGTCAACCCTCTAACCTTCTACTTAAAAACGTTTCTTCATATTAAGCATAAGACTAAATGATTTCTTTTTGATAAAGGCCAATCCTTCAGTCATACCCTTCCAGTTGTAGGCACCAGGAGCTCCAAACACCACGTACTCATAGCCCTCAGAGAAGGTGGCAGACAGGCCCTGCTGACAGGATCCAAACCTCTCATGACCCCGAGCACGGCCCTCACAGAATTTCCAGTTTCCGCCATCCTCATCCGAATTGAGATCGATGCTGAGGTCCTCGCTCAGCACATAGCAGCGGCCTGTGATATCTCGGGACTCCTGCGGCGTGTTGACAAACAACCGTCTCTGGTAGCGATGGGCACAAGTCTGTAGCAGCGAGACAGGGGAGTCACATCCCAAACAACATACAGCTGAGGCATTCTCTGGAAGGTAGAGGGGCCTTCTGACTGGCTACAGACTTACCACAATCTTTCCACCCGGACCCTGACTGTGAACTGTGACCCCCATCCACTGATTTTCCTTGTTCTCCACATTCAGGTCCACTATACACAAATTACAAGGACAGAAAAACACAGAAGTTGTTTTAAAAGTATTCATCCTGTTTATTTAGAATGGGTCACAGACATGGCACCACACATCACTGTGGCTTATGTACAGTGGGACACCGGTTGTGTGAGGAGCACTTGCCTTCATTGTCGAAATCAACGCGGTTACAGTCATATGAGTTGGTGGACAGCTCGCAGCTGTACAGGCCTCCTGTCACATTTGCTTTCTGATTCGGCAAGGCCCTGGCACGAGGAGCTCCAATCAGTATTCTGAAAAAGGCATTGGAAATACTTATTAAAGCTTGACGGATTTAGTTTACAGTCTCATTAGACTCATGAACACATCTTGAAAGCATATCAGTAGCAGACATTTCAAGTCAAGTCAAGACTATGATAAGAAAACATTCCTTACAATTGTTCAAACCTGTTACTACAGCTAGCCTTGACTCCTCAGAACTGAAAGGACCTGTTAGCACAGCTAGCCTTGACTCCTCAGAACTGAAAGGACCCGTTAGCATAGCTAGCCTTAACTCCTCAGAACTGAAAGGACCTGTTAGCATAGCTAGCCTTGACTCCTCAGAACTGAAAGGACCTGCTAGCACAGCTAGCCTTGAATCCTCAGGAATGAAAGGACCTGTTAGCACAGCTAGTCTTGAATCCTCCAAACTGAAAGGACCTGTTAGCATAGCTAGCCTTGACCCCTCAGAACTGAAAGGATGTGTTAGCACAGCTAGCCTTGAAACCACAGAACTGAATGGGTGTTTTCTTGTAGTTGGATTAGCTGGTGACACAATGTGTGAAGTAACAGACACCTGGTCCAGCTACCTTTCTGGAAGTGTTCTGTTAAAAATAGTGGCACTATTTATATCATTTATTTTGTGGCACTGAAGTGGTAAATGTCTAAAAATGATATTTACTGTAAATATACACACTATGTGATAATGGTGCTCTCACAGGTTTGGTGTATTGTAGTATTACAGGCTGTTCTTATGCAAGTAATCCAGAGGAATACCTTGGATACATCCATCTCATGTGTAATTAGCCAATTTTTCACTGCAAACTCTGAATATGCAGCCTTCACCCTACTGAGGCTAGAGGTCTGTACAAAAGAACCACAGTTTTCGGGGCATCTTCCATCCACACAGCTCTGGCAATGTGGGCTAATCTCACCCCAAAGCCAAATGCAGCCTGCCTGAGCCAACTCTAATAAAGACCACTTCTGAGACAACTTGTGCTGCTTCTTCATACAGACACTAAACACAGAGATTCTAAGAATAAACAGAAGAGTTGTGCAAGTTTAAGACTATCATTGTGTGGCCAAAAATCCACCACTGTTTTATGTTCAATCTGCTCAGGTGGGAGAATGGATCCAATCCCTAAGATTCACTGTGATTTTTTTAACTTCTTTCAACTTTAACTGTATAAAAGCTAACAAAATGCACCAGAGGATTTGGGTGACAAAAATCTTCAACAGAATCATAAAATGAATCTGCAAATAATTTTTTAACAGAAGGATGTCTCATTTCAGGGGGAATGGCACCCAGGTGAAAAAGAGCATATTACAGACGCCAGGCCTCATCAAGCCTATTTGCCAGTATTTCAGTCCATTCTGAATGAAATACCATGATGTCAGGTAGAGTACAGATAGTCAGGATTTACTGAAATATATAACTCCCATGACCAGTTTGTGTTCTAATGAAAACTTTGAAGTTATTTCTCATGAAGAAGGATTTTCACATTTTAGTTTTAAAATGTGGCTTCTAGACAACTACAATAAAACCTATTGAAAACTCAGATTTTACAGGCTGGGCACTGATAATGGAAATTCACACTGAAGCCAGTGAGGCATATAGGTCAAAGAGTTTTTCAATCATTCACATGTTCAAATAGTTTCATTTTTGTGTCATGTGTGTTCTGAATGAGTCATTTTTCAGTGAACATTTTGAAATGCATCATCATGAAATCCTCACAAATTTGCCCCAGGTGACTTAATGAACATCACAGCACCCTGAAATTTATCAAACATGAATACGTGTTCCCAGTTTCACAGAGCCATTCAAATTCTTTACTAACCACACAATCCATCTTCCCTAAACCCAGTTTATGTGGGTTTTATAATGCAGTCATGATGTCATTGTATGACAGCTGCATTCAGAGGGAGGGTAAGTGGAGGGGGACCCTGGGATGTGCAGCACTGTGTGGATCCTGTAGAATCCCCTCAGGGAGGGGAACGGTGCTCATCCCCTCCCCCAGTACCCATCACCCCAGCCCTCCCAATGTAATCCTGCCATTGATCCTACAGTACCTGTCATGGGCCTTCGTTTGTCACACAGAGGCCCTTTGGGGGAGGGGCCAGAGGGCCTGCTTTTCTCCACACTCCCCCATAAAGCTGCAGCCAAACACAAATGAAAGTCAATAACGCCTCCCACCACAGCTGTATCTGAGAACAAACACTGCAGGCTAGTGGCAGAGAACTGATTCTCTACATTTACTCTGTAAGCCTTTTAACTTAATGCAGTTTATCCCATATCCATCTGGCAGAGGAGCATATCTACTAACTAACAATGCAGTAAATGAAAATAATTGCCTTAAATGACAGGATTACATGATCTCCCCTACTGATTCAACAGACAAGGCGGTTGTTTTCACCCAGGGAGTTTCAAGCCAGTCCCCAGAATGTTTTTATTTGGTGTGAGATGCTTCTGACTGCACGGCAGAGTGACTGTTGTGCAAACACAAACACAGCCTGCTCTACTGGGCAGGAGAGAAGGCCAGATTATGCCTTCAAAGCCTAACTACATCAATATGAGCAATAGAATACTGTACAATACTGTGGAATGCGCAATTTAATCACAATTTAAACATTTCATGTGATCAGGACACAAGCTACAATTTCAGCATAATCCAGTGATCTAAACTGTCTTGCCTCCAGGAGTTTGACCTGGCCACTCAGTTCTGCAGTAAATATGACCATATCCCTTTGGAACTGATGTCACACTGATGGAGCGGTCTGCTCATGCAGAGTGGGTCTGGCTGAGAGTGTATATGGCTTTACTCTGACTGCAAGCTGAAGGATCGGCCACACAGTCAATGAAAGCACAATGGAAGCTCTAACTGGCTGCCAAGAGTGTGATCATATTCTAACAGCTTACATTTCTCAACATAACTTTGCTTTATCACATTAAATTAAATAGACATGATGTCTACAGCAGTATTGAAATTCTTTCACACTGTAATATATTTTCTAAGAATCATTATATAAATTATTTGGAAATTGTACACCTTCAATCAAGTGTGATTAATTGCAGGCTATCATGTGATCAATCAACGGTTTTTTATCGTTTGACAACCCTAGTATGACCATTTATGTGAGAAAACAACTTCTCAATGTAACAGAAAGATAAAAAGGAAATGCAAATTGTCTCATTCATGACTGAAGGTCCATTGGAGAACCTTTCGGCAGTGGTTGCAGAATGTAACGGGTTACTGACGGGCAACATTGGCACCTATGTGCCATGCTTGAGTCCTTTATATCCGAGGCCTTTTAGACATGAAAACAAGGATTAAATTATCAGGTCCTGGAAAATGCACTATCCCACCTGCAAACTATGTACTTTATCAAAGCACATTTTGCCCCTGCTGTGCTTCCCAGGTGAGGACCAGACTCTGCCTAACCCCTACATTTACACAGCCCTGATGGGTGAAATAACACAGCGTCTAGCTACAGCACTAAACCACAGAGAAGACTGTCTGAGCCCCATTAAAGACCTTCCTATATTAATGACAGACAGGGACACCTCTCAGTGGCCAGTGATGTAGATATGTGCTAACACACTGCCATATAAGCAGAAGCACAGATGGAGACATGTGATGTACGATAGGGCTGTGGACACAAAGAGTCTGTTCAGTCCAAAAGTGGTGTCCCATGATGGTGTCCCATCACAGTGCCAGCTGGGTCATTCTGAGAGCCTTTTTCCCCTTTTAGAACAAACCGGCACAAAATTTGTGCCGGCTTAATGTGATCCAGTTCATCACCAGGCGTTCCCCCCACTCCAGCACAACAGGACTAAAAACTACAGCAGCAACATTCTTACTTTTCTTACTTCCCTTTACATCCGTCACTAATATCATTCTGTCACAAAATCGATGCACTTTTTAGTAAATGAAAGGATCCCTCCTGAAAATAGTCCCTTGCTCAGGCTCTTGGACTTTAAAGAATTTAAGAAAAGAAAATATCATACAGAATTTATACAGAAAAACTACATGTATGTGTAATACACTGTCTGGATCCTGTCTTTTTCAGTGATCAAACACACAGTTTTGTATGTGCCATGAAGCCTCTTCCAGCATATGGCATATCTGTTACAGGGGGATCAATCACAAGACAGTAAGAATAATGGAACCAGGGATGGCATGAAAAGTGTTCACACATTTAATTGCCAGGTTATTACTTCATGACATTTGGACACTCAGACAAGGGTTCTTTTTGAGGAAATGTAATTATCTGAATATTTGTCATACACCATAATATAGCAGAGAGGTATTTTAAGCAATAGGCTAGATTTTGGCAGTAATTTGATAAAGCAGTTTGCTGCAAAGCCCTGGCTGACCTCAGAGGGCCTGAGAGGGATCAGGCAGTTTCTTCAGCAGCACACGTGCTCTCCTCAGGCATGCTTTGATTTACCGTGGAGCTGGGGGGTGCTGGCTGGAATTCCTGGGTCCAGATGTTCTCCACGTCATCACAGCTGTGCAGCCAGTGCCAGGACAGCCACTGCAGCTACCCTTAAGGTGCGTTTACCACTACCTGTCACTGACCTGTGACTGCTGTGCCACACCTATAATTGCTGAGCAGTACACCATGCTGCTGCTGTGGGTCTGAGCTGTGCACCATGCTGCTGCTGTGGGTCTGAGCTGTACACCATGCTGCTGCTGTGGGTCTGAGCTGTGCACCATGCTGCTGCTGTGGGTCTGAGCTGTGCACCATGCTGCTGCTGTGGGTCTGAGCTGTGCACCATGCTGCTGCTGTGGGTCTGAGCTGTGCACCATGCTGCTGCTGTGGGTCTGAGCTGTGTACCATGCTGCTGCTGTGGGTCTGAGCTGTGCAAAGAGCAGGGGAGGAGCCACTGCTTCATCTACAGCAGAACCAAGATTCTCTATTTACTGCTAACCAGATGGTAAACTCTTAATTCTAAACATGGAAAATTTCAGTTGCTATTGTTAAATGTCAAACTAATGTGTCGTCTCATGAATACTAATGAAATGCAGTCAATGAAGACACAATATCCAAAGCCAGCAAAGCTACTGCAGAAGTAGCAGCTGTTCCCAACAGAAGCCTCCTGAAATAAGCAGGCTCCTTACTTGGTCTGTTCCATCTGTGACAGCAATAATAAATCAAAGCAAGAGAAATTGTTTGGTTGGAAATACCAAATACATACCTTGTGAGTCCCACTTGCTTGTTAGTCATTGTTACATTCAGTAAAACTTTTTCCCTTGGGTTGATTTTCAAGTACTTGTTTATATTTTCCTTGACTTTTTTTTTTAATTAGAGAGATATGTTGGATGATGTGTGTAAAATGAGAAACCCTCAAGAATTGTACCAGGTGCCCTTAAATGCCTGCATCACTGATCCTAATATTTAAATGCCAGCATCACTGATCCTCACATTTAAAGACCTGTATCACTGATCTTCGCATTTAAAGATCTGTATCACTGATCCTCACATCTAAAGGCCTGCATCACTGATCCTCATATTTAAATGCCAGCATCACTGATCCTCACATTTAAAGACCCGCATCACGGATCCTCACATTTAAAGGGCTGCATCGCTTTACTTACAACCTGTAGTTTGACAAAACTGTTTCCTGGTGAACCAAGTGGAAAAATTTACACTGAACTGTCCATTGCAGAGACCTGCTCCCATACACACCACCAATCACACACTGCCTGTGCCATTGGAGGTTACAGAAAATTCTAAACTCATAGTTTCTGCATGTGCAGTCAGCAGACTCCTGTCCCTAGTTTCAGTTTCTGAAGCCCACACAATTCATTTACACAAATGCTCTTGGTAGAGACATGGATGTGTTTTTACAGCGATTGAGGAGAAAAAATGCAAAACACACGACACAACACGCCCCAGTCCTGGTCTCCGTCCCTGTGCCCACCACAGCTCAGGAAGTGGAGTGAATACACGGAAGGAAGACAAGCGCTTTGCCAGCATCTAAGCTTCACTCTGAGAACCGGCTGGGCACTGCATGCAGACCACATCAAAAGGCCTTATTTATACAGTACTGCTAACCTTTTACACATTAAATATGGGTGTTAAAGGGACATATTTACAGGGACATATATGAAGAAATACTGCTTACCTTTTATAGGCCTTAAACAGCCTTATTACAATACAAATACAAATACTCCTGATTTTCTGCATGTTAAAAGGATTTATTTACAGAAATACTGGTAACATTTTTACATGTTAAATATGGGAATTGCTGGCTGTAATTATGGGTATATTAATGAACAGCGCTGAGATGAGAGCTGGGCCAGGGCATGGGTGGAACTGCTGCCTTCACTGCCTGGTATTTACTGCATGTTAGTGACAAACTAACACAGGTGTTCAAGGGTTTCAGACAGCAAACTAACACAGGTGCTCAAGGGTTTCAGACAGTACCGGGTAACCCCCTTCAGTAACACTGATTAGGTAGTCTTTAAAGAACTGTGGCATGCGCATCCAGGTCTGCACAGCCCTGTTTCACATCACCATGGTGATGATGTCATCTCTATAAGAGGCCTATGTGTGCTGTATACCATCGCACCAATCGATATACAGCCACATCCAGAATTACCGGCACCCTGTCATGACGTGATACGTCATGATAAAGATGAGCTAATACACTGTGCAAGATTAAACAATAGCAAGTAATGTGCCATATTCTAAGCTCTACAACTTCACAAAATCATACTTGCTAATTCAAATGATCTTATTTAGAAAAAAACTTTGTACAGGCTTAGTTATAAACTTGTTATAATTTAGTTATAAAAGATTGGAATAAAGATTATTGCCACCCTTGCTGCGAGGGAATTATTTAGCAGTTTAGTTTTGGTCAAATTCAACTTGTGTAGAAAAACGCTGCAATAAGAATCACCCGATTACATCAGATTTGTGATGATTGGGTTGCAGAGGTTTTACGGCCTCAAGCACAGCCTCCTCCATGTGAATGCAGCTATGTCACCCTTAGCTGCTGCCGACATGTTTCCGTTCTCAGGCAGATAACCTGAGCTTCACAACTGAGTAAAGCAGTGGATGGTATCTATGGTGAATATGAAGATCAATGAAACGTGAAAATAAACTCTAACATACTGACATAGATGCCATTTATGATAATATTAATATTGGGAGATCAAAATATTTCATTTGTGTTCACTGTACATTATACAGTGATTCACCCAATTTCAGAGGCAATTTGTGAAACAGGTTTACCAACTCATACTAACTATTAGAGGTGTACAGAGACATCATTATCTGTGTCTGTATCTGTTCAACCAACAAAATTATCTGTCTCTGTAGTTGGATAGAAGGCCGGAAGTGGGCGTAGTTCATACCGGAAGTCATGTTAAATCGTGCAAATGTTGTATTTTCTAACCCAATATTCATTGGCAATGCATTTTTTTGTTCTTTCCATTTTTTTTTAACGCCGCCACCACCATAGTTTTTTTCAGTATATCGACTTTGTTTTTTACATGGGGGACATAAACACATACAGCTTAAAACTACAGCTGCCACTCCAGGCTTCTGTCTCGCTAGCTCCCACACATGACACCTCCTCCTCCTCAATGCGAGTTTCCCTGAATAATAGCCGGGAACAGTCAGCCGACTGCCTGCTTTGCCTGACTCGGTGGTGGCAACTACAGAATATAGCTTTTCAATAATGTACAGTAAATGAAACAACTAGTTATTGAAATCAAAGTCCTATGTAGCAGATTGGGCATTTTTATCTTGTGGACATCCACAATGATATGAATCGATTAGAAGTACCTTAACTGGCTGATGCAAAGACATGTAAATCATGCCTTTTTTTCCTGAATAATAACGAGAAAATTCAGGTAGAAGAAATATCCGTTTCCATCGTATTATCTGTGCCTTTCCGAATAATGTATTCGTATTCGGGTACATCCCTACTAACTATACTAACTCAATAACTGTGTCATTAGATAATTGATTTGTTTACAATGACATGACTTACATGTTAACCATTTATGTTACTTCACTTTAAGCACCTCGCTTTGCACATTAACTGCAGTACACCAATTAAGGGTTAAACCTTTGGCATGTAAGTTAAATGCCTTGTGGATGCGGAAATGAAAACTGATCTCCCTGAATTGCACAGGGTGTTCCTACAATTAAGTTCTACACCTGCATCACCTGTTTGAGCATATCCTGAAAAGATCAAAACACGTGTGTAGGTCTACAATGCTGTATTTTGAACGTTGAGGCATGATCAATAAGACAGAGTGAAATTAAATTTGCTCAATTCTTTTTACATAGAGTGGTGTGTATTTAAGCAACAAAGGTAAGAACATTTTCCTACTACAGAAATGCAGCCAATGACTTTTACACCCAAGATGTCAATTCAAAATTTTATTTCTGTTTTATTTTTACAGATATATTTTACCTTTGAGATTCCCTGTGCCTGAGGAATGACCCAGAGCGGGCTGTGCTACAGAGGCCTGTGCCTGGGGAATGGCCCAGAGCTGGCTGTGCTGCAGAGGCCTGTGCCTGGGGAATGACCCAGAGCTGGCTGTGCTACAGAGGCCTGTGCCTGGGGAATGGCCCAGAGCTGGCTGTGCTGCAGAGGCCTGTGTCTGGGGAATGACCCAGAGCTGGCTGTGCTGCAGAGGCGGGTGCCTGGGGAATGACCCAGAGAGGGCTGTACTGCAGACCCTGTGCCTGGCTGGGATGAGTATCCTCTTGGGCGAGAGGCTGCTGTGAAGACGGCACCCCACACTGCTGTATGAAGCTCCTCTGTCTGTGCGCTTCTCATGTCAAGGTTCCCAAACAAAATTCATTTTTCCAATTATGAAATGTAAGATTATAATTTGTAAGATCAGAATAATAGCTATGTTTATTAGCAGACATAAGAGTTCAGCTGATACCTAATCACAGCATGTATTTCAGTAATTCTGTGCTATCCCACTGAAATGACACACACAAGGGTGAGACTCATATCTGCCTGATATATCCGCTTCCGTTAGAGATGACTAATTGTGGGTGGCTGGCATTTGCATGTCAGGAACACAAGCTGGCCTAAGGCATTACAACTTCTACAGCGCTGTTCACTGCTCATGTTTATGATGAAGTCAATCAGTCATTTATGAATTAATGAGTAATCAGAAAATTCACTACCTGTTTTGTTCTTTCAAATTTAACAAATCACAAACTTTTGCTGCCCAGCTTGTGTGTGTATGTGTGTGTGTGTGTGTGTTTTTTTCCAGGATTACTGGTGTCTCTGGATCACTGAGTTCCATGATGTTCAGACATGCCAACACTGTCAGAAAGTGTTTACAAGGACATTTACAGAGATCCAGCTCAATTATAAATTAAACGTAAAATATTTATTGACAAAAATAACAGTAAAATGTATTAAACTGGATTATTTTATCATCATTCTCTGCTGTTATAATAATAAAAATTATCTAGCTATTTTATAGTTTCTCACACACACACACACACACACATCGCAATGGAGTTACTAAGTGAAAGGGGCTTTATACTCTGATTAGAGCTCTACGCCTACTACCATTAAATATTGAGTCCCTAAGAACCTCCAAGCAGTGTCTGACCCAAACTGAAGAGCTGATGTTATTTGGTTTATGTAACATGTATTTGTTTATTTCTATTTCATGACCATACAGCAGTAAATTGTTGATATGTTAGAGATTATACCACGACTTTGAAACCAACAGCAGTTTGTTTGGTGCTCAGGCTGTTTAAGTGCTCATGTAAGTGATAAGCCCCAGCTCCTGGCAGATTTCATGGGGTAATTAAAGTGACTATATTCCACCTCAAAGGACAATAAATGACATCAAAGTTCTCCCTACGGGCTGCAGCCGTTCAGATTGGAGGCCAAGCACTGGGTCCACGTCGGGGGCATGTGCCAGCCAGCCCTCTGGCCTGAACTCTGCCTGTGCCCTCACCTTCCTTAACCTGGAGCAGCACTCAGGCCTGCTCCCTCACCCTCCTTTATCTTCGAGCAGCACTCAGGCCTGCTCCCTCACACGCCTTTATCATCGAGCAGCACTTAGGCCTGCTCTTTCACACTCCTTTATCATTGAGCAGCACTCAGGCCTGCTCCCTCATCCTCCTTTATCTTCGAGCATCACTCAGGCCTGCTCCCTCACCCTCCTTTATCATCGAGCAGCACTCAGGCCTGCTCCCTCACCCTCCTTTATTTTCGAGCAGCACTCAGGCCTGCTCCCTCACCCTCCTTTATCATGAAGCAGCACTCAGGCCTGCTCCCTCACCCTCCTTTATCATTGAGCAGCACACAGGCCTGCTCCCTCACCCTCCTTTATTTTCGAGCAGCACTCAGGCCTGCTCCCTCTCCCTCCTTTATCTTCCAGCAGTACTCAGGCCTGCTTCTCACTCTCCTTTATCTTTGAGCAGCATGCTCTGGCATGCCCCAGCAGCACCGCTCCTTTGCTTGCAGTGGAATGAAAAGCATACCTGCCAGGCATGGATTTGTCAGATGCTGGCTCACAATGCCTCTGCAGGGCCAGCCCTGTTCTTGGGTGTGTCCAAGGATATGAATCACGGTTTACACAGAGACAACGCCCGCTCTATGTTGTGTAAAACGCTCCAGTCAAAAAAACCGTTTAGTGCCATCTAACTCAGCATGCTGATAACAGCATTTATATTGGAGTTGTTTTTGTTTTAACCTCTGTCAAAACAGGTTTACAAGCCTAATCAAGAGTACATTGGGAAAGGATTTTCTGTATTGTCATTTTTAATTTGTCTTTAAAATTTTTTTTTTTATGTTTTATTTTGATGTTTTTAGAGCTGAGTCTTCTGATCCAAAGGATAAAAGGAGACACTCTTTAAATAACTATTCTCATCATGTCTGTGGAAAACACAATCCAGCACAGAAGATATTTTTCTGTGCAAAAGCACTGAGGTGAATTCCATTTCAGACAGTAAAAGTGATGAAGCTGTGGATCTGCTCCCAAAGCAGCAACGTGTTAGCTTCAGCAGTTACTGCTGCCGTTGCTCAGGTGCTGCTTGTGTGCTCCTCCATTTCATGAGATTCCTCAAAGTTCTATACACCCAGCCTTCTCACGGTGTAGTGTGATACCTATCCACACTAGCTGTGTTTGTGTAAACTCAGTGCACTGTGTCTAGTGGTGTTTTCTACACACTCACACGCTACATCAATCCATCACTCAGCTCAGCGTCAAACTTTCCACTTTCACTCCCAGGCAAACATTGAACCACTGCTGACCAACATTCTTTTCAGTTCCATTCATTTCCGTACCCTCTAAAGGGTGAAAGCAAATTACTATCAATGGAAATGTTTTACTGGACATCTCTGAACATTTTCACACCAGTGACAAGGTTTACTGGCCAGTGGTGTATATACCATGGTATATTCAACTTCACACTTTCCTCTGGCTTTTTAAAAATATCTTGCCTTTTTCCAGAGAATTTGACAAGTCATCTGTAAACCCAGATCAGGTGTTCAAGTTAAATTATAATTTTCAGTTCAACTACATTGACTGCCAGAGAACAATCTTAGATGGAAAAATCTGTTAAACAAAATGAAACCAAAATGGCTTCATAAATTTGTAAGCCATTTTATCACACAGGGGAGCAGGTGACCATGAGGACATATTTACACTTCATGATAAAAATCATTTTAAAATATGTCAAAACAAAGGGTCTCATGGTTGAAAGCTAAGTATGACCATTTCTCCATAAAACCAGCTCCATTTTGAGCTGTGGGCTCCTGACAGCTAACTCTCCTGCACTTGTTTAAGAATCAGACAAAATGACTGGAAACAAGGGGTCATAAACCACAGACTTGGGTCAGAAATGTAAAACACAGCATTGTTAGTGAAAGTTAGGGTTGAGAGCTCCTGCTGGGGAAACCCTCAGTGAACACCACAGACCCAGGAAAACACATGGGCTACCACCTCAGGCTAGAGCAACATGACCCCTTAATTAAGTGTGTGATTGTGGACACCTGTGTTAAAATGATAACCACTTCAGAACTCAGTGGTGTTTAAGTGTCCTCTCCTGGGTCTGGTTTTTAGCCAGGCAGGTGTATTTATCTAATCAATGCTATTGCTACTGCTGCTAGTACATTACCAACTGCTACTACACAACACAAAAGGTTCTAAATAGCACCAAAACTCATCCCCATGACTGATTTTAAAAAACCCCTGCAGCACCTTTTTCTCAGCATACATCAATTAAAATAACAATGACTGATACAGCTTGTAATTATAATTACATGTGCTATTATCAATAACAACATTATAACTACTCCAACTAATACTACTACTACTACTAATAATAATAATAATAATAATAATAATAATAATAATAATATCCTGTTCATCACAGGCAAAGAAACACTAAACATTTACATGATAATACATGTGAAAGAACTGAACTCTTCTTTCCTGTTAACAGTCAATATACTTCACATTTAAATTTCATGAGCCCTAGTCAATCACTGCTTCGGCCCCAAAAGACATACCGTCATTGCCTTTTGTATCCATTCAATTATCATGCATAATTTCTAAATTGAAACAGCACTTATAAAGCACCTCTGGTTGGGCATTGTTAGCTAGTGGCGAGGTCCCTGTCAAAGGGCAGGCCGAGCACAAAGCCTGCCTCCACGCAAAACTACCCGCTGCGCACTGCGTTTCAATTCCACATTGTTTTCCCTACACAACTTTGTGTAGCATACATTCTGCGCTGAAATTGCTCTCACAAAATCCCAGGCGACATGTGTGATTATTTTTTAACTGCACACAAAACGCTAAATTTATTCAGCAAACACACGTTTAATTATTATCTAGAGATAGGGGCTGTAGTGCAAGAGCGGTTAAGTCTCTGGAGAGCACTAAACCTACTAATAATTGACCACTGTGCATTTATAAGTCGCAATCTTTCTTGATCGAGCCCACAAACTTTTTGTACGTAACTTAAATGTTAATGACTGATATTATTGTTTAGGATCATTTTCCCTGACGAAAAAACTTTTTTTGTGATCCTGTTAGCAAAGAACCTGCTACTTGCGACAAGTGACAACCTGCAGCACCCAGTCGCGTAACTCAGAATAAGCATTGATCCCATGTTTTACCTAAATATCACCAAGATCCTACATGTGCACACAGTTTCTCGTATATAACATCTAATTTAAATTTAAAACAGTCACTTACATTCTCTTATCAGTAGGTCTAAGCTGCCTGTGCATGGCGAGGGAAAATCCGAACAGGCTTCCTGCTTCCCCGTTTTTCCTGAAGACGTTCTCCGTATCAAGGTTAAAAGCAGAAATATGTGTCCATACGGAGAGACAGAGGAGCGAAAGATGAAAAGTAAGTTTTATTCTGGAATACGCCATTTCATTGAGAAGTTATCTTGGTGTTCCCGTCAGTCTGTACTTTCTACCGGTTTTTGCTGCCTTTACAGAAGCTCGCGGTGGTAGGACTGAATAGTGCCGTTGTTCTCTTGGGGCTTACGCTTTTAACCGAAGGGCTCGCCACACCGCGCCCCTCCTCTCCAGTCTTCCTATCCACACTGTGCGTCATCACTTACCTTAGCAGCGTCGAAGAAGACTTATCTACCCGTACTTAAATCCAGATAGAAGAGTTTTATTATGTTATACGATAATTAAAGCCATACACTCAGTGAATGTCCCCTGTAGCATTTAAAGAATACACATCGCAGCGAAGGATACACCTGTGTGGCGCGTACAAACCGGAAATAGGCAAAACCGACTGCGAGGAGCAAAAATATTTCATTCTATCCTTGCAAAGTAGAATTAACTGCACATGTGAAAATAGTCTGACAATAAATTGTATTTCTGTCCGCTGGTTGAGCCCCATTTAAAACAAGCTTCTGAGTAAAAAGCTTTGGGGTAGTGAATAACCCTGTAGTGAATTACTCTGTTTGTTCACAGAAATCAACACAACACACTGTATCATTCGATATTATGGGCTAGTGTATGTAGCATATGTGCTGACTTCAGCTTCCCTCCTCCCCTGTAACATAGAGAAATTGTAGAGGACAGAAAGTATGATCTCTCTGCATCTCTGAGTTTGACATAGACAGGGCAGAGTGCTGATTTCGTATTCAACATTTCTATGGTTTCATTCATCAAAATGTAAGTTTTTAAAAATGGAACCAAATGAATTTAATAATGAGCTATCCTCAGAACGCAATTTTCCATAAACATATCCAATATTTAACTTCCATTCAACAATTACAGAGAGAAAGGGTATCGGGCCAAGGTTCACTCGATCATGTTAGTGTTAGACCCTGTTAGGCACAATCTCCAAGCTGAAACAGTGCACTCAGAGGTGAAAATGCATCCACCACACATGCCAGAATCTTTAGATCACCTTTACAGGGAGGACCAGACTGGGCTGAAGCTTCATTGCCACTCAGAGATGGGCATGGCCTGCTGACCAAACCACACAAGGACACGGAGTCAGGCCACTGTGCGCACATGCACACACATGCACGCATGCACCCACACAAACACACGCATACATGCACGCACACACACACACACACACACACACACACGGGCACACACATGAACACATGCACTCATGCACCCACATGCACATACACACACGCACATGCACACACACTCATGCACGCATGCGTACACTGTGCCCCTGCTTGACCTACCCTACAATAGACTAGGGTGTGTGTGAGTTTCCCTCCACTCCACACACACACTGCTATTCCGATTCCTCTGTGTTCAGGCTGTGTGGTTGAAGTGATAGTCCTCTCAGACAGTGAAGCACACAAACAGGAGGCAGTGCAGTGCTGTACTGAAAGAAAAGGGCCTATATCCGCTGGACTATTGGGAGATTACCGTACTCCAGTGGAAAGTACAGCCAGAGCTTCTTTCTTTCTTTTGTTATCTTTTTTTATTGCATTGAGCAAACCTTCAATCATAACAAAGACTGGTGTAATTATAGCTTTGGTTTCCACTGCAATATTTGAGTGACAAAATGGTTTGTCAATCGGTCAAAACAACTCTACGATAAAGCAAATTTTATGCTAATCAGTGATTTTATACCATACTAAAAGAAAATAGCATTACCAAATACAATTAGATTTATTTGGACAATTTTGAAATGGAAGACATTTTTCTGTTGTTAAGCTTTTTGCCAGTAGTGGCATTTTTGCAGAATGATTGTTGTGTCTTGAGGAGAGGAATGATCCAGGAATGAGTGTTTTCCCTGAGGAGATGAAGTTCTGAGAGTTACGCAAGATGCCCCTCCCCGTTCAGGAAGGTGACGCCCGGGCCCGTTGGGTGTGTCTCCGCTCTTCCTGTAATGTTTGCCCTCACATTTTACCTGTGAGCTTCAGCGCCACATACAGTGCTGTGCTGTAAGTGTTTATGAGACCATGATGAACATGTTTGAATAATGTAGGAAGGTCAGAGGAATGGTTTGATGTAGGGATGCGTTTTTTTTATCTTGTGGTCTGATCATTTTAAACATACCCCTGTGTAAAGGGTCACTGTCATTGTTTCAGCTCAATGATTAATGAATTAAAGTGCAGAGCAGTGGCCACCTTACAGTAAAACAGTGATACAGTAATGGCACAGCAGTGATAATACTGTACAGTATAGTAATGGGGTTTTAGGGTACTTGGAAGCTTCAGCTATGGCAGGAGATTAAAAGCGGACATATTGATATCTTTCAGCGGTACATTTTTTGCACCCTGGAGAAATTAGCCACAGGTAATGTTTCACTTGACTTTCATTGGTCACTTAACATTGAACGTCATCACAATTACTCAAGAGTTGTCACTTTCACTCATATGTTTAAGTGATGCATACTCAAACACTACTTGTCCCTGTAAATGCCTAAAAGGAATAAGTTCAACTAGTGTAGTATAAGGCGCTACTCATTTCTTGCATTTAAACTATGCTATCCATATTCTGAAGTTATGGTACCTTGTCATAAGGCCATGTATCTTGAGCCTATAACATTCAAAGCCAAACAGTAATCAGTCAGAAAATATTCATTGTATATCAGTCAAAATATTGATTGATTTACTGGTCTATGAAATTGTATTACAAGATAATTGCATAATGAAATATTCTTGATTACACACACCAACGTAGTTCAACGACTTCAGAAAGTGTGGTTTCTTATTCTGTGGTCATACCAGATTGTCTTGTGAAATCCTTTTTAGGAAAGAAAGGCCAGTCTCCAGTTAAAGCAGGGAAAAGCGTTTGCCTTTGTGGCTAATCTTAAAGGAGAGAATTAAAAGCAAAACTGAGCACCTGCCCAAGAAGGTGTCCAAATATCCTCTGAAGCGTTCAGGAGTGGACAAGTGGATAAGCGGATGGAGCCGCACAGAGTGGAGCAGCTTGTTAAATCTCCATCACTGTCGGTCGCTGACACGAACTATGTTTTGTGGTCATAACTGTGCTACTGCATTCTACCCCAGAGGCTGAGAATGTGCTAGAACTGTACCCCCCCAGCTCCCCCCACCATACCCCATGAATGCCAGACTCTGTGAACAAGGAGCGTGGGCAGAACAGAGCACTGTGACTAACAAAGGCTTAGATACAGTGTTGCCTTCATACCCTTGGAGGACATTATTGATGAGCGGATTTTAGCCTGGAGGAAATCTTTTGCCTACTGCCATCATGATAAAGCTTTCTGTGCCCAGAATGAAGGTCTTTGTCAAATCCACAAGTGGGGATTCACCCATTATGAGGATCAGTTTGCAAGAGTGGAAAATCCTCTGCAAAGTCTTAGTTGTGGTAAAGACAATGACTGCGTTGATTTCAGAAAAGTTGAGTAAAAATACTTGAAAAGGAATTCCAGCACACACACATTGGGCAAAATGCAGGGGGGCATGCTCACCTCCCCACAGAAGGGCCCTGGCCATGTGGGGAGGGCCCTGGCCATGTGGTGAGGGCCCTGGGCATGGGGGGAGGGTCCTGGGCATGGGGGAGAGCCCTGGGTGGTGGGTTGGGTCCTGGGCATGGGGGGAGGGCCCTGGGTTTGGGGTGGGCCCTGGGCATGGGGGGGGGGGGGGGGCGGGGGGTGTGGGGGGGGCGCGGGGGGGGGGGGGGGGGCCTGGGGTGGGGGGGGAGGGGTCTGGGCATGGGGGGCACTGAGGGACTGTTGTCCCTAACTAAATGCAAAGATAAAACTTCTCCACTTACTTTCATGGGCATTTTATCAGACACTGTTTGTGGTGACTGTGAGTTTAGACCTCATTTTTACAGCATGGCATAAAACAATGCAGTCATTGTGAGGGACTTGTAGCAGTGTCTGCCCTTGTTTCAGAAGCTCTGAGACAGAGACAGAGACAGAGAGGGGCACAGTCCACACTGAGGGTCCCACACATGCCCTAATGCATTCTAGTGCTCAGGAAAGTGTACGCCAGCCTGGGGCTCAGTCATACCTGAAGTGTCATGGCCATTTTTCACAGGGGGGTCAGTGGCTGATGAGCTGCTGATCTGTCGAAAGCCCAGACAATAATAAAAGCTTGGTATGAATATAAAATGTTCAGCTATCAATATTTTACTGAACATAAATGTTTGGTTTGAAAATTCATATTTTCAGTTTATATAAGTCATATTTACAAAACATATTTACTTCATACGTTAAAGTAAATTTAAATATGGCATAAGCCATTCCTTGGCTGCAGCCCTCAGGACACTCATGGAATTCACTTTAAAATAGAGACAAAATGCATGCTGGTACAGTTGCGTCTTGTGCAGTGCAATGGTCCAGTTCAAGCCATTACCAGCCATGGCCTGAGGCCCTAATTGGAAAGGCACCAACAGTTCAGCCTCGCCGGTTACAGCCAGCAGGAGGATCAGCCGGTTACAGCCAGCAGGAGGATCAGTCAGTTACAGCCAGCAGGAGGATCAGCCGGTTACAGGCAGCAGGAGGATCAGTCAGTTACAGCTAGCAGGAGGATCAGTCAGTTACAGCCAGCAGGAGGATCAGCCAGTTACAGCCAGCAGGAGGATCAGTCAGTTACAGCCATCAGGAGGATCAGTCAGTTACAGCCATCAGGAGGATCAGCCAGTTACAGCTAGCAGGAGGACCAGCCAATTACAGCCAGCAGGAGGATCAGCCAGTTACAGCCCTCAGGAGGATCAGCCAGTTACAGCCATCAGGAGGATCAGCCAATTACAGCCATCAGGAGGATCAGTCAGTTCTAGCCAGCAAGAGGATCAGCCAGTTACAGCCCTCAGGAGGATCAGCCAGTTACAGCCCTCAGTCTCACCCATCACAGCAGCCTCTGCTGGCCAGGACTAAGTGCCAGCAAAAACTTAGTGAAACAGATCTGTGAACTGATTATGCTGACTTTGTGAAAGAGATCTGTGAACTGATCATATGTTAATTTTGAATTCATCCTATAGCATCAGCAATCAGTGATTAGTCGCATCTACGGTGTTAGACTGAAGCAGTTGTGTGAATCAGAGGACTTGAGAGTCAGAGCATCCTTTCCCTGAGTCTGCTGGAAACATCACTCAGGAGGCCTGGGGGAACAGTGGTTCAATTCAAGTGCGAAATATGGGAAAATGTTGAAAGAAAACTCATGTTTCGTTGAGAAACAATACTGGGCATTATGTGCGATGCTACATCATGGTACTAATACATAAGACCATTTCCTTCAACAGCAACACCAGGTGCCATTTAAGGCAGGGGGACACCAGAGAATGCCACAACTCTGCAGTCTTGACCTCACACTCCCCCACCACACCAGTAAAAACAGCAGTCCACAGACATACTCCGCCCTGCTGGGGAGGGGTCACAGCCCACGCACTCCCAGCCTGCACTGCTTATGAGCCACCACTAATTTTATCGTCTCAGTGTTCCTTCCTCATCAAAATATAATTCAATAGCATTAATTCAATAAAATACACAACAGACCATTTATTACAGTCTTAATATAAAGAGCTCAGTAACCAAGTATTTTGGGTGATGTGGAGCTTGAACCCAATGCAGAGTAATGGTTTAGGTACCCATACCCATATTTTGTACAAAACCCTGGGCCCCATAAAATATCACTCCTCAAGAGAATGCTGGATAGAGTTTGGCCTCAGACGCCCAGAAAACAGAAGCAATTAGAGTGAGTCACAGAGAGGGTTTCATCATTCATGTTATTGCCTGCAGGCTCCTCTGGCCCTGTGCAGTAGCTCCAGTGCAGGCAGGAATGCTGGCAGCTCTGCCAGCCCCTCACACACAGGTCTGAAGTCTTTTAATTCAGCAAATTGGGTGCAGCATGCTGGGTATTAAGAGTTCTGTGGAAGCACATGTACATAACAATGGGCCCAGATCCATCTATTACACTGCTGTTACTGAACCAGAAATTTCACACAGTTTCCAGGGCTCATCATTCATTTCCCATGGCGCTCTCTGAGTTCCACAACATTTTCCAGGCTTATGTCTCAGAGTTTAATAAAATGTTACATCCTACAGCCTCCAGTGCGTTGGGGCCACACCCATATTATGTAAATGAGCTAGTCCATACTATCACAAGGACTGAACCCTGAGTACCCCTGCATGAGTTCTGTGCTGCAGCCCATCAGCTTCGTTCTGGTGTGACACGCTGAATAATGAGCAGGTTGCTTGACACACTGACACCGGCCACTTTCCAATGATCAAAGCACTGCCGTTTGAAAAGTGTGAAAGGCACTGGACGTAGGGTTCAGAGCACTAGTCACGCTGCTGCACCCCCCCCCCCCCCCGAAAGGTGCATGTAGGCCTCCGTATTCGCTACAGCTCCTGCATCTTTCACTGCTTGTGAGTGATAATGTAGGTCAAATATCTCTTCCTCAAATAGAGACAAGGTTTCTCTTTGTTCGGAAATTACAGCACACAGTCAAGTGACAGAAAGTCACAGGACATGGAGGGCTTAAAGCTTTTTTATCCCTCTGATCTATCACAGACAAACAAGGTCATTTGGCTGCTTTTTTGGAAAATCTGATTAAAAATGTACCCTCCTCCCAAGATTATTTGTAAATGCTGTCCAAGTAGCATGATATGTGGGTGAAGTGTGACTCCCTGAAAGGCAGGTATTACATGCTGAGATGTCCTTAATTAGGACAATTATAATGCAAGAATAATGGCCCTCATAATCAAAGTGCCTTTCCTAGCCCAAAAGAGAACATCTTTACCATGTAGGGGAGAAAGGTGAAGAGAAAAATAATAAAATAATAAGACAAATAAAATATAATATATTTTGACTACTGATGTGTACAACACATTTCCATCAAAATGTTTGGTTATGAATGAATCAAAATCAAGCAATTAAAACTTAATAAAGGCAATATTTTGTCAAATGTTTATGTTTTCACAAGCTTCAAAGGGCATCCTACTTAGCACTGAAGGCTCTAGCTGGGGAGGAGGCAACATGCCTGAGTGCAGTGAAAGCTGCTCTAAAAGGGTTATTGTAGGATGATAGGACAGTGACAGCTACTGTGATAGGGTCACTGTAGGGTGACACAGCAGTGAAAGCTGCTGTGATTGGATCTTTGCAGAGTACCACATGGGAGTGAACAGAAGCCTGAGGATATTACACATCAATACAGGGTTGAGCCGATCCTCTATGATCAATTGACTGGGGTCGAACAGGTCTGATTAAAGTATGTGGTGAGACAAATGGCCTGTATCATTCCCTGGTCCTCTGGGGAGCCATCGCATGGTCGAGATAAATGATTTGGCCGTATGACCTTCACATTCCTGAGGAGAGGAGAAGCAGCTTTAAACCTGTCTCTCAGAAACCTTTAACAGCTCCGCTCCCTGCTCCGCCCTGCTGATGCACTCCTTAACAGTGCATGAGATACGCAGAGTCAAACATGCACAGTCTGCCTGCCCGTCTGCCTCCATGGTTGATGGATTGCTTAAAAGTCTTTCACACTTTGTTATGCTCCATTTCATTACTGTTACTCAAAGCTCTGAAAAATATGTCCAAATCCAAAAAGAAAATCTTATCAAAAATAACCAAGTTAATCCTCTGGAGACAACTCTGCACCAGTATCTGTAACAACAAAAAAACACAACTCATCCAACCCAAGGTCATTAAAGGAGCACATATGGATGTCACACAACTTTTTGCAGTTAAAAAAATTATAATTATCAGAGCAAAGGCCCAGAGTGAGATACTGTTTGCTAACTTTAAATTTCTGGTTCAAAATGCCAAGCCCCTTGCAAAAAATCTTGGCCTGCTTTTAGACCCTGAGATGAATTTTGAAGCTCACATCAGTTAATGTCGTTAAAAATACTTCTTATCACCTGAGAAATATTGTTAAAGTGCAACCATTCCTCTCCCAGGCAGATACTGAGAGACGTATGCATGCTTTCACTACTACCAGGCTTGGCTACTGTAATGCTCTCTTTGCTGGTCTACCTTCGAAAGCTATTAATAAGCTACAGTTAATTCAGAATGCAGCAGCGCGTGTGCTGACCAAGACCAAAAGGAGAGCACACATCTCACTTGTCCCGAAGTCCCTTCATTGGCTGCCGGTCAGTTTTAGAAGAGATTTTAAGATTATTTTATTGGTGTTTAAATCTCTTGGACTTGCACCTGAATACTTGTCAGAATTGTTTTTAATCTATACCCCTCCTAGATCGCTCAGGTACTCTGACACTGGCCTTATAGTTGCCCCCAGGGTGAGGGCAATGAAATATGGGGAGGCGTCATTCAGTGTCTCCTCGCCTATGGAACAGGCATGGAACAAGAGCTGAGGGCATCACAATCTGTTAAATTCTTTAAAAGAAATCTTAAAACATACCTTTTTAGCTTAGCATTCTCTTAATATATTTTATTTGTTGATTGTATTTGTTGTTTATGATTACTTAATGATTTTATGATTTTTATTGTTGATTTTAGTGGTTTATATTTGATTGTTATTGCTTTTCATTGAAGATAAATAAGGAAAAATCTATAAAAATCAATAAAGATATAGATTTTTACAGATTTTCCCCGATCTATCTTCTTTTTATTGTTGTATTTTATTGTACTGTTAAGCACCTTGTATTGCAACCCTGCATAAAAGGCGCTATATACATAAAGTCCGATTGATTGATTGATTGATTGATTGATTGATTGATTGATTGATTGATTGATTGATTGATTGATTGATTGACATGTTGCACAGTGTAAAATGTTTAAGATAGGTTTCTGGTTCTGACACATGCTCACACTGCATTCTAAACACTCCTGACCTCCATGCTTCTTGGAAGGTTCCACCCATGATATACTCCTGCACAACATTGTGAACAAACTAACCTCTCTATTTGGGTACAGCTATGTTCTCTCTGTCTGCTCAGTGACCCTTTCTACCCACACCCCAGTCTTCTAAACTCTATATTCAAGAAGTTCATTCCACTACACTAGACAACCAGAAAAAAATTTCAATCAACAAACCTACTAACTGACCACATATCCACAGAAAACCAAGCAGTGACTTCAAATAATTAAACTCAAACATTTACCAAAACCTTGGTGCAACCATCCTTGAATCATTAGTAGTTCTCCAGTTGAAGTAACACAACAAACATGACCAAACTGTGACATTTCTAGAAACAACAGGATAGTAATATGGACAGTGTTTGCAGGAGCTGGCATGGGGGCAGGGTTTGAAGGAGCAGGCCTGGGGATAGTGTTTGCAGGAGCAGGCGTGAGGGCAGGGATTGGAGGAGCATGCCTGGGGGCAGGATTTGGTGGAGCAGGCCTGAGGATAATGTTTGTGGGAACTAGTGTAGGGGCAGGATTTGGAGAAGCAGGCCTGGAGGCAGGGTTTGGAGGAGCAGGCCTGGGGGCAGGGTTTGGAGGAGTAGGCCTGGGAGCAGGGTTTGAAGGAGCAGGCCTGGAGGCAGAGTTTGGAGGAGCAGGCCTAGGGGCAGGGTTTGGAGGAGCAGGCATTGGGATAGTGTTTGCGGGAGCCAGTATGAGGGCAGGGTTTGGAGGAGCAGACGTGGGGGCAGGGTTTGGAGAAGCAGTCCTGGGGCAGAGATTGAAGGAGCAGGCCTGGGGATAGTGTTTGCAGGAGCAAGTGTGGGGGCAGGGTTTGCAGGAGCAGGCCTTGGGATAGTGTTTGCGGGAGCCAGTGTGGGGGCAGGGATTACAGGAGCAGGCCTTGGGATAGTGTTTGAGGGAGCCAGTCCCTGCAAGGCCATGTGACCTAGCAGGGCCCAGCACAAAGAGTCGACATGAAATCATCACTTTTATGACATAGTTTTGTCCCTTTTTGTTTTTTCCCCATATCACACTTGGCATATTGTAAATCCAGTCCTTATATCTCTGTAAATCGTTATTCTGCTAAATCATCCATTCATTTTTTCTTAACTCTGACAGTATACTACACATAATTGTTTGTATGTTTGCCTGCTAGTCCAGTTTTGTTTCTGTTCCTTTTCTCTCCTCCTCTTCCCTTTTCTTTGGTCTCTGCTTGTCTGCCTGCTTGCTATTGTCTCTTGTTTTTGTTCTATTGTATTAGATCCTCAGCAGGTGGGGGAAGGGGCACAGTGGCCTGAAAATACTTCTTTTTTGTGCAAATAAACAAAGTTGTCTTCTGGGGGGTTGGGGATGGGGGTTTGTATCTGTGTGTCTGTGCCCTGAGCTGGGTCTGTTGCTGTGTGTCTGTGGCCTGAGCTGAGTCCGTAGCTGTGTGTCTTTGCAACCAATGCCTTCTTTCCAGGATTTTCTTACTAACCAATATTAACATGTATCAGATTTTGATTTATAATTCAGAAATTGCAAGTACAAAAATACAATTTACTGCAATTCATTTGTATTGCAGTTTATACTTCATGGCAGACTGTGCTTGTTTCTTTTCCTACCTTTTTCCCACTGCTTGAAGGAATTTCAGTGAGATAAAAAACCAGCAGTACTCAGCAATGGGCTCTCATGGCCATACTGCCACTGTTATACACAGCCCCTGAGGAAGCTTGATGTGAAAGTGCTGTGAAATATGCTTCCAATTTAACAAATGACAGGAAATGTATCCACAGTGGCAGGTCCTTGAGTGAAGATTTGGGTCATAAATGAAGGAGTGGCCTTTTCCTCTCACTCAGCCCCATATGGATAATTACAAATTGTCACTTAAACCTCTTTGGCAGAGTTTGTGGAGTGATCCATCTTCACTCTCTGGCCTTTTTCAATTGGCTGTCTGAGCTGTGATGCCCTGCATATTATATGGCATGATTGGTGCTATTCTGTGCTGATTGCAAGTCAATCATAAAATGGAGAGTGACACTCTGGCACTGCTGTGATAGAGTGATACACTGGCACTGCTGTGATAGTGAGTGATACACTGATACTGCTATGACAGAGAGTGACACACTGGTACTGCTGGTATAGAGTGATACACTGGCACTGCTGTGATAGTGAGTGATACACTGATACTGCTCTGACAGAGAGTGGCACACTGGTATTGCTGTGATGGAGTGATGCACTGGTACTGCTGTGATAGAGAGTGATACACTGGTACAGCTGTGGTAGAGTGATGCACTGGCACTGCTGTAATAGAGTGATACACTGGCACTGCTATGACAGAGAGTAACACAGTGGTACTGTTGTGATAGAGTGATACACTGGTAGTGCTGTGGTAGAGTGATACACTGGTACAGCTATGATTGAAAGTGACATACTGGTGCTGTTTTGGTAGGGTGATACACTGGCACTGCTGCGGTAGAGAATGACTCATTGGTACCGCTATGACAGAGAGTGATACACTGGTATTGCTGTGGTAGAGAGTGACACACTGGTACTGCTGGAATAAAGTGATACACTGGTACTGCTACATATTTTATGCTAATTTACAATTTAATTTATTTAAATCAAAGACAGAAGGATGGATAGAAAGACTGTGAAAAAACCCCAGAGCTACAAATTCCAAGAAATATACAGAGCAGCTCTGACTGGCTCATATGGTGAGGAAGCCTTGTGCTCAGGGTTAAAGTCCATTACTGGCATGGCCAGAGCTCTGCATTGGCAAGGCAACAGCTGGCTCAGTCTTGCCAGGGAATGATGGGACAATGCCGTTTAAGTTCATCTTATCGCCTTTGGGTGGGGCAGCTGACGATGCAGGAACTGCATAAATGCTGTATTTGCCATCCGAATGACATAGGTAGCAGGTCACTGGACAGAAGTGAGGGCCAGCATGACATGAATCAGACACACCTCATGTCATCCTCCTCCTGAGGTGGCAGAAGCAGATTGCAGCAGAGGACTAAATGGTTTGTGCGGGCAAATCTTTCAAAATAACCCCACAGATCTACAGATTCAGAGAAAGATAAAAACTGGGGGAATAAATTGAGTAATATCACATAACTATGGATTAAAAGTGGCTTAAAAGTATTCAATAGTTCACAGGCACCTACATTAGGGAAGTGTGTGATTTTTGCTAAAGCTTCATTGCTGCCTTAATGTTTAAAATGAAGCCTGATCCTCCATCCCAAACTGGGAAAAAGTTAGAAGACTATCTTCAATTTGAATTTCCAAGCAGCATTAGAGGTTTTGCTCACATAATTCAGTGCATCTCTCTGCGAAGAGGGCTCCCAAGAAGCCACAGATCTGTTAAGTTTATAGCTTGGGATACAGCATACTGCTTGTGTCTCTGACCTCTGACCCTGCCAGGTGAGCTTCATCTGCAGTTCATATGGCAATGGAAAATACCACCTGACCACTTGGGTATAAAACTTAATTGGAAATGATACCAAGCGTTTGCCTTTACCAGCTCGGAGGTCAGGACAGAGGTGGTCAATAGCAGACTAGCATGCAAGATGTGTCAGACAAACACGAGGGAGCATAGAAGCTCTGCAGAGCAGAGGAAGGTATGCAGCAAAAGCATTTAAAGAATGTGGCAGACAAGTCCAACAGCACCAGAATAATGTGCTTTAGGACCTTAAGGTTCTTTGGGGATATTCTCAGCACTAACGCGGATCAAAATAGTTACACAATTCTGACAGATTAAGCTCCTGTCAATGGCACTGAAGTGAAATATGTCAATTTTTAGTAATGTAAAGTCTGAAAATGGCTTTGTGATCAGTGAGGAGCTGTGGAAAGATTCAGGGTTACTGGCCCTTGGTGCCAGGCAGCGCCGGACCAGCCCTCAGCCTGCACACAGCATTCCTGCATAAGCCCATTTGCTACACTCATCTCTACGCTCTCTCTGCTCTGCACATGGCAGATTTATGGCTGTTTGCTGGCCTGGATCCAGGGTACCTCTAACATCACATCTGGAGTCTGCTCTCCCAGCTCCACCTGGCCAGAGAGAGAGGCCTGCTCTCAATCACAGTGCAGAAAAACCTGCATCATTACAGTCCCTCTCATATGCAGAAAAACCTGCATCATTACAGTCCCTCTAATATGCAGAAAAACCTGCATCATTACAGTCCCTCTCATATGCAGAAAAACCTGCATCATTACAGTCCCTCTCATATGCAGAAAAACCTGCATCATTACAGCCCCTGTCATATGCAGAAACACCTGCATCATTACAGCCCCTGTCATATGCAGAAACACCTGCATCATTACAGCCCCTCTCATATGCAGAAAAACCTGCATCATTACAGCCCCTCTCATATGCAGAAACACCTGCATCATTACAGTCCCTCTCATATGCATTAAAACCTGCATCATTACAGTCCCTCTCATATGCAGAAAAACCTGCACCATTACAGT
Organism: Albula glossodonta; assembly: GCA_019788955.1. Classification (NCBI taxonomy): domain Eukaryota; kingdom Metazoa; phylum Chordata; class Actinopteri; order Albuliformes; family Albulidae; genus Albula; species Albula glossodonta. Next base: position 878,987 of record JAFBMS010000892.1, on the reverse strand, counting down.
CCCTCTCATATGCAGAAAAACCTGCATCATTACAGTCCCTCTCATATGCAGAAAAACCTGCATCATTACAGTCCCTCTCATATGCAGAAAAACCTGCATCATTACAGTCCCTCTCATATGCAGAAAAACCTGCATCATTACAGCCCCTGTCATATGCAGAAACACCTGCATCATTACAGCCCCTGTCATATGCAGAAACACCTGCATCATTACAGCCCCTCTCATATGCAGAAAAACCTGCATCATTACAGCCCCTCTCATATGCAGAAACACCTGCATCATTACAGTCCCTCTCATATGCAGAAAAACCTGCATCATTACATTCCCTCTCATATGCAGAAAAACCTGCATCATTACATCCCTGTCATATGCAGAAACACCTGCATCACTACAATCCCTGTCATATGCTTTAAAACCTGCATCATTACAGTCCCTCTCAAATGCAGAAAAACCTGCATCATTACAGTCCCTCTCATATGCAGAAAAACCTGCATCATTACAGTCCCTCTCACATGCAGAAAAACCTGCATCATTACAGTCCCTCTCAAATGCAGAAAAACCTGCATCATTACAGCCCCTCTCATATGCAGAAAAACCTGCATCATTAAAGTCCCTCTCATATGCAGAAAAACCTGCACCATTACAGCCCCTCTCATATGCAGAAAAACCTCCTGTTGGTATCTGCACAGCTACAACTCCATTGCCTCTGTGGATGAGAGCCTGCTATAGAAATCACTGCAGTATTTTTTGATTTCCAAACTGGGTTTGTTATACATAAACCAATCCGTCCGTAAAACTCTGTTTTAGAAGCTTTATTTCATTTATTGATTGATATTGAAGGATAATAGTAATAGTAATTGGGTTAATGTAAAGAGTAGTAGTAGTCAAGTTAGGGCTATTAGTAATAGCAGCAGTAGTAATCTGGTTTGTGTTAGTAGTAGCAGTAGTAGTCGGGTTAGGTTTGGTAGTAGTAGAAGTCAGGTTAATGATAGTGGACTGTACAGTGCTGTAAGGACAACATTTCATTAGGATCTCCTTGTGCTAGTTTTGGGGTGTTTCAGTGCAGGTGGAGAACTGAGGACCTTTTTCCAGTTCTCACAGCTTGGCAGCCATGACAGCACACTTAGTTTTTTGTTGTCAGAATTCTTAGAATTGCTGAGGGTGGTGGGGTGGGATCCTGGCACACTGTATCTAGTGCACCAGTAATATGACTCACAGGAACTCCAAAATTGGCCAGCAGGATGTGGTTTTCACAGTTTCACAGCTATAGGTAAATGCCACTGAATTCCTCTGCAATGCCCCTGATAAGGTAGGGTATCCTACCACAAGGCAATGACAACATCAGCTGTCCTTCAAAAACAATTACAAACATAACCTTGGAATTCCTAGTTTCTGATATATTTGGGTCAGCATATTGTTTAGTCTGAGATAGTGGCACTTTGTCCCAAACCCTGAGCAATTGCAGATATAACACAAGCCACAAAAATATAAGAGGGTACCTACTGAAGAACAAAACAATCTAGCACTAAACACATACTTCAAGTCTTGACCTTACTAAAAATTTCACAGACCAAGTCAAGAAATTGAACCTTAAAAAAGCACAGTCCCTTAGCGCTGGCTTCCCAGAAAATAATTTTAAATTAGTTCAGTGAAAAACATAGCAGAGAGTTAAAGCTGTAATTGGATGTATTAAAACAGTCATTAGCTATTTTTAACCACCAATGTAGTGTAATGGATCAGGGCCTGAACTGTTAACTCTAAGGTAGTGGGTTTGAATCCCAGGTAGGACATGGCTGCAGTACCTCTCATGGAGGTACTTTCCCTGAATATATTATTTGTTAAATTGATAGTGTGCAGAAGCTCTTGCTCTGGTTACAATTGTCTGTCAAATATTCCCTGTACATTCCTTATTCCCAAACCTATGGCACCCTTTTATGTAGGTTGCAAGCCTTATGAAATGTCTTTTAATGGAAGGTAACCCGACCCCATGGTGGGCTGTGGAATGCAGTGTCTCTCAGTTTCATCAGGGTGAAACACAATCCAAGCCCTGGCTTTGTTAGACTGAGTGTGTAAGCCTGCTCCTGGCTCTCTCAGCGCTGCTCTGCGCTAGTAGGGACGTCCTTGCTCAATCAAATGCTCTGGAGTAATGACTGTCCCAGCCAGCCCCTCTGTCTTGCACATGATAAGGTCTTGTGTCATAAAATCTGTTGATTCCTGTTGCTTAGGACAATTGGTATTAGTTAAGAGAAAAGCCATAAGAATGAAAGGGGAAGGGGGTAGCTATAGAAGAAGTGTTTGAACAATTTAAAAAATCTCAGTCAGGACTCAGTTTTGCCTGCATAAAGAGAATATGTGTGTGCGTGTAAGACAGCATTCAGAGTGAACAGTGAACATGTTTGTTAAAATGGATCGACATATGTGGTGTTTCTGTGTTGTTTTAACTAGACACCCCACAGGAGTGAACCCCCATTTTGCTTTGTGTGAATGTGTAATTCAAAATGTGAAACTTCAAACAGCAAAGAGTCAATGGAAATTAGGCACTGGAAACACAATGCAATGTTTCATCATAAGTCAACCTCTTTGAGCCTAAAGATAAGCTGACTTCATTCAGTTCCTGCTACAGCTGGAGCTAACCTGAGTGAGCGTGGCCCCAGGACGATGACTGCGCTGTGACCCCGCTGGGCCTGCTGCCGCTGGCATGGCCAGTGCTGTTAGATCGATGGCAGTCAACGCATCCAGCTCCACAGCGCTGCATGTTGTGACAGTGCAGGGCCCTTTTGTGGAGAGTTCCTCCGTAAATCTGTCCCTCTCTGGCCACACAAAGGCCCTTCCTTTTATGGCTCTAGAGAGGGGGGTTCCTGAATAAACAATCAGGCCATCAAACCTCACTGCTCCCACATTCTTTCTCAGGCCATCCTAGCAGCTGGTGCAAAGCATTATGGGGGATGTCCCTTTGTTATCTTTGCCAACTGTTGTGCTCAGCCAGGCCTCACTGCTGAGCTACTCTCATTCTACCAGCTCTGCACTTTACAGTTGTGTTGGTTAAGCCCACACAAAGCATGGCCATGCTTATCACAGGGAGGTCATTCCACTCACACGGCATGATGCTGTAATTTTTCCCTTCAACCTTGCAGTTGTCAGTGTGTTGTTTTTCACTCTAGATAAGTGAACAAAATGGCGGTAATGTATTGCCATATATAATTAAACAATTGATAAAGCAGACCAAGTACATTTCATAGTCCATTCTGAGAATTGTCATATACATTAGATATTAGGAGCTTACAAGGTTTCCATCTGTACTCCAAATTCAGACTGAACTAATTTCCCAAATGAAAAAGCCAAGACTTAATATCAGTCAACTGACTGAGGAGGGTGGAGCCTTCAGTGCTTATTGAAAATCCAGTGCTTCAGTGCATCAAACAGACAGCGGTGTGACTGCAGACAGTGGTGTGACTGCGCTCAGCTCTGCGCGTGCCATGCGTATCATCTGGTGAGGTGTGTCATTTCCTGTGTCTTTCTCTTGCCAACCCTACAGGCACAGTGAGTAATGTTTCACCACTGAAAAATCAAATGGCACACTTAGATCTGGGTGGATCATACACATGCTGCTGGAGCATCCAAATGGTCTTCCCTGTTTTAGTCACATGGTCAGTGGATATGGCTTTGCATTGTGTGAACTGTGCAGTGAAGCCTGTCCTAGGATCAGAGCTTCTTTCTCCACTTGGCTCTGAAGTCAACACTTCCTTCCAGTGGGTATTGTCTGCTGCAGCTCAGATTGAGCTATTGTTGTTAAAAATAATTTTACATTGGAAAGCAGATGCCTGGAAGAGGACAGATACAGATCAGTCTGATGCAACTGAGGGGCTAGACCCTCAAATGCAATATATTGCAGGACATTTGTAAATAAAAGAAAAAAGGAGGGGAATGTTCAATGAAAAATGCATTTTGACATTTTCTGCCACTCAGTTTCTATGCTAAATATCTGTTTTACAGAATAAGAAACAAATATAAGTGTCAATAAAACCATGACTTCAGTCAATACCATAACATTTCAGTTGTGAAGGGGCAGTTGTGAGTTAGTGGTGCTGAGACAGACTGAAGCGCAGACCCAGCTCCTGACCTCAGTTACCCATCCAGTGTAATTCAGGTTCAGAGTTCTACAAACAAATCGGACAATGTCCTTTCCAGAGTGTGTCTCTCTCAAAATAATTAATTTTCCAGGTGACAATGATTTCCCACAGGAACTGTGGACACAGTCAATTTTTGAACGTTATTTTTTGGGATTTTCCCACTATATTTGACAGTTATGGTAGAGAGGCAAACAGGAAATGAAGGAGGGAGAGAGAGGGGAGGACATGCAGCAAAGGGCCCAGGCTGGATTCAAACCTAGCTGCTGGCATGTGCTCTACCAGATGAGCTGCTGGGGTTTGCCAAGGATACAGTCAATTTTATAATTTCTCAAGTATCACTGCATCTTGATGGTGTCTCTGTGGCTTTGAGTGCAGTCACCGGACACAAGACACTATCGATGCTGATCGATCTTTTGATACATATATAAAAAAACAGTTGTAAAAGTGCTTATTTCCATCTTAGGCCAAAATCAGGAACTTTCTATCAGCACGTAATGCTGGAAAGTTAGTCCATGCTTTTGTTACTTCCAGACTGGAGTATTGTAATGCCCTCTTGTCAGGGTGTGCAAATGGCTCCCTAAAGCCCCTCCAGCTGGTTCATAATGCAGCTGCCCTAAAAAAACAAAACGCTTTCAGCACAACACCCCTAGCTGCTCTTCATTGGCTACCCATCAAATTTCACATTGATTTCAAAGTACTACTTCTCATGTATGAGGTTGTAAATGGGCTTGGCTCTCTCTTATCTTAAGGATCTTCTCCACCCTTATATTCCCCAGCGATCACTTCACTCCCAAAATGCAGGATTTCTCATTGTTCAGAGAGTGGGTAAAAGTACCATAAGCGGCAGAGCCTTTTCATATCGAGCCCCTCTCCTAAGGAACAGCTTATCCACAACTTCAGGGAGCAGACTCTGTCTACCTAAAAGACTAGGTGCAAAATATACCAAAACACAAAGACACGGCATGGATCAAAGAGTCTCTGGTGGACTGAGTGGCCATTGTTGTCACTACGTCATGGAATAGAGACTCTGTGTGGTGTGGTGTTGACTGCCTTAGGATCATCCTCTTGACTGTGCTGATGTCAGGAGGTGAGCCTGATTATCCCCGCCTTCCCTAGGTGAGTACCTTGTATGGATAATTATTAGCACGGGTGCAGTGTGGGCTGGGAAATTGAATGAATGACTGTTCTGCTGGGGAGCTCGTTGCGCACCTGAAGTCGTTCTGCTGCAGGTATAAGAGCATGGTGATCGCTTAGGTTGGTGCACAGATAACTCAGGAAACACAGTGCGGCCTGAGACATGGCTGGCTTTTAAACTTTGGGGTTATCTTTCAGTTTGTTAGTTTTGATTTGAATTATTAGTTTTTTCCTTTTTGTCTGGAAGTCCATTCACCAGCATTGTCATTGTTGAAAATGATTTCGGTTTTTATTTTAATTTTGTTTGGTTGCTTTTGTAATTTTTTTTAGGATTTATGTTTGGGAAAAAGATCCAGGGGGATCCTGTGTGTGCATGTGTATGCGTGCTTGGGTGTGTGTGCGTGTGTGTGTGTGTGTATGTGTATGTGTGTGTGTAGCAGGCAGAGTGCTGCCGCAGGAAAGCAGGATGCTGCTGGGAGATGGAGATGGAGATGGGGCTGGATAGGGAAGCAGTGAGGACAGTACAGCAGAGCGGAGGGCAGGGGAACCCCAGGGCTGGGCAGAAGACGTGGTGGGGCACGGCCTGTTTTAGTAAGGGACAAAATCTAGTCAAACAAACTGTGTGTGTGAGCATGTTCCTCTTATTGTCTGTCCAGCCCGAATAAACTGGTGGCACGTGTCATGCTCCTTTTCCCTCTCCAAAGGTTTCTGCTCCAGCTATAGATGCCGTGTCGCAGACAGCAGAGGCGGTGGTCTAGCAAACGAGCAGCGGCACAATGTTGTGGGTTTTTGTTTATGTTTTGGTCTTTATTGTGGGGCACAGAGGAGGGTCTGCAACAAGGCCTGCGCACCACCCTTTTTTTCCCTTTGTGTTGTGCTGTGTGAGAGAGGTGTGTGTTTGTGTGTGTGTGGGTCTCCCCATCCCCAGAGCATGACACCTTGGGCTGCCAAGGAGGGTCCTTGCCGGTGCTGTGCATGAACTCTGGGGGAACACCATGTTATCCATAGCATGGCCTGGAGCAGACAGTGCTGTAGAACACCATGTTACCCATAGCATAACTTGGAGCAGACAGTGCTGTAGAACACCATGTTACCCATAGCATGGCCTGGAACAGACAGTGCTGTAGAACACCAAGTTATCCATAGCATGGCCTGGAGCAGACAGTGCTGCAGCACACCATGTTATCCATTGCATGGCCTGGAGTAGACAGTGCTGTAGAACACCATGTTATCCATAGCATGGCCTGGAGCATGCCACCCTACACAACCTACAGACCTACCCTATACACCTGCCACACCCTACACACCCTACACACCTACCCTACACATCTGCCAGACCCCTCCACTCTGCCACCTCTGGAAGCCTGATGTCTCCCCCTCTCCGCTCCTGCTCTTCCAGGTCATGTCTGCCGTCTGTCTTGGCCCCCCGGTGGTGGAATGACCTTCCCTTGGAGGTCAGAATGGCAGAGACACTGGCCACCTTTAAGCGCAGACTTCACCTCTTCAGGCTGCACCTCTCCCTTCCCCTCCCTTGCTCTTTGTAATGTTCACTGCACTTATCTGTACTTGTTTTTAACTGTAATTAGTTTTTAACCTAGGTTGTTGTGGTTAATTTTCTCCTTCCCTAGATTAGTCTATAGCGGGTACTGATCTATTCTGTCACCTATGGCACTTGGGATTTTACCCCTCTTTCGGGTTATCTTTCCACTTTTTGTACCATTCATATGCACTTTGCCTGGTAAGTCGCTCTGGATAAGAACATCTAACAAATGCCTTTAATGTAATGTAATGCACCAGTACAGTAGCTCTTAAGTCTGAGAACTGAACATGAGTTCATGCTGTAAGAGTGCACCGGGACTGTAGCTCTTAAATCTGAGATGGCATTGAAGCCATGTTCATGTGATAGTCTGATTCATACTGGGACATAATTCAAAGGTTTAACATTTGTTTAGACACAAGAATATTCACTTCAACTGTATGTCCTGAGAAAACACGATTGTTATTATGTTTAGGATGTCATTAGGTAAACTAAGGCCATGAGTTTTTCTGGAACATGTGATCTAGGAAGTGTTTAACCTGTATTTCAGTCCTTATCCTCACCTGAGGACCACCTGCAGAGCTTCTTAATTAATACCTGAGGATCAACTGCAGAGCTTCTTAACAGTGTTACAAATACCTCATTGTCTAATTAAACATTATAATAGTTTTTTCATCATAGTTATATATTATGAATAGTTTTCATAGTTATTAGAGAACATGCAGTATGATGAAAGAATGAAGGAATGAGTATGTCTGAGTATATGCAGTGGGTTGGGTGAGGGGACACTAAAAAGCACAAGACATAAAATAAATTTAAAAAAAAGAATGCCTGAAATTCTGAATTGTGCCTAATTTTTAAAAAATTCTGGTTTTGTTGCTCCTTCTTTAAGCAGACAAGCTCTTCAGTGCTGGGGCAAGGTTGTTGAGGAAGAGCTTATTGAGGACAGAAAGGACTGCTTCTTCCTCCTCATCGTAAGGCTTACTGAGGACAGAATGGACTGCTTCTGTAAATGAACCATCCAGCCTCATCCTCCTCTGCTTCGATGCTCATTTTTGAGGCTGGGGGATCTGGAATGACTTTCTTTGCTGGGGAGGACAAGCTAGAAGAAATAGATGGGAAACCTGAGAGAAGGGGTGAATGGAATAGCTGGAGCTGCTCCAGAGGCTGTGGTGTAGGGGGTGAATGGAATAGCTGGAGCTGCACCAGAGGCTGGGGTGTAGGGGGTGAATGGAATAGTTGGAGCTGCTCCAGAGGCTGGGGTGTAGGGGGTGAATGGAATAGCTGGAGCTGCTCCAGAGGCTGAGCTGAAAGGGGTGAATGGAATAGCTGGAGCTGCACCAGAGGCTGGGGTGTAGGGGGTGAATGGAATAACTGGAGCTGCTCCAGAGGCTGGAGTGTAGGGGGTGAATGGAATAGCTGAGGCTGCACCAGAGGCTGGGCTGAAAGCGGTGAATGGAATAGCAGGAGCTGCTCCGGTGGCTAGGGTGTAGGGGTGAATGGAATAGCTGGAGCTGCTCCAGAGGCTGGGGTGTAGGAGGTGAATGGAATACCTGGAGCTGCTCCAGAGGCTGTGGTGTAGGGGGGTGAATGGAATAGCTGGAGCTGCTCCAGAGGCTGGGGTGTAGGGGGGTGAATGGAATAGCTGAGGCTGCACCAGAGGCTGGGCTGAAAGGGGTTAATGGAATAGCTGGAGCTGCTCCAGAGGCTGGGGTGTAGAGGATGAATAGAATAGCTGGAGCTGCTCCAGAGGCTAGGCTTTGGGGGTTGTCTCAGGCACCTTCATGGCCCTTTGGGTGCTGGGGCCTCACTGGGGGCTCCCACAGCCCTGTACCTTTATCCCTTTATCTGAGACAGTAACAAACAGAGCACCCTCCCCCCTCCATGTATCGCCCCTAACTCTGCGATGGGGTGACGAGCTCCTCAGGTTAAACCCCCAGCCAGCATGGGTTTTTGAGCTTGCTCCACCCTCGACCAATCCCAGCCTGAAAACAGCTTTCGTAAAAGGGGCTTGCAAGCACAAGTTCTCTGGAATGTTGTATCACCTTGGAGACCTGGAATTCCAGCGGTGAACAGGGTGTTCAACGCACCTAAACACGCGCTGACCAGGCAGGACATATACGAAAGTCTGTCTACAATAAATCTTAATTTATTAGGAAAAGAAATACAAAATACAGTACAAAACAGGCTGCTCACTGCCTGTATATGTTAATGAATCAGGTCAATGCCAGTGAGAGTGAGAGGACTGCATCTCAGTTCATTTTTTTAAACAGCAGTTCAGTGGGGCAATCAGCATGTGAATGAAAATTATACCTGCCACAAATACACTGTCTTTCATGATAAGAGGTGTTTCAGTACGGTTATGGAAGTGAACATATATAAACAGTTGCAGGTCCAATCTCAGTAGAATTTAGCTACAGTAAATATATTAGTAAATATCCAACTGTTTAAATTCCAAAGGGTGAAACATACCAGTTATCCTGGATGTAAAGGGAAGAGCCAAGCAACAGTCAACAAGGAATCTGTTGTAAATATGCTTGTATTAAAAGCAAAGAGAAAAAGAGAAAGAAAACAAGCACAAATGTGGTTTGTGTGAGGTCACATGTTCGTTTGAGGCCGTGTTTATTAGCTTTCTGACCCTAATGTTTGTCTGTGACAGCCCTGTTTCTCTCTCAATAGCGTGGTTCCACCCACTTTGGCAAGCACAAAGCACAGACACGGCACAGGGTTTCAAAAAAGGACAAACAGGAAGAAACAGTAAATATAAGGGGGCTTGCAGGCCCCCTCTTCTCACACACTTCACTAAAATTTCCTAAGCTATTTAATACATGGCACTCAAAATCTTCCTCCTTCTTTCTCTTAGATTGTATGGTAACATACATGTTTTAACAACATTATAAACTTGGAGATTCTGTAATATTTTCATATCATTGTGTATATAGCACAAAGAATGGGGATTTTCTCCAGGATTGATCATATCAATAATAATTTCTTCAAGTGATTTGGCATTGAGACAAGAGTTACTAATTATCCAATATTCTAAAACAGCAGATGCTTGCCAAAGGTTTAATTTGTCTTTTTTACTGTATTGTTTCAGCCTGGCATTAGAATTTATTCACTCCTTTCTGTGGTCCATTGGCAGGTGTGGACACTGAGCTGGGTAGTGAGTGAAAGGAAAGACCCACAAAAAATGTAACAGAAACAGGCCAAAGGCCTTTTATTTACCCCTTCTTGGGTGAAAATACAAAACCAAGAATCAACCAAAACAGGGTCAAAACTCTAAAACAGCACAGCCAGGGGAAAAACAACACAGAGGCCAAAAAAAAAAAAAAAAAAAAAAAAAACTCAGAACCAGCAACTTCCTCCAACCTTCATGGCTGTGTTTAAGTAGATGGCCTAATTTAAGGCAAGTGCTCGCACCTGAGTTGATTTGTAAGTCCCCACATGTGAGCCTGCCTGTTTGTGAGGCCACTGCTGTTCAATTTCCTGCATTCTCTCCAGGCTGAGGGAGGGACTTGGACCTGACAGCAATCTCATGGGAGGAGCCAAGAGGTTTGCTCCTCCCTCCACCTCTCTCAGCACCACATTTCATAATTGTATCATTGTTTATTCTCAGCTGAACTTAAACTGAATCCATCTCCCTTGTTTTTCCCAAATTATCTAGTGAAAGTTTTCCACCTCTGAATTTACACAAAATGGTGCAAATAAATACTTTGTACTGCAGGCTGATACAGTTCAGAACCTGTGAGAAACCGTTTTTCCTACGAGGACAGAGCAAATCTTGTTTTCATTTGTGAGGTTGCTCTCACCTTTTAAACTGAATAATTTGATGTGAAGGAGCTGCCAATGGGGGGAGGGAGAGAGAGGTGTGGGAGGATGGACAGATTATGGGAAATAAGAAAGCAGTATTAATGAGATTACACAGTGACTTATTCACAGAACTTTCTCTGCAGCCTAGAAGCATAAAGAAGAATATTACACACACTGTCAATATGACCAAACAGACTTCCGCTGTGCTGATCTGAGTTTTTATGTTATGTAATTTTGTAATATACTTCATTGTCTTTCTGCTCTTCTCTGATTAAGGGTAAAGTTTTAGGACAGAGCCCAGTGGATCACATGTGAATGATGTTAATCCTCTCTGTTTATTAGACACATAATGAATTGCCTTGGCTGCTCCCCTTTCCATGAGCTGGATGTTTGCCATCTTATTCAGAAAAAGGCAGCACATGTTAGACAGGCTGCGACTGGAGGCAACCTTGACTGAACCCTTCATGTTCTCTCCCCATCTTTTCCAGACTGCTGTGCTTTTGGCAAGGGCTCTACTGTCAGATTAGTTGTTTGATATCTGCCGAAAGGTTAAATCTTCATATTCCTCTGGTCTCATCTGAGGATTTATAGCCTTGCTGTTCTTGCCCTTCAGCTGTACATGCGAGACCTCTGCAGTGAGAGCCCAAAGCCGTAAGAGACCAGAGCAGTGTGAGCACAAAGCAGTGAGAGACCCGTGCAGTGTGAGACCGGAGCAGTGTGAGCCCAAAGCAGTCAGAGACCAGTGCAGTGTGAGCCCAAAGCAGTGAGAGACCAGTGCAGTGCAAGCCCAGGGCAGTGAGAAACCAGGCCAGTGCGAGCCCAGGCTAGCGAGGAGGGACTATACTGTGTGTGTACTGTTTGCAAAACACTAAACACACTTTTCTACATTACACAGAAATCTAACATGATGTGACTTCTTTACCATTTCCAGGCACTGCCTTCAAAATACCACATCTATGAACAATTGATAAAACATGGCCGTCAGGCTTACAGACACTTAGGTACTTAATTGTAAACTCACCAATCAGGCATAAGCACTATAAAAAGGCAACAGGTGAGTGTACCTGTCTTCAACAAAAGTGGAAGGCAATGTTGCAGGAAGAGGAAGAGGAGAGTGAGGATGAGAGGGGGAGCCTGCAGAGGAATAGGGGTACGGAGAGGAAGAGTAGAGGTGGACCAGGAGTAGGACATGGAAAACGAGGACCAAATTTATCAGATGAGATTCAAGCAACATTTTTTGACCATGTTGTAAACCATGGGTTGACATTGAGAGTGACTGGACAGAGAGTTCAACCTCAGCAGATGTACTGTTGCAACAGTAATTTGGACATTTTGACAACAGCACAGGTGAACAACAACTTTTCTTCTCTGTGTTCACATTCTCATATTTAGACAGACCACACGTTATCTCAGAGGACAAAGCATCTCATCTGCTTTGCATCCATTTGGTCTACTGTTGTGACAATGTATCTCTCCACCGATCTTCTCTGGTCCAAAACTGGTCCACAATGTCCACAATTTTCACTCCAATACCTCCCGTCATACTCTCCCTTCTTTAGCCGCATTGATGAGTTGTTTTCAGCATGGAGGTGGAAGGTTTATGATCTCCAGCCCTATGTCAGGATACCCCTCATTCAAGCCATGGAGGAGGCCTGCGACCAAATTTATGCAGGGTCTGTGCAAGGATGGATTCGCCGTTCAAGAAGATTATTCCCTTACTGTCTTGTGACAGAGGACATGCCTGTGATGTGGACGAGATGATGCTTAGGGTTTTTTTTTCATTCATGCTTTATTTTTTGTCTTCACAAATGTTTTTGCTGTGTTTATGTACTATATTCTATTTAGAATAAGTTCTGTTCTGATTTTCAGTGCAAAATGCAACCTTTGGAAATGCATGGATGTATTGAATGATTTTACAATGTGGAGAGAAATAAATATTTTCATCAGTGTACAGTACTGGTCTTGTGTGTTGTGTTTGGTCAATATATTCATGTGCTTTAACAATATCTCTGAAAAATCAAACCCAGACTATATCATTACAAAAGTAGAAATGCTAAAAGCGTTTTAGCAGTGTGTAACTGGTTCAACTGGTGTAACTGTAATCAGATCATATGAACCATGTGTGTGCCATATGGTGACAAAGTTGGGTTTTTATAAATTATTGTATAGTTTTTGAATGAAGTGTTTCATTTTGCAAAAGATCTGAGGTGTTCTGCTACTTGTGTGTATGGTTGTGTGAATTGTGTATACAGTTTACACAAAGTGAGCCTTCTTTTCAAAATCGTGCTTAAGCACTTGTATTATAGATGTATAATATATTTAATTACATATGAGAACATTTCTCTCTCATGTTCTTCAACTTGAATTTATCATTTGCACACTAATCATCGTCCCTCCAACAGGAAGCGCAGCTAGCCTGTCACTCTCTGCATTCAAGCTGTGTTTTGCTCCTGAGTGTCACATGACATTGAAATCCTAATAAAGTTATGCCATCATCTCTTTGAACACTAAAACTCATGTAACAACATTTAACCCACTGAAATCTAAGAAAATACCATTTCTTTGGTAAGGGAAATGTATCAGCTACCCACATAACTTTGAGCAGAGGAACACGTAAGTCCAACCCTGAGAATCATTATTCACCATACATAATAATTTTAAAATGAGTAATGGGCAGAACTTTAGCTATAGATTATGAAAATTTGATATTGGCATTTCATATTTGCATAACTTTATTTTTCTCCCCACTCCACCCCCCCCAACACCACCCCCCCCCCACCCACCTTCGAAGGACAACTTTATTTTTGTTTATGCAAGTGAATAAAGTACAAGCATTGGAAAACCAGGCGTAACAAAACAAGCCACCAAAACAGAGCAAAAACAAGAGAAAAAAATGACAAGAATAAAAGCATCACCAAGACAGATTGACGTGGGCAAGGAACAAAAGACAAAAAAATATATTTTTGAGTAACTAATTACATCCAGACTACATATGCAACAATTCTTCAATGAGATGTTTAAAATGGCGTATAACATAAGAGATCAAAATAATTATTACTCCAGCAATCACCATGCACAACTTTACAGCTGATCTTCAGCGTTCTGACTTACACATATTACAATGGAACCCTGCAGAAAATGCAAGCATATCATGTTTTTCTGGGAAATCATAATTAATAATAGATGTTGATTGCACAATAAATAATAAATGAGAGGGGGAAGCTTTGAAAATGGAGAGTGCCCCAACCGTATTGAGAGAAGAATATATATATATATATATATATATATATATATGCCCCCTTCAGCTTTCTCACACCTTATACTGACCTGCTGCCAGTGAAAGTGGGTCAGCAGTAAAATGCTACAAAAATAATCAATAGTCTTGCTTTTGAGCCATATCTATGTTTTAATATGAAACGCAGGACACAGTCTGTAGTGCCAGCTGTCCGTTTTTCAATCATATACTGGGACATAAACTATCAGGCCAGTGTTTCGATGTCACATAATGTTTTTATGTCGTCTGTTCTAGTTTTTATGATTATTGTTTTAATATTATTGATGTGTTGTTTTAATAAATACATATGTTTAACTTACTTTGTGCTTTCAGTAGGGTGTAGGCTTTGTTACAGCCCACACAGTTTGCAGGCGAATACAGTTTGGTAACTGTTTACAAAATCATTTAAACTGAGTTTCAGCCATTCTTTTCTGCTCCATTTGAGATCAGTGACTTTACAAACATAATGGATGTAGTATGAATTGGTAAATGATACACGTGTGTTATGTTCAAAGTAAGAAACGTAGGAATCCCATCGTTTTAATAATATGTCGAGCATATTGTCAGGGTCCATCACACTACTGTTCAGTGTGTATGGCCCAGAGCAGCATTATTTGATTGAAACTCCTACTAACATTAAATCACAGTGTTCATTACATTTTATATTAAAACGCTCCACAAAATGAATCAATATTTTAGACATGAGGTGCTAAAATGTGTTCCATTGTACAACCTCATGAAAAACAAAATTATTTCACCGATATCATTCATACAACCTAACCTTCTGATTAGATCTGTTAGTTGTTACAAGGACTGCAGCCTGAAGTTAACAAAAATGCATGTTTACAGTAAAACATTTACTGAGCTAGCTAGCCCATTGCATTTTAAAACAAGTTATGCAAGCTTATACCATAAATCAGCATCTTTTGTATTAAAATCCATACCACTCCAACCAGATTCCTTCTATAGATCCTCTAATAGGAAATTATTCTAATGTGATAATGCACAATACAATTACTGTATAATAATTTTTCACACACACACACACACACACACACACACACGCACGTCATGTGCAACTTACATCAGCATATTTTGGTGGGTATATTTTGTTTTTCCCAATGTCATTTCATGTACAATTTGTCTATTTATTTTGCATTACTCTACCATCTTTCCTATGTTACTATGCAGTAAAAAATACCTGAAATAGCTCATTTTGTATTGATACATTTTCCTTAAATGCAATAGGCAAATCAGTAATGGGGTACTTGTTGAGTTCAAATACAGAGTATAATCTCCCAAAGCTGAAAGTCATCCGGGGGAAAATCATATTTATTCTAATTCAAACCAAAATAAACAGGATACAGCAAACATGCTGCTTTGTACAGAGGCCCTGGATGTCTGCTGTTGCTAAGGAACTGCCTTAGAGAAGAACTTTTTTTAAATTAATTGAATCGAAACAGACTGATAAAGGGTCTCTAGTCCATTATGTATCTTGTCATCAATCAAACATAGACACAAACGAGAATACTGACTGCGTTGGCCTGCTCTGATAGCATCAGGAAGCAGGTCTCTTCTATGGAATAGCCCAAGAAGTATTTGCTCTGTTAAAATGAAGAGGTTGTTTTCTGTCCAAGGATATAATGGGCCACAAAACATTGCTCAATCTTTGCTTGGTCAAGAATGTGATGTGTCTTTGGTGAACTCAACTAAACTTTAATTTTCATTCAAGATTTCTTCCACAAAATATGTTACTTTCAAGCTCTAATTACTGTATCTGAATGCTCTTAATGAAAATGTGTAAAAAAAAAAAAAAAAAAAAAGTGTAAAAAAGCCATGTTACTCTCTCATTCAGAGCATGCCCTCTGTATTATTGATATCAAATATTGTCGAATTACAGCAAAATGTTGACCAATAAGTTTCAAAAAAGGAAACAAGAATTATTATCTGGCAATGTTGTAGTACTTGAGTCCTGGACTCCGATGCAAGCTTTGATGATTAATCAATAATGATCAAGTCATTATCACTTGTGGCAGACTGCTAATTCTGGGAGATCTGGTCCAAAACAGAGTTTACAAACTAACCCTGTTCCATTTCAGCTGTCACCTTTCGTTTTACAGCCTGTTTTGAATTACAACAAAACAAATATGTCTGGGTTCTCACATGAATAAGAAGGGCAACTAAGGTGAGCCACTGTGGAGATGGCTGCATTTCAAACTTATTGTTAGTTTCACTGGAAAAATAGTTAGCCGTCTAACTATCATTGGACAACATATGATGATATAGTGATTAATCTCCAGTAAATTAACAAAATGATATTGAATTATTCCTCAGTTACATAATAATTCCTTTAAGCTGTCTTTACAGTCATAACACCAGTTCATCTTGATGTTATTAAGCATGTGTAAATTAACCAAAACAGGACCCCTAAAATGAGTTTTGAACAAAATCATTGAAGTGGCGCTGTGATTCGTTTTACTCTGACTCTGTCTCATGCTCAGCACATGACTCATATGGAAAAGGCATAAAAATTATATGTACATTGGGAAGGCCTGAGGTACATCTACCAGAAAGTAATATAAACAAAATGATTTATTTATCATGACATGCTTCAATCTTTTCATTTGACTCGGACAGCTGTTTTTACAGTGGTCTGTTGTGTGGTTCCCATCAGGTAATGAAGATGTGAAAAATGGAGCTGAGTTACATTGCTCATGTTGCTTATTTCTGAGGTACTGTAGTAGCTAACCCCTCACTGTAGGCTACTTTATGGAGTTTGTTAAAGCAAAGTTCGGGAGAATCATCCTCAGACAACCCCCTTCAATCAATTCCGTTCCCACACAAGTATATAAACACCACGTATCTACCTCCCTTTGTGCTTTGCATCTCTGGCATATCAGTTTGCTGCTATCGCTCGACTTCTGCACTTTGCTAAATTCCAGTCACTAAGTAGCGCCATGGAACTTCAGCTTCATACACTGATGACAAATTCTCCCTTGCTCCCGATTCCGGCTTGTCGGCTTCTCCTCCCCGGGCGCCCCTCCGAGACAACCAAGAACCGGCCGCGGCGGGGTCGCCCCCTGAGCCATCGCCGGAACCTGCGCCAGCTGAGATCCCGTGCTGTTTCCCAGCGGTCGGCATCTCCCTCCTCCACTGCCTCCAGACTCCCAGAATGGCATCCTCTCTGCGTCGCTGCACCTTCGGCTTCAGCTTCTGCCCTCATTGACCTCGGCGAGCGGACCGCATCTCCCCCTCAGCCATCTCAGTGGACTCTGGCCTTCCTCCAGAAGGCTCTCACCAACCGTGGAGTCTGTTTCCCTGCCAACGCAAGAAAGATGGCTTTGCTTCACCTCTACTTGGATTCCCTGCAGTTTGGGGTCCTGACAGTCCCTGCACCAGCTCGGCGCGGAGCAGATGACGTCATCCTGCCGCCCAGCGACCTGCTCGTGTTTCTCCCGTATACTTCTCATGTCTCCCTGCTACTAGTGATGGAGCGGTCCCGTCTCAGCGCCCTCTCAGTGCCCGGCAGCTTTCCTGTCCTCCCTTTCCTCTGCCCGAGTCCCCTCCGGAGTCAGTGGGCCCCAGGCGGTGCCCATCGCACCCCGCTCCTGGCATCCCCTCCGGAGTTGGAGGGCTTCCCCCAGCACCCATGTCGTCGGCAGTAGCACCGCTATTGCACGCTCCTAGGGACCCAGCACAGCACCCCTCCCCCCACCCCTCTGTCGGCGTCCACTCCAGCGTCGATGGGCCTCAGGCGGTGGCCGCCGCGCCACCTGTCCTACCACTGCACGCTCCTATCTCTCCCTCCCTGCTCCCAGTGTCCTCTCCGGAGTCGGCGGGCTTCCCCCGGTACTCGTGTTGCTGGCAGTGCCACTGCTATTGCACACTCCCAGGGACCCGGCACAGTGTCTCCCTTCCTCATCCCTCCCAGCTCATTTTCCTTCGGCTCTTCCACCACAACCCCCTCACTGCTCGACAGCGTACTATCCTCCAGACCCTCACGCTCACACCTCCTCCCTGCCATCCTGGCCCCCCTACCCTGTTCCCCCCCATGCCCAGGCCTAAAGCCTAGCTATGGCGACTCCCGTCCCCCTCGCCCCTGTGTTCGACCTGATTCCCTGCCACCATCCGTTCCCAAGTCTTATAAGGTGCGGATGTTAACTTGGTTTCACTGCAATCTCCTTCCTCCCCCTTAGAGCATAGGTTGTTGGAGTGTGATGGCATTACCGTGTCCCTTAAAACGTTGGGCCCGTCCTCCACTAAGGTCCTCACGTTCCCCAAGTTTAGCCTAGCCCTTAGCCGCTACACCGATATCATATGTTCGGCCTTCCCTCACCGCCGGAAGGAGCTAAATGATTACTTAGCTATTGTAGCTGATCTGATCTTGCTGTCCGTTTCAGCAGGTCTCAGTTTTTACATATCAATGGCGATTCTCGGTGAAATGCACTGCTAGGCTGTCTGAGTTTAATGTTTGTGCGTACTAGGGGGGTTCTAGATTCCAATGACTACTCTCGAGTTATTCTCGGTTTGAGGCCGTCAGCCTGTAACGTATGTAATTCTACCGAACACTCCACCAGGCTATGTTCTATGGTAGCCTTGTCCTCTCGACCTGCCCCCGTAGACTCGCAGCCGCCTAGACCAATCGCTCCTGCCCCTGACTCGGGTCTCCTACCTCTGCCTAGGATGTCTGACATTTGCAGCCATCCGGTCGTGCTGTGCTGGGGTAGGGAGGCGTGTAATAATTTTAATTACGGCCAATGCGCACGTGACGACTGCAAACTATTACATATCTGCTGCTTCTGTGCAGGCACCCATTCATTTCTTGTGTGCCCTGTGAATCGCCGTCCCCCTCCCCTTTGATCAGGCTTGACTACCCCGGCATCTTTCTACTCCAGTTAACATTCCCAGGAGACTGAGCTCCACCCATAGCAGCAACCTCACTCATTTACCCATGTCTCACCTACAGCCTCCAGCCTCAACAGCAGCAACCTCACTTATTTATCCATCTCTCACCTACAGCCTGTGAGAATTTGTGCTGGTACAAAGTCTAGTCAATCAGCTCAAAATCAAGTCTTGTGTCAGTGTAGAACTTGTGCCTTGTATGGCTTATCTCAGTTATACTAGTAAACACATGCCTCTGTGTGCTGGACCCAATGCTAAGTACCTGAATTCATATTTTCTTCTGAAAATATTTCTCTCAGCATCTATGCTGCTTATTACCTTTAAAGTGTCTCTTCCAAAGAACTGTGCATTCATTGATTTGTATGTTTAACCTTTGTTGGAAAACCCTGTCTCGCAGTTGTTACATTCAGTTTTTTCAGTGAACCATGTTTGTTTTCTTCAGTGAATTAACATTTCATTGGTGAATATATGACTGAAACACATAAAATAACATTATCCCAGTCTGAACTGAGATTTGTTGTAATTCTATCTAAGTTTGGTCATGGTAATAATAAACAAAACACTGCTTGAAATTTATTTGCTATGAAATATCCTCAGATTACAGCAAATTAATTAGAGGAATTATTTTTTTTTTTTGTGGGAGACAACCCCTAGACCCCAGCCAGATTTTTTTTCCTCCCCAGTATTCAAATTATGATTGCACCCCTTGTTGTGAACAAACCAGCTGTAGGGTGAACTTCTTTAGATCACTTATTATTTTCCTCCATGTGAGCTTTCTGAGCATCTTCTCTTTTTTTCAGTGACTGGCTATCTTTGGCTTCTGTAGCGCCTTATTGGACAGGGTGTAGTACGCTAGCTAACTGAATTTATCATAAAACGGCCTGCTGTCAGGGCTGGGCATTATTTTTCTCAGCAAATAAATGGTATTACCAGGCAACATGTTTTAAATATGACCTTGGAAATTTTATAAACAATAGAAATGTTTGAAATGGTAGAGATGGTAGTAAGTTAAAATAGCAACAAGAGGTGGCTTGGGGGAACTTAAAGCTGAGTAGACCTTTGTGATTTGATTATGGGCTGGAGAACGAGGAGGAATGACTGAGCTCAGACGTGACTCAGACTGACAACTTGGGACTTGACTCGAGGTTTGATAATTTGATTCCAACACTGTTGTAAGGTAAGGTTAGCCTGACTTGACATTTTGTTTCTTCTGCTTGCCATCTGATCTGTCATTTTGTTTCTTCAAGTACTGTGTCCCATAAAAGATGCAAATCTGGAAGACTAAATGTAAATCTGTATGGCGTTGATGGTATGAGCTTACAAACTGCACATTCCCTTTAAATCCTTGTGATGTTGACTTGTATGTACCTCACATTATTGAATCACTACACATGTCTCGATGACACACTGAGACACACTGCTGAAACTTACAGTATATTACCAACACATACTTCCTAATCTGTTCTGGTATAATAATAATAACAATTAATGAACAATTACTGAAAAAAAAAGTTATTTTTTCATACTGTAAATTACCAACCACTAAGAGGAACATGATAGCTCTTCTTAACCTTGCCAAAAAGCACCTTTATGATATAGAGCAGTACACTATGGACAGAGAAGACAAAAAAATGCAATATTTTGGAGTGGCTTTGTGAAGGTCCGGACCTAAATGTTATTAATGTGTTGAAGCAGGATGCTGATTGGACACTGGTACCAGGACCCAATTCTGAAGGTCCGAGGGTCTCCCAAAGGATGGATCCACATTCCAGCCGGATTGGACTGTTTCTGGTGACCATAGTCAAAAAGACTGGGCTTCACTTTGACACACTATTCATTCACTGATATTACCTTGATCTTGCGTCTTTGGCAAAGAAAATTGTTCTGGAAAAGATTAATTAAGGTTAACTCTAAAACCCCATTGTTTCATTCAAACATCCTTCAACCCCCCCTTTTAAATGTGTATGTATTTAAATAAATATTGCTCTACCTGTTTCAGCACGTGTTTACTGTGGGATCCGAACCTGAAAAGAGAAAGAAGATAAGTACTTTCAAAACAGAATAACTTTACGTACTTTACATTATACTTACCTGGTTACTTACCTTGCAGCAGGTGCATGAGGCTGAGTGCCTTTCAGCCTTGTCTTATGTAAAAACTCTGCCTCATAATACATTGCCATTATGGAGACACCACATTTTTAGGCTGTTGAAGATATATTTAAGGAAAGAATGTGCTGATCATCTATTAGTGATCCATCCATACTAACACTACAAAGACCACCCTTCATTATAACCATATTTGTGATTAATAAATGGGTTTTCAGGTGTCACTGTTGGAAAGAAATACTAGCAGAGTCAGTGTGATGTGGAGTAACTACAAAAGGCACTAGTCTTTGCAGAGACTCCTGGGCCCTGTTGCCCCCTCCCCCTGAGGGGCCAGATGGTACTGTCCTCACACACACACCTGCTCACTGTGGCAGCCCTCATCAGCCCCCTGCAGTGAGCATGGGCTGCACCCTGCTCCCCACCCTGCTCCCCAGCTGCTCTGCTCACTGCAATTAGCACAGCAGATAACACAATGTCCATATGGGTGACTGGACTGCTGCATATTGGACACGGTGTGGTTAGCTAAACACTGCTGTATAGCCTTTTTAACCACATTTTCACCATTTACCCACAACCCACTACTATATTACACCTGAACTTCAAGGGTCTCAGCTTCCACAACTTGATCTGGTAATCTATTACAGTTTTTCTTGATTGCTAAGACACAGACTAAGATCGGCAAATATACAACTGCACACTCATATTCACAAACTTCAAACTTCCATGTCAAAATCAAACTCTCCACTCAAAACCATATAATCTCGCATCTAAACAAAACTCTGCCTTCAGACATCACATAAAGGCTATCAAATACACATACAGTACAAAATGGTCATTACACACTGGCAAGATCAATTCAAAACACTTCTGTAAAAACCTTTCACTGCAATGAATTGTGGTTTTCCCCCCAGAGAAAAATCTTGACATGATGAACACAATATAAAGATAAAAAACATGTATACATTAAAATGTTTTAAAATCCCTCAATGCACTGTAGTACAATAAACTGAAATTGATTGACAAGGTAAATGTACTGTAAAAAGAATATAAAATAAATAAAAATGTTTTAAAAATCATGAAAAAACTGTTTGCACATACAGAAATAAATCACATTTATTCTGCCTCAGCATCCTGTATCTGGTCAGAGATTCTCATCAACATCACAGGCAATGTTAGCCCAAGTCAGGCAGCAGTGGAAAAAAAAAACACTTCAATGCCTTATCCACCCCTGTCAAGCCTCAGCCGTAATATCTAAACAAGCCTCCACCATGGACTGGAGGAGGTGAACACGGATGTATGGGTCTTGGTCATAGACCTTCCACTGCCATGCAGAAAAAACTTCTTTATGGGGTTTAGGAGGGGAGAATATGCAGGGTGAAAGGTGTTGCTGAATCTTGGGTTGTTACAGAACCAGTCACAAACCAGAGCAGACTGGTGGAAACTGACATTGTAGCAAATGACAATGTAGCGACTAGACATGATTTCGCAGAGCACTGAAGGTCCAGATTATAGAGGCTACTGTAAAAATTCGGTTGCGCTCTTTGCCCAGCTTCCCTCATTGACATCCTATGAAATGGTCATGGTCATCTAGAGTTCCATGGATCTCATCAGAAACTATGACCTGTGTTAAAATTCCTATAGCTTTAGTCTATTTGCATCAATATTTACCGATAAAAGAAGATATTTTAAATAGAAGTTTTCTCAAACTTCAGGTTGGCTTGCAAGGGCAAGCTATTTACCAGTTAACTGGATACAGAGTGTGTGAGCAACCTGGATTTTCTATGGTGGCAACAGTTTCATTAACAGATGGATCCCAGTAAACATTTTAAAACTACATATAAATAATATAAACTAAATAAAAAACAAATGTAAAATTCAATAAACAATTGAACAACCACTCCGAAACTCTCTAAAACTACAATAACCCTGCTGCTGACCCCTGCAGCCTGGCTTTATTAAAAATATCTGATTAGTAGTATTAATCCAGTATTTACTTTGCTGTCATGAAGAGGATGGTTGGACAGTAGAAAATCCTGATGTCTGCTTTGAGACTCATAAATAACAATGTAAGACAAAGGGTGAACTTGGACTGTAACCTCTGTGAAAGCTTTAACAGGATTTAACTGTTAACAGCTTCATTTTTTCTGTCTCCTGTGTCTGTCCATCTTGCTGTATATATCCTGTTTGTGATCTGCTCTTTTCAATAGCTTTTCACAGCACTTAAGTTTCCATGCCCAATCTTTTCCTTTTGAAGCTCGTTGATTTACACATTTAGACAGAAGCTGGAACAGGAAGGTGTCTTGTTCACCGGGTTTAACCTTAGGAAGTACACCCATCCTGGCAAGAAACAAAGACTTAAAATAGTTATACATAGCCACTGCTTTGCTCAAGTCACATGTAAGAAAAAAGGTTCTTCAATCACTCTTTGCACTTAATTTCTTAAATGGCTCTATACAGTACCAAAATATGCCTGAGAAATTATGTTGGTGTGAAAATGGGATTGTCTTTGAAAATGAGCTACACCTGTAATGGATGCAATTCACATGTAAAACACCACCAATGAGAGATTAACAAATCATATCTCACAGAACACATTGGATTTTGTTTACAACCACAAAACCCTTTGCTACACTAGTTAGTACCTTGTGCCTACAAATGTGTTACACTGTACTTGCACTGTACCTACTGCCATGTAAGTACATAGTAGCTGCCTGCTTAATATAAAGTAGGACCAGATTTCTACTAAATAAAAATGGTAAATTACATCTTGTAGCTCCCCAGTTTATCCTACTTCCCTTTTCTTCTAGTGTCGTTTCTGATGCGCCTCAAAAATTGATCCCAAGAATCAACTGGAGAGGATAAATTAGATCCTTTCTTTCTTCAACTCTCCTCTCCATTAATCATAGAGCAAATAACACATATTTTTAATCTCTCTGTTTTAACTGGTATAGTCCTTAGCATATGGACATCTGCTCATGTTTTTCCACTGTATAAGGGAGAAGATAGAAGTGATGTCAACAATTATCGACCTATCTCTAAACTGTGTTGTCTGGCCAAAATCCTAGAGTCTTTAATAATAAATTAAAGGAATTTCTCTCTAGGTACTCAGTCCTGAACCCATACCAATCTGGCTACAGTGCTGAGCATAGCACCATCACAGCTTCTACCTTGATTGTGAATGGTATTGTGTCTGCCATAGACAGGAGAAAATACTGTGCTGCTCTGTTTGTTCATTTGTCGAAGGCATTCAATGCAGTCAATTGCTTCCTATTATTACAAAGATTTCATAGTATTGGTTTTGACTCTAAAGCTTATGGATGGTTTCAGAACTACTTATCTGGGAGGAATCCATGTATAAAAATGGGGAATGTCTGATCTGAGTTTTTGCTGATTACGAAAGGAGTACCACAAGGCTTCATACTGGGGCCAATTTTATTTTCTATTTATGTTTATGAAATAGCTTCATCCTTAACTGGCTGTCATGCCCACCTTTATGCTGATGATACTATTGTGTATTGTTTTGCTGACTCCTTTCAATTAGCTGTTACAAACCTGCAAATTTCCTTCAAGGCTTTGGAAGGTGTACTGATAGTTCTAAAATTAGTTTTCAATGCAACCAAAAACAAAGTTTATGTTGTTTTCTAGAGCCAGAGATATGAACTACAGTAATCTGTATACTTCCACTATAGATGGATACAATACTCAGAGAGTTACAGAATATAAATATCTTTGCATCTGGCTGGATAAAAAGCTTACATTTAAATATCATCTAGAAAATCTAGTGAGTAAATTATGGCAAAAGATTGGTTTCCTGTATAGAAATAGAGCCAGCTTCCCTCTGTTTTGCAGAAAAAGGATTGCTGAAGCAGTATTTCTGTCACTTTTAGATTATGGTGATGTGATTTACAGTATATGCATGCAGCTTCTTCTATCCTTAAACCTCCGGATTCAGTGTATCATTCTGCCCTCCATTTTATGACTGGTGATGTTTATGGTACCCATCATTGCACCCTGAATGAGAGGGTTGGTTGGTCCTATTGAGACGTGATAGACATTGGTATTTATTTATTTATTTACAAAGCCCTTTTTGGCAAATGACCATCTTACATTACATCTCTGCTGAATGGACCAATAGGAACTTATCATACTCGGTCACATGATTGGCACATGCTCCAGGTACATATAAGTTATCGGCAATTTAAAAGCAAGATTTGATGTTAAACCTCCCCAAAGCAGAATGTAATTATTTTAACTGATGAGGTTTTATGCTTTTATTACAATCAGACAAATGGCCGATGCTTTTAATTTTGCATTTATGTGTTGTTTTTTGTTTGTTTTATTATTTTTATTATTGTATGGATTTAAAGGTTAAATAAAATAAATTGACCTGGTTTGAGGCATTAAAGGGAAGTGCCAAATGTACACTGATATGTCCACTGTGCCTGTAGAAGAAAATAGCTGTGTAATGTGTTAATTTGGTTGCAGTGAAACAGCATCATATAGATGATGATGGGAAAGAGTAAGTGTTTTGCTGTAGCAAGCATCAAGGACTCACAAGGTCAGTTGGAGAGGGTTTGGTTTTCTCTTTACAGATGAGTGAAGAAAGGAAGGGTGGTTCATGCTGCATGTCAAAGTGCAGTGAGGGGACCACAAGGTGCCCAGAGCAACCAGAACAGAGTCACCCCCAGCTCCAGAACAGAGTAACCCCCTAGCTCCAGAGCAGAGTCACCCCCCCAGCTCCAGAGCAGAGTCAACCCCCCCCCCCGGCTCCAGAACAGAGTCACCCCCCAGCTCAACAGGGGAGAGTCACCCCCCCCCCCCCCCCCCCCCCGAAACTCCAGAACAGAGTCACCCCCCAGCTCCAGAAAGAGTCACCCCCCAGCTGCAGAGCAGAGTCACCCCCCAGCTGCAAGAGCAGAGTCACCCCCCCCCCCCAGCTCCAGAACAGAGTAACCCCCAGCTCCAGAACAGAGTCCCCCCCCCAGCTCCAGAACAGAGTCACCCCCCAGCTGCAGAGCAGAGTCACCCCCAGCTGCAGAGCACAGTCACCCCCCCCCCCAGCTCCAGAACAGAGTAACCCCCAGCTCCAGAGCAGGTTCCAGTAAAAGTAAAGTAAAGTTAAAGGAGAGATGTGAACCGTGTGCTGAAATGATTGAGTAAAACATTCTCTGGGCAGATATCCAGGAATGAATTTTGGGAAGCCCTGTCCTCAAGGCAAGGTGGAGCAGCCCTCATCAAAAGACCACACTATGGGTTTGAAACAAAAACTGCTATTATTGTTTATGTTATGGAAGATCAGCGTAACCAGGATGAACTGCAGAACATTTTCCTGATTATTCATGCTGTATGCTGGGCTCTGTGCTGGGCTCTGTGCTGTGCTTTGTGTTGAGCTGTGTGCTGGTGTCTGTGCTGGACTCTGTGCTGGTGTCTGTGCTGGACTCTGTGCTGTGCTCTGTGCTGGGCTCTGTGCTGTGCTCTTTGCTGTGCTCTGTGCTGAGTTCTGTCCTGGGGATAGCACAGAAGATCAAATGTCCAATTTTTGTCATCAGTTTTAAAAATAGGAATGAATGTCTATATGGAAATTTTAAAATTTTATTTTGTTATTTTTTTGTATATTTATGTTTTTTTTTTTTAAATGTATTTTATTTCTAAAGCATTATATGTAGAGAGAGAAAAAAACAAGCTTTCACAATGATGTGGGTAAATCTTTGCTCTGAAGCTGTTGGTGGCAGAGGGGCAGGAGAGGAGAGGAGCAGTGTGAGTGCTGGTCAGGCTGAGCTGCGGTGTGCTGACTCAGTGTGTTTGTTGAGTGTGAGGTGTTCACTGGGATCAGGGCGTTGGCCGGCTGCAGCTGAGGACCTGGCTTGTTGTGGCAGGCAGGGAGTGCCTCCAGCCAGCCCCTCCCTGTACATGCCCACCCTTCCGCCACAAGTCCCGACACAAACAGCACCTCTACTCGGGCGCAGGGAGGGTCGACACCTTCATCTCACACGCCTCATGTGCCTGTTGCCAAGGGAGAAAAGCACAAACTGTTTTGCTGACATTCAAATGAAAATGAAGCCTACTTTAAAATTCCCAAATGTGAGACCGGATTTAGAAAGAAGTTCTGTGGAAAACAGACATCCAGATGAGCCTCAGGCATTTTTCTGTACAGCATTTTGAAGTTGTGCAGTAGTGGAGATTTATCTGATATTTAGAATGCTAAAGGGACATTGTAATTACAAAGACAGAAGGTAAACATGGTTTGCTTGATACATCTTCTTGACCATTCATAGAACAAAGTGGTGAAAAGCAAAGAGCTTCAGCTATACTCCATTAAATAATCTGTAATTTTACATGTTTTTACATGTTTGTACATGGATTTACATGGTTTTATGGGTTTTTACATGGTTTTACATGGTACAAGACTTTGTTGCCACAAATCTATGAGCTCCTGTATCAAAGATGCTATAAGCAATTATTGCAATTAATTTCCAGGGTCCACAACTGGCACAGGACCAGCTGTGGAGACATGAGACACACATCTGTGAGAGCTGATCACACCAGGCATGAGACAGCACTTAACCAACAGCCATGAGTGAGTAATGCAGTAAACTGCACTGTGGTGAGTGATGAATGTGTGAGTGCATGTCTGACTTCTCCTCAGCCAGGCCCATACCTGCACTGCACTCCTCCTCAGCCAGGCCCACACCTGCACTGCACTCCTCAGCCAGGCCTACTTCTGCACTGCACTCCTCAGCCAGACACATACCTGCACTGAACTCTTCAGCCAGGCCCATACCTGCAATGCACTCCTCAGCCAAACCCATACCTGCACTGCACTCTTCAGCCAGGCCCATACCTGCAATGCACTCCTCAGCCAAACCCATACCTGCACTGCACTCCTCAGCCAGGTCCACACCTGCACTGCACTCCTCAGGCAGACCCACACCTGCACTGCACTCCTCCTCAGCCAGGCCCATGCCTGCACTGCACTCCTCAGGCAGACCCACACCTAAACTGCATTCCTCAGCTAGACCCACACCTGCACGGCACTCCTCAGCCAGACCCACACCTGCACTGCACTCTTTTAGCCAGACCCATACCTGCACAGCACTCTTCAGCCAGACCCACACCTGTACTGCACTCCTCAGCCAGACCCATACCTGCACTGCACTCTTCAGGCAGATCTACACCTGCACTGCACTCTTCTTCAGCCAGGCCCATACCTGCACTGCACTCCTCAGCCAGACCCATACCTGCACTGCTCTCCTCAGCCAGATCTACACATGCACTGCACTCCTCAGCCAGATCTACACCTGCACTGCACTCCTCAGCCAGACCCACACCTGCATTGCACTCCTCAGCCAGACCCACACTTGCACTGCACTTTTCAGCCAGACCTATACCTGCACTGCACTCTTCGGCCAGATCTACACCTGCACTGCACTCCTCAGCCAGATCTACACCTGCACTTCACTGCTCCTCAGCCAGACCCACATCTGCACTGCACTCCTCAGCCAGACCCATACCTGCACTGCACTCTTCAGCCAGATCTACACATGCACTGCACTGCTCCTCAGCCAGGCCCACACCTGCACTGCACTCCTCTGCCAGACCCACACCTGCACTGCACTCCTCAGCCAGACCCACACTTGCACTGCACTTTTCAGCCAGACCTATACCTGCACTGCACTCTTCAGCCAGATCTACACCTGCACTGCACTGCACTCCTCAGCCAGACCTATACCTGCACTGCACTCTTCAGCCAGATCTACACCTGCACTGCACTGCACTGCTCCTCAGCCAGATCTACACCTGCACTGCACTCCTCAGCCAGATCTACACCTGCACTGCACTCCTCAGCCAGACCCACACCTGCATTGCACTCCTCAGCCAGACCCACACTTGCACTGCACTTTTCAGCCAGACCTATACCTGCACTGCACTCTTCGGCCAGATCTACACCTGCACTGCACTCCTCAGCCAGATCTACACCTGCACTTCACTGCTCCTCAGCCAGACCCACATCTGCACTGCACTCCTCAGCCAGACCCATACCTGCACTGCACTCTTCAGCCAGATCTACACATGCACTGCACTGCTCCTCAGCCAGGCCCACACCTGCACTGCACTCCTCTGCCAGACCCACACCTGCACTGCACTCCTCAGCCAGACCCACACTTGCACTGCACTTTTCAGCCAGACCTATACCTGCACTGCACTCTTCAGCCAGATCTACACCTGCACTGCACTGCACTGCTCCTCAGCCAGGACCACACCTGCACTGCACTCCTCAATTGCGGGCACCTGTGATAAAGAAGAAAAACTCTCAACAAATAAGCAACACAGTTAATATGCTATATTTTATGATTAACCATAGAATATATATTTCTCAAAAACACAAGTGTCAAAATGGTTGCCACCCCTAAAGTAATTAGTTAAAATTGCAAAATAATTGCAGGCCAGTCTTAAGGAATGCTGAACATGAAAACCTTTTTCTATCCATCACCATGGAGAAAGGCAAAACACCTATCAATCAAAAGAGCCAAATGGAACTGACCAATCAAATGAGCCAAATGGTTATTGATCTTCACAAATCAGATAATGGCATCAAAATACATAAGGAGTTAAACACACTATTCACATTCATTAGGGCCACAATCAAAGGGGTTATAGGTGCTTAGAACAGTGGTTCACTTGTCAGAGAGAGGACAGAAGTGCATCTTGTCCCCTTGCAAAGTGAATATGGTGAGTGAGGGTAAACCTCTCCAAAGGTCGAAGTTTGGAGAACTACAAAAACCAACAATTAGATTCCACAACTAACAGGTATTGCCACAGAGTGCTGACTGAAATACCTGGAGTTTACTAAATGCTCTGGAAATGAACCTTACTGTCAGACCAAACAGAACCCTGGCTGTGCACTTTGATCCTTTTGGTGTCATAGTGGGATGAATGCAACATGCATATTTACTGCAAAATATGGAGATGAGTCACCTGTGTTGTGAATGCAATATGCATATTTACTGTAAAATATGGAGATGAGTCAACTGTGGGCCATCTCTACACAAAAACATAAGGATCTCAAAAGCTCCTGTAAGCAGAAAATCATGCAAGATCCCCCCTAACCCTAACCTATTCATTTTTAAAAAATGAATGATCGTTTATTTCAATCTTGTATGTTGGATGTTAAAAAAGACCCCTCCCTGCAAAAAGTGCTAAAAGAAAGGGCTCCAATAATATCAACACCCATGTTTTTGAGGATAAAATGGGTTAACATTTTTTAAAACAAATGCAGTTGAATAAGCTATAGTTTTCTACCCCTTTCTATCTTTAAGTATTGCATTTACCTTATTATCTGTGTTGATAATTCTTTGCATCCTCGTTTGCTGATCTTCCAAGAAGGGTGCCAATGAGTCTGGAGTTGACTACATATTGAACTCTGATTAAGTTCTGATCAGAGGCAAACACTGCTCCCTTGTGGAGTCAAAAAACAACACAGCTTCATGAGTGTATTAAATGACCATCAGTGAAACACAGGACATATTGTCTATACTTTAACAAAAGCACAAAGGAATTCATGGCTTTAGCCTGCTGCACATGTTCACAGAATTGTGAGCTTCTCTTTGTAAACTGCACTTAAATCTATCAAATATGATGCTATACCAGCTGTATGTTATTATCACCCAGCTGGAGGCCACAGGTGGGGGGGCAGTGCTGGGCTGAGGGAGGTTTCCAAAGTGGGGCCAACACCGCTGGCAGAGAATGGTTTGCAGTGCCCTCCATGGTCTGTAGTCTTATCTCCACAGCGTGCCATGGGCGGTCTGATGGCAGCCTGTCCTGCATGATGCATGGCCCTACATGTGCTACAGGCCACGCTAAGTCTAACTAATGCCATCAAACATGGAGAAAAGCTTTAATCACATACAGCACTGAAGAGGTGTTTTTTGGAAAAATAGAGCACACACAGAACAGATAGACAGCACTCACAACAAACATAGAAGGTGTCCATCCAAGCCTCACCTCTGGATTTTTACTTTGTGTTCAGAAGTTTTCTGTAGGTGAGTTTTCAGAGTGTTTTCCTACTTTGTGTGGAGAGACCAGGTTAAAGAATTTGGCACAGATAACATATTTCTGCATTTCCATCTGGAAGTCATAGATGTGTTGAGTCCTGAAGCTGGCAGGTTGGCAGGGATGCTATGCTGAAGACCAGAGGGAATCCAAGAGGGAAGAATGAGCTCAAACCCCTGATGTGGGGGAAGCACAATGACACTTGCTTAGACACCCATATATAGTCTGCCAGGCAGTATTGCTGAAGCTTAAAAAACCCAGCTATAGCCTGTCAGGCAGTACTGCTGAAGATAAGACACCCAGCTATGTCAGGTAAGTCAGGCAGTACTGTTGATGCTTAGACACCCAGCTATGTCAGCCATGTCAGGCAGTACGACTGAAGCTTAGACACCCAGCTATAGTCTGTCAGGCTGTATTGCTGAAGCTTAAACACCCAGCTATATTTAGGCAGTACTGCTGAATTACTGCAGTGCAGATACAAACTCAGGTCCCCAGGGGGTTGGAAAAAGGCAAAGAGGAGAGCACAGTTTAGTTCAATGAATGCCTTCTGCAGATCTTTAGATTAGGTTATATTACATTACATTACATTATGATTATGCACACAAATCCGGTTTCCCTATTTTGTACTCCAAATATGTCATTTTGGGATCAAAGCTATTTGACTTAGTTGTATAGAATTAATTCAGTTTTCTAGGACTATAACGTCCGCAAAACCAAGAAGAAGATTATTCATGGAGACTCACAAAGAGGAGAAATACACTTTTCCTGATATGTTCTCCTACACAGACAGAGCACATAGTCTACACAGCTCTAACACAGAGCACAGAGTCTACACAGCTCTGACACAGAGCATAGAGTCTGCATGGCTCTAACACAGAGCATAGAGTCTGTATGGCTCTAACACAGACAGAATACAGAGTCTGTACAGCTCTAACACAGACAGAGCACAGAATCTACAAAGCTCTGACCCAGAGCACAGAGTCTGCACAGCTCTAACACAGAGCACAGAGGCTACACAGCTCTAACACAGAGCATAGAGTCTGCATGGCTCTAACACAGAGCACAGAGTCTAGACTGCTATAACACAGACAGAGCACAGAGTCTGCACTGCTCTAATGCAGAACACACTCCGCTCAGCACTAACACAGAGCAGAGTCTACACAGCTTGAACACAGAGACAGTGTATGCACAGGTCTGACACAGAGCACAGAGTCTGCACAGCTCTAATGGAGAGCACAGAGTCTGCAAACTCTTACACAGAACACAGTCTGCACAGCGCTAATGCAGAGCACAGAGTAAGCACAGGTCTGACACAGAGCACAGACTCTGCACTGTTTAAATGCAGAGCACAGAGTGTTCAAATATATTGCTCTTGGTTCAAAGAGTACCACTTAAGTACTGTCATATGTAACACATGCACAACGGAAATTTAATTTTGTCTTAATAAAACTACATACAAGGTAGCAGAACTAAGCCAAAAGGTGTCTGTTTCACTTGGGGCTCTTCTTTTTTTCTAATTTACTAAGGGGTATAATCGATGGTACTCAATTGATGGTACTCAGCTGTATTTCAAGGCTGCTGAAAAACATGAAGACCTTCAACCTCATCCCCAACAGCAGTGTTTGCATGGTATCCAGGAAGTGTACCTCATGTTTGTGCTGTGGAAATGTGTCACACTCCTTTGTCCCATTGTAGAAACCCACCTTTCAAAGTCACTGATACTCTAGCCTCTGAATATAGCTACATCGGTCTTCTATTAACATCAATCCCTCTTGTGTGGTGTTTGACACCAATGTGCACTTTTATGTGCTTTCTTAACATCTATCAAAGCCATCTGTATCCAAGATGGAGAAATATATTCATTATTCTTCAAATATTCCAAGAATTTAGCCAGAGGATTTTATCTTGGCTGTCTTCCATTCTTTTCAGATCTTTAGTTTTGGAAAGCTACAAGATTCTCTGTTCTTTACGGAAGACCTTCCCCTGCTTGGCTGTTTTGCACGTCCGCTGGTGTGACTAGAAGGCATTTCATCAGCAATAGGAAAGAGTGAGAGGTTGGAAAGTTAAACTGATTTTGTCAAATCTGTAAAGAGAATGCAAACAAGCCACAAAATTGGTTTTACCAACTCCTTACCAATTTACAGTTTTTCCTGATTGCTAAGACACATTTTCTGAAACCATTCACCATTTTCTCAAAACTACACACACATTCTCAAAATGTCATTCTCATCTGTACAACCAGCTAACTTTTCAGTCGAAATCAAACTTTGCCCTCAGATAACACACACAAGCAAAAGCACATATTACATGTTTGCCTCTTAGACACTAGAGGGATTAATTCAAATTCTTACCAAAATGTAATTTTTCTTCTGAAATCAGTATTTTGAGAATCTGCATTATTTTGAACTTTGGAATATCACTGACATACAGATTACCCATACAGGAAGACACCATCAAGAGACATTCAAAACAATACTATACAACACCTTTGCAATGTTGCACTGACAAATTACTGTATGAAAAGAGAAATTGTTCAACCCTTTATTTCCAGAAAACATACTGATTGAACAGTGGTACATAAAGTAGGTAGAGTACAATTTTGAAAAAAAAAGAGAAAAAATTGAAAAAATATAAATATTTATATATACATAAGATAAACAAATGTAAGTCCATACTGTAAATCTAATTACAACTACTCTGCATTGTCATCTCTTATTTGGTCAGGATCAGGCCACCAAATTTCATCAACATCACAAAGGATGTTTTCCCTGGCCAGGCAACATGGGAGATATGCCCTGGTATGTCTAATCCAGCCGTGGATGGCTTCTATGGACACATCCCCACAGGCCTCCTCCATGGAAATCAAGAGGTTTTCTCTTGTGTAGGATTTCTGTCATAAACCTTCCATTGCCATGCTGAGAAAAAATTCCTTTATTGCATTGAGGAACGGGGAATATGCAGGTAAAAAAAGATTTGTGAATGTTGGGTGGTCATTGAACCAGGCACGAACCAGAGCAGCCCCATGGAAACTAACATTATCCCAGATGATAACATACTGGAACTGCTCTGGTTGCCCTGGTTCCCCTTCCAGTTGAAGTCGTTGGTAAATTTGACCAAGGGATTCAAGCATATGTGTGGTGTTATGTGGACCCAAATGGCATGGCGGGGGAGGACCCCTTGATTACTGATTGCAGCACATAGAGTCACTCTCTGGCCAGGAACCTTCACAATGGCACAGTGACCAATGATGTTCCGTCCCCTTCTGCGCCTTGTTGTGAGGTTAAACCCTGCCTCATCAACCAAGATGTACTCATTGGGCTGAGATCACATCAAGTCCAAAGATTCTCTACAAAAGTAAAAAACAAATGTGTTGTATATGTAAATACAGTGATGTAAATACACATAGGCCTACTACATTGACTATACTGCCATGAAAGGTATGCCATGCCTAATGTAAAGAAACACAATGTAGTTTACAGTAGCAAAGCACACGTATTACACAGCACTACTAGTGGAGTGGAGGGTCATTGAATAGACCAGAAGAAATTACCCATTGTTCTAGAGCACATGCAAGCAAATGGTCCTATTTATAGGGATCCCGTGATTCTGATTGGTGTGTCACTAATTTAATGGCTTTGTGTTTACACCTGGGGAAAGGTGTGCTCTTTGAGTTTGGGTGATAATGACTGAGTGTATTGTATTGGTTGCATGTGTTTTCTGAATGAACATATAGTGCAGTGAATGATTCATTTGGCCACTTTTGCATATAGTTTTGCAAAAAGGGTTTTACACATAGAAACTTGTGTGAAAATATGTGAATAGTGTGTAAAGTCATGAGAAACATGTATATCTTTTGAGAAATGTGGCAAGGCTATAGGTTTTCTTGCTGAGGGAACCGGTTAATAGTGTGTTAACAATTGGGAAAAACTGTAAAGCAAACAATATAGCAGCAGTGAGCAGACCAAACATTAATGTTTACATTTTAATATTTGGACATTATAATATAAGACACTGCAGGTGCTGGTAACATTATGTTTCTGTTAAGATTCTTTTGTTTATTTTCTATTTGTTTCCAGTTGTTGACCAGAGATAAGTTTGGTGGTATGTCTAAGGTTTTCCCAGCACCCCTTTACTACACTTTGTGTTTGGCCCCTGGGTGGCGCTGTAATATGCAACTGAAATGGGAATTTTTGGTCAGGGGAGGGCAGGGAGCTCTGCGTCACCATCACTCATGGCCATTTCCTCATCACGGATAAACACACAGTTCCATAATACCAGCTGGGTGAAGAAAAATTTATTATAATATTGTTAGATTTCCCAGAGCTATATTAAAATGTGAAATTCCAGCCAGATTACAGACATTCATTCTTTGCATACATTTTTTGACAGACAACCAGGCCTGGGTCCTACTTGAGTCTTTTCTCACAGCTTTTAACTATTGACTGAGGCAGTACAGCTTTCTCCTTTGCTATATATCCCAGCATGGTGTTGCCTGAATGCCTAGATACCGTTTAACTGTGATCATTTATTTCAGTGGTCCGCACTCACATTGTAATCCATTTTTGCTGTTTGCATAGCGGTAAGTTTAAGCAAACCTGCAGGTGTAAGTATACAAAAAAGTTTGAACTTTCATTAGATGCGAAAGTACCCAGGTTAAGAAGTGCAATGAACAAATCAACGTATCACCTCCCATTCCCTTTAAAAGCCAACTGCAGTTGCACCTAGATGGTTTGCTAGTTAAACTATGATGTCTGTGTGTTTTCATCTGTTAATTGGAGTGACAAAAATAGAAAATAATGATAAAATTTTGAGGATGTGAGACATATTAAAGTGTGTTTTTTATCCTAAATTTCTGTCTTGTGTTTGCAACAGGGAAAATAAATATTGAAACAAATGGTA
This sequence comes from Albula glossodonta, assembly GCA_019788955.1. NCBI lineage: Eukaryota > Metazoa > Chordata > Actinopteri > Albuliformes > Albulidae > Albula > Albula glossodonta. The sequence continues at coordinate 843,145 of JAFBMS010000892.1, read as the reverse complement.
TTACTAAAATACTTCAGCAAAATACATAATAAACCCACAGTTTTTATTATTGCTCAGACATTATTATGCACATTAATCCCTGGTGCACTGCATGTAAAACTTGTTGCATGTGCAGCAAGGAGCAGCAGTGTCACTCCTTCACATGAATGCCGCGAGTTATCAATTAAGACGTCATGCCTCCCAGGCGCCACCTAAAACTGCATGCAGAGGGAAGAAAAACACACAGGGACATAACACACGTCTTTATGACATTAAAGATTTAATGACATTAAAGAGTCAATACACTGTTCAGGACACATTTCCACTGGATGTTCATAATGAAAAGAATTCAATATTTAGGTTTCTGCACTAACCAGGTAAATGTTTCCAACGGAAGGTAATCAGGACTTAACAATAATTTATAGAACAGTGACACCATGTGGCGTTTTGTAATAGAACCCATGAGCCATTTAAACCCCCAGCCCAGTTTTTAAGGCTCAGCAGAATTCAGCCACCCATTATGTAAACCTGCTTCATCCATCCACCCATCATCTAAACCTGCTTCATCCATCCATCCATTATCTAAACCTGCTTCATCCATCCACCCATTATCTAAACCTGATTCATCCATCCACCCATTATCTAAACCTGCTTCATCCATCAACCCATTATCTAAGCCTGCTTCATCTGCTGTGGGCTATCCCAGCAGACACTGAGCCAAACACAAGGAGGCACCCTAGATGGGTCACCACACAGACAAACACATACTCTCACCTACTGGCAAGTGCAATCGGCCGAGCCTGTGTTTCTATGGACTGTGAGAGGCAAGTGAAGAAGCAAGAGAAAACCCCACACGCATGGAGGCAACCTGTTCCCATCAAGAGGCTAGCCATGTTGGGAGTGTGACCTGTGTTCTTCTTGCTGTGAGGCTACAGTGCTAATGACTGAGCCACAGAAATGGGGCCACAGGAGGTCACTGCTTTTGGAACTGTTACAGACAGTGCGCCTCCACTGATTTCCGAGAGGGGGATCCTTTCTGTTCCAGCTCCCTGTCTCTACAGCTACAGCAAAACACGGATAAAGAAAAACTACAGGGACATTCAGGATGTTCTAAACTAATAAATATACTACATCATTTGACCTTCATCTGTCTCCTTCCCTACAATTCATGCATACATTCCATCAAATCGCATGGGAAAAGACAGAAAGGAAGTGGAGGTGTGGCACATACAGGTGTCATTTACGATGTAGAATCAATACAATGGAAGGTCTCTTCAACCAGCTAGCAAAATGTGAGAGAGACGCCCCTCAGGCCCTGGGAGTGCACTGGAGAGACACCCTTCCAACGAACTGAGACTGAGGATCATTTTTCTAAAAAAACATTGAGAAAGTATTAGCGTTTTAGCCACACAAGGGCGCTATACACTATTGCAAGATACTTAGACCACCTGAGAAAATGGTGTTTAAACTTCTTTGTCTTTCTTGGTCAGTAAGTGATTGTTTGTTCAGAAAAGCACTATACAAATTATAATATGTGCAAAAACACATTAATTCAATAAAAGTATATTTGTAGAATATCTTGTGTTTTGATATCTAGTGAGATGGCTAGAGCAACAAAGATTTGTGTCCCAAACCTCTCAGTTCGGAGATGGCAAAGCCGACACAGTTTAACAGAAATAAGATCATAGCTTTGTGATCCACGGGAAATCCAGTGAAGGGCCTGCTCTACATCTGGAAGACTCATCTGGTGCCAAAGTGTACACTTAAACCGGGAGAGGAGGTCTACAAAAGGGGCTTTCTGAGATTTTCAGAAGGCCATAACTCTTTTTGGGGTGATTTGTCCTCTTCATTGAAGGACCTTATCTCTGGAGTGAGTGTTGGGAAACAGACCTGCTCAAATGCAAAGTGAGAGGGCATGAGTACAAGAACCCCGGAGTGGTGTTTGACAACAAGCTGACCCTCTCCGAGAACATTGCAGCGGTGAGTCGGGTGTGCAGATTTTTCCTGCATAACATCAGGAGAACACGACTGTGCGGATTCGCCCCTTCCTCACCACCTACTCCACGCAACTGCTAGTCCAAGCGAAGGTACTCTGCTGGATTACTGCAACTCCCTCCTTGCTGGCCTTCCAGCATCTTCAATCCGACCTTTGCAGCTCATCCAGAATGCTGCTGCTCGTCTGGTCTTCAACCTTCCCAGACGCACCCACGTCACTCCCCTCCTTGCCGACCTCCACTGGCTACCTGTCTCGGCTCGCATCAGATTCAAGACTTTGGTGCTTGCCTTCCAGGCTGTCAAGGGGATGGCTCCGTCCTATCTTCAGAAGCTCATTAGACCCTACACGCCTGCCCGTGCACTCCATTCCGCATCTTCAGCGCGCATGGTGCCCCCTCCTCTCCATGCCTGCACCTCCCGGTCACGTCTGCTGTCTGTTCTGGCTCCCCGCTGGTGGAATGACCTTCCCACGGTGGTCAGAACAGCAGATAGTCTGCCCACCTTCAAGAGCAGACTGAAGACTTACCTCTTCAGGATGCACCTCTCTTCTTCCCTCCCTAGCTCTCCTACGTAGCCATAGTTTTTGCTGTAGCTACCTTAGGGTTACTGTTTATTACTAATTGTTGTATCAGAGTTATTGTTTACTAATTGTTTCTTATTTTTTTCCCTCAACAGGTCATCCATAGGGTTCAGTCCTTTCTAACCCTACTGGCACTTGAGACTCCTACCCTTCACTAGCACTTTGATAACCTTGTCCCCAAAGAAATGCACTTTGTGTTGTAAGTGGCTCTGGATAAGAGCGTCTGCCAAACGCCTGTAATGTAATGTAATGTAATGAGCAGAGAATGTATGGAACCAGCAGGTAGCTCCCGATGTGAGGCAAGACTGTCCTCATTTTCAATGGCTTGAAATTTCCAAATAAATGTAATAGTCACTGAACAAAAATTTTGACTTTTTCTCAGTCAAATAAAACATCCTGTTTGACTATGCTATAGATAAAGCAGCATAATTTTCATGGAATGATAGCTCACGCTGTATTGGGCCCATGATTCACGGTAACATCAGCCATGTTTTTAACAGATTTTGTCATTCCTACCATTCCAGACTGTCATGGCTGTTTGGGGACAATGGCTGCGTTTGCCAACATGGGATGGCTTGATTGGGATTCTGTACAGGCTGTTAAGGGGAATTAAATATATATTCATTAGCATGTCAGACTAGGTTTGGCATAACTGCATGTCTGGCCAAAGATTGGGACAAGCCTCTAATTGAACAATGGAATTTGCAGATATTACAGTTTTTTAAGATTGCTTTAGCACGATTTTGAAAACAGGGCTCATTTTGTCAAAACACTACAAACAATACATACAACCACACACAAAAATAGAAGACAACCTCAGATCTTTTGCAAAATAGAACACTTCATTCAAAACTATACAATAATTTATAAAAACCCAACTTTGTCACCATGTGGCACACACATGGTTGATACAATCTGATTCTGTTTGAACCAGTTACACACTGCTAAAACACTTTTAACATTTATACTTTTCGAATGATATAGTCTGGGTTTGATTTTTTCAGAGATATTGTTAAAGCACATGAATAAATTGACCAAACACAACACACAAGACCAGTACTAAACACTGATGAAAATATTTATTTCTCTCCACATTGTAAAATCAGTCAATACATCCATGCATTTCCAAAGGTTACATATTGCACTGAAAATCTGAACAGAACTTATTCTAAATATAATATAATACATAAATACACCAAAAACATTTGTGGATACAAAAAAAACATGATTGAAAAAAAAATCTGGCCATAGCACTTTGTCCACATCACAAGCTATGTCCTTCCTCACAAGACAGCAAGGGAAAAATCTTCTTGAATGGCAAATCCATCCTTGCACAGACCCTGCATAAATTTGGTTGCAGGCCTCCACCATGGTTTGAATGAGGGGTATCCTGACATAGGGCTGGAGATTGTAAACCTTCAACCTCCATACCAAAAAAAACTCCTCAATGGGGTTAAGGAGGGGAGAGTATGGTGGGAGGTATTGGAGTGAAAATTGTGGATGCTGGTGAAACCAGTTTATGACCAGAGCAGATCGGTGGAAAGATACATTGTCCCAGAGGACAATGCAACTCATCTGCTCTGCATCCCTTTGGTCTTCTGCTGTGACAATGCGTAGTCTAGTCCAGTGTAGTGTGTCTAACGTAGAGAAGTGTGTTTAGTGGTTTGCAAAACACTGTGTGGAGTGTTTTGCAAAAAGTGTGAGGCTGAGAATGTGTTTAGAGTTTTGGAGACTTGAGCTGAGGTTCTGCTCTCTGAGTGTCAGTTTCAGTAATTGTGCTTTATGTGTCATTTTAGCGTGTGAGAATTTGAAAAAAATGGTAAACACAACTGTTTGAATGGAGTTCAGATATTTGATCTGTGATCTTTGTCAATCCATCCACCCCCCTCTACAGTGGGATCTCCCTACTGTGCTGGATACATTTTTAAGAAAAAGTCTGTTTTTTTTTTATTGAATATGCCCCTACAGTGACAAAGTGAGTTTGATTGAATGCCACCCTTTAGGCACGATAATAACCCCAAACATTCTGCAAACACTTCACTCTCACCTGGAGGGTATGTACATTCACTTCCCCTTACCATCAACCTGACTTACCCAGCTATATGAAAATGTCTCCAGGTGTCCCAATGGTGGAGCTATGATCAATGTGGACAGATTTAACAGGTCATCATTTTTTTTATTTGGAGACACATAACTAATTATGTTGGATGCCTCTCCTCATGAAAAATGAAAAAGCCTCTTTGACCAGAATGGATTTTCCACCATTTTGAATTCTGTGATAAACCTTAATACATATCTCCTGCTAGACAGTTTGGCTGATTTGGACCAATTGGCCAGTTTTGGTATACAGCACCTTTATATTAATACTGTTAAATGTCGCTTTGCTTATCTACAAAGTAAAAAAAAAACTGGCCTCTAAACTTTGAGGGGTCTTTATTGAAATAATGATATCTAACTGAATATGATGTAACACTGAAAGCTATGTGAAATTAACTGGCTTCTATAGGACATGAGGCATCTACAGGATATGAGACATCTATAGGGCATGCTGCATCTATAAGACATGAGGCATCTACAGGATATGAGGCATCTGTAGGGCACGAGGCATCTATAAGACATGAGGTATCTACAGGGCATGAGGCAAATTTTGGTGTAAATTCATCAGACTGCTGCAATGGAAAATAAATGACTCCTGAGACAAGTGCTGGTTAAAGATCCAAGTGAAGTGCATATGAAAAATGTAAGCACTGAAAAAGGCAGCCCCTATCAGGGAGTCAGGGCACAGCCACATAATGTAGAGACCCCTTAACTCCAGCTTTAGCCTATATTGTGCCTGTGTTTTTTTCAATGCTATGTCTTTTTTTGCTTGTTTGTTTGTTTGTTTGTTTGTTTGTTTGTTTGTGTGTTTTTTTTTTTTTTTACAAATAAGAATTTATTATAAATAAGCAAGGATTTTTCAGGCTGGTCTGTGGCTTTTGCACAGTACTGTAGTTAAATAGTTCTCAATAAGCATTACTTATACTGTATATGAATATTTATGCATCAAAATAAATCCGCCCTGGGATGACATTGTAAATATCACACATACAGTTGTGCCTTTTTGTTACTGTTATGTGATCATGTGTCAGACCCTATCCTAGTGTTATCACACCCACCAAGAATAAATGGCTGGAGTGCATAAAGCCCAGATACTAAGACAAAATATAATGTGATTGTAAGTTAGCACAAGCAGCTTAGCACCTTCACATTCCTTGTACACAGATGTTATTGGTATGTTGAGCTCAAAACAAATGGTCAGATTTGGCAGAATTTAGTTTTGGTTTGTGCACCGTCATAATTGAAATCGGTCTAGGAATCCATTCTGAATGATGAATCAGAATTTCACCAAAATTATAAATGGTTTTAGCATCAGAATAAATTCCATCAATCTTTTTTTGTTTTTTACCCTTCCTGATTTTTTTCTGAGATCAGGAAAAGAAACAGGAATACTGCACTCAGGCTTTCCCTGTAATTTTGACTGTAAGGCCGAACAGGAACTGCTACTCACAATATGACCTATTGTTCTTCATTTTAGTATTTAATACATGAGTTTATTAATTCTAATTTATTCTCAATAAGTAATATATTCTCCTTGATGTACTTGTAGTTTACATAAGGTGTGATTCAGACAAAAACATACAGCTACTCTTTTTATAGGAGCATTACTTACCAATGGCAGGTAGCATTAAAAAAAATATATGCAGTAACAGTTTGTTTTCAGTTATAATGCTGCTGACGGGGACAGCTTCGGTAGGTATTCAACAACAGGGAGCGCTGGAATTTCTGTGGTTTTTAATGACTGTTTTGCTCACCTGTGAGTTTAAAAATTCTGGCGCCTTTTGTGATTAGTCCTTGTCTGTCTGGTTACCAAGCTGACGTCGGTTTGGCGCCGACAGATGGCGCCCCATGACAACACCATTTGTGGTGAGCTAAACAGAATTAAAGGCCTGGGAGGTTTAAAAAGTAAATTTTGCTCTTTGATCTGATTAAAATTCCAAACAACCATTTCGAAACTAATGCTCCAACATCCATATCTTAAATTATACGCTTGTACGTATAAGGTATACGTTTCACAAACGTGACGAACAGGAACGTATCTGAGGTAGGCATGGGTTGGATGCTGATCGTTCACATACATGTAAAGGTTTTGATAAAGAAATACTTTGTACACTATATGAATGTGATTGGAACAATACATCTCTGATATGCTAATATGCGATTCCTATGTAAAAGTAGATTTAAATCAGTTGAGTTGATTCATGTCCAGAGGATCATATCGAGCCGGTGGAACTGCTCCATAACAACTGTTCATTGGCTACTGCACTCCAACCATTTCTGCCTCTTCACGTGACACTGGATAAATGCCCGCCCGCCTGCATCTCTGGCACCAGACAATCAGGGGTCTTGCTTGGAGAAGCCGCGGCTATTTCAGTTGATAGAAAAGAGGATGCGATGGAACCGGCGGAACGACCTTAACCGAGTTTGTCAAATTAAATGTTTCGGCCAACAACTATTTGTATCATTCCGTTAGACGAGGGACGCTGAGGCTCCCATCATTTTTTAAACTTTTGAAGGCTATTAGTTACTATGACCGGAGTTTTTGACAGTCTTGCGACAGATATGCATTCGGACCAAATTACCTCTAACTCTTATCACAGCTTACACAAATCGCAGGAATCTCCAACTTTACCTGTATCGACTGCGACGGACAGTAGCTACTACAACAACCAACAGCCTGGACATTGCACAGGGTCATCTTGTGGACAGATCGGTTCCTATCAGTATCACTCGGGTAGTATGACAAATTTCCAGTATAACAGCAAACCTTACGACCTCGGTTTCAATACTGCTTACGGCACATATGGATCATATGTTTCCAGTTCGTCGCCAGCACCAATGGATGCAGGTAACAGTGGGTCAAATATACTCACAGAAACTGTAGCCTATTTTCATGAATTGTTGTAAGTGTTTGTGCCGGAGCAGGTATATTTCCCTAAAACCTTTTACTTGTTTGTATGAAATATCTGTCATTTGTCAGGAGCTACATGAGACAGTATTGGGTTATTCACAGAGTTTGTGAAGTACCCTTTACATGTATGAATGTTCCGTAGCCTATATCATGTATACTTTCACGTTCATCTTACAGAGAAAGAAGAAAGTGAACCTGAAATCCGGATGGTCAATGGCAAGCCAAAAAAAGTCCGGAAACCTCGAACGATTTACTCCAGCTTTCAACTGGCAGCTCTTCAGAGACGATTCCAGAAGACACAGTATTTGGCTTTGCCCGAAAGAGCCGAGCTGGCGGCTTCCCTCGGTGTCACACAAACCCAGGTATGCGCTCAAAACCCGTTTTATGTGTTTAACCGTGTCTGCTGGGACTGATTTTGACTGCAGTCGCCCAACTGCCCCCAACACCCCATTCAAACAAACTTTCATTTCTGGGCCTGCAGATTACCGAATCAAAATAAACCGCTTTTGGTGACGAATAACTAATATCTATTGTTAATGTTGTCATTGTCAATATTGTACATTGTCAAAAACGAATATGACTGTAAATACTAGTAACGTGAATGACAAGTTTTGGTGGCATTTTTCTCCCCTTGATAATTTTGGGCCAACAGTACTTCGGAGGTTCTTGTAAATTGCTGTGCTCTAATTTTGTAATGTTATTTTATAATTTACAGGTGAAAATATGGTTTCAGAACCGTCGTTCAAAGTTCAAGAAGTTGTGGAAAAGTGGAGAAATTCCTCCTGACCAACATGTGGCCCCCAGCGAGTCGCCACCCTGCAGCTCCCCGCCAGTACCAGTCGCTTGGGACTTTCCTCAGAGTCAAAGAATGAGTAACTTAAACGTGAGCCTGCCTCAGACCGACAGTCCCCCTAACACGGGCGCCCCTTCGTTTTTAGCGAACTACTCATGGTACTCCTCAACGAACTCTGCGACACATCTACAGCCGAACCCGCTACTACAGCCCCACCACAGCGTACCAGTGAGCGCCGGACCAATATTCTAATCCTGATCGCACTTCTTCCGAGGGCGCAAGTGCGGGAAGTTGACTATGAGTGAACTGCTTTCTCCAGGAGGATGTCAAATATGTGAACTAGTTTAAGGAAAAAAAACTAGGAACGTGCAGCTACGGTAAACGCGATGCCAGTTTTCTGCCTAATTTTTTGACAGCCATTTTTATGTAAAATGGTATGCAGGTGTCATGTAAATAGTTCCAGAGAATCGATACATGTTATATTATTTTTTGTATTTATTTATTTGTTCAGGGGATACAAATACGGGCAAGGTACAGTTTTAAATATCACTAATATCCAAAGGAAACGTATTTTAAGACCAGCAATTTACGAATGGATATTTTCCTTGATATCTCCAAGTAATTTGTTTAAAGGAGAACCTTAGCAAATAAACATGTAGCACACTTTTAAAATGGACAGGTGCCTTTTGGAAATGACCTCAATTTTAACCTACATGTCTTAAATGTACCTGAAATGTTGTTTTTTTCATGGTCAATACATACGTTTAGATTTGTTATGTATATAAGGTGAGTTGTACCGATTAGAGTTTTTGTATTTCATTTGAGAATATTTTTAAACCCACAAAGTATTGCTTTGATTTTCGGCCATTATTCAGGTGGAATTTTCCATCTTATGTTGAACTGAAGGAGTAAACGCGTTTAAACCTGTGAGCTGCTGATTACTGTTTCATTCTTATTGTATAGCGTTTTTAGAAAAGTATTGTCTTTATTTATTATGAAATTTACATTTGCAGTGTTGAATTAATATATGTAAAATATTTAAATAAAAACATGTTCATGGTGGGTAAAGCATTTAGCTCTCTTAACAGTACACATCAACTCAGACATATCTAATGTGGCAAGTTCGCTACGGCTACGCATTTCCTGCATATTTCATGTTTGTTCGTCAACAATGACACTTGATCACTGTAAGAAAGGATTTTACCTCTCAATTAGCCTTGATCTCCCCCAAGATTTTTTTAGTTTGTTTCCTTTTAATAAATCGAGGAGCCCCCGTCTTTTGACGCACTGGTGCCAGATGAATTTCCTTCTGTGATTCTTCTGTAGGCCCTACCGAAAAAGGACATTTTCTCAGAATGCAGTAGGAGCAATCACAAAGGATGTCTTCAGTTCAAATAGCAGCAAAGACTGCTGTTGCCTTGATCTGGGACAATCTTTGTAGGCATGTGAACTGCCAACACGTAAAGCAGTCACAAATAATGGTGTGCTTAGTTTATTTCATAAAATAGTACGAACATATTTTACTATCTTGATATAAAGGTTAAAAGAAAGATTTTTTTATAGAGTAAGGTTTGGAGTTTTTTAAAACATGATGATAAACAGGACAGTTTATAAAGCGCCCAAGGCGTAGAAAGAGAAGAGGTAGTGGAAGGCTGTTCTCCGTCATGGCATGCGAGAGAAGAGGAGAGCGCTCGGCTGGGCTCAGTCAGGCGGACTCTCCGGAGTCGCTGCGCCTTCTCCACTTTTTTATTAACTCTGTTTCAACAAAGAAGAGCTGAAAATCGCCCCAAGCAAACTCTCATGGAAAAGAAATTATCACAATTACCAGTGGCATGACATTACACGACGCCCCTGTGAATGCTGCTGTCGCAGAGGTTTCATGCTGACGAATGTTCTCTCAAAATTTATTCCAAGGCATACTGAGACAGGAAACTGGATTCATTGACAAACTGAAACAGGATACTATGAAATCTACGTATATTTCAAATAATAAACACAGAAATATGGACGCCGTGTTTCGTTCAGTATATAACACTGATATCCTAATCTATAACCCTGATATTTCTTTCAGACAAAAGTCGTGGGATTCAATGAATGTGACTGCTACATGCTGCAATTAAAAAAGCTCGATAAAATTCGACAAAACGCTCGTTGAAATCATAATGGTTTATTTTGACAGATGGAATCATAAAACAGTCGCTTTTCAATAATTCTAGGAAATGGTTGGTGAGAGGTTCCAGAAGAAATCAGAATTGCGCAGGATTTCTAGTAAAAAAGAGTGTTCGTTTGTTTAATTCACTGCGTGCACAGCACGAAATAGCGATGCTTTCTATTCACTTTTCTTATTTTTGACTGATGTGGCCAAAACCGGTAATGAAGTGGGATCATCTCACATATTAAACATAATTTTCCGGTTATTGCCGCACTGCAAGCCACAACATTTTCACCTGAAGTTGTGACAGCGCTGATCTTAACAGGTCGACCTCTTCGGGAAGCTCCGATATGAAATAAGCCACTGAATCGTGAAACAGAATGTCAAACAACAAATATTAAACTATGAACTCACCGCTTCAGCCTAAATGCTTAGCCTCACACAGAGTCTCTATTGCATACAGATGACAGACTGAGAGAAGCATGCGTGCGCAATTCACAAAAAGTCTTAGTTTCAATAAAGCGCCATTTGCTATGTCGATTCTCCATAGAGACATTTGGATGGAATGCGTAATTTTATATGTGAACAGAGCTGAAAGCCTCCCCTCAAAGCGTGTGCCTGCTCATATGTTCCGGAACCGTTTCCAGACGACAGAGCGCTTCAGATGTGTGTGGTTTTAATAAATGTATTACCAAAGAAAAATCTTCCATCCCACTCATTTATTTATAGCAACACTTTTTAGCGTATCAAACTAAGGACAATTGAGCAATAAAATAATAAGCACAATACATTTAATATTACATAGTGGGAAACAGACCAATGAGAATTTGTTGTTCTGTTCACAAATAAAAATGCACAAAATATTCAATTAATACAATACATTTGATTAATCTGCGTTAGACAGTGAAATGTTTGTATCTGTCCCCTTTGACAGATTAGCTGTGATGCGGGATTAGACACTTCCGGAATCCTGTTGACAACTTGAAAAATGCCATACCCCTCTCCCTAATTTATACTGTGATCTGTAATTTTACCCACATTTGCACTAGTTTGAGCATTCTGGCTTTCCGATCTGAAAGCCTGCAATTACTATATAATTCTTCGCAATTTTAGATGTCCTAATATGGACTGTAATTTTGCGCAAGACAATTTCCAGCTATTTCAAGCATCAACATTGTCAAAGTTGTATGTACATAATAAATGGGAATATCAATGCATAGTTTTTAGCATAACATCTTGACTCCTCGATAATTATATCCGTTTGGAGCCTACGCAGAATTAGCCTGAATTGCATGGTAACTGCTGCTTTAAATTTTAAAAAATTACTCATAATTTTCCCAAAGATTACCAAGATCTCGAGTGCACAATGTCATCAGTGTAATGAAGAGTAAACATTTATGCTAATAATGTGCAATTTTTTCCATCAGATATAAAAAGCGCCAATATAGCTGAAATGTTCAGTCATATTGTGAACAGTGCTGTTCTAACACTTAGCGCTGCGTGTGAAACAGTTTGTAGGAATGAAGCGCTCTGTCCTACTAAGCTTCGGGATCTTAGTTTTCTTAAACGTCTTCATAAAACAGTCTAGTTGTGATTCCCGGGTAGGAGATACTCATCTTGGCTGACTTATAGAAACTCAGGTAAGGACACAGCTTCCTATTTTACTTGCAATGCAAAGCATCTGACCAGTTTCAAGTTAGTGCAGGTAGTGTGTAGGTATGACGGCATGGATATTGATTATGTATGCATTTATTAACAAATAAATGAATCAATATTGAAATACATCCTTATTTAATTGACTATGGAATTTATTTTTCTTGGCATGTGACTGCGATAAAGCGGCGCGGAGGACAAGTATATTGGACATGTATGATTTATAAGATCATAAAAGATACTGCATTTGATAATTTGTTATTAACCTGTCTGTTGATTGATACAACATTCTTCATGTTCCAACGTCAGAAAATGACCAGGAAACACTTGAAAATTCTTATTTGTTCGTTTCAAAGATTAGTCTAAAGGCGGATTATAATATAGACAGCATAGTTTTAACTAAAATATTACAAATAAGTGTAAGCACCAACTTGCTAAATACAAGGATCACAACTATTTAACAGTATCATTTCTTTACAACTAAAATCTACCTTACCGTTAAATTATCGTATTGAGAAAACTACTGATGCTCTAATAAGAAATTATAATTTCAGATGACTACTCGGCAATTATGCGGAAGATGCTAGCAGTTCTCTTTGATTCTGGAAGAAAGGATTTTCTATGGAATAAAGATGGGAGTAGGGGGTAAGAAAAAATGCTCTTGTGCCGTAATTTTGGCTGCGTTGCCTTCATTACTCTAACATTGTGCCATTGCTAATTTTGAACTCTCTTCCTATTGACAATCCCCCCGCATACACCTGCAAGCAATTTGCCGGAGCTTAAATATAAGAGAACGGCGGAGAGATGGCAGCTCACCTATTTTACTGCTTTTTTTTTCAATGCGCAGCAAATTTGTCTTTCAGTGTGCTATCTCTTTTGTTAATGCAAAAAGATTCCCTGTGCGAAAAAAATGTTCATAATTACCCCAGAGATGGGAAACTGCATTAGAATAAATAAACCCGAAATGACTGTAATTACGTTGTGTATGATGGGCTCGGCTTGTAATCAGGAGGAGAATACAGTGAAATAACGCTGACCCTCCCGGGTGCGCAGCTGCACGCGCACTTTGGAGTCTTTCAGAGCGAAAAAGAGAGAGATGTAATTTGTTTTTTTTTTCTGTTAAGAGCCGCGTGCTACCTATTTTAAAAAAAAGTTAAATTAGTTTTTTTTATTTACAGGTAAATCCTAAAATTTAGCTCATTTTTAAAAGCACTAATGAAAACCTTTGAAATAAGTTCTCAACTTTGAAGAATTATCTCCATTCAAATGCAGAGAAAGTAACGTTTTGTCAGATTCAAATAATAATTACTTGATTAAATATCAGAAATATATTAATATTTCATTGATCAGTGCAAAACGACCCATGCAGTGATACGCGCCGGAGAGTTTTTTAGACCTTTTCCGAAAAGTCTTTTCTTATACAGAAATACATGCGATAATACAAATATAATACATTCCTCTTGTCATACCGTTTATGATAATATGTCACAATACCAACAGCTTCTTTGACCATCAAATATAGTATTTATGTTATTTTCAGGCTATAGGCTTAACATGTTTCGGTTTTAACATATTTTTCTTCAACTACATATACATCAAATGATTGTGAAATGAAGGCAGTAAAGTAGTTGCCTTTATTCATTTGTGAGGCTGTGTAGAAGGACAGGCAAAGCGTGGCTGGTACTATTACTATCAACAACTATTTTTATTTTTATTATTATTATTATTGTTATACAAATTAAGATAGCCTAATTTTGTCCATTATATACGGTGTATCATTTAATATACAAAACAAAGAGGTTAGTGTCGATTTTAACCGTTCATTGTTTTTTTCTGTTTACGCCTAGGACTTTTTTCTATATTTTGGGAGCAGAACTCAGCCTATTTGAAGTCAGAGGGTAATTTGTGGCCTGAAGTTAATCACGGTGAATGCTATCGTTTTTCTTAAGAACATGTTATTACGTTTCCTGTTCTGACCCATGCGAGTTAAAAAAAAAATGATTTGGGCCACACAAGTTGCGTGTCACAACTGGTCAAAGTAATTACTTGAAGACAGAAATCCTTTTTGTAGTCTACACACCAAAAAATCCACCAAGGAGCAGAACGTTTTACTAGTCATTGTTTGTAGATATAAATCAGGTTTGTATTGTCAAAGATAGATGTATCAGCGCCAAAAGTTTAAATAAATATTGAATATCGGAAACTTAGGCGCGATTTTAGAAAATACGACGGAACTATGAAACTTCCAGTTTCCTTTAACCAAGCTTTTTTGAACGACGGAACATTTCCTATGATTGAGGGATGTGCCTTAGAAAAGCGTGCATTAGGTCACAAACTCAAGCAGAAATGTTCTGAAACAGTCAAGCCACACATGATGAGTACTATGGAAATCGTTATGTAATACAAGACATAAGTCATGTATTTGGAAAAAATGATCGATTTCTGAGGACAATGGACCCTTTTTCACTTAAACAGTTTTAAGCGTTGGGCATGTAACAACCTTTGTAAGGCAATGTAGGCCTAGGTACTTCATGAATAATTAACATTTGCAAACATACATTATATTTGCTCTTTATGTTCGCCAGTCCTTGAGACTCCTTGTGGAAAAGCGCAGTTAAACAATTTCAGTTAAAATAATACGCTTTTTGAATGCCTTTTTCAATGTTTTGATCTATACACTCCCCCCACACACACGCGCACGCACGCATACAATTCACAGCCTTTTCTTGTAGCACCTGCTTCTACACCAATTATACACTTAACACACACCAGCTCTTGCTCTGCTGTACAGCTGTAAAAACGGGCTTTCTTTTCATGGAAACACAGAAATTAACTTAAATCGGCAAAAGGAAAATGAAACAAAATAAGTAGTGTACATTGTAGGAATTAAGGAACTGCCATACAATAAAATCTATGCGATCTTACACAACTCTGTGTAAATGGATCCGATACACACGCGTATGCAAAGGCCTATACATGTTCATGAGTTAATAATAATGATTGCAGTCTATATTCCAAGGTTAAATGCCGAGACGTTTATTACCAAAATGAATTTGTACCCATTCGACTTACAATTTTATTTAGCATTTAAATGAAAGTTTGTACATGCCCGGGTATAAGCATGTAGCCTGAGTACGCTGAAAAACATAAAATAAAATAAAAATAAATAAATAATAAATAAATAAAATAACAGCAAGGAAATTATGGTACTTTGGCATACTCGCTTGACTGAATTCGCAAATTACACTTGTAAAGAACGGTAACACTTTCGGTAGTGTCATTTAAAAATCATAATTTTACTGTCTTAGAACTTTACACAGTATGTACAAACAATGTGATAATACAAAGAAATAAATTAGCCATTATAAACTGAAGTTTGCCATGTATAACGTTTAACAGTTTCAAATAAAACAATACATTAATATTCATTAAGTATCATTTTCTTTCACAAAGCCTTGAGTGAACACTCACAAAGACAAAAAGCTGAGTACACCTCATAGTCTTACATGTTTATACATCATCCTGGACACATTGCACGTCCGTGTTTCAGAGACACTTGCTGTCCAGATCGCTAAGCTTTCCAAAATGCTCTTTAAAGCAACAACACTTCATTTTCATCAAGGATATTAAATGTTTGCTTATACCAGGGCTTTGCTGCTGTAATTCAACATCCGTTGATAGCTTTTATCAAATGTTGAATCGGAGTAGGCTACTTGCCTCCAGCTACTCGCATTTTCTTTGTTTATTAGTCCGTCACCGTAAAGCTCATTTTTTAAATGATAAAAACATACAAAAGTTTGGACATCAAATTTAAATGATCAAACACATGGAACAACGTCACGTTTGTGACCAATACTTTGAGATTATGGGCGCGGAGGTGTTTGGTGTGTTTCGCATTTCATGTTTGACACCGCATTTTAGGTATCGTCGCATCTTCATGTATTTTAATAAATATAAATGTATAAAGAGCAGTGTTTACTTTTAGACTATGCAATGAAATTTTTCAGCATTTCAAACAGTGCTGATAATTCTACCCTATTACAACCAAAATAAATCCCAATGTCCACATAAGTATTCACTCGCTATTTTGTTTCTGTTTCTGTTTTTTTTTTTTTTTTTTTTTTTGAACACAAGAAGTCACAGTCACATGTGCAACAGCAGCTTAAATGACGGTAATTTCATTTTCATCTCCCTCTGTTTCCTCCTGTCATGGACACAAAAAGACATTCTTCATGCCATCCCCCGCAGATGGGAGCCGCTCAGCTTCTCTGTTTCCAGGCTGTTCTGAGCGCTCCGTTCGTGTGAGGAGGCCGATGCGTCAGCTGTCAGCTTTGGGGAAATGCTCCACATCACATCTGCGCTCAGCTAAGAGCGGCCAGGCCACACAGGGCCACATTGAGTGGATGGGCAATGAGCCCCTGATCCGGCCCATCCACGACTGGGGCGGGGGAGGGGGGGAGGTGGGTGGGGGGGCGGGGTTAACAGTTTCTGTTCACATGAGTTGCGGTTGCTGCATAGCTTCTTGATGCGCTGTGGGATACCAAGAGGTGTAACTGGGGATGTAAGAGCCCGGAGTGGCTGCCGAGGTTTTCACTGTGGATGGAGTGTTCCAAACGGGAGCAACAGAGGGCGAGCCGGCGGACAGTCCCCGTCCACTGGCAAGAGCGCTTGTGTCAATTGTCCCTCCGCCTTGCTTCATTAATTTTTTGAACTTTGATCGTTTGTTTTGAAACCAAATCTTTACCTGAAAAAGACAGATAAGTCAAACAGGTCAGATCAAAAATTACACTGATCAAATAGGTTACTAATTAAGCTTAGTCTAGAAAACTGTATTGACGAAAATAATGATCAATATATTATTATTATTATTATTATTATTATTATTATTATAAATATTCATTTGTATATATTGATTAATGTGATGCGGGAAAACTACTTTTAAATAAACTGCAGAAAAAAAATACCGCCAAGTTACTACTCAGTGCTCTTTGAATCATAGGATAAGCTTTACACAAATAGAAATAAAATATATTGGGACAATCTGCAGTGCAAGTAAACTGTAATTAAAGTGGGAAAACTGCGATCATTTTGCCGATAGAAAGTGAACTTGCCTGCGTTTGTGTGAGACCCAGTGAGGCAGCGAGTTCGGCTCTCTCCGGCAAAGCCAGGTACTGCGTTTGCTGAAACCGTCTGTTTAGAGCCTGAAGTTGCAAACTCGAATATATAGTCCTGGGTTTGCGAATCTTTTTTCCTTTTCCATTAAAGCGGACCTCGCCCCCTTCCACAACTGTGTTTTTCTCTGTCTCTGGTGCTACAGAAATCAATTAAAAATCACAAAACATAAGAACTGCGAATTTCACAGATGTTTCAACATAACAGAAAGTATAAGAAAAAACGGTACAAGTGAAAGTTCTAAACTTGCACCTTAATAATAATAATAATAACCACTAACTGCATGGTTTATACCATTACTCAATAAATAATTATCAAGAAAAATAAAAAATGAAAAAGGTCTGGGTTAACTTTTCATACCAACATTCCCTATTCAATTACTGCATAAACGGTCCTACAACTTTAGCAATAGAATATCAAGATTCTACGGTAATAAATGAAAGGTTTCTTACCTGCTTCCTCTAGCCGTGTCTGTGTGAGTGTGGAACTGCTTTGATAGGACTGTACGGTACTAATATACGGACTTGAGGAATGGCTACCGACAGAGTTTACATATGGGTAACCCAGAGATCTAGGGAAAGAGGAGGCTGCACTATACGAGCTGTCGTGCTGAGTCTGGCTAGAAGAATGTAAACAGTGCATGGAATAGTGTCCATGAGACATCGAGGTAGGCGACATTTGTTGACTTGTTGGCCCGAATTCCATAAACACGGTCTTCCCTGAGACGGGGCTATTAAGACTCTCTGGCATTGTAGTCATTGTCATCTCTTCTAGCTGATCCCTTCTCTTCCTTTTTGTTTTCTTCAATGATTTCAGTGAAGGATGGATCCCAATTTAAGCTGACCTGATTTTTTTCACTTTCCATTCATAAGAAAATATAGTTTGTCTCTGTGAAAAGTCTAAGCATGATGCTGTGGATCTAACCAAACTCGCCTCAAAGGTTTGAATCGGTGATTTATGAATATTCATCAAAACCGGGTGCTGATTGGTCCACTCGTACCAAACGAGGCTCCGATTGGTGATTCTTGGGTTGGATCCGGAGGACCTGCGGAACTCAAGAACAGCACCAATGCTTGAAAGCCAGATTTGAGATTTCTCGAGGCAAAATGCGCAATATTCGAACGTCTGAAGGACAACAAGTAAACTGGATTTTATTTGTCAAAAACATGTCTCATATAAAGACAATACATTTCGTAACATTTATGGCAAGTCCAATCAAATCATGAAGTTACATATTCGGCTTCAAATTGGGTATGGATCACATTTCTATGAAATTCATATATATTTACGATTTTGTTTTTTTTTATTACAGCATGCAGAGCAATGCTGACATAAGGGAATTGGACCTGCTTGTATCTGTACAATAATACATAGTCTAATTACTTAACTGTGCTTTTAGCACGGGGTTACATGCATCATATAACATGCAGATAGCTGAATAACCAGTTCTTAAACAAGTAGATACGTGGGTGACATACCACGAAATCCTGCACCAACATTTTTATCATTATTATTATTATTATTAGTAGTAGAAGTAGTAATAACAATAACAATTTTAATTTTAATCTGATGATTACGAAAAGGCCTATACAGTCAAGCTGAAAGTCCCCCAGTTAAGCCTGTCAGTGCTGTATTACTGGTTTTTAAGACCATTTCAGCTTTTTTTTTTAAACAAAACTTTACTTAACTGGGTCTGTAGGCCTGTTGCACCCGAGACTATTAAAAATAGAAACAACAATATTTCACTCGAAATTAGACCAGGGAAAGACACGCTTTACCCACCCAAAAACAGAAGATAATGAGTGTATAATATGCATGATTTAAAAATTATAACGGAATAATGTGCAGTTTACGAATGGCAGCATTCATATGACAGCAAAACAACAAACCAGGTCAGTAATAACTGTGATAAAACGCAGACCGATTATTTAATATTTTGTTAACTGGGTGTCGTTGTGAGAGTTAATATGGGTAACTTTTCATTTAATTAAATACTGGTCTCGAGAGCCCTGATCTGCAGCTGAAGACAGTCATATTAGCATAACATTGATGGCTAATTTTCATTCGCATAATTAGCCATATACTTAACACTTCCAGCGACACGCTGTCTTCATTCACCTGTAGGCAGCGAGAGGGCATGGGCCCAGCTGCCCTTTTTGGAATATTTCAGAGTGTGCAAGACAGTTCAAGAACACATGTCAACAACGCGGGTTAAAGTGGATCATAAAAAATATAATCAACCTTTTCAATATTGAATTTTGATTAACACTGAAAGCCATTGTTAAGTCATTATTTTACATTTTAATATTTTGGCTGAAGCTTTTTATTCAAAGCGACTTACAAGTGCATATTTTAAACAACAGAAGAGCAATATCATCAAAATCCTAGAGATTTAAAATGGCGTGTGCAGTGCTACGGTAATAAAAGATACACATATTGATAGCTGTTGCAATTGCCTGTGGAGAGAAAGGGGTTTCGCTCATGACTCTTACGTTTTATACAAGATAGTTTTCCCAAGTGGCGGTTACAAGTGAACATTGAAACTGACTCATTTTAATCTACATTCTTGTAAATTTCACCATGTTAAGTTATTACAATTTAGATACAATTATGGGCGTCATTTATGCTGGGGAAATGTCCCCACCACTTTCTGTCGTGGCCCATTTCGTCCCCACCACTTTTTGAAAGCGTTTAGTTTGTTGAGCCCGTCGTTGTCCCCAGCACTGTTCAAAACAAACTGATGCCCATGGTTACAATTATTGTCGTAATACATTTTATTATAAAATGTAAAGCTCATCATTGATCACTGCAATGATTGCTAAAGTCTCCCACTGAAGCCAGGGACACTCGCAAACTACCATCAGGAAGTAATGTTCACTTACATGACCATCATAACTTCGCTCTAAATATGATGTGTCCATAGAGTTCTATACTGTGGTCTTGTGTACAACGCTTTATTGCAATAATACAAATATGACCATAATGAGAGTACAAAATTGGATAATTTATAATTAATTCAAAGGTTCAAATAGCTAAAAAACAAAATGCAGGGCCAGCGAGGTGACAGGACTAATAATCTCACTCGCTTCTATCTATACTCATGGCTATGTTAATGGTCTAAAATTGATTTTCCAAGGAACATTGTGATACGACAAAGCGCACACAAAATGTATTTATTTGCCAATAATAATGTAGAAAATGGGAAATAAGCACTGCCTATTAAATTCGGACTAGATACGCTATACATAGATCATGCGTTCTAAATGACATAACCTTACAATAATTTGCACTACAGACGTCTCGTTACCACAGCAGTTGGTAAATCATTCAGTTGTAATACAATTATTCCATGATAATCTTATGATGCCAACAGACATAGAGAAATAATGCAGCACTAATTGTGGATGATGTTATTTGCTCAATAAAATCTTGTATCTCAATAAAAACCACGACGTCATGGCTGAAACACAGGCTACTTGTTTTATTTACGAGTATTTACGGTAATTTTACGACACTCAAATGTCTAAGAATGTAGTTGCATTCAGTATACAAAATCTACTCAAACATGCAAGTAGGCTAGAGAGAAATGAACAAAATATGATACATTGAATCTAAATATAAACATGGGGATTTGTTTAAATTTTAAGTACAAATATTCCGAACATTATCATTTCATTGCGTTCTATCAATCTAATTAATATGCTATTTTTTAAGTATACCTACAAAAATCCGTTAAATCTAGTGTACTCTAAATTAGAGTATCCAGATTAGTTTGGACAATAAGTGTAAAATGCACCCGCAATCAAATGTAAATAAAAAAACGTATCGTTAAAAGCAGGAAAAGAGTCTGGCTTTTAGTAGCATGGAGGGGAAAAGACCGTACCATTGCTCGTGCCCTCCCAAGAGTGGAGATAACGCCGTGCGCATCCCGGCCCGAGGTTTGTTTTCCTCCGTCTGTTCCTGTCGCATAACCTGTAGCTCAGGCACTTTCCAGCCTCGCGTCTGTTGCATGGCTGCTCAAACTCTCCTCATGAATAACAAATTAAAGGCAGTTAAATTCCGTCACTGTGATTATCAACCTAATTACACAATTGAACTCAAAGGCGCAGAACAAGCAACTTTTTGTGTTTGGAAAATGCTAGTTATGACAGCATGGCTTGTGATATCCATTCAGTCAGTGTACTAAAGACGACATACCAGTTTTCACGGATTTATATACAAATAGGATCAAATAAACAAACGTTGCTCCTGACCTTGCTTTGTTAATGGCGCAATTTCAAACGATTGGCGTCATTTCAGTTGAATGGGGGCTGGTTGGCCATCGGATCCCTTATCAGCAGTGAAAATAATAATAATAATAATAATAATTGCACAGTTCAGAGGAATCATTATCCTGAACAGAATGTGGGGATTGTTATGTCACTTCCATCATTATTTACATGTTTACATTAACTTAAAACTGTGACGTGAGGTAGACAGTAGGAATTAAGGACGCCTAGTGACTAATTCAAAATCTCACTCCCATACATCATATGTTATTAATCAAGCACGAACACTTCTGTCAAATCACTTTTCCAATTATCCTCATGAAAGCTATTTGATATTTGAAAACACATATAACTGTGAAAAACTCATGTAAGTGTAAATTCTTGTAATTTATTAGATCTTAGTTGCACTAACATTGTTTGGTGGAAAGTCTCAAGCAGCTTGGTTTAAGGCCAAACCTTTCCATGAAAATATCTGATTAGGAGAATGGAATGGCATTTTAACATCGGAGAAATACAAACGTTTCCATTCGAAGAATTAAAAGGCAGCAGTGCTGTGATTGTGACATTCTTGTGGGTCTAATGATGACATTTTTTATATGAAATTATCAATAGCTGAGCAATCAAACTATCAAAATGCAAATAACAGACAATGAGGAAAAGATAGGTGGTATTCACACTGAAATGTGCAATGACTTTATTTAAATAGTGCTTCTTTACATCATTTATTTACAAAAGATGTGAAAATGTATGCCTTTATCTCGCAAAAAGAGCTCTGTGAGGCAGTGCCTTGCAGGCTGAGGGTCAGTCTTCATCCGGAAGCTTGGTCAGAATCTCCACACCGTCTGATGTGATCACAACTGTGTGCTCAAACTGGGCAGATCTGAAAAGACAGGCATACACATACGCATGGCTTTCAGGGATGTTTGGTTAAACAGGTCCTCCAGGGGGGCTTTAACACCTGCAGCTACACAGGCCGAGGAGACACAAACAAAGCACTGAGGAGCTGAGAGTTACCATGAGGTGTGAGGGTAGGGTTAGGGTCACCATGAAGTGTGGGGTTTGGGTTACAGTCACAATGAAGTGTGAGGGTAGGGTTAGGGTCACCATGAAGTGTGGGGTTTGGGTTAGGGTCACCGTGAAGTGTGGGGGTAGGGTCACCATGGGGTGTGGGGTTTGGGTTACTGTCACAATGGGGTGTGGGGTAGGGTTAGGGTCACAATGAAGTGTGGGGTTTGGGTTAGGGTCACCATGAGGTGTGGGGGTAGGGTTAGGGTCAACATGGGGTGTGGGGTTTGGGTTACTGCCACAATGGGGTGTGGGGGTAGGGTTAGGGTCACCATGAGGTGTGGGGGTAGGGTTAGGGTCACAATGAAGTGTGGGGTTTGGGTTAGGGTCACCATGAGGTGTGGGGGTAGGGTTAGGGTCAACATGGGGTGTGGGGTTTGGGTTACTGCCACAATGGGGTGTGGGGGTAGGGTTAGGGTCACCATGAGGTGTGGGGGTAGGGTTAGGGTCACAATGAGGTGTAGGGGTAGGTTTAGGGTCACCATGAGGTGTGGGGTTTGGGTTACAGTCACAATGAGGTGTGGGGTTAGGGTTAGGGTCACCATGAAGTGTGGGGTTTGGGTTACAGTCACAATGAGGTTTGGGGTTTGGGTTAGGGTCACCATGAAATGTGAGGTTTGGGTTAGGGTCACCATGAGGTGTGGGGGTAGGGTTACAGCCACAATGAGGTGTGGGGGTAGGGTTAGGGTCACCATGAGGTGTGGGGTTTGGGTTACAGTCACAATGAGGTGTGGGGGTAGGGTTAGGGTCACCATGATGTGTGGGACAGGCCTTTTATAGCTCAAACAGGTCAGACCCAATCATAAAACCTCAACTCCCCCTAAAATATACTACAGGAAAGTAACAAATGCCAGTTTGTAATTCTCACTTCTGCAGGTGTACCATCCTGAGACATGCAATCTCAGTCTGATATTCAACACTGACAGAGTAAACTGGACAGATTTCCTTCACATTAGCAAGTTTTGGCAAATTTGAGAACAACGTATCTACATAAACCAATACTTCCGTACAGCAAACATCTGAGAAAATGCAAATACCAAAAATGAAGCAGGATAAGCAGAAAGTTGATTGAATATTATGGGCTGTTTTACTAAAAAGAAAGGTTTAGAATGTGTGTGACAGTGTGCTGTTGCCGTGCTGTTCAGGGTCTGGCTGGGGTCCGTCACACAGGCGGCAGACAAAGCGCAGATACGCAGCGGGAGGGCGAATGACGCAGCGGAGAGAGTGCCAGACCTGCGGCGCAGAGCGCGCCCCGCATTAATGAGATACAGGAAACTGAACAGGGGAGCATGGAGCATGTCTAAATGCGGCAGACTGAGGCAAGCTCCACTTTGACATTGTAAAATTAAATTACAGTGCACTGAAATCTCTGGCAGGACAGCTGAATGCTTTGCAAGAGCAATGCGAGTTGTATGGATTTTTCCCAGCGGAATGGCTCTCAGTACAATGGGTTTACAGGGTACTGCTGAACAGCTGCAGGCACTCCATGCTGGGCTTTGAGGAGGAGTGCTCCTCTCAGCACACACCACTGCAGCACAGCCCACTGCTCCTCGCAGCACAAACCACTGCTTCTCTCTGCACAGAACACAGCTCCTGTCAGCACAAGCCACTGCAGTACAGACCACTGCTCCTCTCAGCACAAACAACTGCAGTCCAGACCACTGCTCCTCTCAGCACAGACCACTGCAGTACAGACCACTGCTCCTCTCAGCACAGACCACTGCAGTCCAGACCACTGCTCCTCTCAGCACAGACCACTGCAGTACAGACCACTGCTCCTATCAGCACAGACCACTGCAGTCCAGACCACTGCCCCTCTCAGCACAGACCACTACAGTCCAGACCACTGCTCCTCTCAGCACAGACCACTGCAGTACAGACCACTGTTCCTCTTAGCATAGATCACTGTTTCTTCTTTCAATAAACTCTGTGTATCACTTATTTATTTAGCCTTCAGAGTCTGCATGACTGATGAAAGCACAAACTACAAACACCATATTCCTATCAGGTGTGTTTCCCTAAGATAAGTCAGTGAACATGCAACATAAATTCCCTTCTGTATTTTTTTAAGAAACAAGCAGGCATTATTGCAATAATTCAAACATTTTGTAAATGGCACAGAATAACACAGACAGGAAGACAGCCTACCTTTTGTCATCAATGGAGATTGCCGTCCATCTGTCCTTTAGGATTGCAAATTCAGGTGATCCTTCCATAAGGATTGGCTCTGTGTTCACACAGAACTCAGTGAGACATGCACCAAATACAGCAGATAAAATCGGATTATTCTGTACAATAAGGAACATTAAAGAGAAGGATCTAAAGTACATCAATTGTTATACATCAGCTGAGTATGTCATGTTTGATTGGAAATGTTTTAAATAAATGAACTCAATTGTACATCAACAATATACACAATATGAGTGAAGCACACTACATTAGTCTCAGCAGAGGGCAGATATATAATACTCAACACATGACATAAAACAGCATGTACTGTTCTAGCCATTCAGGATCTTCTTCATACATTAATGAAGAAGTGCTTGAGCTATGGCATCATTTTCAAAATCCTTTACAAAAAAATATTATCAGCATTGCTTAACTGAGAGCTGTGCCACACAAGCTACAGCTCCAGATCAAGCACTTAGACACCAATGATCACATCTGTACTCCTTCAATTTTTGTTTTCCCAGACTTTTTATTCCTGAAGAAGAAAGTTATTCTGGATATTTTAAAGTGAATGCTATTAAATGTGCAGTTATTTCTTAAGAATGAACAGAAATGAAGACTGATCCTGTCCATGATTTGGAAAAATGAACACCATACATGTCTGAGACACACAGACTGTTAGCAGCTGTGTTTGTTTCTGTGCAGGTAACAGAAGGGAATCAGAGCTCAGAGCAAGGCACGGCCTTCCAGCACTGGGTTACAGTGCTGGGTCACAGCATGGCTCCACTGCACTCAGAGTGAGGCACAGCCTTCCAGATTCCAGCTCCTCTGTGCTGCTGCTATGCTAGACAGAATCTGCGTACATGGCCCTGGATTGCCTCTGGGCACAGGGAATATAATACTGGAGACTTTGGCCTCAGAGAGCTGCCTCTGCTCTCCAGATAGGGGGAATGGACTACGAATACTGAAAAGCCTAATCAATGTCAGGATACAATATACAATGTTAAAATAATGTTGTAAATCTACCTAATGCTAGCACATACAATGTTGTTGAATAGATTCTCTACTTCATCAGTGGTTGATTTATATTGAGATACAATATGACTGGCATGACAGGCCAGGGGTTATGCTTGAACACAAGGAATGGGAAATCTCTGTTAATGATATGTGTCTGCAATCAGCAATCAATAATCAAAAATCAGTGATACTCTGAATGACATAGTTGTCTGATTTTTCCTTTATAGACACACAGAAGGAAGGTGCTCATGGGAAATGGCCCATGCTAGGAGCAGAGTGTAAGAGATTGTGTTACTGACCTACTGTGAATGCCATTCCTTCCTCCATAAGCATGTCATTGTCATTGGCTATTAGAAAATACAGAAACAAAAAAAACCCAACATTATTATATTAATATATTGTTGTCTATTGTGTTAACAACAAACTTCAAATAATTCCAATTAATCATTTCAAATAAACTGAAGTATGATTTGATTTCTCCAATTTCCATCGATTATATGTGAAACAGCTTCCACACGTCATCAGGCACTTGAATGCTCTCCCCAGTAAAGCACTGGAAACACAAATCTCACCATGATGCCATATCTCTGGGTGGCCATGGAAGTAGGACCCAATTCCATGCCCAATAAAATACGGACACACCTGGAGGCCATAGGAATCCGCTATCTGGCTGCAAAAAGAGAAATAATGTCTGATAATTACAGCAACATCATCAACATCAGCACCCCCTGCTGGTCCATCAGGTGCTCACACTTGCAGGCTTCCGGTGGACGTGGTTTTAGAGGAAGTGGTGGCAGAGGGGGCAGAAGAGCATGCATGTGAATATGACCGAATTCCAAACAGGGATAAACAAGGGGACAACTGGAGGCCATGCATTTCCTCATTACAAATGTAAAGGAAAAGACGTTCAAAGTAAGAAAGTAGGTAACAGAAGGTGTTCAAGTATCTTTTTTGTGAGTTGTACATCAAAAATAAAAATTATTTAGCTCACAGTTTCTCAGCTTCTGGACAGTACGTTACTATTCCTACAGAATTGCATATTTGTGTGCATGCTAACCCCCAGCCTGAGCCTGGAGGGAGCCATGGTGCGCAAATGCTGACCCTGCTTGGCCTGCAGCAAAGCGAAGGAACAAAATGGCCGCCAATGACAACCCGACAGGCCTGCCTATTACTGCATCAGCAGGGTCCAAGCGTGCCAACCACCTGCCAAAAATGGCCCTGAAATGTCCAATTATTGGGGAATTAGGCATCACTGAACAGGTGCTGCTAAACGCACTGAGGCTTAGCACAGCACCCATGAGACAGGCCCAATCGTGCTCCAGCACACAGATATTTGCAGTGACCGTTGGGTTTAAAAACACTGACTGCCATAACCAAGACAGAAAATGTATGTGAAATGCCATATAACCACATAAACTATGCCTTTGTTTCTGTGTTTCTTATTAAAATAAGTTTATTTTCCTTTTTTAAAAAAGTGATTCCGGCAGTGAGTGATTCCCTGCATTAGTGGGACACACTTGTGTGGCCCAGCTGCTTGCGAGCCCTTTGGTGGGGCGTCCTGTGCCACCCCCCTTTTCATTTTTGTAAAGAGTTAAGTGGCCAACAAAGACAGGAAGGAGGTCAGCACTCAGCTGGCACCTGAAAGCGCGCTCCTTTTTGTGTTCCCCCTTGATCCCCACGGTCCGAGCCTGTCATTAGTCTTAATGATGGAAAATTGTCATGTTGATACAAGTCTCTTTCTCTCCCTCTTTCTTTTTTGTATAAGTAGAATGTGGAAGCTGCATTTATTATGAAGTTCTTTGTGGCTGGAACCTGTGGACAGTGCATTTGCACCAGGGGGCTGAGGAGAAAAGGGTCTTGATGCTCTTTCCATCGGGGGCATAATTACCGTGGCTGGGGCTCTAATGGCCCCGCCCCTCCCACAGCATCTCCGTGCGTGCGGGCTGTGCTGGAGCCCTGTGTCAGGGAATATGAAAACCCTTATAATGAAACCCCTTTCCTGATGGAGAAAGGGACACTGAAGCTCTGCTCACTACAAAGACGGCTCAATTATATGAGTAATTGTGATAATTTTCCTTCCATTCATGGGTTTTTCTGAAGGGGGAGGCATGGAGACCACAAAAAGGGGAATTATGTGAACAATACAAAGTGCTAAATAGTAACAGAAAAGACAAGACTTAAAATGGTGTAATGCTATGAATGAATATGTAAATGAAGGTCACACACACACACACACAAACACTCACACACGCACAGTCACAGTAACACTATACATTCTACACAAACACACACACACACTTACACACATATGCATGCTCACACACACATACATACACACACACACAACACACTCAAATGCACACACACACACACAAACAAACACACACACAGTCACAGTCACACTACACACACACTCACACAAACAAACACACACACAGTCACAGTAACACTACACCCTCTACACACTCTCACTCACACACACACACATACAAACACACACACAGTCACAGTAACACTACACACTCTACACACTCTCACTCACACACACACACATACAAACACACACACAGTCACAGTAACACTACACACTCTACACACTCTCACTCACACACTCACACAAACAAACACACACACAGTCACAGTAACACTACACACTCTACACACTCTCACTCACACAAACAAACACACACACAGTCACAGTAACACTACACACACACTCACACAAAGAAACACACACACAGTCACAGTAACACTACACCCTGTACACACTCTCACGCACACACACATACAAACACACACACACACACACACACATGCACTTAAAGGCAGAGATAAATGACTATCAGGAACAACACGATGTGATAAAAGCCAATAGGCAGCTTCCTGGAAATGAGGTCCCCCCCTCCCCCCCATTGACGAGCTGGGCCGTGGCACGTGTACCCCAGTAGTTAGGGATCATTTGTTGTTCATGGCGGGAAAAGGATAATTACCTCTGAGAGCCTGGGATGGGACTGACATACCCCCTACACTTCGCTATGAACACTGAGCTCCAGAGAACACTCAGAATGCTCTGCGCTTTCTATGCCTTTGTACTCCAGAAGACATTTTGCTAGATGGAACACAAGAATGCAAGCGGTCCAGAGTACATTAAACCTAAGAGTGTTCACAAATATGAGGCCCTCCTCTCTATCATATCCTTCCATTTGCATTTAAATTGTGATTCTGTTATGATGGCAGACAGAGGAGGCAGCGAGATATGCATTACTTCCTTATTTCCCAGTATGTGCCAGATTCAACGTCTCCTTTCCCTGTACAAACGAAAGATGCCATTGGGCGAGGGGGAGCTAGCCCATAGTTTCAGTGTAGTTCCATTGGCTTGTTCATTGCTCTCCACACACAACTGTGAAGGCATAGGACTTTCCTGTGCCTTACTCATAATTTTACACAGCACCCACATGCGGAGTGCGCTAGTGTGGTTGAAGGTGAAAGCTGACCGATTCCTCTTTGTTCAGGTAAAATGAGGAAGGGAGGAATCATTTTACTCAAAACCACTTAGCCAGTCACAATGGTCCTTACCCATGGCCAGAGGGTTATCTGGTGAGGGGGGTTCTCTTCTGTGTGCACTTTCTGCACATCCTTCCATCACAGTTCAGTAAAACATGAACTATCACCTGATTTTAGGCCTTCACCCAGCAGACTTCTGAGTGATAATCATGCCTCCGTTCCAGGGGTTCATTAATGGTTAATTTATTATATTTTCTGATCCATTTAATCCTAGCTGTCCGCTTTGAGAAAATTGCGAATCTTTCTGTTTCGACACCCGCCCCTGCCCCCACCAACACCCCCACCCCCACCACCAGAATACTGCAATTTGTTCTGACAAACCTTAAACTGTTCCCACATGCTCAGGGCTGACCCTAGAGACCTGCAATCTCACACACATCTGTGCAGGAGAGGCGAGCAGGCATTGCACCAGTGGATCTGTGCAGGGGAGGTGAGCAGGAATCGCACCAGTGGCTCAAATACTCATATCAAGCTGAAACGATAAGCCAGAGTCACCAACCACCAGCCACCCTCTCCCTGGAGGCTGTGGTCCAGTCAGCAGCCAGCATGCTGTTTGGCCACTGCCCTACAGTGTACCTGATAGTGTTCCCTATGACACAGAAAACGTGCCATGTATCTGATAGTGCTCCATATGACACAGAGAGTGCCCTGCAGTGTAACTGATAGTGTTCCCTTTGACACAGAGAGGACACAGTGTATCTGATGGTGTTCCCTATAACACACAGAGAGGGCCCTACAGTGCACCTGATAGTGTTCCCTATGACACAGAGAGTACTCTACAGTGTATTTGCTAGTGCTCCCTATAGCACAGAGAGGGCACAAAGTATCTGATAGAGTTCCCTATGACACAGAGAGGGCTCAGTGTATCTGACAGTGTTCCCTATGACACAGAGAGGGCCCTACAGTGTACCTGATAGTGTTCCTTATGACACAGAAAAGGGCCTGTTGGAGCTAAATTATCCTAGTTATTAGTAAAAATTAAATTAGAATTTTGGACAAACTATTACAAGTAAAGCTTCCTATTTATAAGTTATAGTTTTTATTTCTTGAGTTCAATTATTTTTGATTGGCCACTGAGTTTGAAGTCCACCCACTGGAAAAGGATGCATGGGAAAAAGGGAATTACGTTTTTTTGTTTGGAATGGCGTCCTAGTATGAGCGGAGCAGATGCCGTTTTTGAACCACACAGCACGTGCTAAATTGAAATGTAATAGAGCACAAAGTTTGAAAGCACTTCCTGTTTGTATAGTTTGGTTCCACATTTTTACACACCTTTGAAACAATATACTTTACTGATTACACTACATAATTACACAATCGCTCTGAATATCCACCCTTTACTGGATTCGTTATCAAGTGTCGGCAGTCTGGATGACGACAACCTACATCACCGTACAGAGATCATAGAAGCCAAAAGGTGCATGTGCATTGAAACTAAATTCCACTTATACTAGGGCAGTGGCTAAATTGTTTTGCTTTTCATAGCCACTACAGGGCCCTACAGTGTACTTGATAGTGTTCCCTGTGACACAGAGAGGGCCCTACAGTGTACCTGATAGTGTTCCCTATGACACAGAGAGGGGCACCAGGTCTGCAGGCGGCGATGGCCTCATCCCGACACCTCTGTGCTGCCTCCACCAGCCTCCGGCCATGCTCATCCACCTCCCCCATCAGAAAGGTCTCTGAAGTGTCTCCATGAAAACCCTCCAGGTACACCTAGGAGGGCACAAGAGGCAAGCGGCGCTCACCAGGCTTTTCATTCAATTGCAAAGAAAACTAAAGAGAAAACATCACCATGCAAGTAATAAACCAGTAAGACTGTGGACTCTCTGATCTGCAATTCCAGATATGTTCAATCGGAGGAACTGCCATCAAACCAATGTCAGATGCACAGGTGAGATGGAATGGGTGCTCTGAGTGGTATGAAACATTGTGTGAAGCTCTGAGTTCAGACTGAAACGTTGTGTGAAGCTCTGAGTTCAGACTGAAACGTTGTGTGAAGCTCTGAGTTCAGACTGACATGTTGTGTGAAGCTCTAAAGAGTTCAGACTGATATTTCCTGCTCTTTCCTTCAAAAACCAAATTTGGAGGGAGGAATCCATGATGAATCCATGTTGCTCCACTGATTTAAGTGAGGACTCCACGTTGCAGATATGCTGCAGCTCACACACTGTCCACTGCAGAGAGGCAGCATGTACTCAGGTCATGCACTGGCAGGCCCCCATCCAACCAGAAACAGGTCATGAGAGAGTGATGAAACTGATGCCTTTAAAACAGTTTAGGCATTTAACTTTCCCTTGAGAGGCTGAGCTAACTACTCACCAAAACAGACCTCTGGACATGGCTAGTGATGGCACAGCTAAGACTTAATCACATGACTCATGGCGGTACCGTGACCCAACTGTGTGAGCCTGGAGGCTCTTTCATGCAGACTGCAAAGTATGAGGAGAAATGGGAGTACATTTGAGTATTTTCCGGAAAGACTGAAAATAACACTCTGCTGGTAACATGCATGCAATTTTATATACACATATGTAAAAAAACACTTTCAGTTAAAGTATGAAGGTTAAAAGATGACTATAGTTTAAAGGAATAAAATAGCCACCAAACTATATAGTGGAATATTTTTCCACAAATTCATACTATTGCCAAATAAAAATTTCTCTTGACCATTAATTCTATCAACTTCAGCTTTGAACAATGTGTGAAATAAATTATTCTTCAACTCATCACTAAGCTCTGCTATGTTTAAATTTTGATCATAAATTCAGTGAACTATGTAACACAAAGTTACTGGCACAGAGATGAACAGAGAATGGTTTACAAAAAACACAGTAATGACCAACATTTACACTCAAACACACAGGGGAACCACAACAATGAGCCCAAGCACACTAAAATCAGCTGGAAATGGTTGACAAAAATCAACATTTTCCAAAGGCCAAGCAGCATGAACTGGAGAGGGTGGTCCATAAGCATAAACACAAAGGATCCTGATAGGTTCTGCATGTAGAAATAATCCCAGACCCCGCCCTTTGTGTTCTCCAGCCTTATTAAATACTTTACGGACTATACTGCAAGGACTCAGATAGGGACTCAGACGTGGACGTAACGATGAAGGTAAGTTTATTGAAAAGTCCAAAAATCAAATTCGAAGTCCAAAATCCAAAACCAGGGTCAGATACAGGCATGGGTTAGGATGGCACAGCAAAGGTACAGAATCAGAGTCCAGGAATGTAGGTTGAAATAAGCAGAATAGGGTCGTAACAGAACAGACTCGGCAAAAGCACAAAAACACAATCCAAAACTCGAAAAAACAGGGAACAGACGCAGGCTGAAACTGGCAGGCAGAACAGGTACAAAAAGGCTCGTAGTGTAACTTAAGAAATATCACTGAGACGAACTTGCAATGAACTAAGGCCCAAACAGGGTAAATAAATACACAAGACTAACGAGCAAACAAGACACAGGTGAACAAGAGGGCAGGTGAAACAAATGAGTAATCAATGGCACAGGTAACAAGGAAGGATTGGCAGAGTCAAAATGAAAAGCACATGGACAGGGAGCGAAAAACCAAAACACACAAAAACAACAGAATAAAACCAAAAATAAAAAATGACAGGAAAAACACAAAGACTCAAACAGCATTACTGACAACTACAGGAAAAGGCCCATCACAATGTGTTTGCTAGCCTTATTAAATATTATAGGAAAAGACCCCTCTCTATCTGTTCTCTAGCCTTATTAAAAATTAAAGGCACAGACCTCTCCCTATGTGTTCTCTGGTCATATTAAATATTATTGGAAAGGATCTCTGCACAGGCCCACTGCCGAACCCTCCTGCTCAGGTCCACCACCCAAACCCCAATGCTCAGGTCCATGACCCCAAACCTCACTGCTCAGGCCCACTACCCAAACCCCACTGCTCAGGTCCACCACCCAAACCCTGTTACTCAAGTCCACCACCAAAACCAAGCTGCTCAGGGCCACTACCCAAACCCCGCTGCTCAGGTCCACTACCCAAACCCTGCTGCTCAAGTCCACCACCAAAACCCAGCTGCTCAGGGCTACTACCCAAACCCTGCTGCTCAAGTCCACCACCAAAACCCAGCTGCTCAGGGCCACTACCCAAACACCGCGGCACAGGTCCACTACCCAAACCCCGCCACTCAGGTCCACTACCCAAACCCTGCTGCTCAGGTCTGCTACCCCAAACCCAGCTACTCAGGTCCACTACACAAACCCCGCTGCTCAGGTCCACAACCCAAACCCCGCTGCTCAGGGACCACTCACCAAACCCTGCTGCTCAGGTCCACCCCTCTGCTGTTCAGGTACACTACCCAAACCCCGCTGCTACGCTCCACTACTCAAACCTGGCTGCTCTGGGCTGCTAACCAAACCTCACTGCTCAGATCCACTACCCAAACCCTGCTGTTCAAGTCCACCACCCAAACCCAGCTGCTTAGGGCCAGTACCCAAACACCGCTGCTCAGGTCCACTACCCAAACCCTGCTGCTCAAGTCCACCACCAAAACCCAGCTGCTCAGGGCTACTACCCAAACCCTGCTGCTCAAGTCCACCACCAAAACCCCGCTGCTCAGGTCCACTACTCAAACCCCACAACTCAGGTCCACGACCCCAAACCCCACTGCACAGGTCCACCACCCAAACCCTACTGCTCAGATCCACTACCCAAATCCCACCGCACAGGTCCACTTCCCAACCCTGCTGCTGAGGTCCACTACCCAAACCCTGCTGCTCAAGTCTACAACACAAACTCTGCTGCTAAGGTTCCCTACCCAAATCCTGCTAATCAGGTCCACTACCCAAACCACACTGTGCAGGTCCAGTACCCAAACCTGGCTGCTAAGGTCCAGTACCCAAACCCTGCTTCTCTGATTGGCTACCCAAACATCGCTGCACAGGTCTATCACCCAAATCCTGCAGCTCAGGTCCACTACCCAAACCCTGCTGCTCAGGTCCACCACTCTGCTGCTCAGGCCCTCTATCCAAACCCTACTGCTCAGGGCCATTACCCTGCTGCTGAGGTCCACTACCTAAACCCTGCTGCTCAGTTCCACTACCACGCTGCTCACAGCCACCACACAAACCCCACTGCTCAGGTCCACTGTCCAAACCCTACTGATCAGGTCCACCACCTCATCCCCCACTGCTCAGGTCCACTACCCAAACCCTGCTTCTCAGGTCCAATATCCAAACCCTACTGATCAGGGCCACTACCTCGCTGCTCAGATCCAGTACCCAAATCTGACTGCTCATTTCCACGACCCAAACCACGCTGCTCAGGTCCGCTACCCCAAAGCAGCCTGCCGCAGCACCAGGAATGGGTTAAGGTGACCTCAGTAGCCCAGGAGGACGTCACGGCCATCGCAGGAGTATAATGAACATGCAGAAAAACGTCTCTGCCTCGATGGAGTGACACGGACAGGGCTGGGCTGTCAACGGAACCCCTAATGACAGTGTAAAATAATGACAGGCCCTAGTCAGAATCAGCAGGAACAGGACGATCAATCTGTAGCGAGGGAGAGAGGAAGAGAGGGAGGGTGGGGGAGAGGAAGAGAGGGAGGGATGATGGAGAGGAAGAGAGGAAGGGATGGGGGAGGGGGAGAAATGACAGGCTCTCTCTCTCATCTGTTTTCCACATCTTAGCTCATCTCATACATAACCTGTCGATGTGCAGCGGGCAGGCGTGGGGGGGGGGGCATGTGCCCAGCGCTCCATAGATCAATAAACATTACGCCTGTCTGTGATGTGACACGCAGCGGGTGAGGTGGGGGGGGCCTGGGGGGGGCGGACCCACCAGCACAGGCCCCGACTGCAGCGAGTGAAAGACTGAGAGATGGGGAGAGCCAGGAGAGAGAAGACAGGGAGGGGGGAATAAAGCTATGTGGCTCGGATGAACAGCACCCCCATCTGTGCGTTTGGCTTTCTCCATTTTACAGATTTTCATGTTGTGTTAGTGTGTATACATGTACGTGTGTGTGTCAGTGCGGATATGTACGTGTGTGCGTATGTTTTGTGTGTATGTATATGTGTGTGAGCATGCGTGTGTGTGTGTGTATATATGTAATGTGTATATGCATTTGTGTGTCTGTGTACGTGTGGTCATGTGTGAGAGAGAGAGACCAGTACTGACCGTAACGTCTATGTTGATAATATCTCCTTCTTGAAGAGGCCGACTGAAAATCCAGGGAATTCAATCAGAGGAAGAAAACAAACCAAAAAGCCAGTAATGAGACAGAGTTTCAGAGAAATCCCACAGAAGGCAGACACACACACACACACGCACACACACATGCACATGCTCGCATACGTACACACACACATGCACATACACTCGAACACAGACACAAACACACAAACCAGACAGCATAAAATTAGCAGTAATTTGGTCTAATTTCTCCTTAACTGTCCTGTGGGAAGCCAAGCTTTTTATCTCCAGATCTGTCTGTGCCTCTGTGACTCTAATCCAGTGAAATATAATGGGTGCAAGTGGTGCAAATATAAACTTGTTAATGACATCAGTGAGGCCAGGAAATGGCATGGCCTATTTCTGGCTTTTCAGCTCCGCATTAAAGTCAAAGAGCTCCTTGTGATTAACTTGTGCAGAATATAGGAATATATGGACACCTCATGTGAATCATGTTCTCAGGAACAGTTTCTGTTGATTGCACGACATGTCTTTGGTCGGAGGGAATATTCTATGTAAATGTAATGTATAAACATGAAGCTGTTCTTCCCCAGAGGCTCTCAGTGTTTTGTAGAAGATAACAGCTGGAAGTAGGTTGACTTCCTGTCATCTTTAACTGCACTGTTGCTGCACTTTTATGGGAATTTCATGGAATTTCATGAGTATAACACAGATACACACATAACAGAATTTCAGACCATAAAGAACAAATATGTGAATAAGAACGCAGTGCATAGAGGCATTATATTGGCCTCTGCCAATAACCAAAATAAAAGTGCCCGTTGGGATTAGAACTGCTTTACGTTTGAAATCAACACAATGCATATGTGATTTTAGTTGCTAAAGAACATCTGCCAAATACTTAAGCAAAAAAATCACGCAGATGCCTCACCATTTATAAGCAAGGAGAAAATCACTGTCACATTACATCTCACTACAGCACACAGCTCTGTGCGATCTGCTGCTACCCTTAAGCATACTGCCACTGGCGCTAAAGGGCTGGAGCTCTTTGAGATGCTACTGTAATCATTGGGGATTCCAATCCTGAGAAGCAGAGGAGGGAAATACCTGTCAGGTATACCGTGACACACCACATTGTTGACGGAGGTGCAGACTGATTTTGGAAATCCTCCGTAGTTCAGGGGAGAGGGGTAGGCATTATGTCTGATTGTCTCTTGATGAACAATAAAGTCTATTTCTTCAGTCGTCATGCCAACCTGAGGGACAAAAGAAGGAGAGACCCAGAAAGTTTAATATCACTGAAGGTTCCTTCTGATGCAGTTTCAGGATAGTAATATGCCTTCATCCATGGGTTGCAAATGAATGTGCGTCACACAGTGATAAGGTAGATATGCTTTGTGTTATTACTTAATTGAATCCATGGGTTAACAAATGTTAGCATAACTATAAATAGCCAGCTAATTTAAGACCGATTCATGTAATATGATGATAAGGAAGTTCCATATTACCATTTTCACATGCTTCAAATGATCTTAATATTAAACAGAGTTATACATGATTTTGCTGTCCATGTCAGGTTAATAGCACGCTTGATGCATTTCACAAGGGAAAACACTCTGCATTTACTGCATTAAAATACTTAAAACAGTGATCAAATAGTGATCATAACCGTGCAGTAGACAGTCTTTACTCATACTACTGTCTACTGCACGGTTATGATCACTACTTTAAGTTATGTTTTCATCTAGCTAGGGTGCTAACAGGACAAACAAATAGTACTAACACAGCGTCAACCATGTGGCGATTTGACCCCACATTCATTGTGATTGGATGGCTGGTTGAGGGGTGTCATTGATGAGTGTATTGTATGATCAAATGTGAACTCAAGATCAGAAAAAATGTTGGATGGCTAGAAGTCACTACCAATAAAGCTCAGCCTCTGTTCCTGCTCCAGGCATTTTCAGTGAAGCACAAAAATGCGCCGAAAACAATGATAAAAAATGCCAAAGAAGCATTACATGTAAAACTAAATATATTTATTCTTCTGTTAAAAGATTCCAGGCTATGGAAGTCCTGCGCATATGATGCTGAAGTGCAGTCACTTTATGCTTGTGTCAATTACATATTAATTCATCCATGTGTTTCCTGAATGTTTCTGGTTCCTATCACACAGGCATAGCATGTGCAACATCAGCCCAGTGTGACACGTTTGTAATGTACTTCAAGTTCACATGCTAGAGGAGCTTCTCTCACACCCTTGCACATACGCGCACACACACCCAAGCACACACGCGCACACACAAATGCACACACATGCCCGCACACACACACCCATGCACAGACACACATACACCCATGCACACACACACACACACCTATACACACACAAACACATTTGCACACACACACACCCATGCGCAAACACTCCACACACACACACACACACACCCTCATGCACATACATGCATACACACCTATGCGCACACACACACACACATACACGTACATACATGCACACACACACACACATCCATGCACACACACACTCACACACACACACACACATGCACACACACACACACACACGCATACAAACACACACACACCCATGCACCTACACACACCCCCACACATACACACACACACACCCATGCACAGACATGCATGCATACACACACACACCACACACACCTATGCACATATACACAAACACACACGCACACCCATGCACATACATGCACAAACAAACACACACACACATGCACCCATGCACATACATGCATGCGCGCACACACACACACACACACACACACACACACACACACACACACCCCAATGCATACACACACCACACACACATGCACCCATGCACATACACAAATGTACATGCACACACACACACACTCATACGCACACCACACAAACACGCACACATGGACACACGCTGTGTGTTTCTGTATCTTTAAGCCCTACCCCACCAGCAGCAGCACACACACACAGACACACACACACACACACACACACACACACACGCTGTATGTCTCTGTACCTTTAAGCTCTTCCCCGCCAGCAGCAGGATGTGGCGGGCCAGCTGACAGGCACGCCGCAGACCCTGAATCTGATCTTCATCTTTTATTTCTATGTAGTCTCCCCAGGCCGGCACGACGCCTGTCGTCACATAGTCTGGCCTCTTTATGTGCTGCGGGGAACACAAGACATGAAGATCATACGTGAAGATGAACCCCAGTCTGGAATGACAATGGGGTCATTCAGTGTGGTGGAAGTCTAGGGCCCTGCTCCGACTCCCTCCATCCTGTCCCCCCTCTTCCCAGACCAGTCCCGTCCATCTACCGCCCTCCTCCTACTGCCTGGGGCCCTGCTCTGATGTATCTGTGCTTTAGCTTTCAATATCTCTCCTCAGTGGGCATACTGTAACTCCAAAGCCCATATATATTAATGGTAATAAGGCTAATAGATGAGTATGCTGTGTATCCCCAGTGGATATACTCTGTATAGGTGTGTATACCCTCAACTGGTTTTGTCTTGCCTGAAAGATTCCAAAAGGCCACACCACAGTCACACTTGAATCTAAATGCTAAGCGCATCTCACCCACTGGAGTGGAAGTGTTGAGCTGTACATGTTTAAATGAGGATGCAGCAGTGTGAGTGTGGGGTGAGTGAGTGGGTGATGCACACCTTTGGCACACTGTAAGCAGGCTGGACTGTGGCTGGGCGCACCACGCTGTGGGTCTTCTGCCACTTCCTCCAGAAGAAAGAACGGAGCTGCTGGCACTGGGAGAGTGCCCCCCTCTGGAGCAGAACACTACAGCCTGCAGCACAGCACAGCACAGCACAGCACAGCACAGCACTCACATTACAGCCTGCAGCACATCACAATACATCCCTGCTCACTCCCACTTACAATCACATCCCTGCTCACTCCCACTCACAATCATCATCCCTGCTCACTCCCACTTACAATCACATCCCTGCTCACTCCCACTCACAATCATCATCCCTGCTCACTCCCACTCACATCCCTGCTCACTCCCACTCACAATCATCATCCCTGCTCACTCCCACTCACAATCATCATCCCTGCTCACTCCCACTCACAATTACCATCCCTGCCCACTCCCACTCACACTTATATCCCTGCTCACTCTCACTCACGATTCCCATCCTTGCTCACTCCCACAATCACTATCCCTGCTCACTCACAATCACCATCTGTGCTCACTCCCTCAAACAAGCTTTCCCATTACCAATCAATACATGGGTAGTGTATATGAACATAACCTGTGTAAATCATTACATGGGTGGTGTGTATGAATGTAACCTGTGTAAATCATTACATGGGTAGTGTGCATGAATGTAACCTGTGTAAATCATTACATGGGTAGTGTGTATGAATGTAACCTGTGTAAATCATTACATGGGTAGTGTGTATGAATGTAATCTGTGTAAATCATTACAAGGGTAGTGTGTATGAATGTAATCTGTGTAAATCGATACATGGGTAGTGTGTATGAATGTAACCTGTGTAAATCATTACAAGGGTAGTGCGTATGAAGGTAACCTGTGTAAATCATTACATGGGTGGTGTGTATGAATGTAACCTGTGTAAATCATTACAAGGGTAGTGCATATGAAGGTAACCTGTGTAAATAGTTCTTGAAAAGTATTAGAGTAGCATGGGTAGATCATTAATCTAGAATTTTAAAGAAAAAATTATGGAACTGCTATTGGAATCCATAAAGTTAAGTATAGCCTAAATTAACAAGTATGTTTCGTAGAAAATATTCATGTTGGTCATAAAATGACTCTACAAAGCTGGTGATTATAGATTTGGGTTCAAACAGAAACAGACTATCCAAGGAATCCATCACCTACCATATGATCACTACATAAGCTCCATTTGATCACTGCATAAGGTCCATATGGTCACTACATAAGGTATACATGATCACTACATTAGGTCCATCTGATTCACCAGAGGATACATGTAGACCAAACACAGTGACACAATCACACAAGAATGTGAATGATAGAAATGGAAGAGGAGGTCTCAGCCCATTGGAAAAGTGCATGGTATATGTTCCTCCTGACAGCTTTTTGGACTTTTTGTGTATGAATGGAAACAAAACCATACAAACTGAACTATACAAATGCCATTTGAATGAGCACAGCCCAACGAGAAATGATGGTTAAACAGAAATATCAGTGGCTCGTGTTGAACGATGTTGAGAGAACATTCCAAATGGCGGCTGGAATGAAGCATGGACTGAAGCTGGAGAAGATGTGCACAGAGCTGGGTTCTGCTTTTGCTTTGTTGCGTCTCATATCGGTTGCTTAGCACAGAGCTAAAGCAAAGAAAATAAGATACAGCAAACATGCTGAAAAGATACAAGCAGTGCATATTTAGCACAATATTTTAATCACTTACCTCAAGGTTATCCAAACTGCCCAGGAGAATTTATCCCTAAGACACCTCACTCTATTACTGAATTACTGGGCTATAAATATTAACAAAGGCTAAAAATATTAACAAATATTACAAGATAATAACTGCCATTTTTGCAAAATCACTATCTGATTCTACACTCAGAGATACAAAATATTAGGGACATTTTTCACAACAATCACCTTCAAATGAGTCACAATTCTCGTTAAACACCAAATAGTTGGGACATTCTTAAAAGCCTTAAAAACGTTTATTTCTGAGGAAAATGAACACAGGCAGTACAGTAAATGAAATGAAGTTATGCGCTATTGTTTTCAGTGTCAAAAACCTTTATTCCTTACAGCGCTTCAGCTTTAATGCCAGTTCACACAGTCACAGGCCCATATGCCAGGGTAAAGTCAATGGAAGGATATTCTGTTCCAGGTGAAAACTCATTACTGGACTGTAACAGAGTAATTAAACACTCGTAAGTAATAGAGTTTGCAAAATTACAAACAACTGAGATAATTAATGGTTTATTCAGATTTACAAGTAAATAGATGCAAATAAAAAAAACGAGGTTTAAACATTGACTTTGACTGGATTCCGCTGACTGGAACTGCAAAACAGGCCGAATTTACAAAGGAATAGTCGCAGCGCGGAAATATTCGCTGTATAGCGACACTTCCGCGGTTGCAAACAACGAAATATTAACGACCGATTAATTATGCAACCAATAAATTATACGCCCTCATGTCGGAATTTTTTGCGTAGAAGACGCCCATAAAAAGGATCAGCTATGACATGCTTACACATCCAGATAAATCGTTACGATATGGATACGAAGCGCAGACGCAAAAAATAGCGCAGAAAAATATAACTAATTTACCGATCAGATAATAGATATAACGACCAACGAGGAAAAGCTTCATCATGCTGTATTACATGGGAATTAAACACCAACCGAGAGGAGAAAGGTTTGGAGTGACATCATGTTCACAATTAAATTATTAGGAATATGCTAATAAAACGAACTGTAGAGGAAGTAAAGAAAATAGGCATGATGTTAGGCGGTACACAGAAAGCTTTTCTACAACATAATACGGGCAATAACACCACTGGTAGTTTAACAACAGAAAGAATATTATCACAGTTTGAATAAGGTTATTACAGCAAGGTTCACACATTCCGGTCATTCCACTCTCTCAGTGTCTGTAGATAGGTCTATTCCTGAAAATAAAGCTGCCATTTATTTTGTATGGTTGAACAACGCACATGTATGCCACGCAACTGTACTTTCAAAAGATCCATGTGCAAGGACATGTAAAGTTCACACGAGCATCACCACAACCGACAGAGAATTTGAACCTGTGTAATGTCATGTCAGTATTTGTTAGGTTAACTGAAAGAGGGTAATTCTTGGATGGAACACCATCTCTTTAATTATTCTGCTTTGCCTTTATCTGCTGTATCTTTCCCTGGCTCCCATTGCTGCTGCTATATGCTGCAGAGAGATCAACTTATTAACGTGCATTCTATAGAGTGAGAAGAATAGTATGTATCAGCGCACAATTTCCACTTGCTTTCAGAAGTCGTAAAAATTCTCATTCAAAGAGGGAGTCGCTACTACTTCAAGGTTTAGTAAATTAGACGGAATACTTACTAGGCCTCATATGCTAAATATCCACCCTGTTTTAGCGCCTTCACCCTAGGTATACATATACATGAACTTTTTTTTATTACGGATCAAGAGGAAAGCTGCAAAGTGACAGTCGCCGCAAAGTCCATCTTAATATTCATTTTTACAGATTGCGACTGTTTTAGTTAATCTGGCCCTGAATATTCAGCCAGGCGGTGGTGTGAGTAAGAGGTAGACCGCATGGCCAAGTTTGCTCATCAAAGAGGAAGTGAACACAAGGCAGGCTGGGCAGCTGTAATAGACAATTTTGTGTGCTGGATATAACCTGAACTGGCTTGCTGTAAACTGTGGTTCTGGTCCAGTATTGTTTAGACTGTGTGATCAATGCTTTGAAATACCATCAACTGCATCTCCATAAACTGATAATTCCATGATTTGACTCTACGCTCTACATCGTTCTAATTACTGATTATTAGATTGATGCATTATTATTCAGAATAGAGAGATAGTTATGCTCAAGGTTTAGAGTGGCTTTAAACACCCAGTTATTTTTTCCTGAAACTGTGGCAGGCTATGTTGCACATGTTTGGAAGACAGAATTACAGGAGTTTTGCAGCTGAGCCCTGCAGGGCAGTATGAGAAACCCTCTCTTCCTGCGGCTTGTTTAAATGAGGCCCAGGCAGGGGGCTGAGGTGGACAGCGGCAGGAGGGGAAGCAGCCAGGTGGTGGTAATCAGCCGGGAGGATGTGGGAAGTGTGGCCTAAGAGATGGGGCCTGGAGAGTCAGGCGGGGAGTAGAGCCCAGTCGAGCCCTACGGAGCCCAGCAAAGCCCAGCCATGCAGCAGCCAATCACCTGGACACAGAGCAGGCCACCCTTCTCCTCTCCCCATTCATCACCTCATCATAGTCCAATCACAGGCCCCACTCAGGGCTCCACCCTGGGAGCCCACTCAGGGGCCCTGCTCAAGGGCCGCACTCAGGGGCCCCACTCTGGGGAGGGCCTCTCAGCACAGGGGAGCCCTGCTGTGCAGATGAGTGTTCACAGCATAGTGAACAGCAAGAAGAAGGGGGAATCCATGTATCACCACACATCAGCACCGGTCTGGAGCTCAATGGAGCCAAAACAGCAGCTTTGAAAGATTTCATTGTAATTTTCACAACAAAAGTAACACTCTGTATATCTATGTGTAATGTTGGACAAGTATATGTAAGGAAATATAGGCCAGTATAATGTAATGGTCACCGAAAAAGAGCACTGAATTCATTTATCAGTGTAATCCAAATGCTGAGCGACATGAGTTTCCTCAGGACTGCTGGGCAGCTGTGTGGCCTGAGGGGGGAGTAGGGTTGTTTGGTACACCGGTACTTTAAAACTACTACGATACCAACATTTTAAAGCGGTACTATACCACTGTTTTGCAAATTTCAATACTTGATGAAAATTCTGACCTTGGTTTATATTGCATTCATCGAAAAACATTGCAGCTTTGAGTAGTGACATGGTGTGCATGC
Source organism: Albula glossodonta (assembly GCA_019788955.1). Classification (NCBI taxonomy): domain Eukaryota; kingdom Metazoa; phylum Chordata; class Actinopteri; order Albuliformes; family Albulidae; genus Albula; species Albula glossodonta. Next base: position 798,964 of record JAFBMS010000892.1, on the reverse strand, counting down.
TAATTCTGTGTGCTTTGGATTGAGCTGCTGGTGAAAGTCATGTGTCTCCTGTGTGCTGCATCACTGTGGAGGTAGAATACTTACAGTTACATGTTCCTAGAGAAATGAAAACTCACAAAGAGCTAAAACGTGCCCAGAACTTGTGGAAAAAATGGCTGTGCAGTTTTGTTAATAAATATTTTTCGAAAAAAAGTCATTTTTATCATGTTGTCCTTTCATGACTTGGCTTGGTATTAATACCGAGGTACCAAAGCTGGTATTGGTACCAATGTCAAACTTTTGGTATCGATCTAACACTAGGGGGGAACAGGCCATCCAGCAGTTTATCTGCTGGCCTCTGTGCTGTATGTGATGTGCAAGACTGAGGGGGGAGAATCATGGCCAGGCCTAGAGCACACATTGACCCCACCCATCCGCCCCCACACCCCACTCATCCCTACCCCCCAAACTCCCCTAATCACCCAGATACCCCCCCCCCCCCGAACGAACCGCAATTCTGCCTCAACCCGACCCCCAAAGTCCCCCAGCCCCCCCGCACTCCAATGCCCCTCACCCCAGAGCACTCCCTTTGCTCGCCCCCTCCCCACGCAGGCCCCTGTGACCCCAGAAACCCTGACCCCAGAGATTCCTGATCACAGACCCTCTGTGCCTCATTGGCTGAGTAGGAGTCTGATGACCCATCTTTGTCCCTGGGTGTGGAGACTCTCTGTGCTCTCCCATCCCTCCAGCACACAGAAAACCCCTCACTCTGTGTCTGTGCTTACAATTCACTGGGGAAGGAAAGATGGAGGTGTATCTCACTGTCCCTGATACTAACCCATCAGCAGGAGTGTTCCTATATCTCACCATGACATCAAAAACAGAGGTATAACTTGGGAAACTATTTAACATTTTCATCGAAATCAAGGGAAGTTTCCTTTTACAAATACATGGGAGGGAGTCCCAGTGTCTGCTCTGCTCTCAGGCCTCTTCCAGAGGGGTGGCCTCAGTAGATCCATGTGAAACAGAAACAGGGAGAGGATTCCAGGTTCCAAAAGAGTCAGATGTTTCTATGGCAACTCCAAAACAAAGGCTACATCTTAGCCAGCAGCCCTTTCCCTGGGGTGGGCTCTTTGGTTCCAGCCAACAGCCCAAGTGAGAGGCAGGCTCATCTCCCCTCACCACCTCCACAGTGAGAGGCACTGTTCCACAGGTCTCACCTTCCCTCACCATCTCCACAGTGAGAGGCACCGTTCCACAGGTCTCACCTTCCCTCACCATCTCCACAGTGAGAGGCACCTTTCAACAGGTCTCACCTTCCCTCATCATCTCCACAGTGAGAGGCAGACTACAGACTCCAGCCGAAAAACTCTCTCTCCTTCTTCACTTGAGCACTGGAAGTTAGCACTAGCGGTTACTAGTTGCAGTTGTTGCTGGTTATCGCTGGGGTGGCAATAGCCTATGTTATGTAGGCTTTAGCCAGAGGGTGCTGGTTATCAATGGAGCAGCCAGTGTCAGTGAGAGTCTTAGCATTACTAAAACACATCAGTATAAACTCACTCTCAAAGCAAGCACTCCTAAAGCCCAAACACATGCCACACCCATTTTTGCAAGAAAATGGCATAGGACAATAAGCAGTTTGCAACAAGCATGTATGAGTATGCCTGACAGCTCCAAAAGGATCTAAAATGCAGGGAGAATGGTATCTGACAGTGAGATCTACATTCATACACCAAGGATGATTTCTCCACAGTGTAAGGGGTGTGTGTGTGTGCTGTGTGGATCTGTGTTGTGGAGAGCTGGAGAGCCCCTGTCTTAGGCAGCGGTCCCCTTGGGGGAGGGGGGGCGGCGGCATGGGCCCCACACAGCTGCTCTCCAGCCGCTCTGGGTCCTGCCGTTTCCTCTGGTGTGAAGGCCCGGGGGGCACAGCAAGCTAATAATAACAATATTCAGCACTCAGGGCCCAGGGTCAGGGTGGAGCAGCACTCCCCACTGCACTGCAACTCTGCTCAGCCAGACTGGCCTGGGGTCAGGGCTGCTGCACTGCATAGTGTATTCCCCTGAACAGAAGAGGTCTGTGAGAGACATTTGCACAACATTTTCTGATTGGAGAGACAGTATATCAATGCTTCCTCCTTCTAAAGTTGAACAGTTACTGAGTTCATTTACAAGGCCTTTGGAAAAATTAAACCTGACTCCAATAATCACTTTAGTTTCATGATTCTCTGGCTCTAACATTTGCAAAAAATGTACACTGTACAGCAACTTGGCAGATTGGTTCGTATACCTATTTACTACTCATGTGAGAAAAACAATCACAGATTGGCCAGATGGTGGTGCTACAATGAGCTACAGTACGTTTTGGCCTATAACTCTGGGGTACAGACATACATCTTTTTCCTCAGATTTCCTAGTTCCTTTTCAGAGTACAGATGTGACATACTGGATTTTCTGTAATTTTGAATTTTTTGTAAAACCTTTAAGATCTATCTCTTCCTTGACTAATGGTCCACTTTGCATGAAACACAGCATCTTCAGACCAGCAATTTTGAAAGATTGATAAAGAAATTTGCTATGTTAAAACGTGGCCGCAATACGCTGATGAAATGTTTGTTATCACTGTTGATATAATGAGGTCTAACGTCTGAATGCAAAGTCCAAAAATCATGAAAATTAAGAATTTATATCTATAGGACATAAGGAGGAAACATACATATAGCAAACAAATGGTCATAACTCCTAACCCAGTTGCCATTGGGAAGTTAAAATTTTGTTGTATGCTGCATTTTGGTCAATGGTCCTATGGAAATCTATAAGGTAAATTTGATTGCTCAAACAAGTTGGCCACCATCAGTCAATTAAAAGTTAACAGCCCTTACACTGACTTAGCTATTAAAAATCATCATTCAACTTTGCAGGATTATTTAGGGTGTGTCAAAGAATAATCTGTCTGAATATTATTGTGATTGGCCAGATAGTGGTGCTGTGTGTTTCTGCCCATAAGTTTTGATCTGTTTGACCGAGTGTCAACATTCATTTTCCCTTGATTTCCTGGCTACAGATGATCAAAAAAGCTCATTGGCCAAAACGATACACCATATTGGATTTCCACTATCTAGAATTTTTAGCAAAATGTTTAAAATATATCTCCTCCTAGACCGTTGTTGCAATATGCATAAAATCTGGTACACAGCATTGTCGGACCACTATCTTTAACAGTTCTGCAAAGGAAGTTGCTACATTAAAAAATTTAGATGCAGTAAGCCAATGACATTTTTGGGTGTGGCCTCTATTTAAATGATGAGGTCTATCTCCTGATTGCAATGTCTAATCTTCACAAAGCTTGAGAGTTGACATCTATAGGACACAAGGTGAAAGCTTATAAAGTTTGCTGAAATCTGTTGATACCTGGTGCTACAGCAAAAAAAGGCCATTACTTGTTAACCTATTGTTTGATGATGATCAAATTTTGCACACCATGTAGTGGTCAAAAGTCCAACTAAATCATTTAAGGACAACATAAAAGCTGAAAAAACATGGCACCCATCACCTATTCAAATATCATTTGGGCTGCTTGGATCCTGTAATACCTGCTCATAACTATATATTATAACTATAATACTCAGGTGTAGCATTAAAAACAGCTATAGCACTGAAACTTACAAAAAAACGTCATTTTCTTTCATTCACATTGCTCTGAATGTGATCCTCATGCTGGTACAATTTCATTAAGATAAGACAATTCCGTTTTCTGTCTTATTTAGCAATACTCCGTTAATGTCTACACAGCTATATTCTGTTACTGTCTACATAGTATTTTGTGCTGACAGGTATTTTGTTGCCATGATTTATTCCCAGCATCTGATGTGCGCATGTAAATCTGAGATGCAGTTGGGGGAACGTTGGGGTGGTTGGGTGAGGTTGAAGGTGGTGGGAGGGGGTGAACACAGTGGGTGGAGATAGCTGTGGTGGGTGTGGCTGAATACAGTGGGTGGAGCATGAATGTGGAGGGAGGGACTGAACACAGTGAGTGGGGCTAGTTGTGGTGGGTGTGACTGAATACAGTGGGTGGGGCTGAATTCGGTGGGAGGGACTGAACACAATGAGTGGGGCTAATTGTGGTGGGTATGGCTAACCACAGTGGGTGGGGCTGAATTTGGTGGGAGGGGATGAACACAGTGGGTGGAGCTGACTGTGATGGGTGTGGATGAACACAGTGGTTGGATCTGAACGTGATGGGTGTGACTGAACACAGTGGGTGGAGTTGAAGGTGGTGGGTGTGGCTGAACACAGTGGGTGGAGCTGTACTCCTGAAGAGAACCCAGATGCTGCTGCTATGTGCAAGGCTGAGCCCACCTTGGAGATCGATGTGTGACAACAAAGTGTGTTTTCCATTTTAACTAACATTATTTCTGCCCCTCAGTACTGTAAAAATACTCCTTTTAGCTCCCTCAGTGAATGCTGTGCACCCATGCATGCAGAATTCCATATGCTGTGTATATGCGGGTGTCATGTCTGCGAGTCCTGCCCGCATGTTTATGCAATGCAGACGGATACACATGTTAACTTCAGGTCTGACTTCATGCCTCCTGCTGAGTCTTTGGGGAAGATGTGCAGAAGGGCCAATTATATAACTGGATGTAGAAATACCATAAAATCCTCACATAAAACTCATATTTTAAAAACTTTTTTAAATTACCATGAGGAGGATCACATTAGCAGGGGTGATGCTGGCAGTTGCATTTGAACCATTTAGTCAGAATTTTAGTTTACTTTTGTTTTATTTGACATTTCAATCAGATGCACTATTCTCCATCTCCACAAGAGTTCAGAGTTCAACCACCTTTTTTACACTATTGTTTAAAAAAATCTCATACAAAGTATACATCCCTGCTAAAACAAACAAGTCCTGCCCCCCACAGAATGACACCTCTCTTTCTGCTGTAATGTTATGGATTACAAAACAAACAATAAAGCGTGTTTGGAGTATAAACACAAGGGGTTCACAGGACCTGTCCTCAACAGATCAGGCAGCTCTGCATTTATGTGTTCTCACACACCCCCCACCAGGGGAATATGGGGCCTAATTAGCCACAGCATCTGGCAAATTTCAGCAGGACACCCCCCCCCCCCCCCCCCCCCCCCACTGCAGCACATGGCACATTCCTATTTACTTACTAACCCTTTTCACTAAAGCTGGAAAATACTACACACTTCAGAGATTCTCAAAGATCCAGTCTCACAGCACACAAACACTACACAATGAAATTGATACTCCAAGGTTTTTAGTAACAGTTGCCAGTTTTATTTCGCGTTCATTGAGAAAGTATATGACTTTTAAAATGGATATCACTGTCAACTTCAAGCATGCTATACAAAAAAAGCAAAATCATAAAATTATTATTTTTATTGCCTAAAAAGTGATCTGTGATCTTGTCCAAAGAGAAGATTCATACCATGGTAACCTACACAATGACATCACTCAAAAAGAGCTCAAACTGAACTTTTGCTTGTTCCTGTGCCTTTTGTAAAGTGTAGTGAAAGAAAACACAACATTTAAGATTGCAATCCTTGATTGGAATTGTATACTTACTGTACAGTATCCTTATTTCTCTTATTTATCTTCTTTTGTAGCAATAAACATTTGATTATATTACTACCAGTAACTACATCAAATATAACTAGGATATAAGTTTAACATCCATTCATTTTTGCCCATATTCAGCTTTCAGGATGTCACAGTGCCATGTGGATCAGGACATAACAAAAGTATAGGCAGACTGAAGCATGAAGAGGTAGGGAGACCCTTATTCCATTATCTAATGCTCTGTTCATGCTCTCAGCATCTTACATCCTCATCCTGAATGACTGCACTTGGGCAGAGAGCAGGTCTGTGCATGGTACTTCTTGATACTCCTTCAAAGAACTGAGGCTCCATAGGGAACTGTCATGTTGTCTTTCAGCCAGTACCTCAATGTTACATGAGTTTAGCCGCACCCACTTTTAGCTTTCTCTACAGCAGAGTAGGGGAGAGACACAGCAGGATCTTTCCCTGAGGTAAAGTGGGTCTAGTCAAACTGAGCACCATGCAGACCTGACCACATACAGATGGTAAAATCTGCTAACTGTGTGTTGAAATGCCCTCATCACTGCTGCACACAGCCAGTGCAGAGCAACACCTATGAAGACAGCTCAAAAATGCTGCAGTAGTCTGAGACCTTGACCCTCTAGATGGTGGCCAGCACAACAAGAGCCTGGAGTTTGGGAATCGCTTCCTTTCAGGGGCTAAATTCACACCAGGCTGCTGGGTTTGGGTGCCTCTCTGGCCATACACACATATCCTACACCTTAGGTGGACAATTTGCTGGATCGGTTGGGTTATTTTATTAAACACTGAACTTCACCAAGGGCTACTGACAGATTTTCTTCTCACCAGTATCCAAGGAAAAACTGGCTTTCTGTACTTCGTTCAATGTACACCAGTTTGTTGCATGGGTTTTTGTAGTTTCCAGACGGTGATGGATAAACTTTTGAGACAACAAGTTGTGTATGTTGCTTCTTATCTGGATGATGCTGTCACCAATAGTAACAATTGGCAGAGGAATATACAACACGTGTGGGTCATCCTAGATGAGAAGAGTGGGTCTCACTACGAACCCCAGTACATGTGCAATTGAACAGAAGGAGGTACGGTATTTGGTGTTCCTCCTAGGGCAGGGATGGGTCAGTTCAATTACATACTGCCCATGTCGTCAGAGGATCACAGGGCCAGCATACACTTGATTTATACGCCATGGGGGCTTGGTCTAATTAGGAGCAGCCACTAGAGAGAGTTGAGACCAAAGAAACATGCCCGCATACCCACGATGACTCCCTGGAAAGGCTTGGCTAATAGTGTGTTCACCAATGCAGATCTCTGGCTAAAGCAGACAATGACAGGTCCAGGACTCAGGCATGCAAGCCTGTCTATGAGTGAAACCATTTATTACTGACTAGAGAAAGGTCTTAATAAGGCCTTCATATACAAACCCTTGTATCAGCTTTTTCTTTAAGTCAGTTGGTACACACTATGTACAGATGAAGCTAAATTTAGATACACATGAAGCTAAATACATATAGCTGGCCTACAGGTGGTTCACACATTAAGACACTAATTGGAGAAGCAGGTGTGAGGGGATTCAGTGCACCCTGGGACTGGGTGCTGGAGTCCCAGCTAGACTGTTACTGACAATAGCCAGAGGTCCATACTGGCAAAGCAACAGCTGTCTCAGCCTTGCCAGGGTATTATGGGGTTAAGATGGTTAAGTTAGTTGGTCTCATTGCTCTCTAGCAGCCTCTCCTGGTCAGCCAGGTGCCTGCAGATTCACAAACTGAGAACATACTTGGGATACGCTGACTGGCAGTAGGTAATCATTGGTGTGTCTGCAGTGTGGAGAGAGGCGAGATTTGTTGTTTCTTAAATTTGGGCCAACAGCTCTCTCCTCCTAAAAGAGCATTTATTGCAGCAGATCAACTGTGGTCGAGTTAGGGGGGAAAGTTGGGGAACTATATTATTTAAAGACCTAAAGCCAATATTTTAGACAATTCCATTGCCGCAGTAATGCAGCCTGAGCCTGTGGGCTTCTGTTATACTGCTCTGCCCTGAGCCTGAGGGCTTGCTCTTGGGCTTCTGCTATACTGCCCTGCCCTGAGCCTGTGGGCTTGCTCTTGGGCTTCTACTATACTGCCCTGCATCTGCTGCATGGCCATACACCTCCAGAATGCGAGAGCGTGTGATCTGACTGGAGCACAGCAGTCTCATTAATTTTGACTCCACTTTCCTGTATATCATGTCCCCATACATCAGGCATAAGGTAATCAACCGCCAAAGTGGTTGGTTCAAATCACTGCTAACCACTTAAACCGATTACTAACAACAATTTACTTTATACTGAACAAATGTCTTGTATGCATGTGAGAAAAATCAACCTTCAGAACCCCTTTAAGACAATTTTTTTATTGCTTACTCAATTCATCAATTAATCAGCTAATCATCAGTGTTACTCAGTCCTCATCCTGGCAGCCTGTCCTGGAGAACCTATTGGTTAAAGACATACTCTAATGTATGTCTTTAACCTATAAGGTTCTTCTCAGTTTGTGACATCAGGGTTGGCATTATGAGATGGTTCACTGTCCCTGTTACAGTAACCTTACACATTATAATGGAGATTCTGGTTGACCCCACCCAAATAAACTCACTTTTTTAAGGCCTACATTTCTAAACTAAAGCTCTTGCTAACTACAGGACAAACCAAAATAACACTTGCCCTCAAGGACAGGAAACACCATGAGAATAAGAGGAGCACAGGGTTTGTGAGTAGGAGCTCACGACTCACAGCAGCTCTGGCAGATTTGGGCCAATGCCTAATTCCTAAGGCAAGTGGACTTTTTAACCACTCCCTAACTCCAATGCGCATCCTTGACCTTACACGTTTCACTTTGCAACACTATGGAAACTGGGTAAACATCAATCTTTGTGTAACTATGGGATGAAATAGAATAGATGAGTGATATCTAAATAAGGGAAAGACTTGGACTACGCTAAGCTCCAGACTATTGCAGTATGTGACTTTTAAACTTGTAGACTGCACATTCATGATTTCACTGTTGCAGTTATTGTACTGAAAAGGTAGGTTCTTTTATTAGTCTGGGCTGCCTAAAATAATCAACACTCCACCACCACTAGCCAAAGTAGGATGATACTAATAAGATAACAGTCAGATATAGCTCTTGTGTTTTAAGTGTTTTATTTCATTCCAGTCAACCTTTTTACTTAGGTTATTCCTATGATGGTATTTCAAAAGGGTCATACGCATATGGAAGCCATAAAACTACCAGGACTTGCTATCCTATTTCTATAAAAGAAGAGGCTATTGGCTATCTATTGCTGCTATAATTCTATTTAAGACATTCTTTGTTAAAAGACAGTCAAGATGTACTTTCATTTCACTCTTTATGTATTATGAATACTAACACGATATGTGAGTTTCTATTCATCTGGATAATGTCTAACTTTTACTATTTCTTAAAAAAATACACAGGCAACATATAGCATATATGGGCCATTACAGCCGACATTAACTGAATAGTGTTTTTTGCAAATAGTTGATTTGGGTAATACTTAGCTATCCTCAAATTATTTGCTGGAAAACCTTCATTGTGTTCAAAACAATCACTGTTACTGTGTGCTAAAATTACAGGGTATGCTAATCGGGTAGGAATACTGAAAAATGGATAGTTTGTTATTCTGGGATATCGTTGTCTATACCCCCCCCCCCCCCCCCCCACTGCCAGCAGCTAGGGGCCAGTATGCTGTAGCACCCACATGTCCTGTAGCTAGGGGCCAGTATGCTGTAGCACCCACATGTCCTGTAGCTAGGGGCCAGTGTGCTGTAGCACCCACATGTCCTGTAGCTAGGGGCCAGTGTGCTGTAGCACCCACATGTCCTGTAGTTACGGGGCAGTGTGCAGTTTCACCCTCATGTCCTGTAGCTAGGGGCCAGTGTGCTGTAGCACCCTCATTTCCTGTAGCTAGGGGCCAGTGTGCTGTAGCACCCTCATTTCCTGTAGCTAGGGGCCAGTGTGCTGTCGCACCCTCATTTCCTGTAGCTAGGGGCCAGTGTACTGTAGCCTTAACTGTGAGCTGAAACTTAAACACCTTTTCTTCAGCTCTTCCAATCAGATTTACATTCTCCTTCTGTCTGAGGACAGTAGTTAGCTTGTCAGTGACTAAAGCTATTAAAGATGTCAAACTGAGTTCCTTTCACAATGTTTGGTTCCACCTGTCAGCACAACAGACATTTATCTAAAAGAGCGCAAAATTGCAAGATGAACTAACAGCCTGGATCCATTGATGCTGAGGGGGCCTGGGAAACACATAATGGGATGGAAACAGGATAAGGACTGAAGCCTGGGGGCTGACATGGTTCCCTTTCTCTCTCCTGGGAACTCAGAGAGGAAGACAGTGGGACTTCTCAACATTTGGATCAAGTTCTTCAGTTCCGACCGAACAGCCTGGCTCAGGTCCAAAGCACCCGTGGAACACACAGGCGCCAGAAGGTAACAGTAGCAGGTGAGAACTTTTCCAATAAGTTTAACCCCATACTGACATCCCAAGCCTCAGTCACACACTCACACAAAAAGCCATGTTTGTTTTCTTTTATCAAATGATGCAACCCCTAAACAGCTTTAATACCTTTTCTTACATGTATTTGAATGTATTTTGCTTCCCGTCTCTCAGAGTAGTGCTGGGAGAATGCAGTGCACTATGCTTTACTATGTAGTGTAAGGAAAAATGCAATGCCTGCTTGGTGTTCTTGGATGGTCACCTAATACAAACAAAGCAATGTAATGATCAAGGGAGGTTCAAATCAAAGTGAGTTGATTAGCTTGGCTTTCCCAGAATGGTCATCTGGTTGCCTTCCACACCACACCTTTTGTTCCTGAGACTGAGGGAAGCAGGGATGTGAACCCATATGTAGCGGTGCTGTGAGAATGTAGCGCACTATGCTTCATGTAGCACACTGTGTAGCATGCACTTCATGTAGCAGCACTGTGAGAATGTAATGCACTCTGCTTTATGCTGAGAGCAGTAACCTATTTGCTGTCACATCCAATGCGACGGAGAATAAAGGGCCGAAAATAACTGAACACACATATATCCGAAAAACCCTGCGGGGCCTGAAAGGCCAAGAGAGTCCGAATGCAGTGTGAAATCCCTGTAGTTACTCCCTCAGTGAGATGCTCCCTGCCAGCATGACAGGCATTTCGTCTCAATGAGGGGGGTGCACAAACCACACCACCGCCACCTCTGCAATGATGGCCTCTATGTAAGCCTGACCTGTGATTTCAGTTCACGGAGTCTGAGCACGAGAGAGGCGGCGGTGGGAGAGTGAGCCGAAATGGCATTATGCGATGCTGCAGGTTTACACGGGGGAAGGGACCAGGCTAATCTTTCTAATCATAGCTGTTTTCCTTCACAGATGTTGTTTAAGGTCTGTTTAACACTGCCTGAAAGAAATTCATATTTCAAACCACAGCAGAGTAATCAAACCACACCTGGATCTAATGTCAGAACTCTTTAGTGGATACTTCACAGCCCCCGTAATCATTGGTGAGCCCTGTCCATTTCCAACTATGAGGAGGACAGAGTAATGCTCTTGTATGGGGACAGAACACCTGTCTGTGGTTAACCCCTAGTGATGTTGTAATTTACTGGTTGCCATGGAGAGCATTGTATTGCATGAAATAACAATGATCTGTATACAGGAGGTAAGTCAAAAAATATTCCATCATAGAACAATTTATTAAACAAAAACATCAAAATGCGAAGCTATTGTTTCTTGATATAACCTTCATCCTTCATCTCCCCTGAAAAATTCTGCAATCTGCAATTTACACCATGTCAAAAATAGCAGTTTTGGCATCATCAATGGACTCAAATCGTGTTCCTTTTAAATGTTCTTTGAGTTTTGGGAACAAAAACAAGTCTGAAGGGGCAAGATCAGGGCTGTAGGGTGGATGGGGTAAGGTTTTCCAATGAAATTCTCTTAGGACAGCCCTTGCTACCCTCGAAGCATGAGCAGGTGCACTGTCGTTATGGAAAAAAAAATTCCTTGGCACAACTTTCCTGGCTTTTTTCTCACCAAACTTGTGCAAAGTTTCAATGATTTGGGAAGATTTCCACTTGAGTTTTGTTAAAAATCTGATGTTAGCCCTGACCTCAAAGTTGTTTTTTTCCATGGTACAAAAATTATCCTTTTTTTGAAGGCACCCTAACGAGACTAAGACAATATGTGTATTAATAAGAGAACTTCTCTGCAGCCATCCACAGATCTCAGACACATGTTTAACCACTTTTTGTTTTGAATAAACCTGTGCATGTATGAACTGGAACCCCAGTAGCAATACTTTTTGACTTTTGCATTTGCATCCAGAGCTGTGGCCAGTCTGGACCAGACCACCCCAGTCTCTGCCTCTAACGCATGACCTGGCTAACTGTTCAACACATGAACCGGACCACCCCAGAGTCTCTGCCTCTAATGCATGACCTGGCTAACTGTTCCACACACAAACAACTTCCTGTTTCTAGTGCAGAATTTACCCTGAAAGGGACAGGTCATCCTAAAGGTCCTGAAGGGTTTTCCACTCTCTGCATTACCTCAAGGAAATCTCTTTACCTCCACAATGGCAGGTCTCTGCAGTTCAGTCAATCAAGTTTCCATAGTGACCTTTTAAAATGAAGTCTATGGATGAATAGGAACCATCAACCAAAGCACTGCTTCAACATGTCTTTGAAATAATGCAGTTAAGACAGCCACAAGCAGCAAATATGTAAACTCTCAAGAACTGACTATATGTAACATTAAGTCATTTCATTTATATTGCAATTTAGGGTTAGGGTTAAAGTATGCTTGCTTTAATTTCAAATTTAATAGCGGTGCCTTTAGTCGGGATGTTTAGTGGTTTTAAGATGCTTTTTTATTTCCAGTGAGTAATGATTTACCTTCTGGATGGAACGTTGGCTAAGGTGTATTAGTGTTACAAAGAATGAGTGTTCTTTATTTACTGAGGGCCTTTAAATCAGTCATGCCAGCTGTCGGCTCACTAATGCTGGCCTTTAATATGCTGTCGCAAATGATTCCTATTAAAGAGGCTTCACTCTAAGCTGATAGTGCTACAGCTGAAAGTGCAAACACCTGGTTTGAAGAGATTTAAGGCGAAGCAAATCATAAGCCAAACCTGCACTATGTTAAAATCTGTTTCTGCACAAAACCATGGAACTTAAAAGCAAGTTTTCAAGTATTTGAATTAACAGAAAGACTGGATGAAATGAAAGCACACACAGGGATACTGTAGGACCAGGGTTAAGAGCCATTTCACTGAGCTACTCTGTGCCACGTGCTGCCAGGCAGATGCAAAGGAGAAACTGAAAATGTCATGCCCACAACAAGTGACAAAATGAGACACAAATTCTGAAGATGAATCGATTCAATGACCATTGTGGTAAAGTCATTTTAACATCAAGCAATTTCAGAAATTCATATTTATTGAAATGGACATACAAAATAACTTGATATTGGACAACAATATTAATATGTTTACATGCATGTGGGAGAAAAAGCGTTATGTGCTTCCACTCTGTGTTTTCTTTTTTCCTTTACCTGTTCTACAGGTAATCCAGTGGGAGGAGCTTGTGATTTAAAAGGATTGCAGCAAAAGGCTGGAAGTTCTCTCTCTGGTCGGACGCACTCTCACAAGGCTCCAGAGTTTCCTTTACTGTTTAAATTACTTTATGTTAATTAAGTCCTTTTTGTTTTTGTTAGTCTAATTCTGTTGTAGCAGTATTTTTGTCACAGTGGGGAGTGGGACCTGTCGTTTGTAGAACATGCAGTTGCCCATCAGGAACAGATCGGTGCTCCTGCTGTCCACCCAGAGGTCGCACCGTGGGTAGGTGTGAGGAACCCCTCAACCTCCCTGCCAGGGTAACAGCTTTGAGTTTCGTTAGATTTTTTTGTGTTTGTATATTGTGTTGAATCTGCTGCATTGGTTTCTCCTTTTTCTTAATGAACTTGGTGTGTTTATTTTCGTATAATGACTTGTGGGGAATTTCTGTATGTATCATAAGTGGTTGGCTGCAACAAAAGGTTAAACAAAGAAAGTTTCAAGAAGGAGGTATGAATGATGTATACATATCAATATCGATGTATATACATACTTTAGTTAAATGTATATGTATAGCCCCTTACATATGTATGTGTATATATATTTTTTTCCTTACAATTTCACAATAATTTATTGGGGCGACAATTCATGTTTTCCCCAGGATTGGGGGGACATGTCCCCCCTTCCCCCTTCCATTTGCACCACTGGGCACACACACACACACACACACACACACACACACGCGCACGCGCATGCGCACACACAGGCACACACACAGACACACAGACACACACAGGCGCGCACACACCCAAGCACACACACTCACACACACAGGTGGACACACACACAGGATAACACACTCATACATGCACACACACAGACAAACATACTGACACACACACACTCACACACAGGTGGACACACACTTACACACACAAGCACACATGCTCACACACACGGACACGGACACACTCTCTCTCTCTCTCTCACACACACACACACACACACACACACAATCAAACAAACAAACAAACACACAGACACACACACAGGCACACAGGTGAACAAACACACACAAAGGCGAACACACACCCAGGCACACACACATACTCACATACACTCACACACACAGGTGGACACACACACAGGCTCACACACTCACACAGACACACACACACAGGTGTGCGCACACACACACAGCTGGACACACACAAATACACTCATACACACAGGCAAGCAGACACACACACACACAGGCACACACACTCACACAGACACACACAGGCGCGCACACACAAACACTCACACACAAACACAGACACCCACAAGCAGGCATACACACGGGCACACACACTCTCACTCTCTCAAACACACACACACACACACACACACACACACACACATTACACTGATTTGAGCCAGTTAAGCCCCATACATCACCCAGTCTCTATTCCACAGTTTGAGATGACAGAGACATAATTTAATGTCTGAGACCAGCTCGACCTTTTTTCATCCAAAGCATCTATCTACAAAGCTGCTTATTAAAATAATCACTCTAAGAGGCCAATAAGATCCCAAAAAGGTTTAAATGGAAAGGCTTAGCACTTCTCAGCTGCCTTACAAACAGCACCCAAAGAAGCTCCACGAGCCACCAGAGGGAGCCCACAAAGACACAAAACAAGACACTGATATCACTAAACACCAAATCTGAAATTCAGTTTCATGGATATATTCAGTGCACACACAATCTCACAAGTCTCTGTGCCTGGTCACCCATTCTCTGTTTAAAAACAGTGCAGTGTAACCACCCCTGTTTGGCAAGGTGCCTGATCAAAATCATATAACTCGTAACTCTGCTCCATCACTGACCTCTTACTCCAGCTGTGTTACCCTGCAGGTCTGCAACTGGTCATTCACATCTCTTCTGTTCTTTGACCACTGTCCTCCAGAACTATCATATACTTTATCTGAGCCTCTACAAGCCAAAAAAACCGGCAGGCTTTACGCAACCCCCTCAACAAGCAAAGACCATTTACACCTGCAAACTTTATGCCACTCCCACAAAAAAGACCATTTAACTGAATAAAGCTGATAAACTCATCTATCAAATCAATAGATTAACAACATTTTCAATTTTTTTTTTTTTTGTTGTTCAACAATGCCACTTAATGTTTAAACAGTTGAGAAATACTTCCAAACTGACCATCACCCATTGTAGGAGCCTAATTTAAGTTAATTAAAAATTGATTATATAAATATATATATATAATCAGTTTTTGATTAACTTAAATTAGGCTCCTACAATGGGTGATGGTCAGTAGGAGTTCTAAAGAATGAATTAAAGAACACATCAGTAAAAACCAAACCTCTTGTTCTACATATATATTGAACAAGAGGTTTGTTACTGATGTCTTCTGAAATTAGACTCTTATTTGAAATTAGACTCTTATTTTGTATTTTTAGTAAAATGGCTTTTCAGTTTAGTTTGTCAATGAAATTGAACGTGGAAGGCACTGAAGCCTAAATTCTTTACCGCCGTCGCCAACATTGTTATCGTCGTTGTACTTTGATTTAAAGTTTTGGAATTTAGGAAGTAAAAACTGGAAACACAGATTTAGATTTGTTTAGTTAATTATTATTATTTTTTAAAATTATTTTTATATATATACAATCATCAGCCCCCCTTTTTGGATTATTTTGTTGCCTCCTACCTTGTTTGCCCACTTGCTATCCTGCCTGCCTGTCCTGTCCTGTCCGCCGATTACCTGCTATGCCTACCCACCTCGTCCGTCTACTCCTGTCAAGATCACAAGGTACCGCAACAAATCCCTCAGTGACCACACGTAAAGAAACCTGACAGAGCCTATATGTGGCTATGAAACAGAAATTGTAATTCTGGAAAAAATGCCATTACACCCATCTATATAATGTTTATACCTTAACACTTTCTTGCATGTACTGCATTAAATTCTAATATATTTAAAAAGCTTCTTTTCCATCAAAATGTAAAATGTAAACATTTATAAAAATGTGCCATGCTTATGCATAAGTATCAGCTGACTGTAGCAGTCACAGCTAATGAGATATTGGCATTGTATTTTGAATATTTTGTAAATGAATCTCAGTGGGGAAGTATGTTCAAGCATAATTCTGATCACCAAGTTTAAATGCTGAATATATTTTTGAAACACACCTTATAACATCACATATTCTAACACTTTTTACATTAAATATGGAATTAATGAGAAAGTTAGGGTGTTACTATTTGAAATATCCCTTGATGTTCTTTTCTACACTTTTTAAAAAACATTAGCTGATAAGCTGGTCCATCATTCAACCAATGAAAAGGCCTGTTGAAATCTGAGGTGAAAACTGAAAGCTATAACCCTTTTTTCAGTTAATTTTGATGCAGAGGACAAACAAATGCCTGTATCTGTATCCATAAAAAGGTTCTAACAGGAAAACAGCAGCAAGACATATTCAGCATGTATTTCATAAAGAATAGAAATCAATAAGCATGTATATGCATTCAAAAAAAAAGCACAACAATATGTCAAGCTTATACCTATGAGCCAGACAAACTTCTGTCTCCTGTTTCAAACAGCATCACCCATCTTCAGTTTGCTAGTTAATAAACCAATAGTCAATGCCATAATAAACCAGTTCTGACCAATCACAACCTCACGTCAGTGCAATGCCAACTGCATTGCCTGAAAATTCTCTGGTTGGTCTTCTGTAACACGGAAAGACACACCAGCCATTCTTTCCTGGTTTATAATATTTCTAAACAGCATGTTTTACCTAAAGGCCAACAGGATCACTTTATTAGTGTAAGCATTACTACAGCTAACCATTTACACAAGACTCCGGCTGCTCCTGAACCACGATGTGAACTTTGTCCATGTGACATGAAACACTGTGAGCCTGAGTCTGTAGGTACTTTCTCAGGTGGCAAATCTGTGATCCAACAAAATATACACTGCCATTCTCTTCAGCAACAGCTGATAAACCTACTCCTTCAAAACATTTCACTTGACCCTCAATAGCAGAAAATGAAAGACATGTATAATTCAAATGACAGCATTGCAGCCATCTCTGTGGGTAACTATGACAGCAGATTCCCACGCACTCAGGCCCTGTTAGTGACAGCAGGAATGCCCTGTTCAGAAACAACCACCTGCAACCAAACGTACTGCAGTGACAAAAGCAGGGATACACCATACCAGTATCTTTGTATAAATATAAACAAACATTGTAGCACAGTACATTTTAAAAATCATCTGAAATTTCTATGTACCAAAACGCAAAGTTGTTTTCATCCATCGATGGCAGTTACACTGTATGGAATTGTGGAGGTACAAGTCAGGGGAGGGTGGGTGCAATAACGACAACCCCTACAGCCAATCAGATTACAAGCAGCCTATGCAACAGAAACACTATGTTTTCCTGACTGCAATGATATGCACGCGTGACTCCCAATAGGTCAGATGTCCGTTTTGAAGGGTATACCATAACTTCAGCTGGGCTATCAGCAAGAAAAGGAACTTGTACTGGAAATGGACAGTGGCTGCATCACTTGTTACTAAATACTCTTTGTTTGTAATTTATACAGACTAGCCTACTCATCGTAATTGTAGCTACCCATCCAAAAGCAGAAATATTGCATAGTTTGGTTTGTTTGTAAGTTTATACAGAACAAATGTACTGAGTTCTTTTACTGGTGAGCATCACCAATGCCAGAACCAATGACCCTGATGGGCAGATAGTGAAAACAACTTGTGTGGTCTAAGTGCTAAACATGGGCTTGACAATGACTGCTCTCAAAGACTGACAGATTAGCTACTAGTATAACATACAAGCCAAATTCTATGATAAAAGTCTATGAACAGCTCCTAAAAATATTTTGGTTAAATAAACAAACACATAAATAAATGAATATTATGTTAGAATAAAGATAATAACAATTGAATTATATTTTATATCACTGTTTTGATAAGCGATTTCCAGGCTTCCAGTAGTGTTGTTCCACTTTTATTTTTAGAGAAAGGTTTTCCCTTCATGACTTGCACACGGCGGCGCCAGTAGCAGCGTACTTATGCAAGCAAAATACCTCTGTAGACGTGATGCTTCTGAGAGTTTGAGCACAGTTAGTTTTTTGTATTGGCATA
The DNA here is from genome assembly GCA_019788955.1 of Albula glossodonta. NCBI lineage: Eukaryota > Metazoa > Chordata > Actinopteri > Albuliformes > Albulidae > Albula > Albula glossodonta. The sequence continues at coordinate 780,614 of JAFBMS010000892.1, read as the reverse complement.
ATAGTTTTAGATCACTCCTCTACAGATGTGGCCAGAGATCTGATCAGAGACACATTTCACTGGACCTCGGATCACCTTTTATGTAAGCGGCTGCGATGTGCCCCTCGTCGAGAGACTTGTATAACACACCAATTAATGTTATGTCACTTGTTTTGCATCACATCTGTAAGACTCCGTCTCCACCCGCTACCAAGTAGCCTTCTCGAGATAACTTTTAACTTAACTTTTACTTTTAAATGTGGACACAATAAATTTCGACTTGGAAGCAGGATAGTTATGTTTCGTCACTGTTTGAATATTAGTTCAAACTGATTCAGTTCGTTTTACGCCGAGTTCCTGGTTGTCACTAAGTGGCTACTTTCAGGAGTTGTTTCTAAGAAAAAAAGCTAAGTATTGGTTAAGTAAGGACGTGTGCTTCGAAAACGAACACCTGATTCATTCATTTAAGCATGGGACCCTTGAGATTGCTACATAATCAACGACTAATATCCGCTAGCAAGGTAGCTAATAAATGTTTTAAAGCTAATTCACAAGCTGGCAGAGGCAGCTAACATCAAGACGTAAGGTAGTTTCCATGCCGTTGCACATCAACCATATATGCAGTGTAGTTTCTGTGTCTGTAGATACAGTTTACTTGGCAAAATTTCTCCGAGCTTACCTCGCCTAATCGCACATTTCAAGGTACTGCTGGGCGCCACCATATTGCTCATGGAAGGATCACGTGATATCATTTCATGCTGGTCCAGCTTCTTGCTTCTCGCTGATACAGTCTCTACTGAGCGCAATATTAATAAATACAGATGTCATTATCACCACATTGTGTTATTTTCTCGAAATAAAACTATTCACTACGGGGCAATGGACAAAGGATTCACGCCAAAAAAAAAAAAATAATAATAAAAATAAGTACGGATTTAATGCAGAGAATGAAAAACGACAATACTAAGAAACAAACATACTACTGCAAGCAACAATGAGAACCATTCAAGAAAAATACACAACCCAGAGCCATGACTGGTGACGGTGAAGCCTGTGAGACCCTTGTAAGGCTGGCATGTAAATCATAGAGAGGCCCGATGTACAGAACCAAAGGGGTTAGGAAAAGGGTGCTGATTCTGGCTCCTACTGAGCAAGACAGAAAGCACTATAGGGTTGTACACTGTTTAGCCTGGTGTACTTTTGTATCATGTTCATCTTTTAACTCAAATCCAAATGCCTGACGAAACTCATTTCCTTTCACTGTTGCCATACTGGAGGTGGAGTGTTTAACATCAATGAAAAAAGACCAAGGAGAGATTTGCTTGTGCCAAGCTAGTACACTGCAAAAATATAAAAATGTTGACAAGCCAAAATATCTAAAAAATAAACAATAGATCTTATGTTACTTGTTTGAGATAAACTCAGCTAGCTTTGAGAAAACTGTCTTTTGAGTTATACTTGCTCAATTTGCAGATAATTGAGCTTGAATCAAGCACAATTACCTGCCAATGGATTGAGACTTTACCACAAAACATGACACATCTTCTCAAAGCTAGCTGAATACTCTTAGAAACACATTGCTAGGCCATTCCATTTATCCTTAAGCTTTATCTGTAACTCTAGTGCCAAGGGTTGTTAGCAAGGGACACAGGCCTCTATTAGACTCACATTAACTGCTTTCATTCTCACTTCAACATGGAGGAGTCGAGCAAGCCAATGCCTGCATCAGGTTTGTCATCTCTCACAGACCACGTAGCATGAATACCTGTGCTTGCCAGAAATATCACAAAGTGCAGTGGAGAGAGCGTTCCCATCTGCGGAGTGTAGGGTATCTGATGCTCACCTCAGCTCATGTCTTACAGATTACCTGCACCACTTCCCTCTTACCCGGGAGAGTGCTCTCATCTTTGGGCCTTGTCAGAAGAATGCTCCTATCCGTTGATTCTGATCAACTCAATTAGATTTGATAGACAGATTTCTAACAAATGTTCTACAGGATAAAATCTGTAGGATTTTTAGAAATATTTACTCACTGCACTCTGCAGTAGACTGGTTTGAGGTTTTAGAGCATTTGGACTACAGACGTTACACTTCAGCTCAGTTTCACTGACCAATACTCCGTTCAAAAATAATTTCATATTACAGTTGTGATTTTTATTAAGGATTACATGCTATTGAGGGCTTGTCATTGAGAAAAGGAGAAGGGGAGGGAGATCAGGACCCTGACAGGGGACTGGTTACATCAGTGTTCATATTTATTTTAAAGGATTCAAGTTTCAGCTCGGACTTATTCAAACTGGATTTTGAGGTTCCTGTTTGGGAGTGGCAAACTTGCACACTGTAACTGCACCCTTCAGAACGCCTTTCTCCTGGAGCGGGGCGGGGGGGAGGGGGGTGGTCTTAGAGACACAAGCACTGCAGATTAATGAGCCCCAGCTATAAACACAGGTAGGACAACTGTTTGGATAAGTACATTATTCACAGAATTACCAACAGAAACATGGTGAAAAGTGAGCATTAAGAGGAAAATCAGCCATATAAAGTTCATAGCGACCTTCAAAACCATACAAGCCTTTGAAATACTGGACCGGAAAAAGACAAGGAAAAATAGCATAACTCATTTTTTTGTAATGTACAAAAAAAACTTTATTTCTGTATTAAGTGCTTCCAAACCCAAGATGTTGTCAAGAAAATTTGAGCATGGAAATTTGCCAGATAACAAAAGAGCACCTGTATCCAGGTGAGGGTGTAGGAGGGTCCGTTTCCTGACCCCGAGTTCTTCGCTTCACTAGTGACAATAAATTCATGAGTGAATTCCAATCACATATTTCTGCACACAGGGAGGGGAGGGGCCCCGCACACAGGGAGGGGAAGGGGCCCTGCACACAGGAAGGAGAGGGGAGGGGCCCTGCACACAGGGAGGGGAAGGGGCCCTGCACACAGGAAGGAGAGGGGAGGGGCCCTGCACACAGGAAGGAGAGGGGAGGGGCCCTGCACACAGGTTGGGGGAGGGGCCCCACAAATAAGGAGGGGAGGGGCCTTGCACACGGGGGGGGGGGGGGGGGGTGGGCGTGCTGTGCTCCGTGGTGCTGCAGCACGGTCAGGCCTGTGCCAGACGCTCGATCACACGTCTGTACTCCCCCAGCAGCTCCTGGTAGCTCTTCTCCAGCTCCTCATGCTGCAGCTGTGTGTCCATCTGGCTGATGTGTGACACCAGCTCCTCTGGCCGAAGGCACTTCATCATCTTAGTCAGCTCCCGCTGGTTCCTCTGTAAACACACACAGAGCCATGAATACCCCTGCGTCTTCCACACTGCAGATGCAGCACCACTCACCCACCATGGAAAAAAACAGGCCCAGGCAGGAAAACAGCATTTGTGGTTTTTAACAGTTTATAAAAATTCAGGTACAGACTCTTGAAATGGTACAATGAAAATAATGCAAATTACGGTATTCTGAATGATGCTACTCTCTGAAATACACTTCCAAAAAAAGTGCTTTTCACCAAATTTTAAAAGCTTTTCAAATCATGCTGTATTTCCTAATTGGTTTTTAAAATACTGAGATATCTGGGCGCTGTCATGTGGTTTTTAGCAAACTACAGTGGATCAGGAAGAGGATCGTTGTCTTCCAGCCTCGCCCTGCTAAGGTGGGGTCTCTGGGATATGGGGCAGTGCCTGCTACACCATGGACTTTCCCTACAGTTGTTCCTCGTCAAGCTGTGCTGGGCTGTTCAGCCTTATATCCCCTACCCTCTCCTCCATGGGCTCATGGGTCCTCCCGCATTTGCACGCTACGCTGAGTGCTCTGCCCTCCGGCCACGCAGACGCTGGGCTCACGCCTGCTTCCCAAGCCAACGTCTTACTGTGTGAGCCACCCACAGGCCCATAACATGCCATACTGCGGATTACCTTAGACGGCATCTGTGAGCTCAACTAAAGATAATCTTTACCGAATTTTACTGGGCGGAAATATTAAACCATACATGTGTACCACAATACCACACATGCTAGCCAAAGAGGTGTTGTTTCTGAGACGCTAGAGGTGTACAGAGATGTCACTATCTGTAACTGTTCAACCAGCAAATGATCGGTCTCTGTATGTTTTCGAATAAAAGACTGGAGGTGGACGTGGTTTATACCGGAAGTCACGTTAAAACAGACAAATGTATTTTCTAACCTAATATTCATTGGCAATGCAATTTTTGTGCCTTTTAAGCATCACATTGATTTAATGTTGGCATATAATTAATTATGAAATATACTGCCACATCGTCATACTGTACATCTCTGTATCCCACTCTCTCTCTTTTATTATTAACTAAACCAAGTTTTATGTTTCACATCCCTGCCTCTGCTTGTTGTGGCTTTGCACAATTTGCAGATGACTTTAGTTGTATCAGTTAGGCTGATTGTAATGGGCTGATTGTCCCTGATAGCACTGGTTATTATGTGGCTCCTAAGAGCCACACTGTCGTGCTGTAGTGAAGGTTCAGCCTGTTAACTGTAAAAAAATGAAACTGCTCGTAGTGCAGTGCTGCAAACCAAATGGAAACGAATCAGGCTGTGCAGGAAGGGGGCACTGTGCTGTGCTGCGCAGTGCAGGAAGGAGGTACTGTGCTGTGCAGGAGGGGGTGCTGTGCTGTGCTCTGCAGGAAGAGGGTGCTGTGATGTGCTGTGCTGTGCAGGAAGGAGGCGCTGTTCTGTGCAGGAAGGAGACGCTGTGCTGTTCTGTGCAGGAGGGAGGCGCTGTGCTGTGCTCTGCAAGAAGGGGGCGCTGTGCTGTGCAGGAACAAGGCAATTTGCTGTGCAGGAAGGAGGTGCTGTGCTTTGCAGGAAGAGGCAGCTGTGCTGTGCTGTGCAGGAAGGAGGTGGTGTGCTGCGCAGGAAGGGGGCACTGTGCTGTGCAGGAAGGAGGCACTGTGTTACCTTGTATGGCCCAAAAAGTCTGCGTTTGATGTCCAGCCGATACCCTCTTGCCTTCTCCTCATCACTCATGTCCGTCACCCGCAGTCTCAGGATTTCATACACTCGTCTGGCGTGTTTCTAAATGGTGGGTACAGAACAGGAGGAAAAAGTGAACAACTATCATAAATGTGATTAAAAAACCTCTAACCTTACTTTTTTCCCCATAGGTCATATTGTCACCAGTGTCACACCCATGTAGAGTAGAGCTGAATAGCCATTAAGATTGGTGTTTTTGGAGATGGGCAGATAAATAGCATCACTTTGACTGAAGACAGATTAAAATGGTTTGGCCATTCATTCATGCGGTGTTGTCATTCATTCACACAATGCAGTCATTCAAACGGTGTGGTAATTCATTCACAAGGTGCAGTCATTTACATGTCCAGCCAGCTCATACACATGGCCCCATGATCTAGGATTCACATGGCCCTGATGATCAGGGATTCACACAGCGGAGATGATCAGGTGGAGAAAAGGGAAAACTGGAGACAGAGTCTGGATTTTCCTGGGTCTCATTCGTGCTGCCTATCTGTGTGGTCAGATACATGTTCTGTGCATGGCACAGTTATCTCCGTAATGGTCACTTAGTGTACCTGCTGGGCTGAGTGTACCTTGTTTATCTTGAGCTTCTCACGGGCCTCTGTCACCATGTCATCGCTGAAGCCCAGTGCCAGCTGCTCAGGGGAGAAGGATGGCAGCTCCAGGCAAAGCTTGACCAGGACAAAGTCCCTCAGCTTCACATAGCTCTCTGAGGGGTCCTCCGCTGACAAAACAAAGGCATACAGGAACAAGCAATTCACAGCTACTCTTCAACTTTACTCATTCCACTTAAACCTTATCATAAGCCATACCAGTGAAAAATTAAACACAATGCTTGTAGCTGTGCATGCCATCTCAATGTGACAGATCAGAAATTAATTTAAACACATTCATTACCTACATAATTAAACATTTATGTGTCTAACTCCTCCTTCGCCATATTTCCTGCAACTTCAGTGCCTACTTTAATTACACTTCAGGCCAGAGACATTGGGCTAGCTGGGGTTTTAAAACATGAACATGGATGAGATTTCAGTCAAACTGTCTAGCCCTGGTGCTCCCTCCCACTTTGCAAAGTGATTGCGTAACCCTCCAAGAGCTTCTTTTGCACAGTTGTTAAAGCCCGTTTTGAGAAAAGTAGCGCCTAAGATTACTTTTGAGGTTTTGTGCATTATTTTGGGTGGATATGGCGAAAGTCTGTTTTCAATGAACACACTCAAATTAAATTCTTCTCTTCCCAAAGTAAAAAACTCTTCTGTCCTGTAACGTAATGAAACCATGCAAACCATGTAAAGGTTTTTTGTGAATTAAATTTATAGCCATGTTCCAACCAATGGTCACTGCTGACAAACACAAAGCCAGGAAATGTACAGCAATGAGACAGCTGTTGTTTTACGCTGTTAATAGAAAAGTTTTTCAGATTCAAATGAACATATTTGTCTGTAAAATATGTTTACACATCAAATTACAAAATTCATTGTAAATTACAAGATTTGTCAGTTATGATGAGCAAACAGCAATACCATAACAGTTCTCACACAGGTCTGAAATAAGCACCGGCTTCATAAGCACCATGATGTTTGTCATTCTCTCTTATTTTTTCGGTTGCCCTGGATAAAAATAAATAAAAAGACTCGCTATCCTCTCATAGTCTCCAAAGCGTTCACTCTAATCCTGCTGTTTCAACACAATATTTCAAACACCACATCTTATTCTCTACACTTATTCTGAACTCAATAAGTTAAAAAACAGCCATTTTCTGGGTACACTGACACAGGTATGCGGGTATACTGATGTAATAGAGTGTTACGATTCCACTTGCAATGACCCTACAGTTTTCATCGCTTCCCCCGCTGGGATGTTCTCAGACTTATGTAGTGAGCCCCCAAACTCGTTTCCCAGTTTGCTGACACTATTCCAGAGGTAGGTAGCCTAGTTTGGAAGCACCTTTATAAAATGTATATTGTTAGATGAAATTAATAACTATTTAAGATGTACACATGTAAACATACCGCAGTAAGCTATAATTGTAATTTTTGGTTCCACCTGAATGACTTTTGGGTAATTTATATCCTATTACACTGCTGTATCTAGGTAGCATCCTGTGTAACCATTCAGTTAACTTTAGCTTTGAACCTCAGTTTAGCTTTATATCCAGCTAGCTGTTAGCCATCAAAAGCTGTTGCTAATTAGTTTCTTTTTGGGTTTTAGTGTGTATGGTGCATCGATAACTGTAACGGTGTGAGTTCTGACAGTCACCTTTGTGTATCAGGTACACATTGTTTTTATGTAAAAGTGGTACACCTCCAACCTTTCCTTGTCCGAATACTTTTGTCAGAACACTATTGTGTACTGACAAACACAATAAACTTGAAACTACTACTCTATGTCTCAGCTGAGATCTTGTTAATAACTCAATTATTACTAGCAATTACAGCTGCCAAGCAACAGACATGTCAGCAGGTCTGACCCTGTCAACAGTTTTGTGCAGATTTTCATCTGTCAATTTACATCTGACAGAAGGCCCAGTTTAAGCTGAAACAGGCCTGTGTGAGGTTTGAGCCCTACACAGAGACTCTGTTTAAGCTGAAACAGGCCTGTGTGGTGTTTGAGCCCTACACAGAGACCCTGTTTAAGCTGAAACAGGCCTGTGTGGTGTTTGAGTCCTACACAGAGGCCATGTTTAAGCTGAAACAGGCCTGTGTGAGGTTTGAGCCCTACACAGGACCCTGTTTAAGCTGAAACAGGCCTGTGTGAGGTTTGAGCCCTACACAGAGACCCTGTTTAAGCTGAAACAGGCCTGTGTGGTGTTTGAGCCCTACACAGAGGCCATGTTTAAGCTGAAACAGGCCTGTGTGAGGTTTGAGCCCTACACAGGACCCTGTTTAAGCTGAAACAGGCCTGTGTGGTGTTTGAGCCCTACACAGAGACCCTGTTTAAGCTGAAACAGGCCTGTGTGGTGTTTGAGTCCTACACAGAGGCCATGTTTAAGCTGAAAATTGAAGAAACTTTAAATACATCTCAGTTATAGCTAGTCCCAGCTAGACTGGGTCGCAAAACAGAAATAATTGCGATGCTGTTAGGATGTTCTTGTGGCCCCATGTGATATTTCCTGTCCCGTGTCTGGCCTTCCCCAGGCTCTGCTACTGACCAGTCAGTGCACCCCCAGAGAGGGGGGGGGGGATCAATTCCGGGGCAAAAAGGACCCCTCCAGGGCAAATCTGCAATCACAGCCACACAACTCCAGATTGCGGTTTTACAACTGCACAACTCCAGATCGGTTTCACCGCCGCACAACTCCAGATCTCAATTTCTCCCAAACTCAAGCAGCTACTTGAAATGACTGTCACTCTCTAAATACATCAGGCCCGTCCTCAAACCAGTGCACAACTGCACTAACTGATAAAACAAGTCAAATTTATGGGCAGGTAAATAACAGATATTTGTTTTTATTTTATCAAATTACTGTTTTGAAAAAAAATTTGAGAGACAGGAGATATATGAACCCACTGGTCTTCAGTCCATGTGCTTGTGAGGACCCCACAGAAGGGTCAGAGGAAGTGGTGGGCCATGTGTACGTACCTGTGATGTCCTGGACCAGCGGCAGGGTGCAGTAGAACCTGTGCACGGCCTCCAGCAGCTGCGCCCCATGGCCCTCCCCCTGGAATGGGGGCAGGATCAGCATCTGGCTGTGGGGGAGGAGGGCACGCCATTACTGACCTTTACCGGGCACACGTCCCAATCACTTCCCCTCATTAGCATCTTATAATGATTTACATATGTCACAAGTCCCACAAATTATGTCAGGCATAACGTAAAGGAACAGCCACCGGAAATGGCAGAAACCACAAGGACGATTAAAGCAGGATTCCTACTGGCTGTGAGGTTTTCTCTCAGAACCCCAACATAACATGAGATGCCCACTGTGAAAGATCACTTCTGTAGCCTCTGGCAGAAGCCAGACAGAGGAAGTCCCTGCTTCCATTGACCAATTCTCTGTTCTTGTGCTGATTTCACAATCTCATTTATTCTTCGGGCACAGATATGCACAGCTGCTTCGGCTCTCTGCATTAACTGGCACCGTTGGCTTGAAAATGAGTATTCCTGTTTTCCAATGGAATTCAGTGGGTTTCCCAGCTATTGTGAAGTGATTTTAAACCACCTTGGCAAGCAAAGGTCAGCCTTAAGGATCTGTGGTATTACTGTTCTGTATTGATAGGTAAGCAACGTGGTAACCTTAGTTAGTTGCCAAGTGGTTCATAATTCCTTGGACTGTCAGTGTTGTTAGGCTTGCTAAAGTCAGAACATGCACAAGCAGCCATGAGCAGCCCATTATTTGCCACTGGCAAAATAATCGATAGTTCCAGCCTTAGTCAGGTCTAAAAACTATTTAAAAAAGCACAGACAAACTGCAGGAGGTGGAGGGGCTAATGACAGGGGAGAGTGCAGCACAGTCAAGACCAGAGTGTTACCATGGCTACCTTAGGAGTGCATCCACCATTTTTCAGTTTTTAAATCGTCCAGATTTTAGCATTTTAAATCAGTCTACATCTATTTTATATCTATCAATGGATTTGCAAAGTCAGCATACAAAGTTTCACTTTAAAACCAGTTTGTAGTGGATTCCCTCTAATGAGAACCTTCTCTCTGCCAACCACATTTTGACATCACAGATCTGATAAGGCAGTCAGCATGGGACAGGACAAAAGGATTCCCCACTCTAATTCACATAAGGAAAAATGCACAGGTTATGGCACAGCAGGCAGGCAGCTATGGGCAGTGGTCAATTTCTAAAAAAAATTCAAGGGGGATGGTCAACCTAGGAGTGGAAGGATGGTGGTATATGCCTACATTTTTTATATTCATACAAAATTATAAGAAAAAAAGACAGAAAATGTACTTGTAACTCACACTATTAATACAAAACGGTCAAAAACCAATTACTTACAATGTTATTTTACTCATAATAACAACAATATTACTAGAGCGGGATTTAAAAAACAGACCTCTACACTGTCACAACTGCTTACAAGTTACGTCTTAATATACCTTTTACATTCAATACATCACCCTCTCATTAGAAATCTAAAATTGGTCATGTTATTACAAGCAAATAAATACGTTAGATAGCTCACATATTCGTTTGCTCACAAATTAACAGGTTACCTGCCAACCAATATATATAACATGTTCACGAACACGTGAACATGTCAGTATCTGTGACAGTCTCATTCTAGATTAAACATTGGCAGAGCTGTTGCAAAAGTTTTGTTATATAAGGGACATATTATGTATTAATAATAGAGATAATAATAATGGAGACTGATTATCGTCTCACCTGTCGTTTTCATATTTACTAAAACACCTCTAAGGTCCTGCTGAACCGATCACTCAGCCATTTCAACCTGTAGCATCTGCAATCTTTGTCCAAAGCAAAACTCATGGTGAAGTTGCATTGGTCAATGAGAAAAATGCATTTGCTGGCTCCAATCAAATAAGCAATAAGCAGTCAAAAGCCACAAAGGCACAGAGGATACAAAGCAACGCTAACTGGAACGCAAATAATGTAAGATTTACATTTAAATATGTAAGGAGATGAGAAAAAGTATTGGAACGCAGCCGATGTATCCTTCATTTGGAGGAAATGAGGAAAGCAGGAGGCAAGATTTTGTTTTGGAACAGTGGAGGGAAGGAGGACACATAATCAGCTTCCGGGGCACGGAGGAAAGGAGGGGAGGAAAGGAGGAAAGGAGGAGACGAATTTGAGTATTGGAATGCAGCCCTAGTTTTGGAACAGTGGAGGGAAGGAGGACACATAATCACTTTCTGGGGCACGGGGGAAAGGAGAAGCGGAAAGGAGGAAAGGAGGAGACAAATTTGAGTGTTGGGACGCAGTCAGTATCTCTAATATCGGTAACAGTATCGCTACCAGAACTAGCCTCACGGTGTTTGACAGATTCATCATTCTGCACTGGATGGTGTGGTTTGGGGTGGTGCAAGAAAAAATTGTGGTACTGCTACCTTTTGTTGCTGTCTTTTTTTGGGCATAATTTACACAAGACTGCACTCTGTTGCACGTCTTCCCTCCTGAATCCAAACAATTTACATACAACTGACTCGTGACTGTTTCAAAAGTAGGTCTTCCTCAGCTCTAGTAGCCTGCTCTTCGCGGTTCTCTCCCATTTTGGCCTATCAGGTCGCCTGACTTGATAACGACGGATGGACATGGGTGCAGTGGAGTGAGCTTCTAAGAGTTTCAGAGAGCTTACTCGCGAGTGAGTTTCTGCCTGTTAAACGCTGCCGACTTACAAAAAAACATGCAAATGATTACACTATGAGCCAATCCTGTTGTGTATTATGATATGGCAGCTTCTTGTATCTTCTGTAAAAAAAAAATATTGAGCACATCGAATATATCCAGCATATTGCCCAGCCCTACTTCTGATGGTAAATTTACTCATATATATTATCGCTATTTTCATAGACGGAAGACGCTAAACTTAGAATTCTACTGACAGCAATAAAAGCAAAGAAAACTGGAACTCGTTCACTAGCCTACAGCTCACACTTTTCTGTGGTACCGGTTAGTTTTTGTTAACTAACTCCAAATGATGAAGATACTATCTTGATTTGCTACCAGACAAAAACAGTACTTCTATTTTTGAAGACGTCTTCATCTCCACTTCGTTATTTTAAGCACATTACTGGAAAATACTCTCACTAACACACCTGTTGGGCCAGTCATTAGTCGTTTGACCCATCTATAATACGTTTTCGACATTAAATTTTAATTTTAAAAAGTAAAATATGTCCATTGTCCCTGCACCTGCATGGCTGAACGTTGTCATAGTTACTACCTCAGTGGTATAGGTTGGAGGCAGAGTTAGTAAGGTGCTAAATGAATAAACATACATCTAATTGAATATTCATCAAATCGTGGAGCACTTTTACATACAAAATTCTAAAAGTTTATTGATAATTTTTAATGATTTTGATGAAAAAATATATGATACATTATGCTCTTGACCACAGATTAGTTGTTAAGGGAAACATTTTGGCTGGAAGGGGCCTTTACCAGATTAGCCACATCTATTTGCATGATCATGTGGATAATCATGAGGAGGGACCCTGCTTAGTGACTAACCCTAACCCTCCCTGGGTGTGAGGGACCCTGCTTAGTGATTAACCCTAACCCTCCCTGGGTGTGAGGGACCCTGCTTAGTGACTAACCCTAACCCTCCCTGGGTGTGAGGGACCCTGCATAGTGACTAACCCTAACCCTCCCTGGGTGTGAGGGACCCTGCTTAGTAACTAACCCTAACCCTCCGTGGGTGTGAGGTTAATTGCTCCCTACATCACATTTAATCTAAAAAGCCATTGAGAGGATGGGTTTGTGAGATTTCCATTGCCTGGGCTTCCATCTGCTCTCTCTCTCTCACACACACACACACACACACACACACACACACAAACACTCTCACTCACTGTACCTCACACGTGGCCGGGTTTTGTCTGGATACACATAGTAATTGTAAACTGTCATGTAGCCCACAGTTGCAAAGAGTGTCTCCCCATCCTTGTTGTACTTCTCGAATCTGTGGAGGAAAAAGCAAAACAAAAAAGAGATGGGTGAGTTATGGGCAGTTCCCTCCCCAGGCCCCCAGCAAACACACCAGCATCAGCACCAGCACAGCCCAAGAGCCCTGAGCTGCACCTGCTGCCACTCCATTATGCACTTAACTGTGGCAGGGCAAGTGTGTGCATGGGGGGAGGGGGCAGTGAGAGAGAGCGGGGGAGGCACAGGAGTGCCCAACCACACTACACCACTTCAGTCCACTTCTCATTGTCAGAGTGTGCATATGCCATGCTGAAGGAGTACTGACAGGGCTCTGCTGAGGGTCCAAACCTCCATTCAGCATTCAACTCGACCCCAACAAAAAATACAGGGAAGAACGCCCGGCACACTCACCAGATCAATGGCAGCCCATTGAGGCACAAATACAACCAAAGCGGCTCACTCACACAGGCTGCACAGCCTATTCGGGCACAAACACAAGCGAACCGGCTCAGTCACACAGGCCGTACAGCCCATTCAGGCACAAACACAAGAGAACCGGCTCAGTCACACGGGCTGCACAGCCCATTCAGGCACAAACACAAGCAAAGCGGCTCCGTCACACAGGCCACAAAGCCCATTCAGGCACAAACACAAGCAAAGCGGCTCAGTCACACAGGCTGCACAGCACATTCAGGCACAAGCACAACCAAAACAGCTCGGTCATACAGACCGCACAGCCCATTCAGGCACAAACACAACCAAAACAGCTCGGTCATACAGACCGCACAGCCCATTCAGGCACAAACACAATCAAAAAGGCTCAGTCAAACAGGCTGCACAGGGAGCACATGCGTTTCCCATGGCTGTCGAATAGGCCCTGTGGGGTACGCACATGAGGAAGAAGTCCCATCGCTCGTCATCCACGTCGATGAAGCTTGCCGTCTCAATGAACCACATCAGAAAGGTCTGGAGGCGTTCGTGGTACTCCCGAAACCCAGGGTTAGCCATTTCTGCCTGCAAGTAAAATCCAACGGAAGACAGCTTCAAAATGAGACTTCTAGGAATACATATATCAGGTCTTTTTTTAAACAGAATCATAGTCCCAGACCTAAGCTGTTGTATCAGAGGCAGAAATAGCATTTAAACAAGAAAAAGGAGCGTGAATATGTAAAGACACTAAATCATAGTCAATGTTTAGATATTAAGGGATTTCCCTCCTTAAATATATCTGGTAGGTATGGCATGCAAGCGCATCAGAAAGATCATCTACCACTGCACCAATACAGTTTAGTATCACACACCACAAAATGAGCCCATCCTCTACCAAAAACTAAACCCCTCCTCATCCAAACACTAACCCGTCCTCCTACAAACACTAACCCCGTCTTTCTCCAAACACTAACCCTGTCCCCCTACAAATACTAACCCCGTCTTTTTCCAAACACTAACCCTGTCCACCTCCAAACACTAACCCGTCCTCCTACAAACACTAACCCCGTCCCCCTACAATACTAACCCCGTCTTTCTCCAAACACTAACCCCGTCTTCCTCCAAACACTAACCCTGTCCACCTCCAAACACTAACCCCGTCCTCCTACACACACTAACCCCGTCTTTCTCCAAACACTAACCCCGTTCTCCTACAAATACTAACCCCGTTTTTGTCCGAACACTAACCCCATCCTCCTCCAAACACTAACCCCATTCTTCTCCAAACACTAACCCCGTCTTGCTCCAAACACTAACCCTGTCTTGCCCAAAAACACTAAACCCGTCCTCCTCCAAATACTAAAACCATCCTCTTCCACACACTAAACCCACCACATGCAGCTGACATGTTCAGTGACTGTCCATTTATTCTTTTTTATTTGTGCAGATATAAAATGGTCTTACATTAACACTACATGTAGAACTGAATGTTTTCAATAAATTTGGGTTTTGAAAAAATAATATATTCTCTGTACTACCAAAATAGTCTGATAGCCTAAACAGAAATATCTTATTTTTTCGCATCTTGATTACTGTTTCATTATCATTATCATTTTGTCCACGTAATGCTGCAGTATATGATATTTGCCAGGGGTCGCTCAGTATTTCTCGTTAACCTTGGCTCACAATTAAATCCAAGCATTAATGTTGATCTTCATCTACAGTTGGGCAGTAATCATGAAAAGTAAGTCACCAAACTGTTGTAGAGAAAAACCGTACCAGTGTTATTCAGATTCAGTTTTCAGTAAAGGAGCAAAGCTGACTGAATCTCAGCCCTATGGTTTATCGTCATCACTGCACAAACAGCTACACTGAATGGAAACCAAATTTTTCCATTAAAAATACATTTTTCAAATTCTGTGCCAATTTTTGCATTTTGGGGAAAAACATGGCATTCAGTTTTTCCATGTCGTGATCTAAAAATGCACATAAATAAATACGGGTATATGCCTACTCCTACTGGCTAAATAACTATAACATGACCTTCTTTTTAGACAGTTGCAGTCAGGATTTTTACATTCTTTTGTGTTTTTGTATAGAGCCACGAATTTTTGCACTTTTCATGTCCATGACTTAATTTAGCTGCAAAGATTAGACTGATGAAATATGTTTATTTACTCAAAAAAGATTAAAAGATAATACATAATGTTATTGTCAAAAGAAATCAATTTAAACACAGCAGTCACTGGTTCAGGTGTGTATGAGGCAGGTCAGTGTGAGTTGGCAGGAACGGCTACAGCTGGTTAGATTGTTGGTAGCTACAAAACCAAAGCAGCCTATTTACAAATCATTTAATACATTACAAATCATGTAATTATTTGAATCAATAACTAAATTATTAAAATGATTAATATTGTATGATGACATCACTTTCATTAATATTTAGTAAGAATATCCCTCCCTCTTTTGTAACTGAAATCTACAGGGACTGGCTTAAGCACTGTGAGACAGAGCAGGGATTGGCTAAAGCACTGTGAGCCAGGGCAGGGATTGGCTAATGCACTGTGAGACTCATAGTGGAAGTCATAGTGGAAATTAGAAGTGGACAGACATGTGCTTACCCTGTAGATCTGGTAGGTGATGTCCTCTCCTTCCTCCTCACTGTGGACAATGTAGGTGTGGAGCAGGGTGCCAAAGGGCTTGAAGTTGGCCTCCTTCTCCAGCAGAGAGACAAAGTCATCTGTGCTGCAGCAGAAGCCTGCAGGAACAATCTCGCGGATCTTCCCCTCCACATCGTCAGGCTGAGGGAGCAGCAGACCACACCCCATTAAAGCTAATGATTTGTTAAACAACTTAAAATATACAGTTTTTAAACTTAAAACATACAGCCTAGGCAAGAGGAAAAGCACTGTGATGTGAGTGGATTCTGGTTTTAACAGAAGAATAAAGGTCATTGGGAAGCAGCAGCGCTAAAGGCAATGGTGATTGCTGTGTGTTTAACAGACTAACACTAGCCTGCCTGTGTCACTGACATCGCAAACAGCTACAGAACATTTTATTTCAGTTTCAGGTCTTTGCGTTGACTGTAACACTGCTGTCTTAGCCATATCTCCCTTGACAAAGACATTTTATATCTTAAGGGACTTCCTGATTAAATAAAGGTTAATTAAGGAAATAATTTCATTGGTGTATTTTTGACCTTTTTTATCAAGATTTTTTATTTTTATTTTTAAAGTTAATTGCAGCTTTCCGAATTACAATGCATGTCTGAAGAAAGAATATAACAGACTTCTTGTCTGTTTTCGGTCACCAGAAATGAAATAAAATAAAATGAAATTGCGTACCCACCCTTAAATGCGTGCCGATAAGAGGCAAAATACAACAAGGGGGCCTACATGAGTTTAAAAAAAAATGGAAAAAATGGATATAATCAGATAATCACTTAAAAAAGACAATTGTCACAGAATGAATGCTTTCTTAAACTTCCTTACATGTAATCAGCAAAGACCCA
This sequence comes from Albula glossodonta, assembly GCA_019788955.1. Taxonomy (NCBI): domain Eukaryota; kingdom Metazoa; phylum Chordata; class Actinopteri; order Albuliformes; family Albulidae; genus Albula; species Albula glossodonta. Next base: position 764,132 of record JAFBMS010000892.1, on the reverse strand, counting down.
TGGAAACTAGCAGCCATTGTGCTGTCATTAGTGTATACTATAGGTCTGCCATTGTGCTGTCATTAGTGTATACTATAGGTCTGATTGACAGAGAACACATGGGACTGAACAGACAGAATAGGCTGAGTATCTCTGAGCTGCTGAAAGGAGAAGCATGAGGCAGTCAGGGCAGCTGAAGCCCCCCCCTTAATAGAAGGCCACTTAATTGGACACATTTAGTGCTTATCTTAAAGCATGAATATTTAATGAAGTCCCCACAATTATGCCTTCCTGCCGCACACTGGGCAGGAAGACTTAATGAATTGATCTCAATTTAACAAAATCCAGGACATCAATAGAGTCCCCCCTCTAATCCTGGCCTGGCAAATTCAATCAAATGAACGAGCCCCCATGTTTCAAAGATCCAGCAGGACAATGAGGGATACCCTGTGCCCTTCCCACAGTTTTGTACTTGCATGTTGGTTAGTTCAGCTGTGATGTTTGCTTTGTATCCATTTCCAGGACACACACAAGAACATTTTATTTCAACTAGTTAAGCAGTCCTTTCACACCATACAACATGGCTAAAAGGCCATTAGTTCTGTATCACGATCCTTGCTGCTCTGCATTAGAAACAGGGAAATTAAGAGTCTGAACAAAATGTCCTCCAAAAGACTGATACAACGCACCACTGATCCCTGCCCCTGTCAGACAGCACCCTGAGAACGAGCGCTGCACCTGCAGCCTGAGACCAGGGTTCCGTCATCACTGTCAAAACCAGCACACACAAAGAGGATGGACACTGACTAACTAGCTGACACAAACTGAAAAAGGAACCACTGCTTATTTTAGATACAAGGTTAACCTGTTTTAAGAGTGCTGTTTTTGTCTGTTTTGGAAAGCAATTGAAGACAAAAAAACAGGTTTAGAGTAGGGCACACAGCTGGCAAAATGTTTTTAATTTTGAACCGGTATATCTAATTATTCATTAAAAAGAAACCTTTAGAGAGTTGTGATCAGAATGTGCATGTTTTGGTAGGTGAACACATTAAATCTTTCTTCTGTTAAGGTTAATAGATTCTGTCACACATATTCTGCACTTACTTTCATGCATTTCCTATACAAAAATGTTGCCCTTGACTTGACTGTATCACCAGTTCAATGTCTACAAAGCCACACAAACACAAAAATAGTACCAGTGGGAACAGAAGAGCAGGAGTCACAATAGTAATATAATACTGTCCCTGTGCCCAGGGGCTTCTGGTGTTAAACAGACTTTTATCCTGCCAGCTCCCTAGTACAACGTCCGGGTAATGTCTGGTTGAGCCCACGTGTGAATACAGCAGGTAATTTTCCACAGAATTAATAGTGAGCGAGTGGGCATGTTGATGATGGTTCTATCATGAGACTAGCGCAAAACCGGAAGAATACAAGCATCCAGAGGCAGCTGCTTCGTACTCTTTTCTGCTTGCCTGAATACTGCTTTCCACTCTTGTTCATATTGTGGATATGTCCAAATACATGTAGTATTGATATCAATGCAAAAACCGTCTTGCTCACTATCTTCAATGTGCTGTAAACAAAACATTGCGATATCCACAGCATACTTTTTAGCATCATGTCTTGCCTCCAGCACGCTCTACCCAGGCACCACCCCTGACCAAAACCAAACAGATTATTTCCAGAAGGTGAGAACGTGTCTGACACGGAGGTTCTGTACTACATGTGTGAAAAGACAACTCTAGAAAATGTCTGGACCTGATTCTCTGGACATTTTCCAGAGTTCATATGTGAAAACACCTTAAGTTCAGTTGACTCAAGGCTTCATAGATAATGGAATAGTGAAACAAAATGAGTTGGGTGGGGGCATGCCAAAATCATGATCCATCTAAAATCACGGTGAAATACAACAGTGAGCAACAAGAAGTGCTGAAAGTGCAAGAAGGTCATCCTTTTCTTACATACAGGACAGACATTGCCATTACCTCGACGCAGTCAAACTTTTCAGTGACTTTGGCAGCATATTTGACTTTGAAGAGGGTGCTGAGATTTCCTGCAGAGTAGTACAGCTGAATCTGTAGACCTTTGTAACCAAACGCCACTTCACTGTAATACATAAAAACACCAAAATATGCATGTGATCATAAACATTAAATAATATTGACTCAATAAACATGTCATAATGTCCATTTAACACGGACACAGCGCTGGGCCCAACAGATCTCCATCCTTCTGCCTCTGCCATCACACCCACTGTGTCATTTCACCATCAGGCTCCACCCACACTAATAATGCTGAAGGAAATAATGCTAATAATAATAATAATAAGGCTTTACATCTATGCAGTTAACTTCATATAAGTCAGGAAAATTAATCAATTAGGGTGCTCATGTCCCCCCCAGCTCATTTTCCCTTAGTGTGTGCAGGGCAGCTCACTCTCAACTGCACTCTGTACTCACTACTGCTTATGTATATAAACTTTCATGCATTCAGTGCACTAATGATGTCAAATATATTGCGCTGCATGAAATTAAGAGCACTCCTTAGGAATGATGTGTATTATTTATTAACATGTTTCAACCTAAAATCCTACTATAATATAATTACATCTTTTAAGAAGTCTCAACAAATGAGAAAGGCCAATAATAAAACCCTTTGATTATTTATTTTAAAAAATGGCCCAACATTAAATATCCCTACATTCCAAAGTATGTGAGCCTTTCAGTCAGTAACAGACAGCACTTCCTTAAGCAAGACTAGCTTCAGCTGAGCACTCCTGTAGCCGATCATATGTACCTGGGACCAGTGTTCAGCTGAGCACTCCTGCAGCTGTTCATCAGTACCTGGGACCAGTGTCCAGCTGAGCACTCCTGCAGCTGTTCATCAGTACCTGGGCCAGTGTTCAGCTGAGCACTCCTGCAGCTGTTCATCAGTACCTGGGCCAGTGTTCAGCTGAGCACTCCTGCAGCTGTTCATCAGTACCTGGCACCAGTGTCCAGCTGAGCACTCCTGCAGCTGTTCATCAGTACCTGGGACTAGTGTTCAGCTGAGCACTCCTGCAGCTGTTCATCAGTACCTGGCACCAGTGTTCAGCTGAGCACTCCTGCAGCTGTTCATCAGTACCTGGCACCAGTGTTCAGCTGAGCACTCCTGCAGCTGTTCATTAGTACCTGGGACTAGTGTTCAGCTGAGCACTCCTGCAGCTGTTCATTAGTACCTGGCACCAGTGTTCAGCTGAGCACTCCTGCAGCTGTTCATTAGTACCTGGCACCAGTGTTCAGCTGAGCACTCCTGCAGCTGTTCATCAGCACTTGGCACCAGTGTTCAGCTGAAGTCACTGCTGCTCATCACCAGTTAATACAAGCTCTGTACTTTGGCACACAAGGGCACTTAATGTTGAACCATGTCATCAACTACAGCGCAACTCATTTTTGGATGTCCTTCCATTTTTCATTAACTGAGGCTTTCATTTTACTCTAAAATGTATAAAGAGCCAGGCAGTTCCAAATGGGTTCACAGTCTTTCTCACAAAAATCTCCTACATTCTAAAGACCTGTACATAAGCTACATTAGTGATGTGAGATTGTCTCTTTCAGAAAGTTAAAAAATATACCTGATGACCTCCTGACTGATGCTTTTCCCTCACTACCTGCTGTTACCAACAGGAGTCTGTCTGATGCATGGAGCAGGCCTCATCCTAACCCCCTTTAACTTTGATTAATTTCACTTATGATGTGGTGCAGCAGAGCTGTGTACATCAGGAGCATAAGATCTACAATCAATCAAACCAAAGGTGGAGAACAAGCATGATACTGTCAGCTGTAGAAAAAGGATAAAGTCCAACACATGACTCCTGATTACCCATTACATATTAATCCTGTATGCTGCATAGTATAAGAAGGGGACCCTCAGGCACGGTCTCCAGGGCCCCTTATTGCTGGTGCAGCTAAAGAATAAGACCTGCACTGGGTTGACAGATCGTTTTTCCGTCTGGTCTGGATTCCTGGGCAATTCCACAACACTATTTACACATTTACCAACCCCACCAACACAGAGCTTGATAATACAGTAATTGTAAAAGTCTGATTCAGGACTACTGTGCCAGTGAAATGTTGCCAAAATGGCCAGCTGATGTTACGGGCCATGGTAAAATTACTGAGATTGTTCACAACCTGCAGGTGGTGCTAGCCCAGCTGGACATTAAGTATAATCTCAAACAAAACAGTTCCCTTTTCAATAACCACAAATAAGAAAAAAAAATAAGTTTAACCTACAACATTCACTAGGCAAAAATACATATTATAAAGAAGTGTGTAGACTTGAAAGGCAATTAATCAGGAGTTAGGATGCTACCAAAGTGGAATGGCCCTTTGGAAAAACATTTCTCAATATCACTTTCAGGAATGAAAGTATGTTGAAACTCCTGGTCTGGTCCTGACTTTTACCAAGTGAAAATGAATCATGTGTCATCCACAGCATAATCCATATTTCACAGTCACGAGTGTGACTGTGGTAATCTAAGGTTTATTTAGCCAGAAGCCTGAAAACACAATGATACTCACTCATCACCAAAGAGCTGGTGAGTGTACTGTGGATGGAATGTTGTACTTTCATCTTCTATGTCTTCCGGAAAACGTACTGTAAAAGACAGTGATAACAAAGTAACCAGACTTAAAATTGATAATCAGTTCATGAATAATTGGACCAACACAATAACTCATCATAACTCCTCCAGCTTGTGATTTTTTTTTGGTATTTGACCCATACCACCCCCCCCCTCCCCCACCCACCACAACCTCAGCCAAGCTGTTCATCCCCTGCACACACTGAGGATGCTCCAGCAGTTGCAGCCACATCGGCGGATGATAAGTTCAGCCTAAATTTGGTTTGTACACTTGCAGGTACCCAGCCAATCAGAAATGGACACTACAGATCAATAAGACAAAAGCTTCGGCCAGCTTACCCCAGTCATGTGTTGTCGTGCCAATGCATCATCAGCTATATGCGGTAATTCCAGGACTCACACCACTGACCCACCTACCTGCACCAACCACCCAGAGACTCCAAACTTAACATTTCGGCATAATGTAACTATTCTGTGTAATAAATACGGTGCAGTAGGAATAACTTATCATCGAAAAGTGATGTGGTGAGAAGAGTAGCGTACCTAACTTAAGACATATTGCTTCGTTGGTGTCACATTTGTATTCTGCCAGTTTCTTCTCCATTGCATTAGCCCCTAGAGAACAAAAAATGACAACATCATCACTTTCTCACACTTTTTAAAACCAATACTATACAGGGAGTCCTCGGGTTACGACGGTCTCGAGTTACGACGTTTCGTGGTTACGACGCACTCCCATAAATTATTTTAAAAAACCTAGTTTCGACCTACGCGGTTTGATTCGTAAATACGAACACAGAAATAAAGAGAAGAAATTGTTCTCTCTTTTTTTTATTACTGTTTCATTTAATTACTGTATTTTATATGTCCTTCATGTGTTGTGTGTACAGAGTGAGTGACTTAAGGTGTTAACTTTTAGGTATAATTTAGGTATAAATTCCGATTTACGTCGCAAATCGACTTACAAGTCGTAGGAACGGAACTCGTTCGTAAGTCGAGGACCCCCTGTAACAGCACATGGATGTGAATGCATGCAATGTGAGGTAGGGCTTTCAACCCAGCCCTGGTGGGCCACAGTGTTTGCAGATTACTCCAGTCCTGGAGGGCCACAGTGTCTGCAGGTTTAATTCCAGTCCTGGAGGGCCACAGTGTCTGCAGGTTTAACTCCAGTCCTGGAGGGCCGCAGTGTCTGCAGGTTTAACTGCAGAGGGGTACCCATCTCCCTGTCACTGCAGGGTTTCAAATGGGCCGTAGCAGCTGCCTTTGTTTTGTGAGCACTAAGGGCACAGCTTTAAAAAACCTAATCATGATTTTGTGTGCATATTTGATCAGTGTAAAGATCTCTCAAAAGTATACGTTTTAGGGGAAAAAATTTCTAAAAACTAAAATTCTTACAAAAAGAAAGTGAAAGAATACAGATAATACCCAACCATTCCATGTAAATACTACCACTTGCACGGAAATTTCCGTATTTCTCTCTTCTGAATATCTCATTACGGTTGGGAGAAACAGATAAAAGGAAAATGAATGCCATAATGCGAAAATGAGCTGGTCGGGTAGCTGCTGGTGCAGTTTCCCTCATTAATGACTACTTTTTGTCTCAGTTTCCGCGGATGCTGCTGTCGTGATTTAAACATTTCTGCAATTTCCTTTTGAAAGGACTATGGTAGAGATATGGCTTTGCACCAGTGGTTCCCTGGAGAAACTATCTGTATAGTGGGTATCATTTAATGCTAATCTATAAGGAAAGCATTTATGATTGGAATCCCTGTACAAAAAAGCACACTTTGTTATGGTGACAGAATTAACTCACTATACAGGTGATTGCTACTAAGCAAGCCAGAGGAACGTGTCGCATTACAAATATTTATCAGTATAGCTGACCACCAAATCGACCACAGATCGTTGTTAGTCCATGCTTAACAGATGTGAATCGTGTACTTGACGAGTTATTGTAGAATGCTTAACATTGTAGGTACCACCTTGCACCAGCTAACTATGCCTAACATCGCCTTCTGACAGTGTTGACAGAAAACAAGGTATTATCACAAGCAAGGCAACAAGTTTAAGGGGAGCCAGTTTCGGCTGAAAAACAGCAACTAAAACTGTTAGAACTTAAATATAATTATTCAGTTGTTCAGTCTTTAGTCCTCAGTACAACGCAAATGTATTTTCATGTTGTTGACTTTTTTGCACTGAGGAGTGTAACCAGACGTTGTCGGCTTATATTAGCAAGCTAAGTCCGTCGTCATTTAAACCAAATGATATTGAGAATATGGACTGATTTCAAGCGAACACTCGCATAATATGCTTTGCTGTCCCAAATTATCGCCGGTAGCTCTTTACGTTAAACTTACTGAGATCAAATACATTCCGTTATAAATGTAACTTACCCGCCATTTCGGTGCAGAGAAGTAGGACCCGCGCAATGCAAGGTACTTCCTATTTACCCACGTGTTTCCGCTGGTCATTTACGTAAAACATAAACCACACTGGAAATCACTGAGCTGTTCGAAGACGCGGAAGTGCGACTATAGTGTATCATGTATGTTTCTTTTGTGAGCGCAAATGGAGCGCTCAATATCGTTGCCTAGCTGTAAAACCATTTGAATGTGAAGGTAAAAGAAAAGGTAAAATAATGAAGATGCTGTTTTGAAAATGAATTTGTCATCGGTATTTTATTATTAAAGTATGATTGTGAAAATACTGAATTTTGGTGAAATTTAAGGTAAAATTATGACTTATGTACCCATGATTATTCAGTGCAAAGTGATATAGAAACATAGAAATGGAAATCTGATCACTTCAAATCCTTTTTCCAACCCCTGAATGTCAAGAAACTGGCTATTTTTCAGCTGGATAGGCTCCTCAAACTTGCATTAAGAGCCTCAGCAGAAAAGAAGGAGAAGAAAAACAAAACAAAGCCACAGTCTCTGAAAGTCAATAAATAGAATCAATCTGCCTTGTTCTGCAACTTGCAATAGTAACCTCTTTGAATAAAGCAGTTAGTGATAGGAGAACCAGAGGAAAACGTTCTCCCATCCTACCGGGGCTCTGTCGAACAGCTGCTTTTATGACTGACCCAGGGTCAGTTTACATGTTTAGTTCATAATTCAATATATTATGGACCCAAAGGGAAGGCTGATCTTGGGCTAGTTTATTTGCTCAAAAAATTTGCAAACTGGCCCATCAACAAACATGGTTACTAACTATGTTGTGAATAAATCTATTGTGTGTATTTTCAGTGTGGTCAGCAAGATCATCTACCAGCTAATCAATGTAGGAAAATGCTTCCTGTTTTTGTAAAAAGTTGGATAAAGCATGAATGTGCATTGCAAACATTAGATTTAACTGTAGTATATTTAAAATGTGGCTAGTGTTCTTAGTTTCCAAAAAATTTTATGAAACACAAGATAAGCACTCAGAAACCTATTTATCTCCTTTTTTCTGTGTGACTGAAATGTTGAATTAAGATCCTCAAATCAGACTGCATGAAAATCACCAATTTAAGAGTAAAACGAATTAACTGCCTGAACCCCCACCCCCATCCTTCTCATCCCCGAAATCGGCCAGCTCTCAGTCATCCTAGGATGTATTGATAGTATCATGATTAACACAGTAGTTCGTAATAATGAACAAGTGGAGGAAAGGAGGAGATGCCACGAAAACTGGAACAGCTAATCCACTTCTCCCATCATCAAATCGGCTTGGTGAATTAGTAACTTGATATGATACCTAACCCGATCACACTTCCCATAAACAGCCAGCCCTTTTTATGCATTAAAATAAAAATGCCAGCTACTCTCATTCTTCTGTTTGATGTTTTAACATTAACATATGTACAAGAAAATCAGTAAACCTGCCACTACAATAACACTAATTTTTACATTATTTAAGTTACAGTTACAATTACAATTACAACTCAAAAACATGAAGATATTGTGTTCTAGTGGATACATTTGAAAAATCAAACAGTAGTGTCTGACCATGAATTTAAATATGCCAGTTATTGTTTATTATTCTGGCACTTATATTTGAATGTTGATAAATTCCTAGTCATGTCTTTGAACATTTTGATGGTAAAAAGATTCTGTGGGATGGCCTTTTAATCTGACTGGTCGAGAGCTCAATGATGTTACCAAGAAATTTGAAAAGATTTCTGTGGTAGGATACATCACTTTATCATTCATTTGGAGGGGAGGAGAGAACAAAATTTAACCTCTTTCACTTGCCTCCTCCAATTTTTTCACATTAGAGGGAGGGAGGACACATAGATCAGTTTGTGGGACATGGAGGGGACGAAGTGGTAGTGGAGGAGAGGAGGATAAAATTTTTGAGTATTGGAATACACCCAAAGTTCACTGCCCCGTGCAAACTGCACGACCCCCTTACTGTGGTCCCCAGTCTCCAGCAGCAGAGCGAACTGCATGGCCCCCTCACTGCAGTCTCCTGACCTGAAATGTGCAGTGAGTGGTCTGTCAATATAGGCATTTTCTCTAGTTTCTATTGAATGTTTGTTTTTGAGTTTTGCTGCTTTTGTTGCTGCTGTTTCTTTAGCATCTGTGGGCAGATTTGGTAGTAGGCCAACTGGTTGTGTATTTTTATTTGTTTCTTCGCCGGTAGTCAAGATAGTTTTGCTTGTATGGCTCATCAGTTTTAGTTAGTTTTTCTGCTGCTTTGCCTTTCTTGATTCAGCCATGTTTTTTGGTTAGCTTTGTTTTGTTTAAACAACGGCTTCATTTGTGTCACAGTATGACTGCGGCCAGCTGTGCTGTAACAGCAGGAATGGCACGTGTCCCAAAACGCCAATACTGTCCCTCTTTTCCTCCACTATCCCCTTGTCTCCTCTGGAACACAGATCCCATCTTTGCTATGGTATGCCCAGCTGTGCCAGCCATGGAGGAACTGTTTAAAATGTTGCTATAGACTCTCTTTTCACACTTTCCTAGGATGGCATCATTCTGCACATGCCGTGACAGATGCCTAGACCATCCCAAAGAATTGTCAAAAATTTGCAAACATAGTGAAGGATTTACCAAAACAAAAATTTAACTGCCAATGCAGTGTGCATTATCTAAATGGCAGTGAGTAGTAGCTATCTAAATAACTTAAAATTACAGCATTTCAGTTGGCTTTTTAAAGAAAGCCAAGTAAACAATGATCTAGTTCAAACATATGCCCCCTTCTCCGGTGACCACTTCATTTGTTGTTTTTTTTATCAATAGAAAGTATTTTAGTGTTTTGGTTTAATGGTAGCCCTTTCACATCAGTGGTTGAAATTTATGAGGTACAATTAGAGGGTTTACATACTGTTTGGTTGACCAGTGTTTCCAGATCTCTGAGTTTCACTTTGCATTTCTGTTTGAGGAACAAAGTAAAAATATTTTTAGTTTATGAATTAGCCAGGAGAGGGTGCCAGAGTACAATATTTTTTCTCTTTTCATTGATTCAGCACAAATCATGTCTACAACTGTAGTAAAACAACATTTCCCCCCTTTAATAACATTGTAATGGGGTTAATACAATAAATTACATATTGTCATGGTCATTGTTATTAATTAATTATTAAATATTGGGGTAAGTAATGTATTAGGTAATGGGGTTAGGATTCACTCTCCACTGTGACCCATGCAGTAATGTATTAAGTAATGGTGTTAGAATTCACTCTCGACTGTGACCCATGCAGACACAGTCTATAACAGGACTGACTCCAGGATTCACTCTCCACAGCGACCCATGCAGACACAGTCTGTAACGGGACTGACTCCAGGATTCACTGTCCACTGCGACCCATGCAGACACAGTCTGTAACAAGACTGACTCCAGGATTCACTCTCCACAGCGACCCATACAGACAGTCTGTAACGGGACTGACTCCAGGATTCACTGTCCACTGTGACCCATGCAGACACAGTCTGTAACGAGACTGACTCCAGGATTCACTCTCCACAGCGACCCATACAGACACAGTCTGTAACAGGACTGACTCCAGGATTCACTCTCCACTGTAGTTGTTTTATACTTTGAAGGAATGCGGCTGTGGTGAAAAACTTGAATAAAACTGTTTTGCTTTGCAAATTTCTCTTTCTTTGCACCATTGCTGTAAGAGCTATTAGCAATCTTTTTCTGCATTAACGAAAGCTGAAAATTACATGTATCTATAATCACATGTAAAATTGTTTGATTACAAACAAAGAGCCAAATCATGTGAAAAAATTACATTTGTCCCAAATGTTGCAGAAGGTGTAATATTTGAACTAAAACTACCTGCATAAAAAGCATTCCCAGAGCACAAGTATGTCGACACTGAGGTGATAGAACTGAGGAGGGAGGAAATGAAATGTTTTTATTCATCAGGATGGCAGACCTACCTCATTAGCTTTGTCCACTGTGGTAGAAGTGTCAGCACGATGATATCTTTTGGATTTAAATTCTTTGTGTCAGGATGTTGGGAGACCCAGCATAATATATTCATGAAATAAAATGTTTGTTTTATGAACAATTCTTAAAAAATAATAATGGAGAATGTTTTTAGGATGGTTGAGTTTGGCAGTTGACTGTAATCAGGATTAGCTATGTTTAGTTGATTTTCATTTTTCTGTTATAGAGCTTTACCCTTTCATGAAAAGGCAATGCAGGCCTGAAATGAAGGTGGAATAATTCAAAGTACAGTGATTTAGGGGAAGAAACCAACAAGTGAAGCGGGAAAAACTGGCCATAGAACTCTCTGTAAAAATCAGATGAAAATCAACATGGTTCAGGCCTGCAACAATGAAACTGCAGTGAAGAAACTTCAGATAACTCTTTCTGGGGTAACTGGCACATCAAGATTACATTGTAATTTAGGGAGTGTGAATGCAGAGTATAGTTTAATGTAGGGAGTATGTCAGTAGAGTACAGTGTAATGTATTGAGTGTGATGGTAGAGTACAGTCTACTGTAGGGGGTGTGATTGTAGTACATTACATTTAATGTAGGGGTTGTGATTGTAGTAGATTACAGTGTAATGCAGAGGGTGTTATGGTAGAGTACAGTGTAATGTAGGGGGTGTGATGGTAGAGTACAGTATTATGTAGAGGTTGTTATGGTAGAGTAAAGTGTAATGTAGGGGTTGTGATTGTAGTAATTACATTGTAATATAGAGGGTGTGATGGTAGAGTACAGTGTAATGCAGGGTGTGTGATGGTAGAGGACAGTGTAATATATGGAGTGTGATGGTAGAGTACAGTGTTATGACTGCAGCTGTGCAACAAATGTAGCATGTCATTCCTGTTGCCCAATTCTTTGTCCATCCACATTATCATTTCTCATGTTATGGAAAATGGATTGCTCACCTGAAATGATATCAATCACATCTCAACTCTCCTCAGCATCAGGAGGCTGATTTGATTGTTCCACCAGAAAGGTCACACTAGGCCTCATTTTGAAATAAGGGGAATTCTATGATTTATTAATAGCCAGTGGAGGTTCTCCTTAAAACCAAAATGCTAAAATCACACAAATAAATGAAATTTTTACAGGGGGTCAATCAAAGTTTACATGAGCAGCAAGAACCACTTCAATAATACCATAACCTTTTATATCAATAACAACGAAACCTTTTACAATTAATTCTTCCAATCTCTTTGAAATGAGGTTTTGTGGAGACTAATAGACAAATAAAATCTGCAACCAAGCACTGCCCAGAGTTAAATCAAAGTACATACCTCAGATTAAGAAAATTACTGAGTAACCTATATTTTAGCATGACCTATACGTTTACCAACTTCCCTTTGAGAAATACTCAAATAGCATTATTTAATATTTGATAACATGACGGGTCAATCATTAATCATAATGAGTATGCTCACTAGCGGAACAAATCAGTACCGGGCCGGGGGCGGGGCACATGACCGGGCCCTTTAAACCCAATAAAGCTCATGATAACATCGCTTTACAACATACACATGCCCGCAACAGCGGGGCTAACAACCAAACATACTACATTTTTGACACAAGCAACTGCTGAGTCCCTAACATCACCGCTATATAGTCGAGAGAGAAAGAAGGGGATATAAGCTGGGCTACTAGAAATAACAACCATCAACAGTTTACAACAGCTCACACATTGTTTGTGGTGTAGTGATTGATAGAATTGCTACCTGTACATCTGGCTCCGAGACTGTGCTGCCAGAATTGAATCGCTGCCAACAAAAATGTCAGGTTCATCTCCAGGAGGACGAACAAAATATGTGTCCAGTTTTTGTAATTTGGCTTTTCCTTGCTCTCTTTTTTCCTTTTCTTTGCGCTTTGTCGCTCCACTTTTATGCTTAAATTTTTTTTTTAAGTTTTTATGCTAAAACTTTTATGAACTGCCACTCATGTTTAGCTTAGTCCGTAAAAATGCTACACCTAGCTTGCACTCTATTGACAAATGACTGATGATGACGTGGTGGACGGTTGATAACGATTTTACCCAAAATACACTTGGAGACAATATCGGCGATCCACTTGTAAATTTGCACGTAATGAAGTTAAATGTGAGAGTGAAAATAAAGCCAGTCATGCAGCACGTCATTTTATTCATATTTTACACCTAACTACATCACTAAAGTCAGTCTTGTAAAGTTTTTACCAATCATGACTCATCCTGACTGGGCAACATATATAAGCTCACACATTTCGTACATTAAAAGATTTAATCGAGAGAAAGCTCGGCCCCCCCCTGTCTGGAACAGAAGCCTCGGGCCCCCCTGGACTCCGGTCCGAGGGCGCGTCGCCCCCCCAGCCCCCCCGGTAACTCCGCCCTGAGTATGCTATAGATTAAGAGAGGCTTCATGTAGATTTATTGCATTACAGGTCAATGTGAGGTAGAAGTTCATACAGGCTGTCTGGAAATATCCCACTTGTTATCTGTTATCTAAAACATGCAAAGGTCACTGTGACAGTTGTGAGCAAGAGCTCTCTAAAATAATCTGTTAAATAAATCACACTTTATTGCTATTTGTTCATTTCTGTGCTGATCCAAATAAAATTTAATTGACAAAAATCTGTAAAAATTGAGAGTGAAAAGACCAATAAAAATAAATGACTGTGGTGAGCTAAAGAGTAGCAGACACATTGACCCTTCACAATGCTCTTATTGCCCAGCACTCTCTCCATCATTTTCAGCTGAATGTGACATTCACATTTATCTGCTATGGATGATTCCACTCCTGGGTTTGAGAGAGGTGTCTTATCCTTCTCCTAAGAATTTTTCCATTTGATTCCTTGTATTTTACCCCCCAGTAGGTGAAGGGGAACAGTTTTAATTCTGAAGTCTCTCGAAAGAGGTTGTGTTGCTTTATTGCATCGCAGGGCATTCACATATTAAAATAGGAGACAAACACTGATACTGTGGTCAGGCAGAGAAAACAGAAAAAGGAGCCCTCACACATTATATTGTGTCACAAGTAGCCTCTCATTTTCCGACATTTTAGTCCAGATTTATCAAAGCCTTTATGCTAAGCCTTTAGCACATGTTAAAGATTTTACACGTCATTTCAGGGACATGAATTGTGACTGGAACAAACTACCTCGACCAATCACATGCTTTCTTAGTTTTTTTGCATTCGTGAAAATGTTTTGCACACACTAAATGCTTCAGTAACTCAGACCTTTTAGCTTTGTTATTTACTTACTGGATTGCAATTTTTAATGTATTAAAGTTAGACTTTGTAACTTTACATGAATGGACACCAGCATTGTTTTGAACCATGGGGACAGACATGCCTTTCTCCAGGAGTCAAAGCGATGTCCTCATCAAAGCGATGTCCTCTTTTCTGGTTCAAACGACGGGTCTGAAATCAAGAAATTTTGTGGAGGGCACTTTCTATCCACAGTGTGCGAACAGAGCGTTTGAGGAGGAAATCCCATTAACACTGAAATGGATTAGCAGTTTGTGCACATTGCGATGTTCATCTTACAAAGAAAAGGGGCTGATGAAAGCCTCGCAAAATAAAGTATAACATTTATGTGTACAAAAAGTTCTGTGCTGGAGTAGCTACCGATACCTATTTTACTCAAAATTGGTTACTATAAAAAATTATATTAATTTATTTAACTGCATTTTTTAATTAATGTTCCCTCGAACACACTCTGTGCAAAACAAATTGGCTATGTAAAGACATAGTAGCTTGTTGAACCAATGTGCATAAAATTCCAATATATTTAGAGTCTGGATATGCTGTGTAAATTCTTTAGATTATTATGTTTTGTGGGCAGTTTAAAACCTATGGTAGGTACTTAGGGGCCAACAGCAAATGCAACCAATAAAGGTTAAATACCACTATGGAATACAATAAATGTAATACCATGTTTGGTGTAGTGACACTTTTCAGTGTTTTCATTCATTTAAAGCAAAGTTTGTGCTAACACTTTCAGGTGTTCAGTAAAAAACACCTCCTCGTATTTTGTTCACCCGCAGAGGGCTTAATTGCCCTTATTGTCAATCAATGTTGCCGACGCACACGTAGTCCACAACATTTTCATTCAAAAAAAGGAAAAAAAAGAACGCACACTTCTCTTTCGAGGTTGTTCTCACGCTGGTCCTCGAATACTTCCAAGCGCCTGCGCTAACTGAAGTGACGTCACAGCCAGCATGGCGGTCAAGGTGACTCCATCTAAATTTCGCTTAAGAGATTGCTATTACTTTTATTTTTGTATGTTATTTGTTTAAACGCTTAAACTGCGCCATTGTAAGGGTATATGCATGCAGTTACTATATGCTTTTAAACCGCAGTGTACATCATGTTACGGGAATCCCTGAGTGTACGCCCGGCCTTTTGCGTGGCCTTGGACTGAGCTTTTTATGTTTATTTTGTTGCAGTTACGCTTTGCGCATCATCTTGTTATCTACTTTTGTTCAGTTAACGTTACTGTGTTATCTGTGTGGTATCATAGTCCTCACCAGTTCAATGTGTGTCAAGGCTATTTTTTTATAGTTGTGGCGTGGCTCCTGGTTAAGGAAGTTGATGCCGGACTGTATGATCATGCGAGTTCGCTAACCTTAGCTGTGTGAACTGTTTCGGAATCTTGGTAGTGATAGTAGTTTGATACTAGGTTTTCATTTATCTATGTGAAGCTGACTAGGCTTGGAACTGTTTTGAATTTTTCAGTAGTTGAAGAAATATTTAAATGTTTGAGGGTAAAACAACAAACGACTATCAGCTGCTACAATGTGTAGCTACAATTTTCATTCGAAAAATAAGCAAGTTAGCTCATAAGTTTGGTGTTTTGAATAATTTTGCTACATACTGTTGGATTTGTGTATATAGCTAATGTTAGGTCATTCATTAAGTGTTCCTTATCATTCTTGTACAAAATACCTTAATATCCACATTCCAACCGAGCAACCGTGTAATTTCAGGACCGGTTGCATCAGAATGTTACTAATTTGTCTGGATTTTGTGTTTCTCCTTGGGGCACAATGTGTCCCATCTGAACGGCTAGTGTAAAGTATCGTACGTTCTAATTGATGTTGCTTAAGAACTGTAACAAGACAGTAGGGTTGTGAATTTATAGTTAGACCTCTTCGGAAAGTAAGCTGTCTAGTGATGACAAATGTGTTTATAATTACACCATTCATTTTATAGTCCTTATCAAATTGCCCCGTTTATCTGACCAGTCGACTGTAAAATGTTTCCAGGTGCAATCGACCAAAAGGGCCGATCCCCTTGAGCTGAAGGATATATTTTTGAAGGTAAGACTTTAAAACATACCTAACTCTATGCATGTATGTGTTCTATAAGAGTAACTTTAATCTGGAGTCCCACTCACATGTTTTAATGTGAACGGCTTCATCACTGGTGACCTCAGGTGTGTGCCCTTGCTCTGACCT
Organism: Albula glossodonta; assembly: GCA_019788955.1. Classification (NCBI taxonomy): domain Eukaryota; kingdom Metazoa; phylum Chordata; class Actinopteri; order Albuliformes; family Albulidae; genus Albula; species Albula glossodonta. Next base: position 747,673 of record JAFBMS010000892.1, on the reverse strand, counting down.
TTGAAGTACCTGAAGGCTTTCTAAACTCACAATACTTAGCAGTGTGTATTGTCAGTTCCAAGGCACTTGCATGTTGCAGAGCCGTTATTGTTACCTGGATTGGTAGGAACTGATTTTTTTGAGTTTTCAGATCCACATTTATTAATTTTGACCTTGCTATCTCAGTTTGGTAATTTTGAGAGCCACATATTTCAGCTGATGCTTAAAGTTATCTCATATAGATAATGCCATGCAGTTTTGAATGGAAGATAAAATATTTTATGCAAAATTATCCATGTCTCCAGAAGTAAGCATATCAGATGTGGTTCAATATTGCAGTGAAAAAGTTGTGCCCATTCGTATATTAAAATGGTGGAAGACCCTTTTGTCCAAACTCTGAAAATAAGATACTGCATTGTTTTTTCTGTTAATTCTGCCGCTGACATTAAAGTTGAAATCTGCATACATGAAGCAGGCAAAACAAGCCCTGGAAATGCTTCACCATAGCAGTGTTATGGATTACTATGTGCTGTATTTTTGGGAAGATGCGACTGTCTTCATGGGCCATTATTTCTCCTATTTATGTCTTGACCACACACGTACATGCACTCCCATGTATGCACACACACACACACACACACACACACACACTGCACCCCGTTCTTGCAGTCTACAGTAGCAGTCTTATGTAATTCCTTGTGTAAGGTCATTGTTGTGTCCATAATAGTCTTTGTTTGCACTTCACGTGTCCTTGAAGCTTAGTGACCTGTACTGTACAGGACTGTACAGTGCCAGAGCTGTCTCAGAGCGGACCAATCCAGCCCTGAGGTGGCGTTGTGTGACGGACATGGTGGCCATGCTGAGCCATTTTTGGAGGAAGAGTTGTGATTTAGAGGAGTGTAGCCCTGCTCTTACTCTCTTGGTCATTCTGACTGTGGTGCAAATGCTGCCCAGCCCGTTTAAGAAAAGGTCATTCGCATGCTTCATATTCATGGGGCTCCAGCAGGCAGCTCGTCATCGCCCGCCTTCTTTGAGAGCCTGACATTAACGTGGGTCCTCAGCTGTCTGAGGGGTGGCAAGGACACATTGGTGGCATTTGCAGCAGAGTGCTTAGCTGCCCATTATGGTTCTACTGGGGAAATGTGCACAGATACTTAGCATTTAATTCATTTTATTTTCAGCAGGGTCAGAATGAGAGGTTTATGTGTGTTTAACTGAAGTGTTGCATTGGCACATTGCTTTACATCCTCAGCCAGTGAAGCCAAACACTTTCCACAAGAGCAGCTTGTAGCAGGATAAGTTCCTTTTTTGACCTTGTGCTGTTGAAGGTATCCCACCTCACTTCGGATGATACATCTGGCTTCAAGATCAAAAATCATTGTCTGATAATAGCAGTTTAATATGCCACTAGAAATCATAATTCTGTTGGTTACTTTTCTGTGCCATTATATGAATGAGTAAATGGGCTCTTGTGTGTAAGATTATCATTTAGGGCAGTTAATAAAATTAGTATAGATTTCCTGCTTAATTCAATGATTAGGCTAAGTGCTGTTGACCATGTTGGTGAATTGTGTTAGGTGGTTTGGTGAAATAATTTGGGTGGAGCTGGTGTGAACTGCAGCTTGTGTAGTGTGATGCTGAGATTGATACCAGTGGAGGATTCAGATGCTGTTTTGTGTTAAATCAAGTTTTCAAACAGACTTATGAATCTTTACTCAACTGTTTCTAATCCGCAGTGATAATAAAGATGAAGGCGGGTGTTAAGACATGCTCTCTGGTGCCTCTCGGCATGCTTAGGTGGCTGATGTGGTGTCACACAGCTACCTCCATCTGGTCAGCCAAATTTCCAAACTGGCACTGCTGACCTGCTGTTGGAAAAGCTCTGTCTATATTGAAATGGAATTCAGTGTCTGTAGTTGTCCTGGTCTGTCTGCTTAAATCTTTGATATGGCCCTTTTGTTGTATGTCTTACAGCTGACAGTTTTGCAGAACTATTTCTGCATTTTTTTTCATGAAGTTTTGAGCCAAATCAGGACTGGGGTGGTTAACTAAGACTAAGACTTACTGGAATTAATTTGACATATGATCAAGCCTCTTGTTCATAGCTGCTGTTAAGCGGATTGAAATAACAAGCAGATCAGGCTCACAGACTGGCCTCAGTGCCCACAGGCCTGCCTCAGCCTCAGTGCCCACAGGCCAGCCTCAGCCTCAGTGCCCACAGGCCAGCCTCAGCCTCAGTGCCCACAGGCCAGCCTCAGCCTCAGTGCCCACAGGCCTGGCCTCGGCCTCAGTGCCCACAGGCCTGGCCTCGGCCTCAGTGCCCACAGGCCTGGCCTCGGCCTCAGTGCCCACAGGCCTGGCCTCCGGCCCAGTGCCCACAGGCCTGGCCTCAGGCCCAGTGCCCACAGACCTGGCCTCAGGCCCAGTGCCCACAGGCCTGGCCTCAGCCTCAGTGCCCACAGGCCTGGCCTCAGCCTCAGTGCCCACAGGCCGGTCTCAGTGCCTGCATCCTGTGCAGTGTTCACTGCAGCTGAGTGCTGGTCAGTGGGAATACAGCCACTCACACACACACTTACAACTTTACAGTAAGGACAGAAATAACACTCCCATTCAGGCCCTGTTACTTTCATTACTTTTCATACACTTCTCTGAGTCCAGTGGTTTTCAGAAATGAATGCCCTTGTTTAATTTTTTTGATTTCTGAATATTGAATTAAGTAACATAAAATGCTATATCTCTGTGCTTATCCAGTACATTGTCTGTACTTGATTACATTCAATGTAATAATTAATCTTGGAGATATTCATTGCAGTTCATTGATATTCACTGACTCTGATCTGAAGCAAATCTGTAAGCAGTAAGGGGCTGAACTTGCTTAAAGCAGATGCAAGACAAACCCCAAAAGGAAATGTTTAACTGAAGTCATTTCTGCTAATGGAGGTTTCATTAGTTTTAAATGCAAAAGTTCAAATACATTAGCAACAAACATTTTCAGTGTTGGACAATTTTGTTAAATAATCCAAGTGTGTGCTGTTTCCCGTCTCCAGTAATGAGGCTGGCTTTTCCTGATTGACAGGGGCATTCTATTATTTGACACATTTTGGAACCAATGTCAGGGATTTTTCTGTAATGTAAAGGCACCGCTGGACAAAATCATAATTTTTCAGTTTGTAAGTTGTCAAGATAGATTTTTTTTTATCTATCAGTATCTATCAAAGTATTTGCTGTAAATGTCAAAGCTAAACACATACATTTTATATTTAAAAAGTGTTTGTAGGAAGCCACTCTAGCATTTTCAGTCCCTTCAGGGACCAAGTGTGTGACATCAGTGTTGACCTGAGGCAGTCAGCACAGGGCAGGATAGAGATTCCCCTCTGCTGATTGAAATAATGGGAATGAGCCACAGGTTATAGCACTGTGGGGAGGTCTTTAGGTAATGGATTACAGGAAACATGCTGCTTGTCTTTATTAAATGGGTAGGTTTCTCAGAAGTTCATGACAAATACCAACATTCTGTCCTTCATTCTTTTAACTGTGCATTTTCTTTTAACTGTGCACATTTGCATTTTTTTGTATTTTTAACTGTGCGATTGTAACATGCTAAAATGTATTTTTTTTTATAAAAAAAAAAGTCGTCCTGGCCAAACTCCAACTCATCTGCATCTCTGCAGAACAGTGACAGCCAAATGTTAATAGACAGATAACCACTTTGTAATGAGGAACGATAAGGTAATGTTACTACTACTTCAAAAAGTGACCAACATCTAACAAGCCTGTATATTTGCTGGTTGTTTCAGCTAATGTCAAATATATTGCTAGATTGCTAATAATGTTATTTTATCTTTCTACTTCAGAAATCACATCAAAGACCACAGGTTTTCTGAAATACTGATTGTGCATACAGAACTAGAAAGGTAGCTGTCCTGTCAGTGTAAGGCTGTGATAAGGGAAAAGAGAAATTTACTGGAAGTATTTGTGAACCATCGACAACCATCGGCGTTAACCCCATGTTCATTTTACTGCCAATAGTAGCAGCTCTTAAAAGATGAATGAATGGTTTAATTTAATGAAATGAAGTCATAACTGTAAGGACATATAAATTGATGGCATTTATGTGCATGAAGAATAGAGCAGAGAGGCTGAGCTTTGGCATCAGCTCTAGTGTATCCGAAAGTCATTTTGATCAGACTTCAGGACCCATTTCTGGATTTAGAAATTGAACATAGATTTCACACATAGAAAGAGAGACTGCTCTAAAAAATGGTGTTTCTCTCATTTAAAGTCGCCTATATCGGAGACATTAAGTTTTTCATCTGTCTTTGCTTTTACTGAGCAGGATAGGTAACACTTGGATAGGAAGTGCTGTAATTGCTCAGTTAATGCTGTCCGTGTGTTGCAGTTTGCTGCTCCATGAGTGTGGCGAGTGTAAGATCTGAGCCTGGTGTGTGTGTGTGTTTGTGTGGGGGGGGAGGGTCTGAGCCTGGTCTGTGGTGAATGTGTTTGGTCTGAGCCCTGTCTGTGGTGAGTGTGTTTGGTCTGAGCCCTGTCTGTGGTGTGTGTGTGTGTGTGTGTGTGTGTGTGTGTGTGTGTGTGTGATCTGAGCCTGGTCTGTGATGAGTCTATGGTCTGAGCCTTGTCTGTTCTGCTCCTGCAGAATGCCAGTGTCGTGGATAAGGATGGGGAGCGCTTCATGACCCCAGCAGACTTTGTGCAGAAGTACCTGGGACTGCACACTCAGCTGCATCACAACCCCAAGACCGTGCAGCTGATAGCTGGCGTAGCTGACACCACCAAGGACGGGTACGCAGGACCCCACCCCTCCCCCTGCCTGTCTGACTCTCTCACACTGACACCCCACCACCCCATCGCATAGCTGAATTTCTTTTGTATTCATTCATGGTTGTAGTAATTAATTGTAACAGTTTTGTGTACAGAAATCTCATATTTTTATTCAGTCGATGTGTCTGATTTCACAGAGTGGGGCTAGGCAGCGCATCGCCACTCTTGCATTCCTGAGGGAGGGCCTTTAATCTCTGTTATTGATACCAGTGTCTGTTTATTGTAATTGTTTTTACTATATGTATGTGGTAAGAGTTTATCTTGTTCTGTCTAGTGTGCTTGCTGAAGCACATTGTGCTCTTGAGCTCAAAAGGTGCTATATAAATGAACAAACGAGCTGTAATCTTACTCTCAGCACTGTCTTCAGGATGGGTTTCTCATTCTCACCTGTCTGAGGGTACTTTTTCATGACTACGGTTTGATACTGCTTTTCTCCTCAGTTTAAGAAGACCATTCATATTTTGTTGTTGGACATTATTTTTTTTAAGATTGTTAGCGACTGTTTGAAGTGAGAGCATGGTTTTTCTAAGGCAGGCTGCTGAGTGCTGGGGCCCTGAGGGCGTTTCAGTAAAACAGGAATGTAATCTATGATAATAATATATCTTCCTTTGAGCACAGTGTGCTCTTCGTCACTCACTGTCATTACTGTCCATGCTGTTGCTTTGCCCTCATTGGTGGCACTTCCTTTTCACTGTCATAAACCTGCTTTTCATCCTTAATGAGGTAATGACTCACTCACCTGTGTTGTTTACTTAATGATTGGGTCTACAGTGACTCCTTTGGGATTAGTGATTACTTGTCACATTCCTTAATATTTCATATGATGAGGAACTTCTACAGACCTTACCTGTAAGTGTAGTTAATAGTAATGTATTCAGGCAGTCTCATTCGTCTGAATAGCTTTCTTCAGTAGCTGCCTGAGCTCGAGATTTTGAATGAGTTGATAATGTTGATTGGATTCCTGTCCTCAAAATGTGACTCCTGATTGGACATATGATGACAGGGTGAATGACCGACTGTATTTTGTTTTCCCTGTTCTCTTGTTATGATAGCTATGTCTTATATTTTTAGAATCCTTTCTGTAGTTAAGGTATTCATTTTCAAAATACTCTCATCAGGAGGGAATTCCTGGACCATCCAACCCTTACACAAAGTGCAGTGTAAAATCAGATCAGCATGATTCACTGAGCAAAATGTACCATTACTTTCATATCGGTGTGCACACAGTGTTTAAAGCTCTGATATCAGTGTACACACTGTTTAGAGTTCTGTACCTCTCCCTGTTTGATATCACTGAGCCTCTGTCTTTTCCTTCTATGTCCCACAGATTGATCTCATTCCAGGAGTTCCAGGCCTTTGAGGCCATTCTTTGTGTTCCGGATGCCCTTTTTATCGTAGCCTTTCAGTTGTTTGATAAGACCGGCACTGGAGACATCTCATTCGGTACGTACACACTGCAACACAATTGAGGTAGGCAACACAATTGAGCAACAGGGCTATTTACAGGATAATGTTAACTGTTCCTAAAAGGAAACTCATGTAATTACACGTCTACTCCAGCTGGTCCTGTCAGGTTAGTCTACATTAACTGGTCCTGTCAGATTTCAGACTGAATCCATATGGTGCAGGAGCCAATAAGCACAGTTATTAATTTACTGTATTATGATTTGTTGATTTGAAAGTTTCTATAACAGATTTTTGTCATTTTTATTATTTTTATTAGCACTTAACATCCAATTTACAGTTGATTGATCATTTGACATTATATTGATTTGTATGTACAAGTAATAAGGTACAGTGGAACCTCGGCCCGGGAACGCCCCTACTCAAGAACAAATCGGCTCGCGAACACACTTTCTGAACAAATTTTCACTTGGCCCGCGAACAAGCCCTCGGTGCATGAACGCACAAACACACAAACTCACGGGCTTCCCGCCGTAGCGCGTCTTGGATAGTGTCAGTTGTGCTTAGTACTCAGTGTTGTTTACATCGTTCGTCGTTGTGTTCTCCTTTGATGCACATTCTTTTTGTACTATTTCCATTAAATCTGCCCTCATTATGGCTCCCAAGAAAGTAAAAAGTGCTACTGATAGTAGTCTTCCTCCTCCTCCTCCACCATCCACCTGTGCCAGAAAATATCAACCACAAAGGTAAAGTGTACAATTGTTATGTTTTATTTTAGTATTAACGTTTTTAAGGCAGGGGTGAAAGTAGTTTTAAATTCTTGCCGGTACTATTTGCCAGTACTTTCGGAAGTAGACGCGCATGCGCACTCACGTACTGCTGAGTGAAATCTCCGGTCATAATCTTTTTGTGGTACGCAGTACCGGACCGTACCGGCTTAGTTTCACCCCTGAATTAAGGTTATCTTTAATTCCTTTCTATATTTTTTTCGCACATAAACCCATAAAGTTTTTTTTTTTTTTTTAAAAAAAGTGTTTCTGGGGCTGGAGACGGATTAATTGGATTTACATTAATTTCAATGTGAAAAATTATTTCGGTTTGCGAACATTTCGGTCCGCGAATGGAGTCAACGAACGAATTAAGTTCGTGGGCCGAGGTTCCACTGTACATGGATGTACGGATACAGCCCAGAATTAGGACAAGTATGTATATAACTTGAAACAAAATAAAGGGGGAAAAAAGACTGACACACATGCACATATATAGTACTGTGCAAAAGTTTTAGGCAGGTGTGAAAAAATGCTGTAAAGTAAGAATGCTTTCAAAAATATAAATAATTGTTTATTTTTATCAATTTACAAAATGCAAACTGAGCAAACAAAAGAAATCAAATCAATATTTGGTGTTACTACCCTTTGCCTTCAAACCAGGATCAATTCTTATAGGTAAATATGCACAAAGTCAGGGAATTTGTAGGATTATAGTCAGGTGTATTATACCAAACAGGTGCTAATGATCATCAATTTCACATATAGGTTGAAACACAGTCATTAAATGAAACAGAAACAGCTGTGTAGGAGGCTTCAAACTGGGTGAGGAACAGCCAAACTCTGCTACCAAGGTGAGGTTGTGGAAGACAGTTTCATGTCACAGGTCATACACCATGGCAAGACTGAGCACAGCAACAAGACACAAGGTAGTTATACTGCATCAGCAAGATCTCTCCCAGACAAAGATTTCAAAGCATGCTGGGGTTTCAAGATGTGCTGTTCAAGCTCTTTTGAAGAAGCAAGAAGAAACGGGCAGCACTGAGGATTGTAGAAGCAGTGGTCGGCCAAAGAAACTTAGTGCAGCAGATGAAAAACCTGTCAAGCTTGTTTCCCTTTGAAATCGGAAGATGTCCAGCAGTGCCATCAGCTCAGACCTGGCAGAAACCAGTGGGACCCAGGTACACCCATGTATTGTCAGGAGAAGTCTGGCCAGAAGTGGTCTTCATGGAAGAGTTGCAGCCGAAAAGCCGTACCTCTGACATGGAAACAAGGCCAAACAACTCAACTATACGCAAACACATAGGAACTGGGGTGCAGAAAATGGCAGCAGGTGCTCTCGACTGATGAGTCAAAATTTGAAATATTTGGGTGTAGCAGAATGCAGTTTGTTCACTGAAGGGCTGGAGAGCGGTACAATAATGAGTGCCTGCAGGCAAAAGTGAAGCATGGCGGAGGTTCCTTGCAAGTGTGGGCCTGCATTTCTGCAAATGGAGTTGGAGATTTGGTCAGGATTAATGGTGTCCTCAAGGCTGAGAAATATAGGCAGATTCTTCTCCATCATGCAAAACCATCAGGGAGGCGTATGATTGGCCCCAAATTTATTCTACAGCAGGACAACGACCCCAAACATAATACCAGAGTCATTAAGAACTATCTTCAATGTAAAGATGACCAAGAAGTCCTGGAAGTGATGGTATGGACTCCACAGAGCCCAGATCTCAACACCATCGAGGCTGTCTGGGACTACATGATGAGACAGGATTTGAGGAAGCCCACATCCACAGAAGATCTGTGGTTAGTTCTCCAAGATGTTTGCAACCACCTACCAGCCGAGTTCCTTCAAAAACTGTGCGCAAGTGTACCTAGAAGAATTGATGCTGTTTTGAAGGCAAAGGGTGGTCACACCAAATATTGATTTGATTTTGATTCATCTTCCGTTCATTCACTGCATTTTGTTAACTGATGACAATAAACTATGAACACTTCCATTTTTGAAAGCATTCTTAGTTTACAGCATTTTTTCACACCTGCTTAAAACTTTTGCACAGTACTGTGTGTCTGTGTGTGTGTGTGTGTGTGTTGGCGCCCGGGGTTGAGCAGAATGATTGGTGGCCCCGCTCAATTTCATTGCTGAGGTTTGAAGGAAGGTCCAACCATTTCTGTATATTCCACTTTTGAAATTTAGCGATCGTCTCCGAGCGTACGGATTTTTCAGGAAGGCCGACAATTGCCACTCAGATTGCTACGCAGACTTGTCAATTTTGGCTTGTAGCCGATTGTCAATAACAATAATCTTTTTTCTTTGATGTACTTCTCTGGGGTTGCGATGACGTAAAAAGTGGAAATTCCCGCACATCTTGTGGCTCTGACATATTAAGAATGTACTTCAGCTACAACATCGTTATCAAAGAATGAGGAAATGGAGATAAAAACTTCAATTATAAAACGTTTTTACGCCAACATTACATTGTATTACATTCTTGTGCCATCCTGTTGCCTAAACAGGACTGTCAGCTGAGTTTCTTTAGCTCTGAAGTAGCATCATTTCTGACTGTTTGGTTTTGTTTATCATCTAACATTACTGTACAGAATTAAACTCACCATTTGAGTCCCTACATAGGGAGTAATGCAGTACAAGTCACCGCAGTACAAGAAGACAAGGATTCAGAGAGTTGCCACAGTGCAGGCAGACAGGATTTCAAAGATTCAAACCACTTGATTTGATTGCACAGTTGCTTCCTGAATAATGAGAACCTTTGTAAGAGAACTTTGCTGAAATTAAAGTGTTGATGTCCTGAAGCCACTTTGCCAGGATGTGATCTGTTTCCCTTTGCAGAAAACGTGCGAGACATCTTCAGCCAGACCACGGTCCACCACCACATCCCCTTCAACTGGGACTGTGAGTTCATCCACCTGCACTTCGGCCATGACCGGAGCAAGCGGCTCAGCTACCTGGAGTTCACTCAGTTCCTGCAGGTATCATCTCACTCACATATCTGCTTCAGATGCATGTTCTGGTGTTAGGAAGACGGCAGTAATACAGCATTTCATTTCATTGCATAGATGTGTGTGAATATTCGGTTGAACATTTGGGTTGGAAAAAAGGGGAAAAATCGGGATCAAAAGAAAAAAATCAACTTCTCTGATTGGCTGGGCTCTCAACCTGCCACTGTTGTGTTGACTCTGATTGGCTGGACTCTCACCCTATTGTGGTAGTGTTTGTGAGGTTCTTGGCAAAGGCGGCAGTTTAACCCTTTGACACGTAAAGACACACCTGTGTGTCCATTCTGCTCTTATTCTGTGTATGGAAGGCAAACTCTCTCCCTTTGTCTGTCAGGCGGTGCAGGGGCCTGGCGATGGTGGCAAAGTCTCACACAAAGTAGCGGTAATAGGAGGTTAGCCCCAGCTCCAAGACTTTGCGGGGTGTTGGCCAGTCTCTGACAGAAGCCACTTTGTCCACTTTTGCCACTTTCTTTGTGACCACGTTGAGGTGGTGGTAATCTACGCAGAAATGCTAGGTTGCATCCTTTTTGCAGACCAGGACTGCTGGGGTGGCCCATGCGCTGCAGGATGGCTTGATGTCCGCTGCTGCAGCCATCTCTATCACAGATTTTCTCTTCTGCTGCTTTGCGTTTGGCCAAGGCTAGCTGGTGTGGGCGCTGGCTGTTGCCGGTGTTGATAGCATGTTGCACCAGGCTAGTCTGCTTGCAGTCTTCGTCTCTGACTGCAAAGATGTCGCAGAAGTCATCAAGGAATACTTTAATCTGTTGTCGCTGTGGGGTGTCGAGGCCGATGCTGCTCCGAGGGTGAGGGCTTGGACGGTGGTGTTGTGGAGGGTGATTGCTGCTGGACGTGCCGTACCCTCTTCTCACCGCCCCACTGGAGGCCCACGGTCTTCCCGCCCAGGGTGATGGTGGCCCTGGGCACGTCAACCTGGGCCCCCGGTAGACTAGCAGATCCAGCCGGGGTATTGAATGTCAGCCAGCCAGAACTCGTGGTTCACCTTTGTGTCGCCAGCAGTGACTGTCAGGAGCTTCTTCCCTCTCATCTCCGCTTTTTCCCCAGTCACAGTTGTCATTTTTGTGGAGGTGGGCATCCACACAGGTGAGAGGGCAGCGCTGGTTCCTGGGAGGACCATGGGCAGCACGAGGGAGATGGTGGACCCCGTGTCGATGAGGGCTCAGCACTGATGGTTGTCAAGCAGGCAGTCAATGAAAAGTCCTTTTGTGTTGCCCAAGCCTCGTCCTCATCTTCCATGCCCATCTGTCGCGCCCACGGCTGTGGGGCGAACGCCCCCTCTGCTCGCTCCATCTTGGCCAGGGCTCCCTCTAGTGACTGAGGAACCACTAATCGGATGTGCTGCTGCAGTCTCTCCAGGGTTAGCGCCTGGATGAAGGTGTGGAGTGCTAGCTGCTCTTGGGCCGCAGGGTCGAACTGGGGGTACCCATGCTGGGTGAAGAACCGGATGCCTGTGGCAAAGGAGCCCAGGCTGTCTCCTGCCCTGTGGTGTTGGCTGGCGAGGGCTGCTTCCTGAAATGCCTCTTGAGCACTGTGATGAGGGCAGGGTAGCTATGTCACTCTGCTGGGCTGAGGTCCAGGAGGACTTGGACCACTCTTCCCTCTAGGGCCAGTGTGAGGTACACCACAGTCTCCTCTGCGCTCCATCCATTGTGCCATGCCGCCAGTTTGACCTGGGCGAAGTATGGCTGTGTCGCCTCTGCTCCACTGTGCTTCGGGAACTTGGGCTTGAAGAGCAGGGGGCTGGCTGACTGTTTCTTCTTCCATCATACATCTATCTGTCGAGTCTTCAGCTCCACCGTTAGCAGTTAGCCAGGGCTGGGCTAATCTGATAACTACTTGCATGTAGAATGGCTGCCCAGAGACCCCCGAGGCATTAAAAAAGGCGGTCCCCCTATTGCCCCAGGCTGCGAAGCCATGGAGGTGGGAAATGCTGTCTCAGCTAGCCTCAGGTTAGGGAGCCTGGGTGTGCTAGGTCCATCAGGCAGAGCGGGGAAGGGTACGCTCAGTTCCCTGCTCCCCATCCGGTTGCCAGCACCCTCGTTGTGTAGACAGCCAAGGGGGGCAAGGGCGGCAAACTGCTCGGGCCCCTGGCTTATCCCCTGGGTCTTGCGTTGCATTGACACGATGAGCTTCTCCAGCTCTTCGATCTCTCAGGACTTCATCACCTCTTCTGACACCAATGTGTTTAGCTTCTGGTCCATAGTAAAGAAATCACACCAGAAGTGAAAACACACTCACTTTACTGAAGATGAAGGGGAAGGTGATTATACAACACAGGTACGACAGGTCAACATTACACACAAGGGATATTGGGTAACGAGCTAGCAAAACATGCTAGTCAAGTGGAACTGGCTAGCAGTAACAACAACAATGCTCTTTGTTTGCCAGTCTGTCACAACAATTCTTTTGCAACTGCTGTCCAAAATTTAACCTGAGTGTGCCAAAAACCATTTATAACCTAGGATAAACGGCGGTCAGTAAAAACCTTACAACAATCACCTACGCATCGATTAATTGTCATTCCCTAACAGCATACATTACTGTAAATAGGCTGATAACAATTATCTTCATAATATGTTTAAATACACAGCAGTATACTGGACTTCACTCCCATAAGTGTCTTTATTGAAATCGTATATACATAGGCATTAGCCAAAATATAGCAATTTCATGATGTACACGATATGGAAATAATGCATGTTATATTAATCATGAATTTCATTTGCAAAGACAAAAACTCGGCCTTAATCTGTGCTGCTGAAAAGTTTGTAAGATAATGAATTGCATGACAGAAAGCATGAATAAGCAAGTTCTTTATTTTTTTTTACTATAAAGTCAATTTGTCAGTTGTCGTAGGCTAAGTGTATTCTCACATGCGATGATCCAAATGTGAATATAATTGTCTGCGGATTGGAAAGCTCAGCGAGCAACGGGAAGGCTTCCAAGTAAATAGTTCAGCACTTCATTGCTTTGTGCCTTTGTGATACAGGAGACAACTCTGCATGCCCAGACAGTGGCCAAAATTACACTTCCTGGTTCTGAAGTTGTCTCCATTGACTTCTGTCAGAGTCTCTGTCTCTACATGTTTATGTATTATCTAAGCTCTCTCTCTCCACATGGCTCTGATTTTCAGGTTGTGATCGACAACTAGTGAGGATGGGGCCTGCTTTGATACTTTGACTCCTCTTGTAAATTAGTAATGGAAAATGAGAACTGTGCGAGTTTTCCTTTGTAAGCAACAAAAAAGTTGCAGCATGACGCGTTTGAGTTATATTTCCTTACTTGACATCACACGTCCTGTGATGTGACTATTGCGCATACACACATCGAAACGATATGTTGTGCAGCCCTAGCCACTGGAGTGTGGCGCTGTTCTTGTGTGTGTCACGAGTGTGGCGCTGTTCTTGTGTGTGTCACTGGAGTGTGGCACTGTTCTTGTGTGTCACTGGAGTGTGGCGCTGTTCTTGTGTGTCACTGGAGTGTGGCGCTGTTCTCGTGTGTCACTGGAGTGTGGTGCTGTTCTCGTGTGTCTCTGGAGTGCTGCACTGTTCTCGTGTGTCTGGAGTGCTTCACTGTTCTTGTGTGTGTGTCGCTGGAGAGCGGGGCTGTTCTCATGTATCACTGGAGAGCGGCGCTGTTCTTGCGTGTCACTGGGGTGCACCGCTATTCTCCTTCCTCTGGCCTGGGCTGGTTGTGTAATGAAGCTCTGAGGATTCTGTTGCTTTCATTTGATTAGTGTGAACACATGTGACAGCAGCCTGGCAGCTTAGTCTCTCTGAGGTTGCTGTGGACACTCCTGCACCCAAGGGTGGAGTGGGTTAGACCGGCTCTGCAGTCAGTCCTCATCACTTCAGCTGAATGGCAAGGACCCTGTAATGGAGGGACAGGTTTTGGGGCTCTGGGAGAGGCTCTGGGGCTGGCTGTGCTCTGAGGTGTGCGCTCTGTGCTGAGGTTGCTGTGCCCTGTGCTCTCCAGTGTGTGCTCTCTGCTGAGGTGGCTGTGCTCTGTGCTGAGGTATTTTGTCTGTGCACTGAGGTGTGTTCTCTGGTCTCTGAGGTGTGTGCTCTGTGCTCTGAGGTGTGTACTCTGTGCTGAGGTGACTGTGCTCTGGTCTCTGAGGTGACTCTGCTCTGTGCTCTGAGGCGTGTGCTCTGTGCTCTGAGGTGACTGTGCTCTGAGGCGTGTGCTCTGTGCTGAGGTGTGCTTTCTGCTCTCTTCCCCACAGGAGCTGCAGCTGGAACATGCCAGGCAGGCCTTTGCACAAAAGGACAAAAACAAGAGCGGTGCCATCTCTGCTCTGGACTTCAGTGACATCATGTCCACCATCCGCCACCACATGCTCACACCCTTTGTGGAAGAGAACCTGGTGTCGGTGAGTGACCCTGCCCATTTCACACCTATCACTGTCTATCTGTGCCATCATCGCCAGATATGACTGAAACGTCTATGCCATGACTTTTTGTGAGCTTCCCTCAGGAAATGGACCCGTCGTCTTTTGGTATGACACCATGTGACATTGAGGTTTCACATTCACTGGCTCATTATGATTTTTCATAGGCAATGTTGGCAACTTGTGTTCAGCCCAGACAGTACAAGAAACCCGTGTAAACAGAACTTACTAGGATAAAGAGAATGAAGGAAAGGAGGCTGTGACCATGTGGTTTTTATGCAGTACTTGTGTGGTGTCACTTTCCTCCCACCAGGCTGCAGGCGGCAGTACCTCCCACTTGGTCAGCTTCTCCTACTTCAATGCCTTCAACTCTCTGCTCAACAACATGGAACTCATCCGTAAGATCTACAGCACACTGGCAGGCAGCCGTAAGGACACACTTGTCACTAAAGGTACGTCCACTCACCCTGTCCACACCTCTGGGATCCACACGTCTGCTCCTCAGAAAGGGCTGTGAGATCTGCAGTGAGGAAGGCTGGCCCTTCTCTTGCACACCACCCCACCACTGCACTGGGAACAGTGATTTCTGTTGGGTCTCATGCCCAGTCAAGGAGGGCAGGTCAAGTGTTAGCACACTGTAATGACACAGTTTTGCATCACCTTTGCTTTAGTTGATTAATCTGTATGAAAACATTATGATGCGTATGACCAAAATTCCCAGTTGCTGATTGCAGTACAGATCATCTGCAACTAAGATTACGGTGTTATGTTACAGTGGCTCTTTCATGGTAAGAGGTTTTATTGTTAATATGACGTCCAATGTGTTGGTTTTGGGACACTTGTCATGATACAAGACGCTTCTGAATGTCAATCATGAACCTAGAAAATATGTACAGCATACCAACTGCCAAAATTTAGCTTGGCCGTTTTTTTGTTTTTGAAACACAATGAAGCATGTAATGAAGCATCATGAAGTGATGAAGGTGTTACACCACAGCATCAAAGAGAGCGGCACCAACTCTTAACACCAAGGAAATACATACTGACCAATCACTGACACAACAAAGACATCAAGAAAAAAATATACATTAATAGATTTGAGTCATCGTGAGAATCTAAGTTCTAATTTAGCTGTCCATCAAACTGTAGTCTTGGTTGCTCTGTGATTGGCAGGTTGCAGTGCAGTTTGGGTGTGATCTGCATCCTGTTACCCACTGCCTATAGGGCAGCTTTACTCTATGTAGAGTACAGTATGAGGTCTCTTCAGTGCTCTACTCAGTCTCTCCCAATTCCATATTTATGTATGGCTTTATAGTTGGAATGTCAATTTCATGCAGTTATTTAAATTGATAATCAAAACCCAGTAATCAATTATTAATGATTAACTGATAAGTTTAATGTCTACTACAGTCCATAAAAAGAATGACTCAAAATAGGCCTATCAATAAATGAGCTGCATATGACTATATATGAGATGTTTTAAGAAAAACCTCAAAAATCTATTAATTTTATAACTTAAGATCTAGAAATCTTAACGAAAGAGGAGGACCGCTGACAATTTTATTACAGGATGGGTAAACTCCCATGCCAATGGTAGAAAGACATTTCTTATTAATGCAGATTCATTTTGTAATAAACAAATGAACCAATGAATGACTCAAAATACCATTAAATGAGTACCACATTACGCTTCACAGTAAACCCTGGCCTGCATCCCCACAAAAGCAAGCCTGTGGCGACAATGGCAAGGAAAAACAATGCAGAACCCTGCCGCAGACATGGAGAGACAACACCAAATTAGGCAGTTAGAGTGCAGTGGGTAGCAGCAGTGACAGAGATAGGGGTCCTACAAACTGATGACCCTGCCAGGAGCCTTCTATGGCTGCATAGCTACTGAGAAAGCGACAGAGTGTCAATTTAGTTATGAGAGAGGCAAGAAACCCTACACACTCATCAAGAGCCCACCCAAAGGAAGGAAGGGATCACAGCTGTTGAGAAGTGACAGAAAGGAAAGATTTCCACCCCAGAATATTCTGACTACAGGCCTCTCCAACCCTGTCTCCAGACTATAACTGATTTGATCAAAAAGGTGCTTTTTAGTCCAGCCTTAAATATTGAGACCGTGTCTGACTCCCTTACAAATTTTGGTAGACTATTCCACAGAAACGGGGCTCTGTACGAGAAGGCTCTACAACCTGTTACGTTTTTATCAATTCTTGGGACTACCAGATAGCCTACATCTTGAGAACGAAGTGTTCTAGTGGGCTGATAAGAAGGGTAAAAGCAGGTTAGTTAAGTACTCAGGTGCCATTCCATGCAAAGCTTTAAAAGTCAGAAGCAGAACTTTCAAATCAGCCCTATACTTAATGGGTAGCCAGTGCAGTGATGCCAACACTGGGATGGTGTGTTCAAACGTTTTTGTTGTAGTCAAGATAGGAGCAGCAGCATTCTGAACAAGCTGGATGCAGCCTCCAGATATTTCATTTTCATAACTGTGGCGTAAAGGGACACAGCATGGCCATGTTTCATTAAATGAATGCACAACACACAGATTAATATCGGCAGTCTGATGAGTGTAGGTGCTTGATACTATCCGTATGTTGTGACTCTCTCAGTTTGTTTGCCTGATAAATTACTAGCTTTTTCAAAGATTGTTGAGTGACTGAATATTCTGTGCTATTGTGAAGTTTCCATGGCAAACAAGCCAATTAATATTCCTCATGTCACCATTTTAGTAACGCTTTATAAATTAGTTAAGTATGTTAATATTTACAGACTTAATTTGGCTAATAAATGCTGCACACTAATAGTCCTAACTCATCTAAACTAAGCTTATCTATGCTAGCGCGTGCTACACCCCACATCCTTCACTGTGCTGGGTGCACTGGCTTACCCTCTATGCCAGGGGTGGCCAACCAGTCAGAGACTAAGAGCCACATTTTTTACTGTGTTACTGCAAAGAGCCACATAATACACTTGGGCACACGTGAACTGCCCCCATCCCTTCCTCTCACTCTCACACTCTCACACACACACAGACCTCTGCTCAGCCAGATTTTCTGTAAATGTCACACATCAAGATGCTTTTCTGCCTGACTTTTCAAAGTCACCAACTTGTGCTTGCGTACAGTACAGTACCCTTTGGAAATTCCTGGTCGATGTTGGCATGGAGTGAACTGAAGTGGCGCTGAAGATTTGAAGCCTTGAAATGCGCTAATGACGCCTGACATATAAGGCAGAATAGCTTGCCATTACGTTCAACAAAAAAACTCTCCCACTCTGGTAAAAAAAAAAAAAGTCCTGTGTTCATCTTTATATTTTCGTTTTGCTGTGCATTTTTTCCCCTGCCATTTTGAGGGCGAACTTGACACAATACTCAACAATTAGGTTTTCCCTCCGGAAAATTTGCGTCAAATGCGCATGTGCGTGAGATGAAAATACTGTATTTATATATACTAAGCGAACGTGCGTACACATACACATAAAAAAAAAACACAAACACAAAATTCGACATGAACATAAGAGCTGCATGAAACCAGGCAAAGAGCCGCATGCGGCTCGCGAGCCACGGGTTGGCCAGGCCTGCTCTATGCTGTGTGGGGAAAAAGTATGAGCTTATGGTTTCTCATGTTTCTGCTGTCCTTCACACCACAGAGGAGTTTGTCCATGCTGCAAACAAGTTTGGCCAGATCACTCCGATGGAGATCGACATCTTGTACCAGCTGTCCAGTCTGCATACTCACTCTGGGTAAAGTTCCCCCACATGCCCTTCCTTTTAACACTCCTGTCAAACATACACTGTTTTCTTCCATTTTCAGATTTCCCATACTGACCATGTATTACTCATGGTATGCCTCCAGCAGCTAACTGCTTTGGTTTTTCATTCACACTGCTGTGCATCACAATCATCAAGCACATTGCCTGTTATTGATGGATGGGTTAGAGCCATTGCAGAGGTTTGTTTTTGGCATTAGGGTGGGCACGGGCTGGTATGTATTTGGGATTAGGGTGGGCACAGGCTGGTTTGTGTTTGGCTTTAGGATGGGCACAGGCTGGTCTGTGTTTGGCATTAGGGTGGGCATGGGATGGTCTTTGTTTTTGCCAGTGGGGTCCAGCTAAACAGCTGCATTTCTCCCACAGGAGGCTGAACCTTGCAGATATCGAGAGGATAGCGCCACTGGAGGAGGGCGCCCTGCCTCACCACCTGGCTGAGGTCCAGAGGCAGGTAGGAGCCTGAAGCATGCTGCAGGGACTACAACGACAGAAGTCTGGGGTTGTGCTCTCAGGAGTCACACTGGGGTCGTGCTCTCAGGAGTCACACTGGCGTCGTGCTCTCAGGAGAACCGCTCCTAGCTTTGGGACCCATATTGTTCACTGGTCATTAAGTTGCAACCCAATCAAAATGGTCCACCATTTTGGGTTTTTGGCAAACCACCTAATAAGTTTTGGCAAAGCTTTGGACATTGGTAGTCATTCGCAATAGGAGGCCATTGGAATTTTTATAGCTTGACTAAACCTCCTGTTCTGTTTGTGTCCAGGACACAAAGCCGAAATCACGTCCACAATGCTGGATTGTCTGCCATTTTGACTTTTTGAAAAACCTAAAAAAAAAAAAAAATCAATTTACACAAAATTTGGATCACAACATCTTCATGTAAGAATCTTTGAAAGCTATGTAAAGAACAAACCTGTCCACAAGCCAATGAAAATGTTGATGTGTCAAAATTGGGCATATTGTCTCATATTATTGACCTTAACCCGAACTTTTGGCTTCAGTTTCCATTTGTAGAATTATAGAAGTTTATCGATTCTTACTACTTTGTAAAGTACCTCTCTTTATTATTCATACATAAATAGTGAAAGCTAATGCTAGTCTTTGGGGAACTGAAAACAAACAGTGTGTTTCGGTAACGCAGTGTGGTCTCAGTAATGCAGCATGGGTCTGTCAGTAGTGCATTGTGGGTCTGTCAGTAATGCAATGAGTGCTGCAGTTTTAGAGTCTGTTCATATGTCCTGCTCTACCTGCCTGTTCTGGGTTCATGTAAGGCTGAGTTTGGTCTTCCTGTCCCCCACAGCATGCGTATGGGGAGGTGAACCGCCCTGTTTGGCTCCAGGCTGCAGAGTCTGCCTACCGCTTCACTCTAGGCTCCATTGCTGGAGGTGAGGGACCTGTTACTGGCATGTGAGGGGGCAGGGTAACGCAACCTGGGGAGAGAGGCCGTGCCGAACCCGGCCCTTTCCTCTGCGTCTGCCACCAGCATCCCACACTGTCACCATGGGGAGGCGGGCTCCAGACTGTCTGGTCGTGCTTTGTGGGTTGGACAAGGGGCAGGAACTCAGGAAAGACTTGTCATCTGGAAGTGCGCTGTAATTATAGTGGATGTGCCCCCCCCCACCCTGTGAAGACCATTTCATAGTGAAGCCTGCGCTCACAGGTTTATCAAATGTGTGCCATCATTCAGAGCCCTGAGGGGAAGGCTCAATGAGCTAACGGCACATATCACTCATATTTTTATACCATGCTACTGCACTACCCAATGAAGAGACCGAGTGGGGCCAGAAACGCCTCACTGTCTGACTGGGGAGTCACACAGTCGGAATCAGACAGCACTCTGTGGGGTCACACACAGTCAGAATCAGACAGCACTCTGCAGAGTCACACACACTCAGAATCAGATAGCACTCTGCGAAGTCACACAGTCAGAATCAGGTAGCACTCTGCAGAGTCACACACACTCAGAATCAGATAGCACTCTGCGGAGTCACACAGTCAGAATCAGGTAGCACTCTGCAGAGTCACACACACTCAGAATCAGATAGCACTCTGCGGAGTCACACAGTCAGAATCAGGTAGCACTCTGCAGAGTCACACAGTCAGAATCAGACAGCACTCTGTGGGGTCACACATAGTCAGAATCAGACAGCACTCTGTGGGGTCACACACAGTCAGAATCAGACAGCACTCTGTGGGGTCACACACAGTCAGAATCAGACAGCACTCTGTGGGGTCACACAGTCAGAATCAGACAGCACTCTGTGGGGTCACACACAGTCAGAATCAGACAGCACTCTGTGGGGTCACACACAGTCAGAATCAGACAGCACTCTGTGGAGTCACACAGTCAGAATCAGGTAGCACTCTGCAGAGTCACACACACTCAGAATCAGATAGCACTCTGTGGAGTCACACAGTCAGAATCAGGTAGCACTCTGCAGAGTCACACACACTCAGAATCAGATGGCACTCTGCGGAGTCACACAGTCAGAATCAGATAGCATTCTGCAGAGTCACACAGTCAGAATCAGACAGCACTCTGCAGTGTCATTTGAAGGTTGCCTCACTGTACGTGTTCAAGGGAAATTGTTTTTCAATATTATCTGGGAGATGCTGTGATTTTGCAGGGTTTCTGTGTAATTATTCATGTTTCCATAGTGATGAAAGGTTTCCAGCATTATTTTGTATCGTGTTCTGTGGGCACATTGGAGTTTGCAGCAAAGTAAAGTGCATGAAACATAGGCTGATACTGTGGTTAGAGTGTGTTGTCTGAGACACAAAGGCTGACACTGTGGTTCTGCAGCCACGGGGGCGACGGCAGTGTACCCCATTGACCTGGTGAAGACACGCATGCAGAACCAGCGCTCCACCGGCTCGTTTGTGGGCGAGCTCATGTACAAGAACAGCTTTGACTGTGCCAAGAAGGTGCTGCGATATGAGGGCTTCTTTGGCTTTTATAGAGGTAAGAACGTGCCCTAACACAGGAGACCCTAAAACAGTGCTCTGACAAGGGAAACCCCAACACAGGAGACCCTAAAACAGTGCTCTGACAAGGGGAACCCCAACACAGGAGACCCTAAAACAGTGCCCTGACATGGGGAATCCCAAAATGTGCCCTAACACAGGAGACCCTAAAACAGTGCTCTGACAAGGGAAACCCCAACACAGGAGACCCTAAAACAGTGCCCTGACATGGGGAACCCAGACACATGCCCTAACACAGGAGACCCTAAAACAGTGCCCTGACAAGGGAAACCCCAACACAGGAGACCCTAAAACAGTGCTCTGACAAGGGAAACCCCAACACAGGAGACCCTAAAACAGTGCTCTGACAAGGAAAACCCCAACACAGGAGACCCTAAAACAGTGCTCTGACAACGGAAACCCCAACACAGGAGACCCTAAAACAGTGCCCTGACATGGGGAATCCCAAAATGTGCCCTAACACAGGAGACCCTAAAACAGTGCCCTGACATGGGGAACCCAGAAACATGCCCTAACACAGGAGACCCTAAAACAGTGCCCTGACATGGGGTGCGCATTTGTGTGTGTGTCTGTCTGTCTGTGTCTGTGTCTGTGTCTGTGTGGCTCTGGGCAGTTCAGTGTCTGCATAATTTTACTCACACTAAAAATGAAATGTTTTTGATTTGATGTGACTGTTTCTCAGAATCTTCCTGAATGCATGGCTCTGAATGAAATGTACAGATGTTTGTTCAGATCAGTACCCACATACACATTGTCATTCACAGAGTCTCCCTCTGCTTCCACAGGTCTCATTCCACAGCTCATAGGGGTTGCTCCAGAGAAGGCTATCAAGCTAACGGTGAGTCGGCAGTTTCCATTTTAATTTGGAGTATCCAGCACATGCTTAAATAATATTGCAGGAATCTGAAATTAGATAAAATCTCAAAAGTTTTCCATCCAGGTCTCGAACTACAGGCATTAACATAGAACTGTGAATGAAGTGTGTAGCACAGTGGATTTCACTGTCTTGTCTTCATGTCTGTTTGCAGGTGAATGACTTTGTGAGGGACAAGTTCACCACAAAAGATGACACTATTCCACTGTTTGCTGAAGTGCTTGCTGGTGGATGTGTAAGTACTGGGGGGGGCATGTATCTGAGTGCACAGACACTGGGGGGGGGGTGTTGTGCTGTTTTAGAGGTTATCATACTGTAACAGTGTGCTGTTTTATAGGTTATTATGCTGTAACAGTGTGCTGTTTTAGAGGTTATTATGCTGTAACAGTGTGCTGTTTTATAGGTTATTATGCTGTAACAGTGTGCTGTTTTAGAGGTTATCATACTGTAACAGTGTGCTGTTTTATAGGTTATTATGCTGTAACTGTGTGCTGTTTTATAGGTTATTATGCTGTAACAGTGCTGTGTGGAGGTTGTTATGCTGTAACAGTGTGCTGTTTTATAGGTTATTATGCTGTAACAGTGCTGTGTGGAGGTTATTATACTGTAACAGTGTGCTGTTTCATAGGTTATTATGCTGTAACAGTGTGATGTTTTCTAGGTTATTATGCTGTAACTGTGCTGTTTTAGAGGTTATTATGCTGTAACAGTGCTGTGTGGAGGTTATTATGCTGTAACAGTGTGCTGTTTTAGAGGTTATTATGCTGTAACAGTGTGCTGTTTTATAGGTTATTATGCTGTAACAGTGCTGTGTGGAGGTTATTATGCTGTAACAGTGTGCTGTTTTATAGGTTATTATGCTGTAACAGTGTGCTGTTTTATAGGTTATTATGCTGTAACTGTGTGCTGTTTTAGAGGTTATTATGCTGTAACAGTGAGCTGTTTTATAGGTTATTATGCTGTAACAGTGTGCTGTTTTAGAGGTTATTATGCTGTAACAGTGTGCTGTTTTATAGGTTATTATGCTGTAACTGTGTGCTGTTTTAGAGGTTATTATGCTGTAACAGTGTGCTGTTTTACGGTGTGTCCACATACACTCTCTGCCTCTCTCCCAACAGGCTGGGGGCTCCCAGGTGATTTTCACCAACCCGCTAGAGATTGTGAAAATCCGCCTGCAGGTGGCGGGTGAGATCACCACGGGCCCGCGGGTCAGCGCTCTGAACGTCGTGCGTGACCTGGGCTTCTTTGGGCTCTATAAGGTGGGTGAAGGTTCCCCCGCAGGACGCACGCAGCTGTATCTATAGTATGCACACACTCCATCACGTAGATGTGACATGTGCACCACAAACTCCCATCCCTGGACTGCAGTTTGCTCTGAATTTGGGCTACCTTAGGAGCACTTTGGCTACAGGTTGCTCTAATAAAGGGACACAATAGTCTTTAGCTGTTAGAGCAGGGGTGGGCAATTAATTTTTTCCAGGGGCCACATGAGAAACCTGAATTGTGTCAGAGGGCCACACCAACGATAACTTGAACTTAATTTTGCTCAACTTTCTCCCATTGTAAAATGCAATACCAAATTATATATTTTGAATAGCCTGGGAGAGTGGCACGTTCTCATGCTCCATTTTTCTCCGGGCATATCAGTGCAACAGAGTCCAATAAGCACTCTTTAATAATCTCTCCGTCAGGAAACGCCTTACTTTTTCTGGCGATTTTGTGAAAAATTACATAACTTGTCCTGACGGCTGCATGTCTGGGCGTGCAACGTTTGGTAAAAAGTCCTTGTTGGGCTTGCAATTTTGTTAGCAACGTGTCAGACTCCCTTGCACACTCTTCATCTGATGGATTTCTGTATTTATCCTCATGTTTGGTCGTGTGGTGGCGATTCAAATGATAGTCTTTTAACACAGCGACCCGTGTACCACAAATTAAGCACATGGCTTTACCTTTAATTTCTGTAAAGAAGTACTTGGCAGTCCATGTCTTGTTGAAAACACAGCATTCATTATCAACTTTTCTTTTCTTGGCCTGAACTGACATCTTGAGGGTAACCTGGCTAGCATCACTTGCCGCTGTTCACCACCTTCACTCATGGCTCAATGTGCGAATGTGCGTCCATACGGAAGTAATACGAACGGAACGTTTTTCAAAATAAAAGCAACACAGTTTTATTGCATTCACGACATAAATATTTTTTTAATTTATGTTCTAATTTATGATTAGCCTCATGCGGGCCAGACAGTGATGCACCAAGGGCTGGATGTGGCCCGCAGGCCGTAGTTTGCCCAGGTCTGTGTTAGAGCAACATGTGGCTGCCCCTGGTGGCCAGACTCACTATTGAGCTATAAAATAACCATGCCCATATGTAATGTTTTTCCCCCCCACTTATTTCACCACTCAAATAAGGCTTAGGTTCTCATGCTGAAACATTTGTGAAATATTTTTTATACTAATGTGATTTTTATTTAAAATGTTTTTTTTTTTCCCTCAGAAATACAGTTGTAAAACATATTGATACCCAAGATTATTTTACATAAAATCTAAATTAAAGCTGCAGGAGAGTTAATTTAGGGCCTAATTCAGACCTGTGCTTTTTCCATATAACTTATCATTGTGAGAATGTAAGGAGTCATAAGGAGTTGTATCATGGCCTTCCATGACTGCCTGTTTCACTGGGGTGCGAAATTTGGGCTAACAAATATGTGACATCCCTTTGTCATTCATCACCTTTGGGAAAGGCAAACAACTCAGTCAATAGAGCCCAACTGAATTACTGTCCCCTGTGTCAAACAGGCACTCAACTCCTCCGATCACGTGACACTGATCACATGACACCCATCCCCTACTACTTTCACACTGCAGGTGTGACACCAGTCACACATGGCCTGTAATTGCATAGTGCATAGTCAGCATACTCAGTTTAGCAGTCCTACCTTAGGGGGGTGCGAGCATGTGTGTTATGTGTGTTTGTTAGAAAGTGTGAGAGAGTGAGTGTGTGGGTGCTGACTGAGTTGTCTGTTTTACTCCAGGGTGCAAAGGCATGCTTTCTGAGAGACATCCCCTTCTCTGCTATTTACTTCCCTGTGTACGCTCACACCAAAGCTGAGCTGGCAGACGAGCAGGGGAGGCTGGGAGCTTTGCAGCTACTGACAGCGGGAGCCATTGCGGGTAATGTGCGCGCACTCACACACATACACTGCCACTCCACACTGAGACCCCCATACTCACACACACACTCACTCTGAGGCATGTTAACCCCCAGGTATCCCTGCTGCATCCTTGGTAACCCCTGCTGATGTCATCAAGACCAGGCTGCAGGTCGCGGCCCGCGCTGGCCAGACGACGTACAGTGGTGTGATCGACTGCTTCCGGAAGATTCTACGTGAGGAGGGTTTCCGGGCGCTGTGGAAGGGAGCAGGAGGTAAAGTCCCAGAGTGCAGAGCAAAGCAGCAAACCAGTGCAGGCCAAAACAGCCTTATTCTGTCACTAGTGCAGCCTAAAACAGCTTTAATTTGTCCCCAGTGCAACAAACATGGCTTCAGTCTGGCAACAGTACAGCCCAAAACAGCTTCAGTCACTCACTGTGAATGTTGTACAGTGCAGAAGCTCGTCTCACTCCTCTCTCATCCACAGCCCGCGTCTGCAGGTCCTCACCCCAGTTCGGTGTCACCCTCGTGACCTATGAACTCCTGCAGAGATGGTTCTACGTGGATTTTGGAGGACAGTAAGTGCTTTACACACTGGCTTCCCATTTGCTTCTGTGCACTGCTGGCAGTGTAAGGTAGTACATTACTCGCACAAGCGTTCTCATGTGCTTTCACCCTCTCTCTTCAGCCGCCCCACGGGGTCCGAGCCCACCCCCAAGTCCCGCATATCCGAGCTCCCGCCCCCCAGCCCCGATCACGTGGGGGGGTACAGGCTGGCCGCTGCCACGTTTGCAGGAGTGGAGAACAAGTTCGGCCTGCACCTTCCCAAGTTCAAGTCATCTGGAGTGGTGACGATCCAGCCGCCCGCGGTGAAGGAGGAGCCGAAGGTCTCATAAGACTCCTCCCCTTCGCCCAGCCGCATGCAGGCCCCGCCTCCACTCATTTGTGTGTTTTTTTTTTTTTTTTTTTTTCTTCCCCTTTGACGGCATCTGAAATGAGTTTTGTAAACTGAAGCTCAAACTGTAGGCTTCATTCCTGGGCATTTCAGAAGCCCTCTTACCCTCTGCATGAGTAGTTCTGATTTGCTTTGCATAGCTTGCACAGGTATTGCTGTACATATTGTACATCTCTGTACAGAGACATTGGTTTGGGTGCAGTGCTTTGCGCCACAGAGTCTCTGCAGTCATAGTGGCTTCTAACGGTGTACAGATGTTTTGAAAGTGTTTTATTGAAAACAAATGATCAGGATATTAGTAAATAATTTAAATGCATTTCATTCTTGTATTTTATTGAAATAAATCAACATGGGTTTAATTTTACATGTTGGGAGAGAATGAACTTTGTTAAATAAC
The DNA here is from genome assembly GCA_019788955.1 of Albula glossodonta. Lineage (NCBI taxonomy): Eukaryota > Metazoa > Chordata > Actinopteri > Albuliformes > Albulidae > Albula > Albula glossodonta. The sequence continues at coordinate 721,135 of JAFBMS010000892.1, read as the reverse complement.
AGAATGTGGATTGTAGCAGTATCTAAATACAAACTTCAGGTGAGAAGTGTTCAAAGCCCCAGGGGATTCTGCTCAAAGTTTACTGTGGACACACAAGGTGAAACACACATCCTTTGGTTCCAGTAAAAAAACAGTAAACAGTAGTGTAAATGAGCCTGAGGCAAAGCTACTCTTCTACACAAGACAAATTTCATTCAAGCAGGCTGATGATACCAGTAAGAGCTAGCACTACTTCATAAAGCAAGTGTTCAAAGATGAGAACATTAATTCTGCACATAATGAAGGAAATAAGCACTACATTCCCAGAGGGAGCCAGTGGTGTGAGGGTGAACACAGCGGTGGGGGGGCTGAGGGAGGGCCGGGCCAGCAGGGGTCAGTCTGCACCCGGCAGGACCTGTGCTGCTGTCGTCTGAACAAGATTCTGACACACCAAACATGCACCTGTGAGGTTTAAGGCTTCAGGTTTTTTGTTGTATGTCCTGTTTGAGGTTGTAGCCCTGTCCCAAAAGGTTTCCCTTAGCATTCAAAGAAAGAGATCTAGCCCCAAATACAAACATTAAAAACAGCAAGGTCCAGGTACAGATTGCATATAAATCAGACGGATTTTTGCCATTTCCAAAAAGGTGGTAAGTCCGTGCTCTTGATTGCCGCTAACACCATTGCCACCCCACTGCACACTGAGGAAAGCTGAATCTGGTTGGTCCCTGCACTGTGGTTTCCATGGTGATCAGGCGGAGAGTCGCTGAGCGGCCAGCTCCTCTGCGTCGTCGCGGTTCTCATTAATCTCCGCCAGCGTCCGTGCGAAACGGGTCCACTCGTCACTCCGGGGGACGGCGATTTGCTGCCAATAAAAAAATATTATTTACAACACTGTAGATACATTAATGGAGCCTTTCTGATTTCAGCTGAAACCTGGGGCTGGTCTGCTATCTTTTCCAGGGGTTAAGCTACGAGTTATGAGGCAGTTATTAAGCTGCCAAAAGAAATCTGGGTGGGACCTGCTGCTGTATTAGAGTGGGTTTCACATGTATATGACCCACTAAACACAATAATGACTCACAGGAGCATGGCTCACGTGTATATAACCCACTAAACACGAGCACGGCTCACGTGTCCATTCAATATCCAGTAAGAGTTCTCCTGATGGTGGAGAAAAAAAACAAGGCAGTTTCTCAACCCTATTGTTTGTCCTGTGTGAAGATGCAGGTGCATTACTGAGAACACATCCTCAGCGGGTGCAACACTTTCTCATAGCATTCCACTAGCGGCAGACATAGCCCTGCTTCCATCCACCCACAGGGTCATAAGATTTTCCTGTTCTGTGACCAAAAGCTCTGGGGTACAATCATCCTGTGTGTCTGGGCTCGACTGTCGGGGTGGAGTGGACTCTGAGGGCATCATCCTGAGGGGGCCTTAATTGTAGAGGGCTGTGAGAAACACAGGGCCTGGGGCAGAGACACCTCAGCGCTCCTCACCTCTCCAACATCATAGATGAGGATCTGGCCATCCGAGTCTCCCACGGCGATCTCCCGCCCAGATTGGGCCCATCGAACCCGGTTCAGCGCAGGAGTCCCTTCCACAGTGATGCTGGCGGTGGGAACCTGCAGAGAGACACACCTCCATCAGACACTCCCCAACCCTCAGCATGTCACAGAACCGTGTCACTTTAGGAGCCGGTAAGGAGCCAGCTGTCTGTCTCTGTCAAGCACGTCATCCCTGAGAGACTGCCCTTTCATCTTTACCCAAAATAGAAACTGGCTTTGATTATGCTAAAAAGAATGTACATGTGAATGTTATTTGGAATGTGAATTTAACTCAGATTCTTACTGATACATACACATTTCTACTGCTGGAAGCATACACTCAGTACGCTGTGTCAAACTGCTACCAGTATAATACTGGTACATTTCAAAAGAGTGTCATGGTATTTCTAAGGAGTATCTGTCTGAGTGTCTGTGGCTGCACCTCGGTATCATTGTTGAGGTTCCACAGGTCCAGATGGCCCACTCCGTCCACACATGCAAACAGGGCGGGGTGAGTGGGGGACCACATCACATCGTACACATAGTCGGAGTTGTCCTCAAACGAGTACAGCGGCTTGTTATTCTGCAAGGCAAGAGGAGAGGGGGAGCCGTAACCATGTTGTCACAGGGCAGGCAGATCATCACACACAAAAACCAAATGCCCACAAAAATGAAGTCAATGCTGTGATCCAGACAGAGCGAGACAAGACAGAAGGCAGGGAACGGTGAGCTTGATAAAGCCTGTGGAGATGTTACTCAGTCCAGACTAAAAACATAATCACTGCATTATCAGGAACTTGCACTGAACAGTTATATAACATATTCACTCAATGCCACTGTCTGCTGTCTGACAGTGCAGGGATCACGTTTTCATTTGGACATTACAGATGCTGTTGTCCAGAACCGCTTACAAAAAGCATCAAAACCATGTTCTTAAAAACCATGTAAAAATCACAACCCCATGACTCCTGCTACAAAGAAAACATGAACCGAAATGCTTTGCAACAGAGCAGGCTCGTCTGCAGGACGTCTGCTTTCTGCAGACTCGTGTGTGTGATGAAGGTATGATGGAGTGCTTGTGATAATGTATAAATGGTAATTCAATTTTCCACATATCCTCATGAAGCATACACAGTGTATATTCACATTGTTATATGAAGAAATAAAGCAATTTTGCAAGAAAACATAATACTTCCATATATGGTATATTCATATATATTCAATGTTTCTGCATAGTAGTGATGTTATAAATAATAACAGCATGTCAAGGTAAAGCCTTAAAAAGAAAAACTCAATGACTAACATATTTCAATATTTTTTTTCCAACCTTCACCAATGTTTCCTTTTAAACACTTGTGCAATGTTTCTGTCAAATTACATTGCAATGGAAAATCGATAATCAATCATTTGGTACACACATAAAATTACATATGTATAGCGTGTGCTTTGCAGTTCCTGGATCTTATGTGTTGACACTGCTTTGGCTGATATTGGGTCAATTTGGTACAGCTTTACCCAGCTAACATCAGCGTATTTTACAAAGCTAACACATCAGCTTCCTTTACCCCGCTAACATTAGCTTACTTTACCCAGCGACCATTAGCTTACTTTACCCATATTGAAGATGTCTGCCAATTAGGGTCCAGAAAGCTGATGACAGCACACTGTTAGCGAGCAAACTTAGCCCAGGATTTATTCTGCTGCTTACCCCAGATGGTAGAACACTATAAAGCAAGTCACTGCACAATTTTGTAAAATTACAAAAGCAGTCGACATGAATCACCTGTCCACTGCACATCACAATTCCATGATGCAGTGAAAACTGGAATCTCATTACAACATTGATTATTTGTCGGCATAAGTTTTCCAAATGATGGATCATCATTTCAGTGACAGTTTTTTTTGCAAAGCTAAGCAAATTGTTAATTTATTTATGCCTGGCCCACCTGAAACAGTTTTTTTTTTTTTTTTTTTTTTTTTTTTTTTTTTTAAGAAGTCAGACTACCTTAGTACTCCACAGTTTGACTGTCCAGTCGAAGGAGGAGGTGGCGAATAGGTGGGAGAAGTCGATGGGTCCGATGGCGGTGTGGCAGTGGATCCCTGTGATTGGTCCATGGTGGCCCTCAAACATCTCACTGATTCCCGCTTTGCTGTAAACAGGCAGACCAGCTTAATGCACTAACCCACCAACACCATCCCATCATCCCACAAAAACCCACCCACACCATCCCAACGTCAAAAACAACAAAAATAATATTTTACAACAGATTTAGGTACAGAGTATAGGGTATTTATCCATGGTGTCTCTCAGTTGGTTTAGTCCAAAGTGCAGCTGTGTCAAACGGAATAACCAAAGCAAATGAACCAAAGCTGGTTTAACTCTCTGTTAAGAACCCAATCACACTAACCACCCTACCTCCCATGTCGGCACGCCGTGTACACAGAACCATCCTCGCTCCCCACCACAAAGTTGTTGACATCTCCGAGAGGGAAGGACATGGAGGTGACCGCCACGGCCTTGGACTGTTTAAACACTAGCTCCAGACTGTCCTGCGACAGGCAGACAATCACTCTGTTTAAACAACAGTTCCAGACTGTCCATAAGACTATTATAAGAGATATGTTGTGTGTTACAACAACTATTAAAATATACATTGTGTGCAGCTGTCGTGTTTAAACAAATAAAGGCTGTTACTTAACATAATACTTGGTTTTGACTTAAACTTTGTGTTTTAGATAAAAATTGAAATATTGAGATATATTGTATATCATATATTATTTTTCAAAATTAAATATTGAGATGTTGTTTTTAAACTATATCGCCCAGCTCTGAATGGTGTCATTGGTAATTACACAAATGTTATGCTTTGTGGGCTGTAATGACATAAACAAATACAATTCTAATATACATCAAACCAATAAATGAGCTTATTGGTTCCTACATCACAGAGCTATTATTCTGCTGTGTGTAAGACAGTAATATCCCTGTATGAGGCTTGGCAATGAAATCTGAGAGAACCGGTTAATGTAGATTAGCCTGACAGGACCAGTTAATGCAGACTAGCTTGACAGGACAAATTAATGTAGACTAGCCTCACAGAACCAGGTAATGTAGACTACCTTCACAGGACTAGTTAATGTAGGCTAGCCTGACAGGACTACCTGGAGTAGACAGATTTTTCTAATCATTTGAATTTTCTCAAAAGGAATATTTAATTAAAATTATGGTTATAAATTTTACATTGTTTCACAAGCTAATGAAAGGACAGCCACCTATACTTAAAGGCTGGGTGAGTGAATGAACGCAGGATATGGAAGAGAGGGTCAGACTTTGTTTTTCACTTTCTTCACAACCTCTATCGACAGTCACTAGTGCTATTATCTTGAGTTCACTAGAAAGAGGCAGTTTGAATGCTAGCTACAATTAGTGTAAACAAAGCAAATAGTCACCCAGACATAGCTAGCTAACCTTAATTATAGATGAGCGATAAAATAACCAGCACTGGATGTGTTATTCGTATTCTCTGAATTTAGCTAGCTGGTGAAACTGTTCAGTTAGCTAGCTGCAGAATAAATCCACATTTGGGCAAGTTGTCATCGTCTAATAGCTCAGTCTTTCTCAAACTTCTTTGTGCCATGGAAAAAACCTCTCTGTATTTCAAATGATTTCGTTTCTAAAAGTAATTGTCATTACAATTACTGTTGTTTATAGTAGAATGGTGGCAATATTAAATAAACGCACGTTAAAAAATCTAATGTCGAACTTGCATTTGAGTCTTGCGCTCAAATATGAATGATATGGATTACTTGCTTACTTCAGTCAAATAGTTGTGGAGAGGTGGAGAGTCACACAGTAAAGCTGGTCTGATATTACATATTTCACTTATGTTCAAACTTCAAAGATTAGTCTCTGTAACATTAACACCCAGAAATTCAAAACCAGCAATGATATTTTCATGATCTGATCTGAAATTTTACACATTATGTGACTTCAGTTTAATCCCAAAGTAGATTTTAACGAGGAAGATTTACAAAAAAAAAAAAAAAGTATTAAGGAGGACTGTAGATTTTGGTTTCGTAAATAGGGAAAAGAAATATGCATTTTGATATTGATATGCATGATAGGGGCAAGGTCTTCAAAAATATTTAAAGAGCTTCTTAAAAAGTCTGGATACCAAATGCAATACCTGTTTATTATATCTAACTTGCTGGACCTCTACGCCACACCTGCATGTACCTGAAACATATCTCTGATATGGCAAGTGTAATGAGTGTGTCCTGTAGCAAAGGCTGGGGGCAGTACCTGCGGCTGGGACAGCATGTCCAGACTCCAGGAGCACATTTTGCCATCAGTGGAGATGCTGATCAGGTTGTGTGCGTTCTGGGTGCCCACCACATTCACACAGTACACAGGGTGCTGCATGGAGAGATCACACACAGTCACACAATCAGCTCTGCTTTGATAAGGAGGCTAATATTTCATCCTTATGATAAACCTAATCCTGGACATACCAGATGGACACCAAGCAGATGACCCTGATTGTAACACTATACAGCCCAACATGAGCCAACATACATCTGAGTTAACAGTAAAATGATGCACAAGGGTCCAGATTATGTCTGTGAATTTGAGATGGCGCAGGTTGTGTGCATGGCTGCGGACGGGACAGGTCATGTGGCCGTACCGTATGTGCAGCTGCAGACAGAGGGGTCCTCTGCACAGGCGTCCTCTTGTTGCTGCGGTTGTCCCACAGCACGATCTGGCCGGAGTAGGTCCCTCCCACCACCAGGTTGGGGTGGAACTTGGCGAAAGCGGCGGACATCACTGCAGACTACGCCAGCAGGGCGAAGGGAACAAAAGATCATGGGTAAGAGAAGAACTTCATGTCCAGAGCGCACGACTGTGTGAGCACTGATCCAAGCTGAGACATGTACAGGGTCCTGCCCCTCCAGTCACTGTAGAATGGCCCCCAGCCTGCCCACACTGTCCTCCAACAGGATCCTTAGGTTTCCTGACTCAAACCTGGCTCTCCAGTTACAACAGCGGATCAACAGCAAATGTAAAATGTGTTCATTCTTTCCTCTAAAGCGGCTGCCGGTCTTAACTGATTATAGGCTTAATTTGTTCAATAATCCAAATTAGGGCTGTCGCTAACAATTATATTGGTAATTGAGTAATCTATCAGTTAATTTGATGATTAATCAAGGAAAAAAATTGTAACAATTTACTTAAATGAGGGATGAATGAATGATAAACAATAGATTAAATTATCATGAAATCTCGAAACAAGTTGAACCATTCACAAAACAAACAAATAACTTTGTTTCACCAATGTATGTACCAGCACATCACTGTCATATAAGGAAGAAAAAAATGACTCCAGACGGTAGAGTTAAGTTGTCTGGAGAACACAAATGGAGGCATTAAAAAGGAGGACTCTGTACTCTGGAGAGGGAAAGTGGACAGACAAAATACACATGCATTCAATTCAGCCAGCTCTTCTGCCAGCCTGTTTAATTCAACAGGTGGTGTGAATTTTGACATGGAGAACTAGCAACTCCTCACCTTGTACCCCCTTCATTTTGCTCACATGCAGGATGCCTTCTTTTAATGTGTTGGACACCGTGCTATTATGATAAGCAAGGTCCATCTTACAAATGTTGCACCACACTACATTTAATGTAAAATGCTCCAATTTTTATGCTGTTTTTGAGCCTTTTCACTCACACCTTCCTTGCAATTTTGTACTATCTTTGAGTGCGCAATTTATAATGGCCCATGTTGATACGCCGTAGCGTTGGTCTGCAGCATGGGGAAACCAGGAAAAAAAAAAATAAACAAAGCTTTGAGGCTTAAAATTTAATCAAGGATTTTTACAATTTGAGGTACTCGAGTTACTCGAATAATCGTTGCAGCCGTAATCCAAACACACAATTTGGCCGAGCGATTTTTCAGAAATGACAAACCTTTCCCTTTCACCCTGCTGTTGTGTTTTTTTTGCCTGAGCGTTGAGACGTTGGCTCCATCCGCTCTGCAGGAGGTGAATGTGTTTCTGCTCCAGCAGGAGGCAGATGTGTTTCTGCTCCAGCAGGAGACACATGTATTTCTGCTTCGGCGGGAGGCACATGTGTTTCTGCTCAGGGCGGCCTGCCACAGACAACTCAGAGCAGCTTCACTGAGGGCGGCAGCAGAAGGCAAAGCCACCCTCCCCTACATCCCAACACTGTTATTTCCAACACAAGGACCCTTGTCCGTTGTCCTAATCCTCACACTTGTGAATTAGACCATTGCAGTGTGTTTAAAATGAATTATCAAGAAATCACTTCTCTCCTGGCAGGGCCAGCCTCTGGCAGCTGACATATGTTTGTATCCAGATGTAGCTGGGACAGTGACATCACCCACAGCACGGAGCAGGGAAGTGCAGTCACAGGGGAAGAGCTCACCTGGCAGTGGAAGACGTACTCAGGCGTGGTCTTCTTGTACTTCATGTTCCATACAAGGGCCACGCCGTCGGGCTCATGTGGGGCATCCTCGTTGTTGTTGTAGGAGGCCACCAGCAGCTCTGGGTACTGCAGGCAGACAGTGACTCGGCTGAGCAAGCACAGTAACATTTACCTGGTTTCCCCGAGGCTTACCAAACTTGGCAGCTTGTCAGGAGGGCTGAAATCTTGGATACAGTAAAATGTTGCAGATTGGACACCTGTTGACGCAGTAGAGCACAATACAAAAATGCTGGCGTTCCTACACCCAGCCCACAGGACCCAGCAGGTGCCTGGGATCCGCCTCCCTGTGAGGAAATATTCTGCCACAGGGACCGGAGTGTGGCGTGGTACCACCCCCTCCAGTAATTTTTTAAAATGCATTTACCAGATTTTTTCCCTTCCTTTCCCAGTCCACAAAACACCTAAATTTTGGGAGGAGGAAGCCAAAAGCATGTGACTCCTTGTGTCACGTGATGATGAGCCCTCACTTCTTAACACAGTGCAGATTCTTAACACACTGGTCATATTACCAGAGGATCACGCGGCCTTATTACCAATATTATTATTATTATTATTTTCGATATTATTATTCATTATTAAGTACAAAGCATGTTATAATTGTAGACAGAGAGCTCTCACAAGCATCAAACTGTAGAAGCTTTTATAGCTCAATATGAGCAGACTGGGCCCTGAGACAGAGCCACAGTGCTGATGTGAACTCTCTCCCTGTAGGTGAGTTCTGTGATGGTGTCTTACCTGAGGGGACCAGTCCAGACAGGTAACCACGCGGTGCTTGGACCAGCGCTCATCCATAAACTGCCTGTTCAATGACAGTTTGGCTCCGGCCTGGGTCTCCCTATGGCAGGGACACAGCACACTCAGAGCTCAGACACACCATCACAACACACAGCAGAATTGGCAGCTCGGAGAGATGCTTGGCGGACCCTCACCCCTCCTTCTCCTCCAGGTCTCGGCCGCTGTAGTCAAAGAAGACATCCACATGCTCAGACAGAGCGCGCTCCACGATGCGGGTGCTGTGATCAAAGAAGGTCATGAACTCCTCAGAGTGGAGAATCTGCAGCTTCTCCTCCTCAGTCAGCTCATGTGGGGGCGCTGTAAGGACAGAGAGTGTGTCAGATACCAGCAGAAACTCGCATAAGGGTGCAGGTTTCATTTCCTGTAAGGTATCTAGTTTTCGCCAGTCCGGTCTCCTTCTCTTACCTTCCTCCTCTTCCTTCAGCACTGGCTTCTCCTCCTGGGGCTCCAGGGGGGTTTGAGGAGGGGCGATTTCCTCTTCCTCTTCTTCCTCTGTAAGAGACACAGCAAAGGTCTGCATTCCATCCCCATAACACCATCTTAAACATGACACCACAGCATAATGTGAAAATTACACGAAACACAAACATGTAACTGAGAAAACTAGGCGACTTCGGTCCACTTTATTTGACAGTGCTGACTGAGCATGCTCCGTAAGTGTGCTTATCTTAGGCGCCACAGAACCTGCAGTTTGAACGAACACGACAAGCAATCAGAATTTTTCCTTGTGCACACGTTGAATTAGGAGCTAGTTTCTGAGTTAGTGTCCTAACTTAGAACGTTCTAGGCTTTCTTGCACAATATTATTTCCCTGAAAAGCTCTCCAACAAAAAGCCAGTGAAAGTTCTCATTTGTGTGGATTAGCAACCCCAGTGACGGGTGGGGATGAGGATTCCCTAGGAGACAGCAGTAATGAGACCGCCCTATCCCACCCCCCCGTCTGGAAAGGCAGGCAGCTGTCCGGGCCCTTCTCCCCCCGGATGGGCAGCTGATGGGACAGTGCAGTATAGATGGTGCGGCAGGGGATACGGTCCTCTGCTTTCTACCCCAACAACTGCAGCCCATGGCCCCTGCGTACGGCAAAACGGCCTCATTACTGTCCCATCAGGGGGGCTCTGCAGTGCTATTCAGCCTCCTCTCACCTCCCACAGAATGCAGCCTGCAGGCCAGAGCACCTGCCAGCCGGCTGTATTCTGTGGGAGGTGAGAGGAGGCTGAATAGCACTGAAGAGGCTGGCTGTGGTTTCATAGTCTCATGTATGCATTATGAATGCACACACATGGTTTAGGATATTTATGAGGCCACTGAAACACACCACATGTTTATTTCACTCAAACACAATCAAAATGATAATGTCGTCTTCCACTACTGCTTAAGACACACACTTTTTCCCTCTTTCCCCTCCCCTCCAGGTTATGTGTATGTGCGTGTGCTCATGCGTGTGTATGTATGTGTGAGTGCTAGAGTGACTGTGTATGTGTGTATGCGTGTGTGTGCATATGCGTGTGTGTGTGTGTGTGTGTGTGTTGCTCTGGCTAGCTCACAGAACTGTGTTGATAGCATGGGCTATTTCAATACATGCCCACATTCTGAAAAACAAATGGAGAAGGTTAAAATCTTTTCTTCAAGGGTTTCAATCAGGCTTAAAGGAAAATAGTAATCATTGTCTCTCAGCCTGAGCCAGGCAGCTCTTTCAGGCCCGTCCCTGTCAGCACAGCAGAGCAATCAATCTGCTAGGCATTATCAGCTGAGAGACCATCTGAAAATGCAGGATATAATGCACCTGCCAGTGGCCCCACAGAGGAAGACCGGGGTGGGAGCCAATGCAGAGGACAAGAAATATTAAATAGAATTTCAGGCAATCTCCAATATCCTACATCCTGACACCAGCCCACAAAGAGGTCCCAATTATGGCTTTCCTGCCTCTTAAATAGAGGCCTTTTAGGGTTGAGATGGGAGAACCATCAAAACTAGCACAAAGCCTTCTGTTCTTCTTCACAGGACAACATATTAACATGCATGCAAAATGGAGCTTGTGGGGTTCTACTGGATATAAAAGGTCTAAGCAGGTGCATGCCTGGGCGTGCGTGCCCAGTGAAAACTTAACTCTGTGCCCATTTAGCTTAATTGGGTGCAGCTATACAGATTCCAGAATGTGCTGCTTTGGCATTGCACAGAAACAGGCTCACTTAAACACGATATGCAGAAATTGTCTTTAAACACAAAATCACATTACTGTATTGAGCTATTAATGAACCCCTTCCTTGAGAAGAAAAAAGGGGCTGAATGAGTCACTGAAACACATATTGGTGTTCAGCCATTAAAATAACTCAACACACCTATACTTTAATCCCAACACAATACAGAAGTTATATTTGAAAAATGCCTGTGTTTCTAATATATGTTCTTCGCACTATTTTTCAGGGAATCCTCCCACTGCACTTTAAAGTTCAAACTGAAACTAGGTGCCATAATTCCACAGCCAGGTATACTCATGTTACATGTGTTTTGTGAAACTCTGAGACCATTTACAGCTGTTTTAAATCATGTTTCTACAGTGTTTGCCATTTCCCATGGTCAGTGCGGTATTTAAATGTGACTGCAATGTAACTACGTTTGCTGTAATGAAAACCACAGTTCAAAAATATACTTATCACACATTCCAAGTGGCAATTGTTTATTCAACTCCTAAATGAAATAGCTATGTAATAAAGTACCGATTTAGATGATTTTTAATGAAAAGACAGGGAATATTACCCTGTAAAAAACACATATATTAACTTCAGAATCACTTGAAAATCTTGTTTATTTCAGAAATATGTGGAACATTTATTGAACTAAAACAAAATAACAGAATTTTGAGGGAAAACATAGAATAATACTATTGATAACTAGAGGGTTTCTGCAAATTCACTACATCATTGCCATGTTGAATTCTCCTTTTTGATTGGCTGTAAGATTTACATTCTATTCGCGTACAACGACACCTATGAAGTAGATGCAGCTTAATCGCCGTTTCATATCATTACTGGTTACCTACAGTCAGTCAGAACCACAAATTTGTGTCTGGTTGTAGCTGCCATTGACTGTAACCAGACATGCTTAATGAAAGCAGCAGCTAACATTAACGCTGTAGAAAAAAAAAGCCTGTGCACTGCAAATATGGTGAAACAACTTTCATGAAGTCGACCAAAATGTACACTGATGGGGGTCTCTCGTTGCTGGTTCCTCTCCTATGTGTAGCCTTTTTTTCAGTTGGTTTGTATACAGGCTGATATGTAGTCAAATATGTAGTCAGTTGCTTCAGGAATTACATAAGTAACTGCATATGTAGTAAAGTGAATTGTGGAATTATTTATCTACAGCAGAATAAGTTAGGCTAGGATGAAAGCTAACCAGCTTGCAGGTAACACTATGCTTGTTGTTACAGTCCATTCTGACGGCAGTTATGACGACACCATCCATAAGATCACGAGATGGCTTGCTATGGCTAGCTGCAGCCTAGGCCTTATTAACTACAGTGTACAGAGCATACCACTTCTCCGGGAGAGGTGCCTGAGCAACAGTGCCCCCTGGAATGCAGATGACGTGAGTGTACTTTGGCACTGTTCCGTCCAGCCAGAAACCCTAGGTGTAGATGCTCTATCCACTGTAGCCCCTGTTACCCCCACCGTTGTGTTGGGTTGGATCTGAGGCTCTGTGCTCTGCAATTACTTTATACCTAAGTTACTGATGTCACCTGAGCTTTGTGCTGCGTAATTACTGCATAACTAAATTACTAATGTTAGCTCAGCTTTGTGCTGTGTAATTACTGTATAACAAAGTTACTACCATTAACTCTGCTCTGTGCTGTATAATTATTGCATAATTAAGCTACTAATATTAGCTCAACTCTTTGCTGTGTAATTACTGCATAACTAAGCTACTTATGTTAGCTCAGCTCCGTGCTGTGTAATTAATGCATAACTAAGCTACTTACGTTAGCTCAGCTCTGTGATGTGTAATTAGTAAGCTACTAACATTAGCTCAGCTCTGTGCTGTGTAATTACTGCATAACTAAGCTACAAATTGTTAGTTCAATTCTGTGCTAGGTAATTAATGCATAACTAAGCTACTAATGTTAGTACAGCTCAGCTCTGTGCTCTGTAATTAATGCATAACAAAGCTGCTAACGTTAGCTCAGCTTTGTGCTGTGTAATTATGGCATAATTAAGCAACTAACAGTAGCTCAGCTTTGTGCTGTGTAATTACGGCATAATTAAGCAACTAACAGTAGCTCAGCTTTGACCTTGACAGCTTTTCACAATGCATCTCTCAATCAGTGCTGCCAGCTCAATAGGGCAGGTGCATATGAAATATAACAGGTGCCAAAGGGGGGTCAGCGCCAGCATGTGAGGGGATGTCATCATCCCAAAAATACTACTGCAAAAGAGTGACAGAGAGCAGGGAAGGGAAGCGAGAGGCTGGTAAGATGATGAAATGATTATACAGTGGTGGTGCTCGACAGCCCACACAGGCTGTCCTGTAGAGGCTGTCCTTGTTTAACACGCTTTCACAGCACCTCAGCCCTGAGGGGTGAAGGCCACTTGCATCCACAGAGCAGAGGCTTCATACCATATGATCATTTCCCACAGAACCACACAAAGCAAGTGGCACAGCCAAAACACCACGACCTGGCTGAGACTCACCAGAGAACATTTAAGTCAGTTTACGGCTCAAGCCAGTTCAAAGTATCAGCCTCATTACTGCCTCCTGCTAGTCAGCAGGGCACATGGAAGTGTATGAACCAAGTATACATGAGATTGGTGATGAATCTTGAGTCTGCAGTGACATAAGACAAGCGCAAGGACAAATGTAAGACCCAGCAGTATACCAGGATGTGAGAGGCAGACAGGCAAGTAGCTACACTTAATACAACAGGAATCAGTCAGCACGCTTAAACTGTGTCCCCAAAAAAAAGTGCAGATTGGACAACAGAGTTCAGATCACAAAATGACATAAACATGACTATAACTGGATAAGAGTCAAAATATAACTGTGATTGTAATTTTATCCTGGAGTCAATCAGCAGTAAACAGCAGATGAAAGGTCAGACAGAATATGGGTATGTGAGTTCTTTGAAGGTATAGATGAACTCATGAAAGCTGCCCTGCTGCCCTAGGAGGGCGGTTTGTGGCAGGGGCAGCAGGTGACCCTGGAAGGGAGGTTTGTGGTGGGGCAGCAGAGCTGGCAGTGTTACCTTCCTTGAGCTGGGTCTGCACCGGGGTCTGTGTCTCTTTGGTGTATGACACAATCTCTCTAGGAGGGAAGTCCACATGGGTGACCTTGGCCATGGCGAGCTTCAGGGGCCCTCGCCTGAAACAACAACACCACTTCAGCAATACACACATACATACACACACACACACCCCAAAACACCAAACCCGAGCTGCAGCACAGTCTCCTGCATTATTTCAGTAAGACGGGATGAAATGCGGAACCCGAGCAGAAGCGAAGAGGCAGAGGCAGAGTGGCAGATGGAGAGGAGGAGTGGTAAGAATGTAAGTGGGAGAGCTGGAGGAGGAGGACAAGAAGGAAGCAAAATGAGGAGATGGAGTGGTAGGAGTCTGGAGCAGTGTGGGAGTGTATAATAGTGTGTAAGCAGTATCAGGTTGCTGGAGTAGTGTGGATAGCAGGAGAGGAGGGAACAGGAAGCAGCAGTGTGAGGTGAGCAGTAGTGTGCAGTGCAGGAGAACAGGACGCAGTGAGCAGCAGTGTGGAGTGCAGAAGGGGAGGGCGCAGTGAGCAGCAGTGGGGAGTGCAGGAAAAGCGGGCACAGTGAGTAGCAGTGTGAGATGAACACCAGTGAGCAGCGGTGTGGAGTGCAGAAGAAGAGGGCAGAGTGAGCAGCAGTGTGGAGTGCAGAAGGGGAGGGTGCAGTGAGCAGCAGTGTGGAGTGCAGGAAAAGAGGGCACAGTGAGCAGCAGTGTGGAGTGTAGGAGAAGAGGGCACAGTGAGCAGCAGTGTGGAGTGCAGGAGAGGAGGGCGCAGTGAGCAGCAGTGTGGAGTGCAGGAGAAGAGGGCACAGTGAGCAGCAGTGTGGAGTGCAGAAGGGGAGGGCGCAGTGAGCAGCAGTGTGGAGTGTAGGAGAAGAGGGCGCAGTGAGCAGCAGTGTGGAGTGCAGGAAAAGAGGGCACAGTGAGCAGCAGTGTGGAGTGTAGGAGAAGAGGGCACAGTGAGCAGCAGTGTGGAGTGCAGGAGAAGAGGGCGCAGTGAGCAGCAGTGTGGAGTGCAGGAGAAGAGGGCGCAGTGAGCAGCAGTGTGGAGTGTAGGAGAAGAGGGCGCAGTGAGCAGCAGTGTGGAGTGCAGGAGAAGAGGGCGCAGTGAGCAGCAGTGTGGAGTGTAGGAGAAGAGGGCGCAGTGAGCAGCAGTGTGGAGTGCAGGAAAAGAGGGCACAGTGAGCAGCAGTGTGGAGTGCAGGAGAAGAGGGCACAGTGAGCAGCAGTGTGGAGTGCAGAAGGGGAGCAGTGAGCAGCAGTGTGGAGTGCAGGAGAAGAGGGCACAGTGAGCAGCAGTGTGGAGTGCAGAAGGGGAGGGCGCAGTGAGCAGCAGTGTGGAGTGTAGGAGAAGAGGGCGCAGTGAGCAGCAGTGTGGAGTGCAGGAAAAGAGGGCACAGTGAGCAGCAGTGTGGAGTGTAGGAGAAGAGGGCACAGTGAGCAGCAGTGTGGAGTGCAGGAAAAGAGGGCACAGTGAGCAGCAGTGTGGAGTGCAGGAGAAGAGGGCGCAGTGAGCAGCAGTGTGGAGTGCAGGAGAAGAGGGCGCAGTGAGCAGCAGTGTGGAGTGCAGGAGAAGAGGGCGCAGTGAGCAGCAGTGTGGAGTGTAGGAGAAGAGGGCGCAGTGAGCAGCAGTGTGGAGTGCAGGAAAAGAGGGCACAGTGAGCAGCAGTGTGGAGTGCAGGAGAAGAGGGCGCAGTGAGCAGTACCCCAGGTCAGAGTCAGAGTGAAGCTGGAGGGTGGAGGGGTCAGAGTCCCAGTGCAGAGTCCTGGTTAGTGTCACACCAACAAGGCAGCGTTAGTGAGAGAGAGGAAAGAAACAGGTCAGAATTGCTCTCACACAGCAGACACAAACAGCAGGCCAGTGCATCTGATACAAAAACACCTGTCTCAGAGCAGCAGGGGCACACAGTGCTGTGCTGAACACTACACTGAAGCAGGACTTGCACAGGACGTCCTGGAGAGGGAGCGAGCCACAGGGAGGACATACAGCCAGGGGTGCTGCAGTCCCCTGCTCCCTTCACTCATCTGATGCAGCAGTAAAGCTTTGATGAACTACCTGCCACTACGAGAAGCTACATTGTTGAGCTTTGAGACAAGATAGGTCAGCAAAGCGAGCAAATTGATTTTCATGCATTTGCTGAATGAGCAACCATATAATTACAACAAGAAACTGCTGTGTGCTCTGTAATAAAACCACAGGTGCCAATCCTTCAATGGTGCAGTGATTTTAACATCCTTTACAGCACAAACAAGCATATGTTAAACACACACGATATTTATTCTTTTACATTTGTTAAAACATGACAACAACAATAACAGCAGTTTATCATGGACAGGCCCCCATAAACCCATTTCTCCATTTGACTCTGCACCCCACAGCTTTAGCTACGTTATGTGTTACAGGTGCCATCCTTTCTACACTGTGAAACAAAAATGAATGAATATATCTTTGACAATAGTGGAGAATCTGCACTTTAACCACATTTTGAATTGCTTGATTACAAATCAAAAACTGTGGAGTACAGAGCTAAATAAAAAATGTGTTTGTCACAAACGTAGTGGAGCCCTGCATATCACAGACTGTAAGCTGCTCAGTATCACAGCACATACTTGTGCAGACAAGCAACAGCACACCAACGCCCCACAGATAAATGCAAAGAGAGAATTCTGAACATTTAAATAGTCAAACTAGGTCAAACTTCCTCTCCATGACCTGAATACACAGAAATATACTGCAATTAAATATTCCGGTAGGAGGCAAGGACACTCATGTACTTCAGTGTTACAATTACAGCACCGCTCTGGAGCCTGCAGATCTCTGAGAGATAGACAGTGCTTCTCATGGAGATGCTGGAGGTGCAGGTGGAGGCCTTACCTGGGTCCCACAGCGCCATCGCCAGAGTCCTGGCTTCCCGCCTCGCTGGGCGTGCCCACAGACTTGGAGGTTGGAGACATAGGTGGTGGGACTAGATAGTGAAACAGACAGGTATCCTCCGTTACTATTCGCAGGGGCTGGGCTGAGAGGGGCCAAAATGTCAATCAAAGCGGGGGCGGGCAGTTCGACACAAAAACAAAAAACCAAAAGGGGTGCACCAAAATGAAAAAAAAAAAGAAAAACCAAAAACCAAAAGAAGCATGGAGAGGGAGTGAGCAGCAAAAAGAAGAGAAGGAGAAAGAAAGGTGATTAAACCCCATGCTCATGCAGTGAACAAAAAAATACTCAAAACACAAAACACACACTCACACACACAAACACACAAAATGTTCAGTAACAGTATTCAGATGCACTTCTTAGCCTTAAAATGAACACCACAAATGCACTAGAAGAACAGAAAGAAGAATCAGCTGTGTTATTACTCTAAATTACAATTACCAAATTACAACTACATAAATCACAAACATTTGACTGGTTAGTATGTTAACTGGGGCAGTTAAAGACTGTGAGAGCAGGCCTCAGGAAAGGAGTTGTACCAGAGTTAGGGAAGGAGTGAGAAGGTTTTAGAACATGGAAAGGCTGATACTGAAAGACTCAAGCCCTCATCTGTATTCCAACTTTTTACACATAGATATATACACCAAGATGAGTAATACATAATCAGAAGATGTAATTATAGAGAACAGATGTGACAGTGCATTTCTACATGTACGTGATTCTGTATAATGTCACATGAATGGCCGGTAATTGATGTTAAAGGTTGAGCTCTACATCGTTAGTATAAACAAACACCCACAATTGCATCGATATGTCAAGGTGACTTCTTCCATAAGGAACATGTGTGACTGTTTAACATTTTATCTTGAGATTTAAAAAACTAAGTATTTAAAACCTGTCAACTATCCAGATGTTTTAACACGATTCGATACCTTAATGATGTCTAAACCACATAGGCTGCATCATGGATAATTTACTACAAACCTGCTAACTGCTAAAGCAATGGAGTGCTTCTGCCCCC
The DNA here is from genome assembly GCA_019788955.1 of Albula glossodonta. Taxonomy (NCBI): domain Eukaryota; kingdom Metazoa; phylum Chordata; class Actinopteri; order Albuliformes; family Albulidae; genus Albula; species Albula glossodonta. The sequence continues at coordinate 703,105 of JAFBMS010000892.1, read as the reverse complement.
TACTGGTGGAGAGGCTAATGAACTATTTTACCAAAGTGAGCCCAGGTAGCGGTTAATAAGCCTTTCACTTCTCCAGTGCGGCGGAAATGGCCTCTCGGCTGACGGAATGTGTGCGGCTCTCACCGACGGGGGCCTCAGGCGTGATGCCCATGCTCTGGAGGAGCGCCTCCGCCTCACGCCTTTTCTTCTCCAGATCCGAGTCATCTGGGGCAGAGGTGGCATCCTTCTTCTGGTCAGCCTATGGAAGACACAGCACTGAGAAAACCCAAACCCTGCGGCCGCACAGAGGACCCAGCATTGAGCAAACCCAAACCCGACAGCCACGCGGAGGACAGAACCAAGAAAATCCAAACCCCATGGACATGCACTGAGGACACAGCACCGAGCAAACCCAAACCCAAACCCCATGGTCGTGCGGAGGACAGCACCAAGAAAATCCAAGCCCCACAGCCACGTGCAGAGGATACAGCACTGAGGAAACCCAAACCCCACGGCCATGCAGAGGACACAGCACTGAGCAAACACACACCCCATGGCCACATGCAAAGGACACAGTGTGGTGTAATAAAAGTTCCATATTTTATGACATATGATGTGAAAACGCATATTTAGGGAATCCCCCTGTGTGCCACAGTGCAATGCAGTAGTTCAGGGAATACCCCTCTATGCCACAGTGCAGTGCAGTAGTTTGGGGGAATCCCCCTGTGTGCCACAGTGCAGTGCAGTAGTTTGGGGAATCCCCCTGTGTGCTGCAGTGCAGTGCAGTAGTGCAGGGAATCCCCCGTGTGCCATAGTGCAGTGCAGCAGTTTAGGGAATCCCTCTCTGCCACAGTGCAGTAGTTTAGGGAATCCTCCGGTGTGCCCAGGTGCAGTGTAGTAGTTTAGGGCATCCACCAGCTGTTTCTGAGGCAGGCAGGCTAAGGCAGAACTGAAGAATGGAGCATATAGTCTCTCTCAGCACACCCTGTACTCACCTCTTTCTTTTTCCTCTCCTCCTCCTTCCTCTTTTTCTCTTCCCTGATCTGAGCCAGTCGCTGCTTCTTCCTCTCCAGCTCCGCTTTCAGCTCACTCTTGTCTGACATAGTGAATGTGAAGCTGCAGAGACCCACAGAAATGTGTCAGAAGCACATCGATACCAGCCCCCCATGGTCCTGTTGTCATAGTCATCACACCGATATCAGCCTTCCATGGTCCTGTCCTCATGGAGATAACACCAATACCAGACCCCAGTGTCCTGTCGTCATGGCGATTCCATCGCTGTCATCTGCTCAGTATAACCACGATGCACTGTGACAGTTTTTCACAAATGGCTTTAGGCAGGTATTATTTTTCCCGACCTTTTAACAACATGATCTTGACAGGAATGAAACATTTAAGAAAACGGTCTGTTGAACAACAGAAGTGGGAGTCAACATCAGGGGATGCACTTAGCAGAAGTTTTTTTTTGTGGTGTGTCTCTGCAGATGCCACTGTTGTGTGCAGCACAGGTGTGCTGGCTCGATACAGAGTAAGCACCACAGTGAGAGACCAAACCCTCATGTGAAAGCAGTGTCTATGTCACTTCCACAACGCTGTACCCTTGGGGGGATCACGGATCATTTAGCAAAAACTACATGCATGGACTAAAGCACCAACCAATTAAAGCAAGTAGACAATCATGTATTTATTTACATGTTTTCATAGAAAAATATTACCTCGTGCACGGAAGTAATATGTATATCGCGTGTGTATACTTTAATAATATTTAGTGATCAGGGTCTGTATTCATAAAGCATTTTATGTTACCACTAGATCTAAATGGCTTTAAAAGTCCCGAGTTAAGAGTCTCCTCCTAAAGGCTATTGGGTCATTCCATGCCAACTCACCGAGGACTCCCAGTTCATGTCATGGACTTTATCAAAAAAATGTATGTAAAAACTTCCATTAAATTCATGGGGCCTTGTAAAATCCTATAGCTCTACTCCAAATACTTTTTAATAATGAATTTTTGAAGTGTGAGCATTTTTGTGATTCTTTGAATGTGTATTCTAAGCCTCACCAATTGCTTATTTTTCTCTGGATTAGGTTGAAAATTGTACTGAACATCCATGAAACCTTAGAGATAATTTGCAACATGTATTCATGTAAATAGTTGTTGCTGAATATTTTATAGTAATCAAATTAATAAACCATACTTGCACAAAGAATCTTTAAATTTTCAAAAATTAATATGTCCACTAGTTTTCACTTTCTTGCAACCAAATTTTGTTTTGTATAGTATTAATATAGTTACATCTAGTGGTAAGGGTCCTAGGTGAGTTGGCATGGAAAGACCATATTCACAAAACTGCTGAGACCAACTTCTGCTTAAGAATGGGGAGAAATCTCAATAAGCTTCCACATCAATGCAGCATTCCCAACTGTAAGCCGAACAGCAGAATGGTCTTAGTGACTTGGGAGTCCTTGTGACTCCTCCTTACTTCTCCCTGATTTAGGAGCTGGTTTTAGTGATTAAAAGGCTTTTATGAGTTACTCTTAAACCCAAAATTCAGGAGTCCCACAATTAAGACTGACACACCCATTGATTTTAGAGTTTCTCCTAAATCGGCAAATTGGGAGCAATGTTTAGTCTTAAAATGTTTTGTGAATATTACTTGATGGGGAAAAACATAACAGGGCTTGACATTATAATTTTTTTTTACTGTCCAGGACACATGAAACATATCAGACAAGTGTAGTTTTCTTGGAAACTGTCCGATCAGGCAAGCAGAAAATCTGACTATTTGAGGTGTCAGATGAGTCAAAGTGTTTTAAACCACTAGAACACAGATTAATATGCCAGGAGGAGATCGCCCGGCATCACTGACTGTCCCCACGCACAAGGAAAATGGTGACAGAATGTGAAGAAGGAACAGCTGAGTTTGGGAGATTCTTAGGCTCAGTAAATCTCCATGCCAACAGGCTATTCTGAATGGTTGCCAAAATAAAGTCCTTACGAAGTGCAGCAAACAATTCAAAGACTCCAATAGAATTCAATGGAGACAACTTCAGAACCAGGATGTTTAATTTTGGCCACCCACTGGGCATGTGGAGTTGTGTCTTATATCACATTTTCAAAGAAAAATACACAAAGCAATGATGTTTTGAACAACTTACTTGAAAGCCTTCCCCATTGCTACCTGAGCTCTTAAATAAATGACACAATACCATACTTAAATATTCCTAAACTTAAATTAGTATTCACAATTAGCCATAAAAATAATGGTGTAAACACATATGATATAGGATTAAATTACACATAAAAAGGGAGGTGTAGGACAGGTCATGAACAGTGAGAATCACATTTACAACTTATATAAAAACAAAGCACTACTTTTTGCAGTACTACAGTCTGTGGGTTCTCTCTCCCTGTATCCACCCCTCTGTGGGCTCTCCCTCCCTCAATCTGCCCTTCTGTGGGCTCTCCCTCCCTCAATCTAACCCCTCTGTGGGCTCTCTTTCCTTGTGTCCACCCCTCTGTGGGCTCTCCCTCCCTCAATCTAACCCCTCTGTGGGCTCTCTTTCCTTGTGTCCACCCCTCTGTGGGCTCTCCCTCCCTCAATCTGCCCCTCTGTGGACTCTCTCTCCCTGTGTCCGCCCCTCTGTGGGCTCTCCCTCCCTCAATCTGCCCTTCTGTGGACTCTCTCTCCTTGTGTCTGCCCCTCTGTGGGCTGCACATTTCTGAACTTTTCCAGTACAGGAAAATCAAGTTCCTTAACACTGGATCATGCCTAAGACTTTCAATACAATGGGATAACTGTAACAAATAATGTGGCCTTTTAGAGAGATGAGAAACTCATCATAATCTTCAACATCATCAAGTATTTTTAGAAACAGTTTGTCATGGCCTCAGGGTGACACCCTCAGTAGAGGCATCTGTCTGTGGTGCAGCTGAGAGTTCTGGGTGTTGGAGTCCCAGCTTTGCCATTACTGTCTGCTGCCTAAAGTCCACACTGCCAGGACAGCAATCAGCTAAGCTTCGTCAGGAAAAGACAGGAGCTAAGCTGGTTCAAAGTGTCAGTCTAAGTGCTCCCCAGTGGCCTCTCCAGGCCAGTCCAGTGCATGACCCATGTATATGCTGCCTCTGAGCTGTGGCCAATGTGAGAGCTGTGGTGTGTCTGCAGTGTGGGCAGAGTCATGGGGCACAGTCTCCTCATCTGAGTCAATGGGAGGGGCTGCTCTTGCAGGCTGCTTAGTTCGAATCAAGTTTGGAAAGGAAGGGAATAACACACTAAACAAGTTATGCTGAGCATTTTCAATCTGTGTGGTGAAACAGAACAGAGGAAATAGAGAAGAAAACACAACCTGTCTTATAGTGACCCCATTTAAGTGCACAATGTAATAAAAATACCAACTTTGACATGCACACACACACTCACTCACACACCTCATACATGATCCCTATGCACTGAATAGACATCTGTTGCTCTGTTTTCACATGCATTGAAACAACAGCTCAGACATAATTTAACCAATACAAAATATTTCAAAAACACTAAGGTGAAAACCACAAATCGTTGTTAAAGGCTTCACTGAGACAAATATTCCATATTCCAAACAACCAGCAGTGTGCATGTAAAGTTATTCAGTTATGTAAAGTTATTCAGCCCTGCCCTTAAAATATATGGTTTAGCAAGTGAGTAAGGTAACACAAATCGGGTTTGCAATCACCCTAAAAACACTCAGTAAAATCTAACCGCTTCAGAAATCACCATTCCCAAAGCTAAACGCTAGAAAAGGTTATAAGGAGCCCGCTGATTTGCAGACCCTGGGGTTACTGACGACAATAGAAAACACATGATTACAAACTGCTCCAGGCTCTCAGCAACCGCTGGGACCGAAAACTAAGCCGGAAACCTCCTTCTGAAAGTCTACATCGATAAATATATATTTTAGTTGAGTAATTTACCTGATCACAATATATGTAACCTTCCGTTTTGATCGAATATTTTTTCAAAAATTACTTGTGAAACCAACTAACTTTTGAAGAAACATCCAACGATCATATCCTTTATTTTCACTGTATGACGTCATATTATGGCGTATGCTGCATGACAAATGTCACTAGCTAATCGTGAACCGATTTTACTAAAGTTTACATTAACATAAACATGTCAAATAAAGAATACAGCGTTTGTTAATCACAACATGGCAAGAAACCGCTAACTTTATTACTGACCCCAAATTCCAATTCCAACAACATCGAGCTAGCGTCAGTCAGAATGCCGATTTGTGGAGATTAAACGTATTCTAAATTACATCCACCTAATTTCATTTTATGAAGCAAACTAGCTACTGTTAAATGTTTTGTCGTTAAATTATTGGGCTAACGTCCGCTAGCCACCTACCATTAATAATGTTATTTAGTTGTCAATGCTGGCAAGCTAACTAGCAGCCATGATGTGTCCCCACCCTTCGCCAGCTACCTTACACACGGATTACTTCATTGTGTGCATCAACGAGATGCATCAGTTTAACAGAGCCATTTTAGCTAGCCTCAAAACCACCTGAGTAGGAGTGCGCAAACAAATGGATATGTACCTTGGTCGTTTGTGGGCCAACTACTTATTCCGATCTCAGATTACATCTGTCCATTACAATAACTATTTAAAGTGTTGCTAAGATGTTACAGAACCACATTATGAGCTAACCCCGTTTAGCTAACGTAACATCGTTATGCACTTATACCGACAGAACAAGACGTCAGTTAGCCAGCCACTGCTTCTTTAGCAGGTATTGCACTCCCAGGAGTGCATCAGGTAAAATAATTCAGTCCCCACATTACTTGTGTACATCGCTAAAATGGTCGGCTAATATGGTCACAAACCGGCTCGGCCTCCAAAGCCAGGAACAGTTTAAGAAAATGTTGCTATCGATATCATTGCTGATAGAATGACTTGTTTGCATCATCTTAGAAAAGCGTGGCAGTGTGTTTTCATTTCCTAACGATCAGCATTATGGTTCACTAACCTTAAAGAGCTCCTTGATTTTACCTTCCAAAGCCGTGTAGCTTAAACAGTGTTACTGCTAGCTGTCTACGTCGCCTCCTCTTTTCCACAATTACAAAGATGGAGATATATTCTTCCTTAACGGTGTTTATTGACGGCACATTCGCCAACTTAAAAATGCATGACCGCCACCTACTGTGCTGGAGTGTAGAGACGGTTAAGAGTACTCTTTTCGACCTATGTCGACCGGTTTATTCGCGACGAAACTGAAAATGAATAAGCTTGCCACTGTAAAAAACAAAAATGAAAGACAATGTCGTTTTTATTCTCCGGAGCCTTAGAACTACAGTACTTCCGCTATTTTTCTGTTTCCACAAACAAAGCAGAAGTCCACTGTGTAGAGAAACAATTAGACCGTTACACTTTACAATCGCTAGAAAAGAATTCCAAGCGTGCGTCAAGACCATGTCCAAAAGTTCTAATTTTATAAGAGGCCGTACTAATATATCACAGTTTGCATGTATGGAGTTAATTCTTCTCATGTAGATAGTTTATATTGTGTATTTTAATGGAACAGACCTTTCCCTGAATAAATTTATAATTAATATAGTAGCGTATGAGGTGTCCCATAATACTTGGTAGTCGATAATAGACGTCTCCTTGATAACACCTGGTGTTCACAGAAATTAGTGTCAGTGTCATTCTGTCAGAAATCAGCCAATAAACCCACCCGACCCCTCAAATCGATAAGACGAAACCATGCTAAATTGTAGAAGTATAATTTGTAAGATCAGGCCTATCTTTGATCTAACATAACACATGCAGATGTACTGATAATGATGCATGTTGTGATAGGCTACTAGTAAAGTACAGTCTTAAGAAATAGTGAAGCCAACCTAACCTGGATGTAATAGCCTAATAGACACACTAGGGGTCAGCCTGTCTTGGATGAAATTCACTGTCAGACACACTAGGTGGCACTATATTTTTTATAGCATTAGCAATAAATATTGGTGTCAAAAATTAAGCTAATGTTTACAAAAATACAAGAAGGAGGACCAAAGCTGCTCCTCCTGGGACAGGCCTTAGATAAGCAGGGGAAGGCCTTAGATAAGGAAAAGAATAAATGAATGATGAGGGACTGTGGAACCCTCAGAGTGACTGGTGGATTGCCTAGGTGACCTTTTGCTGCTCTGTGCAGACCAGCCCGGCTTATTGTGGAATATCTCCGGATAATATACAATAAACCATTTTGCATCAGAGTCAGTAGATTTTGCTTTTATTATAACAAGAAGGTGTGAAAATTAGAGGAACATTAAAGTGTGGCGAGGACCCCAGCCGTTTGGCCCAGGTTGGAGCGGTTTTTGTCCTCCAGAAAATATTAGGGTTATAGTATTAACATTGTTGCGGTACGACCCTCTGAACCCATGGAAGGTACCTTTTTAGGCCATTACATCTACAGCTATCTCTCAACACCGATCACTTCATTGGTACAAACAAACGGCCATGTAATGTTCAACAATGAAAATATGGTTTACAAAGTTTTGCATAATGTAAATTAATAATCTAAACATGAAACCATCTTTTCAATACGTGAAGCTAAAGTTTAACTGTACACGTCTGTACTATTAATCTTGCTTATGATAACCATGATTTTTTGTCTTTTATTCAGCTCCGCCGACAAAAATAGTTCCTTCCGGATTACATTTACACGTGTTGTAATGTATCATATAAACAGTTTTTTGGCTACAGGTTGGATAGCTAGCTACCTGCTTTTTACCATTACAAGAAAAGGCTAGCTAGCTACTTTCTTTCAATACCCGACAGCAGGCTCGCCAGCTACTTTTTTTAGTCATACACGTGGAGTGAAGGCGAGGCTATGCAGCAGGCAATCAAGCTACTCTTAATCATAGCCCACTAAGGCTAGCGAGCTACTTTTTAGCATACATGGAGGGGTTAGATAAACAATAGGTTTGCTAGCTAGCTATTGTTTATCATATCCAACTGCAGGCTAGTTCTTTTTTATCACACACGTATCCACATTTGTGCTGTCAGTAAATGCGAATTACCAGTAAATTCGCATTGGTATAATCAACGATTCAATCGGTGCATCTTTGAGGCGAAGTGATACAAAACAGTAAAACCTCCCAATGCTGTTATACTCAATTACAGCGCAATGCCTCTTGTCCAATCAAATTACTTGGTCGGAACTAACTTCTGTATAATAGTTAATAAAGAAATAATAAACACAAAAGAAATGATGCAATGTTGCATTCACAAATAAAACTATGAATGTATCGTTTAGGTATTTACAATTTTATTTCCATTTGTAATTATGTCGTATTCCTTAAAATATTACATCATGTGGAAATAAAGTATACTTAAATACCTGTGTAATTCATGTGCTGAGTTATCTCATAATATTTTATTTATTTATAAACGTTGGGACGTATAGGACGTTATTGGGATTGTCAGAGACACCCACTTAGATGACGCCTGAGTTCCTGTCATGTTTGAACACTTGCTGTGTGCAGGACAACAGACAGGACTGCCAGCAGGGCCTACAGGTTTTGGCTCTGCAGGAGAACAGATAGGACTGTCAGCAGGGCCTACAGGCTCAAGCTCAGTTCCATGTGTAACTCAGTTCCATGTGTCCTTAAGCTGAGAGCATCCAGCTGCTTGCTAGCATAATGTGATGGACTGTTTTAGATGACAAATTATGCAGTAATCACTGGGAGTGATCAGTTACCATGACAACAAGGTCTATTATGGCAAGAGCAGCCAGCAGTCTAGTGGCTAAGGTACATGACTGGGATCCCTGAGGTTGGTGGTTCAACCTCAGCCTAAACACAGCAAGAACACCATTACTGTTGGACCCGTGAGCAAGGCTCTTAACCCAACATTGCTCCCAGGGGGGATTGGCCCTTGGTTAACCGACTAAACTGTAAGTCACTTTGGATAAAAGCATCAGCTAAATGACTGTACTACAGCAAGCACCCTTGGGATATACACTCAAAAATATATACCTTTGCACAGAATCACAAAAAGGTAGCTGCACAGGTGCTTGTGTTAAACCATATCCACTTAAAGTTGCCAAAGAATCTGTCTGCCTCCATGTTATTCAGTGGAAATAAAGTGCATTTGCTAACAAGTTCATCATGCACCACACACATAAATGTCTCATAGTAATTTTCTTTATATTTATTGATTGCATTTGACTCATTCACAATTCTTTCATGTCTACATTTTGCTCTGCAAAATTTGGGCTGGTCAACTCAACATTAAAAGCCATGAGGTCAGGGGTTCGATTCCCGGTTTCGCCATTCCCGGCCATGGCCAGAGGTCCCATTGGCGAAGCAACAATTGGCCAGCCTTGCCGGGGTTCGATGTGGGGTAGGTCGGCCTAACTCCTATTGGCCTCATCACAATAGCACTCTCCTTGTCATGCTTGGGCGCCTGCAGTGGCACGAACCGACTGTACGCTGACTACGTCTTCTTTTGACGTCATAGGCAGCGTGCGGTTGGTGGTGTGGTCACAACGTGAAAAGAAGCGAGAGCGTGAATTGGAGGAGTCACGTGCACGACTTCTCCTCCCACAGGACGAGTGCTGTGGTGAGGTCAACAAGTTCAGTTAAACATTCAGGTTGGAAAAAAGGGGAAAATAGGGGTAAAAATAAAAAAAAAAAACATTAAAAGCCAGATGTGGCATCACTTTGTGCAGTCATCAGGCCCATTGTGTTGAGTGTCAGTAATGTATAATCTGCTCCATTTTATCACCTCAAATTAAATGGTTATTTAACCATACAGAAGACAAGGCAGTGTTAAGTACAGTTAGGTCATATTTGCTGCCAATGTATGTGTTGCATTAGTCAACCAGTGTTTAGCTAGGTAGTGTTATCTGTTCATTTGGAAGTATCAGTCTCATCACTCTCTAGCGCCCACTCCTGGCTGGCCAGGTGCCTGCAGTTTGTGAACTGATTATATTCTGACTTTCTTCCTCCAACAGTGTAGGCAGCTTGTAATTGGTGGTGCATCTGCTGTGTGGAAAGAAGCATGGGTTGGCTGTCACATGATCCATGGGAGTCACATGTCCATGGTCTCCTCCTTGTGTCAGTGGGCGTGGGGACAAGGGAGGAGAATAGTTACTGAAAAACAGCAGCATGGCATTCCCATTCACTCCTATTCTCTCAGGAGGATGTGAAGCACTTGGATGTGTTTAGTGAGGGTGAGAGAGAGAGAGATGGTGACTCTGAGATCTCTGCGCTGTGTCTGTCCTGTTCAGCCCACAAGAAAGCCATGCCTCACCCTTGTGATGACACTTTCATCCAGTAGCAGATTTAGGATTTAAATATTTATGAGCCTGGCAATTTTTGTGCAGGCTAATTTAATACAATTTAAAAATCCACAATTAATTAACTGTATAACTGAATTTGCAAATATTGTGAAGCATAATAGAAGTGTGCACCCAGTGATCACATACATTACGAATGCATATTATACACAATACTTGACTATCTGAACGCAGATAGGAGAGAGCAGGAGGTCTTCGCTTTATCTAGAATCCTCCATGTGTGTTAGCTCCTGCTGAATGTGCTTTAGACCATTCATTAGGTCAGAAAATAATCAGAAAATAACATTGATCCCCCCCCCAACACACACACATATCTACACATACCTCTACTTTTAGAAAATATTTCTCAATCGAAAATGACTTTAATAATCGAGAAATATGAGTTTAACAATTGCTTTTTATTTAAATGATTATATCCAGCATACTAAAATAGGAGCTTCTCTATTTAAGATAAAATATCAGTACCATAAAACCAAGATTTCCATAAGTTACATTCAACATTCAATAAACCTTTCATAAAAAAATTCAAACTGCTTTTCCAGGTTCAGAGATTCTGATAACCTAAAATATTGTTACTCACACATGTTGTTACAAAGATGTAATTGACGCTCTCTTAGTTCAGAGTCCACATGAAATGTTAATTCATTTTGCTTTTGTGTTTAATACAAATAAACCCAAACTTCTGATTAAGGCATTTTACATTTGTGTGAGGTGCAAAGTTCTGGCCCACAGCCTAGACTGAACTGGGGTTATGCTGGTGCATATGCTGGTGTTATGCTTGCCCTCCCCTGGTGCAGTATCTGTGCTGGTTTACTTAGCAGACTGCAGAGTGCAGACAGGAAAACCAAAGGCTGGCTGATCACACTGCACTAGTGAGCGGCCCATGCAAACTGAAGGTTTGGGTTGAAGGAACTGGGCATGGAAAATGGAATGGTGATAGGGGAGGGGAACATGTATCAGTGATGCAGGTGAATTTGAGGTGCAGGAGAGAAACAAATGGAATGCATGTGCTCTCAATATTTGGCTGTGTTGAACTGCAGCTGACAATGTGTTCTGCTATGGAGAGCCAAACCATCTGAATGACTCAAACAACTTACCGAATGACAACTCACTGTAGCTCCACCAACTACAGGGTACATGAAATCAAATTCTACCATACTATCAATGGTGAAAAAAAAAAACTGTGACAACAAATGGACATATGTAACAATACTTGTAGGCTAAAAGGTTCAAAACTGAACTCTAACCTTGTAAACATATCAATTACAGTCTCAGACTCAAGAAGCAGTCAGATGAGATCTAATGTATGAGATAAAAAAATTTCCAGATGCTAAATATTATACTACATATGTGCCAGAACGTGAAGCTACTGTAGCAGTGATAATCCTAAAACAAGCTTTGTAATATGTATAAAATATGTATTTATGTGGAGTCAAGCCCTTATGAAAATGAGTCTCTGTGCAAGTCATCTCCAGCCCCACAGCTGTGCTGGTCCCTTTTTTCATGCATATCCTCATTTTCCAGGCATGGATAGTACAAACACTTGGCTAAGAGATACTGTTTTCATTAGTGTTGGAGAACGAGAATGTATGTGAGGGCGATGTGTGGAAATGAATTAAACGATAAGTATCATGGTTGCATGGTTATCTGGTTGGTCTGTTGGGTCTGTCAGTTCATCTTGCAGACATCTGATTAGTCTGTTGGGTCTGTCAGTTCCTCTTGCAGGCATCTGATTGGTCTGTTGGATCTGTCAGTTCGTCTTGTATGCATCTGATTTGTCTGTCAGTCTCTCTAGCCGGCGTCTGATTGGTCTGTTGGATCTGTCAGTTCATCTTGCAGGTATCTGATTGGTCTGTTGGGCCTGTCAGTTCCTCTTGCTGGTGTTGCTGTTGGCCCCGGGGTTGTCGCGATCCGTGGTAGGGGACACAGACAGGATTACACTGCCCTTGGGGCTGCCAGAGCCGGCGCCTGCCCTAGAGAGGAGCTGTTCGCTTGGCCGTTTCCAGGAAGGCCGCGTGCTGATCCAGAGGATGAGGCCGCCGAATGCAGTGATCAGCAGGCCCAGAACATTCACTAAAACTGCCTCTGGTGGCGAGTCCTTGTACTTAGGATTTTTCCTGGGAAAGACACAAAGTATTTATAAGACAGCAATATGAAATGTTGGACCAATGAATGAGGGACAGACCTTTGTGTGCAAGGGCCACATTCACCTGATTACCAAACCTTTTCATGGAGTAAATGTGTCTTCTTACTTGGGTTACAGATCACACTGTATGTAGTGAAATACTCACAGGCCAAAAATGAGCTTTTCTGTGATTCCCATGAGTGCAGTGGCAATGACTGTGGAGAAGATGAACAGGCCGCTGTACACATGGATGGGCATGAAGGCCCCCCGCAGGGCCCCTGGGGTGATGGGCAGCAGGTACACACACAGCCCCATTACGATCTGGGATACCAACGACAGGAAGTGAGGTCACACAGATGAGAATGACAGGAAGTGAGGTCAATCCATAGCTTAGACAATCAATGGCCTGAGATGTTTTCCACTGTCAATTTTTTTCCACGAGAAACACTCCCACCTTGAGCTTAGAATAGTTCACCCTAATGAAGGCACTGGAAGCTGAGCACTAGAAACCTTTAACAGTGCAGAGCACTGAAATTTGGGTTTTCAATTCTCATTTGAATTTCACATCTTTGTGCCATTTGGAAATACCAAACTTTTCACTCTCCATCCTGGTTATTAATAGAATTATGGATTGTAACTGCACAAACAAACTCCAAATGACTCACTGTCAAGTACAATGGCATTTGCTTTTCTATAGTTTATTTCTGGTAATTCAAAAAGATTTTAACTGGTGAAACATCAAAGAACTTCCATTCCTTTCATGGACAGCTGGAATCAGGACATGGACACAGTGGAGAGATTTTACGGTCAGGACAGACTATATTTCTCAAGAGAAGAAAATCAAGGAAAATTTTTGAATTTCACAGGACATGATCCCTGTAATAATATGAAATAATTTCAGATGCAGCTCTTGAGATCTCACAGTTGGTTTAGATCCAAAAAAACTTAAGGCAATAAAGTTACTTTGGTCACTGAATTAATACAAAACCAGTAAAATTACACTGTTTTAGGAGTTCTCCCCCTGGTGTGACAGCAGCCACTAATCTTAACTGCACCAATCCAGCAGCTAAAAAGGACATCACACACAGTTAGGAGGGAGTGACCTTAGGTTAGGAAGTTGGAACCGTCAGTTAGGAAAGAGGAACCCTCAGTTAAGAAGGAGGGACCCTCAGTTAGGAAGGAGGGACCCTCAGTTAGGAGGGAGGGATCCTCAGTTAGGAAGGAGGGACTCTCAGTTAGGAGGGAGGGACCCTCAGTTAGGAGGGAGGGACTCTCAGTTAGGAAGGAGGGACCCTCAGTTAGGAAGGATGAACCCTCAGTTAGGAAGGAGGGACCCTCAGTTAGGAAGGAGGGACCCTCAGTTAGGAAGGAGGGACCCTCAGTTAGGAAGGAGGGACCCTCAGTTAGGAGGGAGGGACTCTCAGTTAGGAAGGAGGGACTCTCATTTAGGAGGGAGGGACCCTCAGTTAGGAAGGAGGGACCCTCAGTTAAGAAGGATGAACCCTCAGTTAGGAAGGAGGGACCCTCAGTTAGGAAGGAGTAACCCTCAGTTAGGAAGGATGAACCCTCAGTTAGGAAGGAGGGACTCTCAGTTAGGAGGGAGGGACTCTCAGTTAGAAGGAGGGACCCTCAGTTAGGAGGCAGGGACCCTCAGTTAGGAGGGAGGGACCCACAGTTAGGAGGGAGGGACTCTCAGTTAGGAGGGAGGGACCCTCAGTTAGGAAGGATGAACCCTCAGTTAGGAGGGAGGGACCCTCAGTTAGGAAGGAGGGACCCTCAGTTAGGAAGGAGGGACCCTCAGTTAGGAAGGATGAACCCTCAGTTAGGAGGGAGGGACCCTCAGTTAGGAAGGAGGGACCCTCAGTTAGGAAGGAGGGACCCTCAGTTAGGAAGGATGAACCCTCAGTTAGGAAGGAGTAACCCTCAGTTAGGAAGGAGGGACCCTCAGTTAGGAAGGAGGGACCCTCAGTTAAGAAGGATGAACCCTCAGTTAGGAAGGAGGGACTCTCAGTTAGGAGGGAGGGACTCTCAGTTAGGAAGGAGTAACCCTCAGTTAGGAAGGATGAACCCTCAGTTAGGAAGGAGTAACCCTCAGTTAGGAAGGATGAACCCTCAGTTAGGAAGGATGAACCCTCAGTTAGGAAGGAGTAACCCTCAGTTAAGAAGAATGAACCCTCAGTTAGGAGGGAGGGACTCTCAGTTAGGAGGGAGGGACTCTCAGTTAGGAAGGAGTAACCCTCAGTTAGGAAGGATGAACCCTCAGTTAGGAAGGAGTAACCCTCAGTTAAGAAGGATGAACCCTCAGTTAGGAAGGAGGGACTCTCAGTTAGGAGGGAGGGACTCTCAGTTAGGAGGGAGGGACCCTCAGTTAGGAAGGAGGGACTCTCAGTTAGGAGGGAGGGACCCTCAGTTAGGAAGGAGTAACCCTCAGTTAAGAAGGATGAACCCTCAGTTAGGAAGGAGGGACTCTCAGTTAAGAGGGAGGGACCCTCAGTTAGGAGGGAGGGACTCTCAGTTAGGAGGGAGGGACTCTCAGTTAGGAAGGATGAACCCTCAGTTAGGAAGGAGGGACTCTCAGTTAAGAGGGAGGGACCCTCAGTTAGGAGGGAGGGACTCTCAGTTAGGAGGGAGGGACTCTCAGTTAGGAAGGAGGGACCCTCTGTTAGGAAGGAGGGACCCTCAGTTAGGAGGGAGGGACCCTCAGTTAGGAAGGAGGGACTCTCAGTTACAAAGGAGGAACCCTCAGTGAGGAGCTGTCAGAGTGAGACCCTCCCACTCCAGACCCCAGTAGTTTCTCCTTTTGCTGTGCTTTGCCTAGGCCTGCTACATCCTTACAGTGAAGAACACTGAATGATTTCTAAGGTCTCCTGACTGGTGCTGGGGCACAGAAAAGGTGAGGGGATGGACCATTGGTCTCCATTTTTCTATTCTAGGACCCAAAATCTAATGTAACTTTGTGCTTTGTTATATTTGGAGCAAACAGAAAAAAATGGCCATGCCAGTCTGCAGGAAAGACAAAAAAGATCAATTTCATATTCTTTGTAGCTCTCAGAAGCAGCATGGCAAGCCACTTGACTTGCTTGAATGGACCAGCAAAATGTTGATAGCTCCTCATATTATATTATATATTTGTGATGACTCTGGCGATAGGTGTGTGGTGTTCACTCTTTTTCTGCATATGATTGCTGCGATAGCCAGCACTTAACTAAAATCACAGTGTGCGTTTATCCCTCCGATTTTCTCAACGCTGCCTTACTGCCAAGAACTCTGACATGATTCAGTTCACTCAGATACTGTATGCAGTTGGGTTAGGCCCACACTAGTAAGCTCTAGTGCTCATGTTTTTTGGCAGTGTGTGGGTCCACTCACCTGCAGACTGTAGAGAATGACACATGCCAGTCCCACCCAACTGTGAAGACTGTACATGTTGGGGATATCCGCGCCATTGTGGAAGTCAAACACTGCAACCAGGGATACAGCAGCAAAGACAAACGCCAGTATGTTCAGCCCAGCATGGATGAGCTTCATCATGAGTTTGCTGCATTTCCAGGTCCATGGCAGTCTGTACACCACGATGGCTGAAAACAGTGTGTAAGCTTAGGTTTGCTTTTGCGACCTTAAAATAACATACAACGCTGTGTTGGTGGTTACATGCCACAAACATTCTCAAACAGGCTTACTTATTAAAACTAATACCCTACATATTTATATTAAACTACACATTGGGACGGATAACTTTTTCATTTTAGTCAGCAGTTAGAAAAGATTGCACACCTCCAACCAAACAGAAATTTCAGAAAATGAATCATTCTTTGGACCATTTGTAATGAAGAATCATTTAAAGGCCATTCCGTGCCAAACCACAGGCGTCATGCACAGGTGCCGTACATAGGCGCCATGCACAGGTGCCATGCATCACCCATCCCTGACCTTTCAGACACTTTTCCAGATGGTACATAGTCATTTCAAAGGTGCTCTATGACCACTTTTTGTGAGAATATTGATCGACTGCAAAAAAAAAAAAAAAAATACATCAATTGAGCATAAATAGCCATCTACATGTGTTTTCAATAAATATAATATTTTCAACACTAAGACTCAGAATTGGACCAGATTTGGTCCTGATAATAATAAGGATCAGGAAAAACAAGAACAACAACCAAAGACTTCTAAATAAGCCTCTGATACCCAGAATTTTAACATTTATCAAAATAACACTTTATATCAATTATATTTTACTTAAATGTTTTAACATCTACATTTTTTCCAGTTCATTTCTCAGACCATTAGTGAGCGCTGTGGAGAAAAATTGGGTATGTATTGTTTTTCAATATATGATTAAGGACCCAAGTCTTCTAACTGAAATGTTCACAGATTGAGATTGAAGGGTAGAATATGGTGTGTTTCACATCCCTTTGCTTATTTGTGAAACTTTTTGTTGATATTTAATCTATTTGTGTGTTCACATGCATCCAAACAGAATCCTATACTTGGGTGTAAGCGCAGCATCAATTGCTTCAGAATCTTTGCCTGAATCCTTCTCAGTGTCACAGTGACAAAAAAGAGGCCATGGGAACTCTTGTGTTACCTTTCTTTCTGTAAAACCTTTTCATCAATTTTATGCACAAAAAGCCAACAAGAAGTTTGTGAAAAGACCCCCTTTGACTAGTCTTACAATCAAGAGTTATTCTGAAAACTGTAAGTGTTCTGATTAAAAATACATTGGTGTTATTCAAACCATGACATACATTAATCTACATATGAGATTCAAATAAAATCAGGTTTCACAGATCAGGGGCTAGTTCCAAAGGGCACCTCATACCCTGCACTTTACAGTTCAAGTGTCGGTAACGGCAGCAGCGCTCAGCCACACAGGTAACATAATATATGAAAACACAATTTCAACTATAATGAGCCCACTGTTTCTGCCTGCACAAAATCCCACTGGGAAGAATGTTCCACCCATCATTCTCCCAGCTGGTGACGCAAGTTTGTTGATGACCACAGAGCAGTTCTATCCAAACAGTCAATTATGGCCATGAATACATTTTCACGTAATGAAATACTAGTGTTTGCTGTTTTGTTCACAATATAAAGCCCTGCATAACACAACTGTTTTCACAATCCTCCATTATGTATTGGGTCAATTGGTCACTCAATATCATAACGTCCCTGAATGCAACGCTGATTGGCCGATCACGTGACGACGTTCCGTTACAAAACAGGAGTTGTGAAAAAAAATGTGCAGTTTGTTTCACAACACTGTGAATCCCATTTTCAGAATAATACGTCATTCAAAATGCCGGGGTAAAACACTGTTAATAACCATATGATTAAAATAGGATGTCATATGAATTTAGAAAGTACGAATAACTAATTCCGTTAATCCCTGCATCAGTACGTTTTGACTTTGAAACGGTACAAAAGCGACTGAATCGCAGCTACCTTTACCATGGTTTCAACGAATCAAAATTACAATTCCAGGTTGTTAAATAATTGTCTGCGCAATGCAACAAACGGGAAGTTTTGATAGAAAAGTGTGGCGTGTTCGCTAGTGTGCCTGAAATCCCAACATACGCTTGATTCCGAAAATAAAACAACGACAATACTTAAAAGTGAAAATACATTTTAAATGCCGGGATTATTTGTGTCAAATTGTTGTAAAAGTCTGAAAATCCATATACATACTTCTTTTCGTTCGGTGCATTACCCTGGTACGGCATTAGCTTATATTATAGCCCACAGTACCAGCTGTAACCCAAGTTTACAATGAAATTGTTTAGCAAGAAAAGAGGCAAGCGGTAATCTTTATACACATGACAGTTTTTTTTTCACCGTGACTCACCGATTCCCTGAATAAAAATAAATCCTGTCACAATCAAAACCGGATGCCAATTGAATTCAGCGAGTCCACCATCCCATGCAAGACCTTCTTTGAAATACAAAACCCACTGAAGAACAAAAACAATTGATATTAAGCCGACGGACACTGCAGCAACAAGTAAAAACAGAAACTGCTTGTAATTCCTCATCGCCATCCCGTCCAGCCGACGCAGCTCACGGGGTTCACTTCTCTGCGTTCAGCGGAAGACGTGACTGACTTCCTTAGGGGTAGAGTAAGTGCCAATCTAAGGTTTTCCTAGAGGTTGCGCTGGGGACTGAGCCACATTCAAAAATTTAAAGAATGTAGGTTTCGAATTTTAGCCGTGTCAACAACTTGTAATGTTTTGTAAGACATTTACTTACCTATGCACCTTAAAATACACATTTAGCAAGTAACTGAGGCATTATCTGTTTGGGCTAAGTGCGAATGGTAGGCTGATGTAAATACCAATTGAAATTTAAGATGCAATTTAAACAATTAATGAATAAGGTCTTTCATCTGATGTTCTCAAATATAGAGATGCAACAAACCATTGGTAGGGAGTTAACATGTCGACATATATATATATATATATATATATATATATATATATATATATATATATATATATATATATAGTGGATTCTTTATTAGATGTGAAATCAAAAAAACTGAAATGAGGAGCTGCATCTGTACAGAGCTGAGAATGCAGCCTGAAACAGGTTTCTGCTTCCACAAACCCAATGTTCCCCAAACCCACCCCTGCCCAGTGCCCAGTCCTGTCTGAACAGAAACCCACCAAGACACACTGACTGACCCCACACACCCAGGATGGAGGTGCTAACAGGGGCTCCCATCTGGTCTCTCCAAGTGGATGGGACTGCAGCAGAGGGTCAGAGGCCATCGCAGGACATGGAGGGGAGATGGTGCAGGCAGTCCTCTGGATATGGAGGACAACAGCGGGACAGGACATGCTGCATCAATACCTGCCGGGCAACATGGAGACAGTCCGTCCATACATCTATACATATACATATATATGTGTGTGTGTGTGTGTGTGTACATGTATATGTGCAAGACAAATACAGATGTGTTAACTCATCACAGTCACATTCATTTTGAATAGGGGCAAACACAAGACCCAGCAGAGGAAACATGCAGGAAAGTATAGCAATCTCATTCCTCACAGATCTTGAGAATGCACCAAACTCCCCTTACAGTCCCACCTTTGCCACCTGGCTCCCCACCCCTGCAGGTTACATTGGATAGGCCACATTCTCCAGAAACTGCAGGAATATAATGGTAGACCAGACATATTTGTGGCCATATTGGCATGTGGTTCGCTCCTTAAAACTGATCTCAGTCAGTACCAATGTCATTTGTTAAAGACCATACATAAAGACAGGTCTGCTGCACATCATTTTATACATTTTATATAAATAAAAGAGAACAGGACAAAACAGAGGCAAATATATGTGTACATGTGTATGGTTTGCTATGTATGCATTCCTAAGCCTTCAGTTGAATGACTTTGGTTTCTCTTTTTCTGTGATATAACTTGTTTTATTTAGACTTATAGCTCCTTGGACCCAAATATCCATGACACTCTGCATCAACACCAGAAGCAAGATCTCATCTCATGTTGTCTCTGAGTAATTACTGTGTCCTATTAACTGTTAATTTGATAATTGATAACCACCACTGGGGTCTTACCATGGGAAAACAAATAGTATTGGCAGTTTACATGTGATCTACTTGTGTTTAGACTTGTGCTTGTAGTGTTACACAACATAAAACTCATTACAAATACCATTCATTTAACACCCTTGGCAATTTCTTAAGATCAAATACGTACACGGAATCCAACCATATTGCTATATTTGATGTTTCAGTGCTTTAACTTGGTTTTACAATCCAGCATCTGGCAGCTGATCCATTGCAGGAAGATGTGAATGAGTTGATTACCTTAAGGATTCCAATATCCCCTAGGGTTAAACATGTATGTCCTTCAGGCACGAGGACCCAGGAATCCTTAGCTTCTCAGATACAGTGCACATAAAAAAAAAAAACCAAACGGAATCTTCTCGCAACAGCATTTTTTCATTTCTTCACCAATCACAACTCACATTCCTAACTTACACTGCTAACACTTCCACTGGTCACTAACTGACTCATCCGTATGTACAGACACTATGAGCCCTCAGCATTTGAGATGACTGACTCATCCATATGTTGACATTATGAGCACTCAGTATCAGAGATGACTAATTGACTCATCCATATGTACACAGACACTATGAGCACTCAGCATTTGAGATGACTGACTCATCCGTATGTATAAACACAATAAACAACTTTGAGATGATACTTACACGGGATGATTCAACACTTAATTAGCACCTTCTCATACACAGGTTCTAATACTTATTATTCTAAGTATTAGATTAGCACCCCTTGTCATTGCCTCAGTCTGCCAACTGTAATAATTTTACTCTTGAGTGGAACAGGTGAAGCAGCTTTATTACTTTTTCATATCTGTGGCTGGACGCACTCCTGGATAAGTGGCATATATCAGGCCTCAGGGCTGTTCCTTCTCAGGGCGGAGCTTCAGAGGGCCTGCTCATACTCTGGGCGGAGCATAAGGGGGGCTGCTCCTGCTCTGGGCGGAGCTTCAAAGGGGCTGTTCCTGCTCCTGCTCTTGGCGGAGCATTGGGGGGCTGCTCCTGCTCTGGGCGGAGCATTAGCATGTACTGATTGACGGGTTGAGACGTGATAAAGGGTCATATTTCAAAGGTCATGGGACAGAAACTCAGCAGATCAGAAGTGTCAGGACATTCATCTCCCTGTGGCTATGCCCAGAGGCCACCAAATTCACATTCCTTACAAATGAAAACACAACTCTCTCTTGCACAGGTCAGGTATGCTTCTACCAATTAGGAAACATACCTAAAAATCAGAACATTTGTACCGTATAATACTGAAAAAAAAAACACTTGAACTGTTGCATAACTACAAGTGGTACAGAATACTGCTGCCAGGCTGTTAGAGGAGACCCCATTTTAGGCTTCCTTAAACTGGCTATCAACTGAGATTCAGGCTGACTTAAATATGTTATTTACAAAGTAATGCAAAGTTTGCACCAGAATACACATCTTACACTTTAACGGGTTACCTCTCAATCCAAGAGAATAAAGAACAGAAGACTCAAATGTTGTTCATGTATAAAATTTTAAGACATACTTAAATTGCTAATTATCAAAGATAATTTTAATTAAAAACTTAAATTTTTTAAACAGTAATTGACTCATAATTGGTGGAATCAACCAGCAAGGCAATACTAACTCAGTCAGAATTAAAGAGTTTACTCAAGTCAACAACTTCCATAAATTATTGCTTGGCAAGGGTCACAACATGCCACTCTTCCCCTATTATCTGGTAGAATTTACAGTTTACATGATACATTAACAATTGACATAGTAGACAAGATGTTTAATATTTTCAACTGAATATCACAGAGAACACTGCAGATTGCTATATTTTATTTTAAACTGTATCAGGGCACCTTGAAGAGAGAGGTATTTGTGAGTTGCACATAAAAGTTGGAGTAGAAGGAGGAAGATCCAGAGAGAGAGAGAGAGAGAGAAGCAAATATTCTCTCAGAATTTTAAGTTATAAAACCAGTTATATCTCACAAATCAGTGACCTTTAGTAACCCTGTTAAAACAACAGCAGTGGTGCCCTTTAAGACCAAACTTAAGACACCTGGTCTTGAAAGGTGCTCTTCAAATAAAATTCTGCTGCTGGTATACTTCGGTAAGAATGGCTCATTGAACTCCTGAAACAGGAGAAAAATATAAACGTCCCTGCGATGCTCCAAATGTGGACAGTACATAACTCATAAGAAAGCTTATCTACAACAGGCATTACAATTAATGTCATTCAAGAGAAGAAAAATTAGATCACATTCAAAAGTATATTTTTTTATTTCAAAAAATTTTGAGGGATATTACATTTTATTTGGACATTTTTGTTTTTGGCTGGGTGCCTTTAAATGAGCTGGGTTAAGCCTTTTCCTCCCCTTCTATCAGTCTGGCTGTCTGCATGTGATTTTATACACGTGACAGCAGAACTGGTTATTCCGCTTCTGTTCAATATGTATAATTGTGTCCAGGTCAAAAAACAGCTCGTGACTGTAAGTCTGGAACGAAAAAGAGAGAATCAATGTTTCAGCATTCAGAACAAACACTGCTGAGCAATTCACATACTGTATGTAGGATGCACATTTAAGTGTTTCAGAAGTATGATGTAATTAATGAAGTAAAGTGGGGCTGCCTCAGCCACTTGAGGGACAGCAGACTGTGGTACTCACTGCATCCCATGATTCCACCAGGGAGACTCTCTTCACAAGCAGCCCGGTTTGGTTGTCATGGAGACTAACATGGGCCTTCCCTTCCTCCTCACTGTGGATCACTTCCACGACAGCCAGGAGATCAAGCTCATCCTCGTACTCCACCATCCTGATTGTCTAATGAAGGAGGACACACACACTCAGGTACATGCTGGGACAGGTTGCTGATACCACACTAGCAGCACAAAGTGAGCTCTGGGGTTTTACACAGCCTCCTCCTCTTCTGCATTTCATTCTCTCACTCCCACTGCATCTCATTCTTCTTCAGTGAAACTTGTTTGACATAAATTTGGAAATAATTAGAAGTCCAATTGTTCACAACCTTCATTCCAGACTGAACTGCCCTTTTGACAGGATGACTCGCCCAGTAGCCCCTGCTACAGCAAATCTCTAAGAGAACAGCCTGCAGCAGAATTCAGGCTACAAAGCACCCAAACACCATGCAGCTCACATTCACAGGCTGTGGTCAGCCCCACTCTCCTTAAGCCCTGCTGAAACGGGGCTCAGGTTACAGGGAAACTGAGACCCAGCATCTCTGTACCTCCTGTTCAGGGTCATCGTCCAACTGATGGAATCTCCTCTTCACAATTCGGCCAGAAGAAGTGACGCTGACCTGAGATGCCGCCTGTTGGAAAAAAAACATTCATAAAAAAGGGGTGGCAGTTTAACTTGACAGAGAGAGACGACAATTGGGCTGTGGTGTAGTATTAGCTTATTCCATGCATCACCACCCTATAATTTGCTAATTATTTCTGAACCTAGTTATTATCAGCATGTACTAGTGGTCATGACTGACTAACATCAACTACAACAACTAACATTAGCTCCACAAACTTCTAATGAAAGCAGGGAATAAATGTTTATGTAAGCACTGGCTGAAAGCATTTCAGAGCTTACTGAACCCCTGTGTCACTGTCTACCCTTGTTTTACAATCGCTCCCTGCTATCCATGATCATCATGAGACGGTCATGACATGGTCTGTGACAGTGTGTAAGCTCCATCTGCGTCCCTGGCCAGACGCTGTGTACTGGTGAGTGCAGCACCCTCCGAGCTTTCACACATAAGCTTCAGTTCTGCTCAACCCACACTATGAGACCCAGACATCTTGTCAGAACCAACATGAATCTTAGCTATTTGGCTCAATTTTCTAAGGGAATTGCTAGCCTCCTGTAAACTTTTCAATGGCACAAATTCTTAAAACTTAGCCCTGGTTGTAGTTCTGCTCCTGGCTGCAGAATTCATACAGACAGTACTATGTTACTTTATTCATATCCCAACTCATAACTGGGCCATTGTAACTCCTTTGACATGCATAATGCAAGTGACAAATATATGTTGGCACTACTAAAAATAAAAGTTTCCCTGTCAATTACTTACACAATTTTCCGCAAACAATCCATCACACAAATGGCTGAGCTTTGGCTGTACATATTTTATTAGGGTTTTTAAAAACGCGAGATTGGCAGGTATACAAGACCGGCACCACCCACAGACAGACAGGAAGCTGCAGTGCCTTGTTCCTTTGTTTACCCAACCTTATGCCATATGCTGGGTGAGTACTGCCAGGGTTGGGAAGGTTACTTTTAAAACACAATCCATTACTAATTACCTGCTCCAAACTGTAATTGGAAACATCTGCATTACTGCTATTCTGTAATGTAACCTGATTACTTTTCAATTATTTGTCTGAATGATAAAAATGTTTATAAACCGATGATTTCTAAATTAGGTAGATGGAGTTACGCAGCTAACTTTTATCTTCACATTCTTCAAAGCCATTTTGTACAGCCAGTTTTCCAATAAAAGGCAACAAAATGTTACCTACGAACAAACTTTTCCAAATGTATCTTATTACTTTGATTTTCTCAGTAACTATAACAGATTTCAGTTGCTGTCTGTCTGTAATTGAAATTTTTAATGCTATCACCCAACCCTTTCCATGACCATTCAGTAGTTACAGGAGAATATCTTTTTACTTTTTATGAATCTTGGGTACCTGCAGATTTATGTATGTGCAGTCCCTGAACACTCTGTATGGTGCAGGTTGTCAGGCTGGTGCAGTGCACTGTGCAGGCCCTGAACACACTGTATGGTGCTGGTTGTCAGGCTGGTGTCTGTATGTGCAGGCCCTGAACACACTGTATGGTACTGGTTGTCAGGCTGGTGTCTGTATGTGCAGGCCCTGAAAACTCTGTATGGTGCAGGTTGTCAGGCTGGTGCAGTGAACTGTGCAGGCTCTCCACCCAGCAGCCATAACCTGCACCAGCAATTTCAAACTATTGGTCACCAGCTCTCAAAAATGAAAATGATCCAAACTGTAAGCTGAAATAGCAAAAAGAAATATGCACAGAGAAACTAGCAAATAAGCAGGAAAAATGCAGCATACAGTTTTAAGATTGTGAAATGTTGTTCGCTATGGTTTATTTTCTGTGAGTACAACCAGACTCTACAGAATGGTCCTAACGCCCCAATTACCTGAGCCTGCACAACTGCAGTGGCGAGTCAAAGAGCTGTGCAGCTTCAAAACCTATTTAATGAACTCTTAATCACCATGACAGGCAGATTACAAATCCACAAGTTACTGGAAACTATGGGAGCCCCCTATTAGTCAACTAAACGTTAGTCGATAAGAAGAGTCTCAGTCGACTGCGTTTTCATTGGTCGGTTAGTCGCAGAAAAGAAAAAAAATCCTCAAACTGGGGAGCTGCACCTCACCCTTAAAAAGGTATTCGACTATGTCGGGCAGGAAATCATCCAAAATGGGTGAAAAAATATTAAAATTGTCATTTACGGGTGCAGTCGGGAATTTGTAGTACATGTGTGGGCTGAAGGTGAAATAGATCAGGCTTTTTTTTTGGTTTTTATTTGAAAAAACTATGGACATTCTTTTTTCTTCTGATTGTCACCAACAATGCAGTAAAAATGTAGCCTACACTGTTCAGAGAAGCCCAGACCCAGTGTTTGTGTGTGTAAACATTGCTTGATTGAGCAAATAAAGTTTTTTGGTGAACCTGATATAGTTGCGTGATTTTAATATTTTGCGTTATTTAAAATAATATGTTAAACGGGTAGGTCGGATACGGTATTAAATTAGTGCTAATGTCGGGTAGCGGGTCAGTTGCGGTGTTAAGTACTACGGATGCGAGGCGGGGGTGGGTCTTCAAAACAGGACCCGTGAAGGAGATAATCATACTGATGGCTACTGATGAAGTACAGCAGACAGAAGGAGAGAACAATGAAATTAAGATATAGGCTTACTTGGAGGACCAAACAAAGGTTGATTCGGGGCCACTGACATAACCGGAAAAAAAATGAGGAACGCTATTCTAAGCTTGCCAGAGCAGCTATTTTTTCCAATTTAGTTTTTTTTTTTTTTTTTTTAACAAAAGGCTGTTTTTATTTACCATTTTTATAGGGTTATTGTGTTGGTGTTTCAAGTTCATAATTTGTGTGATGTAATACTATGTTGAAATAAATTATCTAAATGTATCCTTGCTGGTTGTTTCGACACTTTGAGAATCATTACCGCTTTTGCCGCTAACATTGTCGTTAACAGGCGGCTCGCTTCGTGCACGCTTGTAAAATTTACATTTTAAAGGCTCATTATTACAGTTTTATATTTCTTTGAAAAGTAGCACAGTTTTAACAATGTTACTATATGTATGTATGTATATATATACATATATATATATAAATATTATATATGTAATTAAATTAATATCATAAACGTGCAAGGACGAGTCGACTAATGGCTTCAACTAACCAGTCGACTAGGAAAATCTTTAGTGGGTGGCAGCCCTACTGGAAACTATGACCTTGAAATGCTGATCATTATACCTGCTATTAAAATATTCTGGTTTTTGATAAATCTTATTGAAGTTCTTGCAAACTGTAACTGGTAGTTCAGTGAACAGCAATTACTTGAAATCAGCACTTTTAAAGATCTATCACGACTTCAAGGAGAGGATGGGTACCACCTTGCTCAAGGACTGAGAAACTGCTATACTGGCTGCACTGTGAGGTTTTGCAATCAACATTGATGTTTTTTACTAGAACTATGTACAGTATTGTCAAATATCCCTGTAGTCCTTCATGGTAATAAACGTAAACATCTTTCTTTAAAATACTGTGCGTCTTATCTGGGTTTTGTGTTGAGAGGTGGAAATCATGTGTTACGCTAATATTGTCCCCCTTGTGGTTGCAACATTGCTAGATCTTCTGGTCTTAACAATGGCCATTTCTCAGGATGACAGGATGAATGAGCAACCTTAACATTTAAAGAGAAGTAGCCCTTTAACACCTCACAATGATCATCACCTTTTTGTGGTTGTGAGGCTTGCACTTGGTGATCCGGATAGCTAAACCGACAGGAGCTAAGCTCTTGGTACGGTCACCCATACTGGGAAAGTCAAAGGGAAGAGACCAGACTAAGCACAGTCCACAAGTCCTCCTAGTTACAGGGGGTTGGGCACACAACTAACAACCCTGTCCAATATAAAAACAGCAACAAAGAAAACTTTCACAGCTACAGTGTGTGATGGCCTTCTAGGCCACCAAGGCAAAGATGAACATCAGATTTTGGAATGTATGCACCATGTTTGCAGCATGTAAATTGTTGCAAATTACAGCCAAAATTTGATGCTTTGGGCTGCACATGTTGAGAGTCAGTCAGAGCAGATAAGACAGGGTCTGGAAGATTAAAAACTACAGCTGAAGAGACTGTACAAAACTCAGGGCAGGGACCAACACCAAGAAAAATCAAGAGCAGACTGCAGCTGCGCTGGGAGCAGTACATGCTGGGAGCCCTGACTCTGCAGCTGCGCTGGGAGCAGTGCATGCTGGGAGCCCCAACTCTGCAGCTCCTCTCAGAGGACTGCATGTTGGGAGCCCTGACTCTGCAGCTCCTCTGAGAGGACTGCATGCTGCGAGCCACAACTCTGCAGCTCCTTGTAGAGCACTGCATGCCGGGAGCCCTGACTCTGCAGCCTTACTGGGAGCAGTGCATGCTGAGTGCCCTGACTCTGCAGCTGCTCTGGGAGCAGTGCATGCTGGGAGCCCTGACTCTGCAGCTGCGATGGGAACAGTGAATGCTGGGACCCCTGACTCAGCAGTTGTGCTGGGAGCCCTGACTCTCCAGCTGCGCTGGGAGCAGTGCATGCTGGGAGCCCCGACTCTGCAGCTGCGCTGGGAGCAGTGCATGCTGGGAGCCCCGACTCTGCAGCTGCGCTGGGAGCAGTGCATGCTGGGAGCCCCGACTCTGCAGCTGCGCTGGGAGCAGTGCATGCTGGGAGCCCTGACTCTGCAGCTGCGCTGGGAGCAGTGCATGCTGGGAGCCCTGATTCTGCAGCTGCACTGGGAGTGGGGCTGGGTGATATAGGCTAAAATTAATACTGCAATATTTTTAGGCTATATCGCGATGCATGATATATATCTTGATATTTTCAAATCTCCTCTACAGCACTTCATACATGCTTGATTTAACCCTTTGATGCATATAATTACACCAGTGTGATGATCACAGTAGTCCCTGCACCATGTCTGCATTAAAACATTCTTGTTTATATTCATTTGTGGTTTCTATTTGAACAATTTTAAACTTTCAATCAAAAAAGGGGGAAATCACAAGCAAGTTAAATTTAACAAAACAGTACTTATGCAAACCAGGCAACTGCATACATGGGATTAGCTGTTAAATGAAAATTAATAATGCCAATGATGTGGGCCTACATACTATAGCCTAGTTCTATACAGCTCAAGCTCAAAGACCCTTAACAAAAACAGAGCTTAAAGCAACAAAAAAGTGCATTCAACAAGAAACCCTGAGAAAGACATTTCAAAACAACATAAACTGAAGTGCACTTTTTGTGCATGATGTTTGTGACAACAGGCCATTTCAAAAACAGTAAAATAAAAATAGCACAGTGTGTGCACCACAGAGGCAGAGGTCCAGGCTGTCACTAGGCCTGTCACGATAACTACTTTTGTTGGACGATATATTGTCCCAGAAATAACTGCGATGAATGATATCATTCTCATTTTAAGACCACTTTTATGCTACTGATATAATAATAATATAAACGCATAATAAGGCAAGTACATCCTTTCAAAGAGCAATGAACTTTTAATTCTTAAAAATATTCAGACATTGGAATTGGAATGTAAAAATAATTAAATATGAGATTTTAGGTTAGTTGTATTGCCACTTTTCGTTGCCACTGTTTTCAAAAAAAGTCGACGTACTTGTTCACATCAATGGGCTCTCCTCTCTCATCAGGCTTAAAGCCAAAATGTTCCTACACTGGAGCAGTGGAATGCGGCTTTGAAACAAAGTCCATCTGTACTTATTCTTATGAATATTCTGGCTGGAATTACGCAGTTGTTGGGAAAAAAAATATCCATTAAAAAACCTATTAGCCTCGAGTAACACGTTATCTTCACCAATCGCTGTCCGCTCTGAGTGTCCGCACCGATTGCTGGTTCTGTATTGAATCTACACAGAGCAAACGCCATTGTGAGCATTTATACCTGTGACTGGTCTGCGTACAAAAATAAACAAAGTTGGCGGCCATGTAAATGATTGCGTTAGTAATTTCTAATTTGTAATTTAATTTTTTTGGCTTTTTTTGTTTAGATTTTAAAAAGCTATCAAGCAATAGACACTACAATCTGATAGCCCCGTCATGTAACCAAAAAATACAACCTAGGTGATTTGTAAGGCGTCTGCCAGCCAACTAAACTTCAGCGCGTCAGCAAGCTAACTATCCACAAAGCAGACAGCTTGCTTGTAAAGTTAAACAGCTACGCTGTGCCTACGGCAAAGATTTAATGCAGAACCATTAGTCCCTGCCTCCTGCACCGGGAGCGGACGAGAGGAGAGAAGCAGCACGACTGGCTAAAATGTTGATGGCATCAATTTTATGTAAACAAACACACATGTAAACACAATGGGCAATATCGAGGTCAGCAAAAATGATCGAGGTCTGGTCTTTCTAAAAAAACATGGAATCCACCCCAAGCGGGAGGGTGCAGCTCTACTTTCTACAAATATTTACTATTATAAATGCAAATCTGGTTATTTTCCCAAAACGGTTATTATCACTGTTATTGTACTTATTGTTCCTGTTACCATTTCAATTAGCAGTGGAATCAGTAAGAGTTATGTCAGCCATCTCCACTCTCCTGTCTACCTGTTGTACACCCTGCACCAACCAGAGGAAAATGGGCTCCCCCTCTGAGCCAGGTTCTGCTCAAGGTTTCCTCTTGTTTGTCAGGGAGTTTTTCTTTGCCACTGTTGCCTTGGCTTGCTCCGAGGGGGTTTCAGACCAGGGATCAATTGTAAAGCTGCTTTGTGACAACTTGGTGTAAAAAGCACTATACAAATAAAACTGAAAGTATGTGAATTTTTTTCTTGTTTCTGTGAAAAGGAGAGAGCCATAGGAGAGCGAGAGAAATGAAATGCCAAAGCGGATCTCATGCCAGTGGCTTAAAAAAAATTATGTGACAATTTGTACTTTGTGATGTTTGTGGTATAGTGATTTACTACATACCTCCTAGAACAAGCTGCAATTAATTGTGTATATTCAATATATCGCCCATCCCTAGCTGGGAGCAATGAATGCTGGGAGACCTGACCCCGCAGGACGACTACAGTGAGCAGGTGTGACACAGCATCGCAGGACAAAGAGATGACAGGCCTATGGACTAGCTGACAAAGAGGATATGATCGCACAGTCCATATTTGGAGAAAAGTAATTAAGGGATAAAAGCTTACGCTGTTGTCTCGGTGAGCAGTGATAGAAAATTCTGGGACAACTTCGGATTCTGAAGAGATTTCCTGTAGCTTTTGTATCTTCAGTACACTGAAACAACGAAGACAAAATCTGCTTAGAACTTAACTTGAAACATCACATTTTCATTTAATGCATTTTGAAATGGACCCATTTTATCATTCCCACACAAAAAAAATCACTGTCTAATCAGTCTTTTCATCCTTTTATGTAGTTTGATCATCTAAACTTTCTGTACATGGCAGACAATGCACCTGAATACCAGCAGATCTGAAAGATGATGTTAAGGATTCAAAGCACAGATTTTCTGCAGGACATTTTGATTAATTAAATGACAAGCCACTTATTATGCCTGTCTGTAATCCCCATAGCGGTGAAAAACACACCACCCACTGGTGCCAGGAGTACAGATTTGTTGGCCATCTTCCAGCACAGACTCAAGACTGTGTCTGTGTTCAAACAAAGGTGATGGCATTCCATGGTTTTGGGACATGGTTATGATTCCATGGTTATGATTATGCTATGATTTATTGTAATGACTGAGTCTGAATACCCAACTGCTGGCTGGGGCCAACTTTTCAGTTATCAATTTCATAATGAGGCATTTGATTGAGTGGATATTAACAAAGGAAAAAGAACACCAAATAATCTTTAAGCAGCAGCCTGTCTGTGTGATTTTGAGTTTTCTAATGTGGGCAGGGTTAAACATCACCCCAGCAGCATAAGCCCAAAAATTCAAAGGCACTGTCAGTTATCACCAGCTACGCCCACTGTTTAAAAACAAACAGAAACAGGGCTGCAGAGTCTAGCAGATGATTACCATCAGCCTACATCCATGACGACTAGACATCCATCAAAAATGCAGTGAGATGAGACTGAACCCAGAAAAAAAAGGGCTGCAGTGAAAACATTGAAAAGCAGCTATGAATTCTATTATGCATCAAGCTGTAGGACCTCACACCTACCAGGTACACCAACCAAACCAAAAGCATATCTTACTTGTTAAACCTTAAAAAGTCTATGTATGTTTTCCAATCCTATATGACAAAAGCACAAAAATGTCAGTGGTTTATAAAGGGGCTTAATGTTGTGCTCATGTTGTCCCACACCCTGAGGGCCTCTGGGTAAGAGACTCGGCTAAATGCAACTGAATGCAGCATTAACACACACACACACACACACACACACACACACACACACACACACACACACACACACACACACACACACCTCAGGTAACTTCCTTCCACAAAGACCAATAGCTGTATTTGGCATCTCACTCGAGGAATGGAATAACATACTTTATCTGGCTAGGCCCAACATGAATAATTCTTCCAGAGTCATCAGGGTGGAAGTAAATCCAGTCTGATTCCAGTGAGCAGCACTTCATGTCTTGTATTCCATTTTTAGCCTAGGAATGACAAACAGAAACATGGATTACTCAATACTACTTTGAAAATATGCCTATTAAAAACAGCATTTATGAAAGGACTCCACCTCACTGCTGTTACCCAGTCCTGCGTATCTAAGGCCTGGCAAAAGCAGGGGGCTGCCCTAAGCACCTGCTGAGCCTGTCTGCCCAAAACTGCTGCACTGCCCTGAACACCTGCTGAGCCTGTCTGCACAAAACTGCTTTGCTGCACTGAGCACCTGCTGAGCCGCTCTAAGCAGCCTGTTTGTCCTGCTGCGCTGCTCTAAGCAGCCTACTTGTCCGGCTGCGCTGCTCTAAGCAGCCTGTTTGTCCGGCTGCGCTGCTCTAAGCAGCCTGCTTGTCCGGCTGCGCTGCTCTAAGCAGCCTGCTTGCCCGGCTGCGCTGCTCTAAGCAGCCTGCTTGCCCGGCTGCGCTGCTCTAAGCAGCCTGCTTGCCCGGCTACGCTGCTCTAAGCAGCCTCCTTGTCCGGCTGCGCTGCTCTAAGCAGCCTCCTTGTCCGGCTGCGCTGCTCTAAGCAGCCTGTTTATCCTGCTGTGCTGTTCTGAGCAGCTTGTTTGTGCCACACTTGGGAAAGCGCAACAGCTGAATTGCCTGTCAGGGGGCACAGAGCCAGGCAAGCTGCCATACCAGGGCTCCGTCCTGTAGGGAGCAGATGTGATGGGTCCCCTGCTGTTTCTTGTTGTTGGGGGTGAAGATGAAGTGCCAGGGGTGTCCTCCGATCTGAACCCCGTTATTGAAGGATGACACCTCGAACAGCACAGTGGGGCTCTCTGCAGGGACAATGGTAACAGGGTAGTCAGAGGAGCTGCCCAGCACACAGTCACTATATAACACTGCTGATGCTACAGGAAGTGTTACAATACAACACTGCTGATTGACACTACAGGAAGTGCTACAATACAACACTGCTGATGCTACAGGAAGTGCTACAATATAGCACTTCTGATGCTACAGGTAGTGCTACAATATAGCACTGCTGATGCTACAGGTAGTGTACCCCATACCATAGATTGTGATGTTAACTGGCACACCAAAGGGAGGCTTCCCCACAGTGCCCCAAACTCCATTCCATTCACACTGCTCCCCAAGAACCAGCTTCTTCCTCAGGTACTAAGGATAACATTCAGAGACTGTCATTAACACATACAATTTATAAAAAAAAAAAAAAAAAAAAAAAAAAAAATCACACAGGTCTAATAGCAACAAACAGGACACTACTACACGACAATATAACATCTTCTCAGTGTTCTTTGACAACTCATTTTGTTATTTGGAATATTTTCTTTTTATGCCTATTTTGGACATTCTAATTTGTAACATGCTCTGAAGTCATTCATCATGCTCATTATACCTACAAAACACATCAGAGAATATCACCCAGGACAGTCTCCCACCAACCACAGCCAGTCTCTCACACACATACACACACACTCTCTCTCTCACAAACAAACACGCTCATTCACTCACCACATAATCTCACTCACACACACACACACACACACACACACACTCAGCACATACTCTCACTCACACTTTCTCTCTTGCACACACAAACACGTACTCACTCACTCATGCACGCACACTCTCACTCAGCACATGCTACTGACAAAGCAGAGACATTTCATGGCATGTTTGATAAGATTCTCACAAGTGTTGATGTTTTGGCAATCAATTATTCCATGTTGAATATGTAGCTAGTGAGTGATGGAGCGTTAGCATTCAGTATGCAAAAAAATGATGTAAGCGAAGGGCGACAGGAATGTACATCTTTTGGTCACGTAGCTGCCCATATGAAATATATGGCATATTTCACCACTGAATTATTCAGATGTCTTTACCTTTTGCAGGATGTTTTCAAAACTATACAGTCTCACCACCTTAGAACTGTGAGAGACTGCCAGCACACCCTGGGACAGGACGACATCCACGACAGTGCTTCCAAACACCTGAAAATGCACACAGTACAGTGTAACCCAGCTGCAGCTCACAGAACACACAGTACAGACTGACCCAGCAGCAGCTCACAGATCACACAGAGCAGCCCAACCCAGCTGCAGCTCACAGAACACACAGTACAGCCTAACCCAGCTGCAACACACAGAACACAAACACATCTCACAGAGGATTATAGCTCACTGTGCCATACTCTTTTGTTGATCTCCAGAACGCCCACAAGCTCCAGAGGTGCCACACTGAATGCCGCCAGGTACATCAATGTGCTCTGATCAACACCCGCCTTTGAGGGAGAGGGAAAGAACATAAATGAACACTGATGTTATTTTGTCTTTTTAATACTTGTTTTTTTCCTGTCCTCTGCCATCATACTTAAAAACACAGAGTACTGGTCTTACCCAGTGAAACAAGATAATTATGTCACCATGTCCTTTACATGGAGCTGTTACTTTGACAATTACACTGAAAGTGCAGTGGTTATGTTCCGCTCTTCTGCGCCCCCTGTGGACATAGATGCTAACATCAATAGCCTAACATTCTCACTGAGAAAATCTCCATGCTTCTCCCGTCCCTTCCCGGCCTCTCCTTTTGCATGGCAAAGTGGGTAAAATACACAACTAGCCTGAGAATACATTTTCACAAAATATATAATACACAACACTACATTAATAAACACTGTAGCTAATGTTATATTTTCAAATGTGCACTGTGTTAAGTATTGTGAGATTACCTCTGTTTGTAAATTAGCTAAACCACTGTAATTGATGGGGCTATGCCACTTTGTAGCAGTAACAAAGCATAGCATTTGTTTTGTCTAGAATTATTTAATCTAGTTAGCAAGATTTATCCATACACCATTTTAATATTTATAGTATCAGAACCTAGAATTGATCATTTCCCATTGCCCAGTGTCTCATCCTGTTGCTATTTGCTAGCACTGCCCAGCCACATTTCCCAAAATTTAACAGTACTTGGGCATTTTGTAAATTATTAGGGGTTTGTAGTAAGCAGTATGTTTGGTAACACTTAATACAATCAGTCAGATATCTGTACAAGCCAGCACTGTCCGAAATGAAAGATAAATCTCATATCTAAAGGAATTTTATGACTTACCTGTCTTGCCTGGGGTGTCTGTTTATTCTGAACAGACTTAATATAGAAAGTGTCCTGAGACACATTCCAGCCAAGATACCTGTCAAAAATAACATGTATTTTAAAACCATGGACCCCAAAAGCTTTTAAAGGCATATCTTGGCTGAAAAAAAAACCCCTATGCCCTATCTGTCCCTAACTCCTCCTCTGTGCCCCTCCTAACTGCCCCTAAACCCCTGTGCCACTCCTATCTGACCCTAACCCCTCCTCTCTGCCCCTAACCCCTCTGTGCCCCTCCTATCTGGCCTTATTTATTAGCTATAAGCAATTAAATGACTGGGCAAATGAACAGGCTTTTCAGACTTAACAATATAAATCACTGATTCAACTGTCAGTGAATTTGCAAATTTAATTCAAATGAAAACCACAAAAAACTAATTCAGGAAAACATGACAGCCTCACAGTTTGCTGTTTCTGACTGTGCACTGTGAGTTTGGCAGGCTGACAGGCTGTTTTCTGAAAGTGCACTGTGAGTTTGGCAGGCTAACAGGCTGTTTTCTGACTGTGCACAGTTAGTTTGGCAGGCTGACAGGCTGTTTTCTGAAAGTGCACTGTGAGTTTGGCAGGCTGACAGGCTGTTTCCTGACTGTGCACAATGCTTTTGGCAGGCTGACAGGCTGTATTCTGACAGTGCAGAGTGAGTTTGATAGAGTGAGACGCTCCTGACACAGAGAACACTGACATAAGGCCTGTATTATACTCTCATGATTAGGGAGAGAGCAAGGACAGTTACACAAAAACCACTCTGTTAGAGGCAAAAAAATCCACTGCATAGATTTAAGTATCATATTTTGGCTATGCACAAAGAATTTGTGAAATTTAACAATGACATAAAATGAAGGAAAACCTATCACCTTTATGCATTTCCTTCATCCTTGCAGAGTGAACATTTTCATTAGGGTTCGACTGATTATCTGGTCGTTAGATAATCGGGGTCGATATACGAAAACTTTTTGATTATCTGTCAACGGTATATTTTTTATCAAAATTCCCGATAATAATAATAATAATAATAATAATAATAATAATAATAATAATAGTAACAACTTTTAAAAGCAATGAGTGTACTATCCCGACGCATGTCCTCTGTCAGAAAAAATGCTATTGGTTTTGGCTAACAGTCTTTCAGCAAAATTCCCTCATTGCCCGAGATAGACAACGATATCTGACCTTGAAAATCAAACGTTTTCTCAGACCTGCAGCTGGAAACAAGGATGGAGGGTAAGTATCCAGTAAAAGGGTCGTTGTGCTCAAACCAAATTGCACTAGGCTAATTGGACCTTTTTGAATCAGTGTAAGTACTCTACGTTTAAGATAAAAAGCGAGCTTGGAACATAAAAGAAATAGAGACGCACAGATATGGAAATATGTTACTCTGTTTGCTTCACTGACATTACATGCATTTTTATATTGAGTACATTGATGCTGACACTACTGGTTTCTTCAAGTCAGACAGCTACTTCATCCTGACTGGAAGAAAGTAAAAACAACATCAACTGCTTAATTAAAAAAAAGGAAGGCAAATTACCTGAATTTATGATGTGGAGAGAGATAGACTTTCTGGAGTTCTTCTCCCGTCTTTACTGAGAAGCGATATAGCCAGTTATTGGCTGCCAGTGCAATTAAACAGGGATTTTGGTCTGATGGATCAGGTAGTGTTCTCTCCTGTAAAGATCGGCAAAAATAAATGAAAAACCAGATCTATGTTACCGACAGTGTGACCCATTTAAACTTACTACGAAAATCCCTAACTCCTAATCATGGTTTTTGCTTTTCCTTTCTGGCTTTCAGTGCAAAATTCATGGTAATACACACAGACAGAGACCCAAATCAGAGGATGAATTGATATCACGTTAACTTTGCACTGACACGAAGCACACATGATTTTGAACACTTAAATATCATCTGAAAGAACCCCTTCTAACCCAGGACTCTGAAATCTGCGGTCGGACTCAGACACACAACATTAGAAAAATAAAGCTGGGAGCTCCTGGTTTTGCACTCCAAGAAAACTATTGTCCTGTTCTCCTAATGAGAGAATATACTCATAGCAATTACTAATTACAAAGCTAATATAACATCCGTATCTACAGGTGCTCTTTTGTCCAAAGGAAGATTTTCCAGGCGTGGGCTACTGAAACCAAAAGGAATTAAATCTCATTTTGGCCTCACCAAAATGATTTCCATCACAATTTCATGGGGCGCCTGATTCGTCAGGAAATAAACGATCAGTTCTGCATTCAGAGGCTAAACCATGTAAGGTTTTGCAAGCAGTTAATTAAATCAACCCCGAAAACGTATCACTACGGCAGAGAAGCTTAGTGTACCGAAATATACCTTGGCAGGATAAAAAATTGTTTAATGACTTCCGGCTGAATACAATGGACGTGATTGACGATCATTGGAGAAATGACAAAGTAAGCCAACCTTAGTAAAACAATAATTAAAACCAACGACAGTGTACTTACAAGCGGACACTGCCACAATAAAGCATCTTCCAACTTCTCCTCCTTGGTGCATTTCGGTAATTCAAACAGGTAGTGTGGCTTAGAAGGAATGCTATGAATAAAAATTATTTTATTAGGGGAACCGTAAAACCTTGTAATAAAGCTCAACGTGAAAGTGCCACAAATAAAATCACGCCTATGTTTGAATTACAGGCAAAGTAGAGTACAAAATATGTTTTCAAAGGACATTACCTAGTATGGCAGCACCGATAATTTTCAAAGTAAATTCTTCCACTCTCATATGCGATCGGGGACCTGGAATGCTGTTCCCAGACCTTTGTGAATTCTGTGGAGTCCTACAGAAGAAGTACATTACTCCACTTTATTCACATGTATCAGAAATGTTTATTCCGACGAAAAATGAGACAGCTACTCTTCGAATACCTGAAGAACAATTTGTCGTAGCATTTTCATATTTTTTCTGAGCAGTGTTCCAGCATCTTTGGAGAAAATGCCAGTTGCTCTCGAGCATATGTACACACAGGCATTTCTTTCCCCACGGGGGCGCACGAGGTTAACAGACTTAGATGGTGGGCTTTTCAAACTCTCTTCTGAACACGACTCCATTTTGTGCTCTGAAAGTCTACAGTTTAAGTATGCAAACTGCTACACCACTGTTTAGACTAACATGGTAAATTGTATCTGAAGAAATAACATACAGTTAGCAGTTATTCCTAATTTACGTAGATTGCAAAAAGGTATGCCACGAAGTATTCTTTTATAAGACAGGCGGGCAACTGCCACTCCCTCTATATCTGTAGGTTCTAGCTACCTTGTAAACTTATGCTGTGTTATAATTAACAGCACAGACATATCACATAGCAAGCCAAAACAGAGCATCTGTTTGATAACAAGCCAGCAAGAACCGAGTGTTTTGGCAGGCAACTTCACTTAACACTCGATTAGCAAGCACCAGTGTCATGTCCTTCGTAATGCCGCTTAAACTTTCCAATTCCAAATCGGTTTTTTCATCACTGCATTAATATCATTCAGTTACCCTGTAAAGCTATAATACACAATACTTAGTTGGTTCGACTAGCTCAGTCCTACACGACTGCACAAGCTCCATCCCATGTTCCGCTAGCAGCACCAAGAAAGGTACTTCCGGGTCAAGGTTATCATAATAAGAGCCCGCTGAAAAAATGAAGAAATTCCACTTGAACGGTAAAATAAATAATTTAAACATAAAATATAAATTTTATTCAGTCATCAATTCACCTCACTCTTATGAATATGATATATCGTTACATGCTAGTGTGTAATTGTGAAGTACTTATAGACTTAATTTTATTGAAATATGCAAATACATTCCAAAGTACTGCTATATTATTGGCTGTGACACTGTTAAACGCCTCAATACAACCAAAGATCCCCTGTTATTTACAGGTATGTTTTGCCGTGTCTGGTATTAGCGGTTTACTCCTCCCCAATCCTCTAGGGCTTTCTCATTCCAAGTTGGCGGGAGCAGTGTTCAGGGTAGAAAAAATGGGGAAACAGCCAAAAAAATGTTTGCTGCAAAGTCATGAAAGGAAAATGGAATGTCATTAGCATATTGGAAATCAGTCACTAACTGTGTTTGCAAGTTTCAAATTCATTATGGGTGGCAGGTTTCAGAAATCAACAGGTTGGCATCGAGACAATTGCGCCCAAGTGCCTGTGTAATTCCTATTTGTTCCACAGAAGAATTTCCTGAGAATTACTGTGGCAGAGGAAAGACCGGCTCAAACACATACAGGTGGTGTACGTGTGCTTTCTGTGTGGTTTGACAGTGTGTGTGGTGAGAGTGTAGTGTGTCTTCGGTGTGGTTTACCAGTGTGTGTGGTGAGGTTGAAGTGTGTTTTCTGTGGGGGAGGTTTTCAGCAAACCCTTTTGCAGAGTTAATAGATAGCCTTAATGCAAAAGCCTTAACGATACTGAATATAAAGAAATGAAATTGTATAATTAATTTTGTTATGAACCGGTCAGAATGCTGTGAGCACTCCTACTGCTTCCTTTCTTTTTCACGAGGCTTATATTTCCATTCATCTAAGATCTGGAACCTGACTTCTACTGTTTCTCTTGGCATTTTTGATGTTCGTTGCAGGTGGCGGATCAGATATAGGGACGGGCTGACGCGTCTTCCTCAATGGATTCGTATGCATGGATGCTTTGCTATTAAATACGTTGAAAAACACTTTGGTTTTGCTCATTTTATGTAACACAATGACATTTCTTAAGGTACAGATATGGCGATAATGCCTGATGTACAGGGGCCCATGTATGTGCAGAGTACATATATATTCTGAATATAAAACTAAGTGTTTAAATTCATGATAAAAGTTGGCAATGTGCTAAAATGACAGGACATTTGTAAAATTGCGGTGGGATTTTCAGCAAATTACAAAATGGAAATTTTATGGGCATAGTCCTGTGCTAGCTGCAATTCTGAACTCCCGGGTGGGAAAGTTTCAAAATAAAAGTACTGTAAGTCGCTCGACATCGGAAGCAACTAAAATGTCTGCTTTTCATTTAAGTGATATTAAAACATTGGATACGATCATTTTTCTTACATTTTGTCTCCGCAATTATTACTGTTATTTAAGTATGATTTGTGTGCATTTCCATACACTGTCAGTCACTACTCATTTGATAATTTGCATGTGGCATCATTGCAAAAAAAATAGTCATCATATGAAATGGGGTAGCTTGTACATTTAAATCACATCCATTTGTGAAAATGTATACAACTATTCTTCCTAAATGTTGTTATCAGCTATTTTTGCTGGTATTTAAGTGAACCAAACTTTATTTAGGGTAGGAAATTTAGGTATGAACCTAATTTAACTTCCTTTCTTTAATTGGCCACAGTGAATTTACTGGCATGTTAATAATTGCACTCTATTGTTTTTTTCTGTCATGTATTGCAGTGCATTGCCTGGCATCCTAGTTAATTGGTCACTGGTCCTCTGAAAGTTACTGGCCTTAGTATTCATCTACTAATAACATCTCATATGTAGAATTTTAAAACTCACCCTCAAACACCCTTTCAGTCTGGATCAGTCAAAACATACTAAAACTACCCAAAATACTTCTCCTAAATTCTTTAGCTATGTCTGTTCTTTGGGAACTCCATAGCTTCCATTTTAGGAACAAAGCAGTTTAACTGTTCTGTCCATCCAATTTGACAGGACGTTTTGGTGCATTATTCTCTGCTTTGTATTGGCCTATTTGTGATAGCTCATTGTCCATCACATTGCCACAAAGATCAGTGTCCCTGTATGCCAGCATGGTATTCCACTGCCTGAGGGAGGAAGCCTAAAAATTTCAGCCAGATGGATGTTGCATCACTGTGATAAAATCAGTGAAAATCACAACGTCCCAGAGGCTCTATAGATAGAGCTGCGATGTGAGTTTGAAATCAGCCTCAGGATATTTCACCTACTCAAATGAAACTTTTACAAAATGTTTTGTTTGATGTATAGCATGCTTCGTCTGTTTACACTCATTTGTAAGAAACCCTATTAGGTTGTGATTGCCAATCAGAAATGTTACAGACTACACTCAGAGCAGTGCTGGCATAAGGCCATATACACATATGCACATGCATGCACATACACACAAGGGTTAAGGCCAGTTCCTGACTGAATCCATAAATTCCATTTCAGCGCAGGAATAGGAAGTTGAACTTGAATTCTACAGGCAACAGTTTGAATTTTTGGAAATGGAACTGAATTTCATGCATGCATTTTTTAAACCAGATTCCTGAAATGACTGTGCATTCTTTAGTATTCATAGTGGTGTTTGATGTATATATTTAAAAAAATCAATAAAAACCAGAATCTGAAGTTCAAAATGATAGAACAAAAGAGTTTCAAAATGTGTATTAGAACCTCTGGGTTATGGGTTTCCTTACATTCAAGTTGTATGGTAATCTGAATTTTTTCAACACATATAGGGGCCGATGTTGCTGTCACAAGCAAAGCGTGAGGTGGGTGAAATGAATGTGTTCATTGTTTAAAGAAACTTCCTGGATCTGTGCCGCTGTTCGTCAACTGTGTGTTTTGGTGACCTCTAGTGGCCACATATTTCATTGACAATGTGGCTTGACTTGAAGCCAAACATTTAAACTTGATAAATGTGACGAGATTTTGTATTTTAAATAGAGGGCTTTGCATTGTGCTCCCTCAGAGGAAAATGGCCCCATCTCAAAACAATGCGGCTTTGCTTCAGATATAATATCTGCAGATAAATCATACAACAATCTTCCATGACATATTCTCTATTCTGTTCCTGTCCACATATACGTCAATCATACCCATAACACACTCACAAATAATGATTAAAAAAACCTGTCCACAAACAGCCATGAGTAAAGACACAAAAATCTATTGGTACGCTTCTCTTGATGGTCTTGTTGGACCCAACAGCAAAATCCAGTAGGCACAACACTGACCCAGGGCCCTTAGACAAAGCCAGTCATAATGTGCGTAGTTAGTTAATGTCACCGAAATGTGTTTTCAGCTGGGTAAAGAATCAAATTTAAAACAAGTTATAAGCTTATTTTTTCTCTGCTGGTTCAGAGTCCCAGTGAGACAGGTGTTAAATCTTTCTTCTGAGAAATTTCCAAGCTCCACATCTACTTAAACATAGTTTTTAGTATATTATATTGTATATAGAAATTGTACTTTTTTACTTCTGGAGTTTATTTTTTATGTTTACAGTTGGGATTGACAAAGGTGTTTTGCAACTTGGCCATAGTATGCTTTAACTTAGTTACATTTGGAAAATACTTGGTGTTAGTGTCAGAGTACCTTTGACCCTATATTATTCCTGATTTACTGGAAATATGAGAAATAAAATTAAGGCAATTACATGGATATTGAAAAGTCACATACATTTTTAAATGAAGTCTTTGTTTTGTGGGTGGTTGTTTTGGTTATAATCATAGCTCCTGTTTGCAGCAGTGATATCTGGGGACAAAGGGACTTATACAGGTGTAAGTCAACGCATGCACTTGCTACTGTCAAGCACATAAGAACAAATCCAGAAATTATGAACTTGCTATTTGCATTCTTGTGGTTCAAAACAAGAGTTATGACAGAAAATATAACAATCTATCCAACTATTACATATATATGCATTGCTAAACAAAGTCATGGTATTGGTCTGTCTGTAAGATAATTCTAGGGTGTTAGAGATATGGTCTACCTAATAGCCATGCAGTGCAAGGGCAAGAACCCTCTCCTGCTGACCTCAGGTAGAGTAAATGGTCATCACGTGACATGCTGATTCATGTGCCAACATATCCTCACCCGTGTCCATACGACTGATGCACGGTCCATCCCATGCTGCCTGCAGCAGGATGAGAGTAAACACCCAGCAGGCACCCGACCTGCCCAGGAGCGGCTGCTAGAGAGCGATGAGACTTACAAATGTAGCTGGTTTAACCCAATCCTTTCCCAGTGAAATGTACACTGAGAAATCCAACTCAAAGTTTTAAGTGTAAAGATTAATTCCACATTGGGTACTGCACTATTAATATAACTGTATATACCAAAAGAAAAAATAATGTAGTAACATTCAAGCTCTAAAATACAAACTTTTTGCATCCCTTTGACCTCTTCAGTAACACTCAAATTGTTGTAGTTTTTGTGACTACCCATCACATTAAAAACATACCTTAAAAAAAAAAACAAAAAAAAAAAAACTTTTGTTTGAGTGCTGCAGCAGTTAAGTAAAATCCCATGAGTTTA
The DNA here is from genome assembly GCA_019788955.1 of Albula glossodonta. NCBI lineage: Eukaryota > Metazoa > Chordata > Actinopteri > Albuliformes > Albulidae > Albula > Albula glossodonta. The sequence goes on along the minus strand of JAFBMS010000892.1, from coordinate 659,828 downwards.
TTGCTTTCGTATGTGAACAGGGTTATATGTGAATGGTTGGCTGCAGCGCCACCATCTGGTTTCCAGCTGTATAGCATTTTTAAATCCAAACTCACACAGCAACAGTAAGCTACTCAAGAGCTCACTCAACCACACTGTACATGAACACGTTTATATTTCACCTTCCTCCATAAAGATTTGTGCTGAAATACAGAAAAGAGAACAAAAACCAAAACACAATCAATCAATCATTTAACAAAAATACCAGTTACAACCACAAATCATTTTAACCGAAGTAATATTTTGGAATGGGATATGATTTGGGGTGAAATATAAGGTAAAATCAAAATAAAGACACAGGTACAGAAGAGAATATGGAAGCTGTACAGGTGATCCCTTGCCATACTTCAGCACATCATCTTTGCGGTGTCAGATTCCCCCAGGAGTACGTCTCTGGCCCCACCCTGACCCCTGACCCCTCTGATGTGCTGCATTCTGTACAGTGGTGTGGGACTGCCCAATGTTTCCCGCGGTTAAATAAATACACCAGGAGACGCTCCTCTCTGTTACGAGCCCTCAGAGGCCACCTGTGGCGCTGTGGGCTCTGAGCAGGGCGTTTCCGTGGTGACGGCCGCCTCATTGAGAGCTTCGGTAAGCACGTCACTGGCAACTGGCGGGTTGGACATGGCTGTGGCGTCCAGGATGAGAGCGGGTGTCTGCTCTGAGGCAGGGGCAACGGACGAGGGCACAGGCAGCTGGGAGGGCAGGACGGAGGGGAGGGGAAGGGGGGAAATGCCAGGCAGGTTCAGGGGGGGCAAGGGGGCCAGGGGGGCCAGGGGGGCAAAACCTACAGGAGAGAGAAACCACATTACACAGTATTCTGTAACACTCATACAGAATGAAACGCCATTACACACCATCTGCAACACTCATACAGCCTCCAATAACACTCATACTGCCTGGTTATTACAACCATCCACAGTACTATAAGTATATTTCATTAAACATGAGTGCATATTCCAAGAAAAAACACAAAAGAAACATTTGTGATGCCTCTACAAATTTTTTTGTGGCAAAAAAACTAAGTAACAGGCTTTGCACATTTTATAGCACAGCCAGTCGTTCCCTACAGACTTGGGGCCAACAAATTCACTGTTTTGTTTTAAAACTGCATTCAGTCTGAAGTGGCACTTTCTGAGCTACCACTGAAGCAATAAGACTGACTGGGGATGCATTATCGTAATGACAGCATAACACGACCAGGATAATGTCACTGGCTGCAGATGCATTACCATAATGACAGTATAGCATGATCAGGATAATGTCACTAGCTGCGGATGCATTACCGTAATGACAGTATAGCACAACCAGGAGAATGTCACTGGCTGCGGATGCATTACCATAATGACACTGTTTTTTATTTAGCTCCACACGCAAAGATTAGCTCTGCAGTCAAAAATAGATTGAAGATGAGTTGCTTAGCAAAGTAATACGCCTTCCATTTCTACAAGAGCTAGCAAATCAATTCCTGGGCTAGAGAAAGTGCTACCCTTCTCGAGCATCCTGACCAACAGATTAAGACACATTAACAGTGCATATCATCAGGAGAGGTTATGTTAGCTCCATTATCTGTTTTTATGATGTAAAGTCAAATGTGTCCATGTTCACTGGCAGCCAAATTGAACAGGTTTAGTGGAGAGAACATTCACTACCCATTTCAGATGCTGCAAATGCACACAAATATAAAAAAACTAACACTAATTAACTGGCTACCCCTCAAAACAGCATCATGTCCAATCCTCAACTTTCCTGGGCAACTACATTTCCCAGCAGCCCTTAGGAATGACTGGCACGAAAAACCAAATGTGTGATTAGAAGTAGAACTATTCCAGGTAGGTAACTTCCCTCTCTCAAAGTAAGCTTAACGAAAGGTTATTTTTAGATGACATCACTAAAATAAGTTGGTATACTAATATTGTTTCACCAATGATTATTTTACTTTCCTTTATTTTGGTGTGATAAGTAGTAGTTTGAAAGATTTTGAATTTTCAGTTCCATAAGTAGCCATGTGTCAACATCATCAGGTAGTGAACTTAATCTTGGTTAACTTTGCTTTGTGATTAAAATAATAAACCCATCTACAGACAATGTAATACTTTTGGCTACAATCTTTGATAACGGATGCAATTCCTGGATGTAAACAATGCAGAGTGTTCCAGATGTACGAGGTATCCACATACGAAACCACATACAACGCCCCATTCCATGCCTCACACCACGCACCATACGCCTCGCCTCACCACACCACACCAAACACACCCCACACCACTCCCCATGCCACGCCTCACCAAACATACCCCACATCACACCCTAAGCCACACCAAACATACCCCACACCATGCCCAGCACCATGCCAAACAAGCCCCACACCATGGCTTCTTTGCAGTAGTCGTACCTGATGTTGGCGGTGGCAGGCCACTCATTCCTGCTAAGGACACTGCGCTTAAGTCTGGCAGCGGGATGTTTAAATTTGGCAGGTTGGGAAGGGGGGGCAGGGTGCCTGTAAAGGGCATCAGGCCTGAACATAACAGAAAACACAGTTAACAGCTCCAACATCCAAAGCTTTGAATAAAAAATGAGCCCTGTGTAATGGAGGGGCAGGGGTCTGAGGACAAACCTGGCAGTGTGGTGGCAGGGTTCAGGGGGGGTCCAGGGCTCATAGCGGGGGTCACTGACGTGGGCAGCAGGGGGACTGTTGGGACACCTTACACAGGAGACACACAGAGACATCCTTCAGAATTCCCTCACTTGTGCATGCCACCAACAATTATGGAGGTTTCTCTGCAAGAGGGCGGAGGAGACACAGCCGTACCTGTGTGCAGGGCGCTGGGGATGCTGGGCGGAGCCGAGCTGATGGACAGCCCAGAGAGCCCCTCCTCTACCTCAGTGGTAGCCGGGGACACAACAGGAGGAGGAGAGACTGCAGAAAGCTGGACCTGAGAGATATAGACCATGATCACACACACAATCATGATCACACACATACACACAACCATGATCACACATGCACACCATAATCACTCTCATCCATGATCACACACGCACACACAGCCCCCTTAATCAATGACCACCATCTCCAAAGGCATGTCAATAACATGCACCCAACTGATTGGACAGAAGGGGCTGCACCAGTGGAAATGACATTCTGAATTTCGGAGGAACCCTACCTCTGTGAAACCATCCTTCAGTGGACTGGCTGGCTCACTAGGTGTCTGTGCGGAGAAATGGATCTTTTTCCCCTCTTCAAACGGTCGGGTCGGTATTCTATGAAGATAGCCATAGCCGATCCCACAGCCCAGGCTGTAGAGAGACAGAGGGGCGTTACACAGTCTCTGTGCTCGTAGAGAGGGGGTGTTACATGGTCTCCATGCTCGTTAGAGAGAGGGTGTTACATGGTCCCTGTGTTCGTTAGAGAGAGGAGCGTTACACAGCAGTTGTGCTCCTTGGGGAGAGGGGCGTTACGCATTGGCTGAGCTCGTTAGAGCAAAGGGCATTACATGGCAGTTGTGCTTGTTAGAGAGAGGCACATTACAGTGACTGCGCTCCGCCGAGAGAGAGGCATTACACAGTGACTGCGCTCCGCAGAGAGAGGAGCATTACACAGTAGATGTGCTCCTTAGAGAGAGGGGCTTTAAGCAGTGACTGATCTTTTTACAGACAAGGGCATTATGCAGTGGCTGTGCTCATAAGTGAGAGGGGCGTTACGCTGCTGTCAGAATGTGACTCACCTGCCCTCTCCACCCCATGCACTGTTGGGGGTGATCACCACTTCTCTGCAGTTGTCAGTGTCCGTGTTGTACACATACAGCTTCAGTCCTTTCCCTTCATGGGTCTCAATGAGTGAGAACAAATCCTCAGACTACCAGGAAACACAACAGACTTACATTAAGAAACACACACACAAAGCCCTCTGTGTGTGCCCTACTCTCTTCAGAACAAATGCAAACAGCAACAGTAACAGAAACACACACAGTAATACAAACACAAAGCCCTTTGTGTGTGCGCAGCTGTCAGAGGTAATGACTGACTCCTATATGGAAACATCCTGCAGAGTGGTGTTGTGTGTTCAGGATCTAATTCATTCTTCTGAACTGACTATTCAAAAGAAACACCACTGTTCTGTACATACAGATGTGTACAGAAGGTTTTTTTTCACACTCATTTCTGATGATTCATTTTTGAAGATCAAAATACTTTAGTTGCTTAAAACCATGGAGCTGTGATAGCAATTTCTGCAAATGAGTGAGAGCTATTTCTTGGCACTTTAAAAGCTATTTGTTTGATTCAAATACCTAGAAAAATTTACCTAGATCACTGATGCAGTTTGAGTCAAACAACAGGAAAATCAGGCTACAGTTTTGGAGGGCCACAGAGACTGAGATTTGTTTGGTGCTTCAGCAATGCTAAATGAAGTAACTTGTCAAGTTGCTTAATTTAGCATCATCAAATGTAACATAAAATCTCTGGCAAAATCTCTGTCCTAAAGGAATTTCTGTCTTACATATCATACATATCATCTTACAAAAATACTGGTAGTTGGTGTAAGGGGTGGAATGGTTCTGAAACCAAGAGACCAATATTCATGAGCCAACAGTCTCATGTGCAACCATTTTTAAGTTTTGAGTTTGTGTGGTAAATGGGCTTAGTTGTCTTAGATTCTATCATCTTTCAGAGGCTGCCATCCTCTACTGATTCTTCAAATGGTACTGCTGTCAAGTACAGTTAACTAGGTAACCAGAGGTCTGGGCCCTGGAGGCTGGGTCTGTAAGTGAGCAGCAGTCAGAGCCTGTGAGGCTGGGTCAGGCAGTGAGCAGCAGTCAGAGCCCTGGAGGCTGGGTCTGGAAGTGAGCAGCGGTCAGAGCCCTGGAGGTGTGTCTGGAAGTGAGCAGCAGCCAGAGCCCTGGAGGTTGGGTCTGTAAGTGAGCAGCGGTCAGAGCCCTGGAGGCTGGGTCTGGAAGTGAGCAACGGTCAGAGCCCTGGAGGCTGGGCCTGGAAGTGATCAGCAGTCAGAGCCCTGGAGGCTGGGTCTGGAAGTGAGCAGCGTCAGAGCCCCGGAGGCTGGGTCTGGAAGTGAGCAGCGGTCAGAGCCCCGGAGGCTGGATCTGGAAGTGAGCAGCGGTCAGAGCCCCGGAGGCTGGGTCTGGAAGTGAGCAGCAGTCAGAGCCCTGGAGGCTGGGCCTGGAAGTAATCAGCAGTCAGAGCCCTGGAGGCTGGGTCTGTAAGTGAGCAGTGGTCAGGGCCCTGGAAGCTAGGTCCGGAAGGGAAGCCTGTTTCTGAACAGCGGCAGCTGCTCAGTGTGGGAAATGACCCTGATCGTTTTTATTTCCTTTATTTTCCATTTTGAAAAATCAAAAATACAGGTCTGAACAGAAGCATGGATTTGGAAACGTGTTACACCCCAGCTTAGAGTAATCCTGGTCACTGGGAGATGCCTTTTTTGTATGTGGAGAAGTTTAGTGGAGTGCAGTGTGGAGCTCTTAATGTTTAATTTTCTTCATTTAAATGTCTATGTTAATGTAAAGATTTGATGCGTTAATTGCATAAATTAAATATGTAGGTATACTTATATACCTTTTTTTCCACACCACAAACATGGCTGATGAACAGTTTAACTCACTACAGTGACCTGCTCCTGCCAAATCAGGAGGACCATGGCACATGGTTTCTCTGACTCGTGTGACGACTGGCCCTTGCATTTTATCACAATAGCACACATTTCCAGTACACTCATCTGAGATCATGTTTATGCACTGAAGGACAGCATCGCTGCACTTTCTCACCTCATTCATGACAGTGTCTGCTCCAATAATGTAGTCAGTGTGGGGCCTCATGCCGGCCAGGGCAGCAGGGGAATTTGGCTCCACTTCCTGCCACCGCATGTCGGAACAGTAAGACAACATCAGGTCCCTGTGTCTTTTTCACAGGTATTCCTATTACAGTATTTACTCAACAAACTGGAATACTGTGCATGGTTAACTATTGTTATGATTTCTGATGTTAGACTTACTCTCAGCTACATGCTAATGGTCTTTACAGAGATGATGCTATCTGCTCTACTGTCCATCCTCATACCCATCTCCCATCTCCTACTTCTTCTTGGAAAACTGCAGTAATCACTCAAACAAACCCACTGAACACCCCATGGATCGTTTCAAAGAGGTGTCTTTACTAAGAATACTCGAATGAACAGATTCAGCTCTGACATTTATACAGTAAGTAGTCTCTGAATGAACTGCAGAAATAACTAAGAAAAATGTTCAGGTGAGGACTTGCCAAAACCCAAACCCAACTGCCATTATAAGGTCTCTGGCCTTTATCTCAGTGACAATATCACCACTTTTCCCTGTTAACTTTAGGAGGAATTACCAGTTGGCAAAAGGAATGCAGCCCTGTAATCACATTGGCCCAATTACACTTCCCTCCTTGTTCACCCCATTCTCTCAGTGGTTACCCCTGAACTAAACAACATATAACAAACATTTTCATTGGTTACCGAAGCACTCACCAGCACATGCCACACATTCTCATTGGCTCCTTCAAAGCTGCAGAACCGGATGCTGACGCCCAGCAGGCCCTGTCCTCCCCAGAGGTTGCTGGGGGTGACAGTGGTCTCCCTCAGCTCAAGCGTCTTGCTGCTGTAAACCAGCATCTTCACTGGTTTCTCCACATTGGCCTTCAGCAAGTCTTTTAGTGTGTCATTATCTTTATTCTGAGACAAAAATGTATTTTCAGTTGGAAATTGTAACATCTTATTGGATATGGAACATTTTGTCAAACATGCTGAACAGCACACATGTCTCTGATACTGCCTCTAAGTTTTTGCATTCTTCATTAAAGTTTATTTGTGTTGTGCTGTTACCTGAGGGGAGACCGGCCAGAGACATGAGCTTTGCGTGGAATGATCGTGAACACACTGTAATCCAGCATATCTAAACTACACAAACCAAGGCCCGAGGCTTTAAAATATCATATCAAACCCAAATCTTAGTGCACAACTGTCCCAGTCAACAAGTCAACTTGTTTGGTTTCACACTCCTGCCCTCTGAAACACATTGTCACCTACAGATTCTTTCAGAATGGCTGTGCATGGAACACAGAGGGCATCTGCAGTCAAGCACACAGGGCTTTAGGGCTGGACTCATAGTGTAGTATGTGGGGCCTCTTCCATTTTGTGGCTGAGGAGGGCTAGTATTGGGACTGAAGCCATATTTACTGTGGGAAGTCAATGTAAATGGGCCTTTGCCTTTTTAGCATTCACTGTTATGCTTTCACTCCTTGGAAAGGAAGCTAGCTTTTTAATATGTCTACTCACAGCACAGATACATTAACTATTTCAGAAAGACACACATACCAATCTAGTGTTATTTATGGACACAATGAAGTCAAAGAAAGGCTCCAGTCCTGCACGGTGTCCAGGAGAGTTCTCTTGGACCTGCAAGACAGAGTGACGAGATTTCAGAATCAATGCAACAGACAATACCAGTCAAAAACAACAGAACACATTAGCTATTGGAGCATCACGTAAATCAATCGCCTAATCTGTTCCTATCAACTATCTAAAGGAGGCCTACACGTTCCTTAGCTCTAACTAGTCATTACAGCAGTGCTCCAGACTTATCTACGCACATACTGAACAATCCACCAGTGCGACTAAACACCGGCTGCAAAGGTATTCGATCTCGCTGGCACAGCAGATAGTTAGGACAGACGACTGAGGCAAGCTCACCAAAGTCGCATAGTAAATTACGGGTGTATCGTCCTAGAAAGCCCTCGTTGAGTAGCTAGCTATTTTATAGAAGCACTTAGCACAAGTGTTAACCAAAAGGCACACGGACACACAAATAATTTCGAAGTACATTAGCAAGATGGCTTAACTAGCAGCACGGCATCGGTACACTAAACCATAAAAAACACCCATAAACGAACGAGTTGCCAAACTAACAATTCAAGCTATTGCTAACTGTATTATATTGTCCACAAGAGAATCAGAGGAAAACTTGTCACCAAAATTTACTAAGTGCATTACCTCCCTATTGTAATTAGATACAACGACAGCAAGTCAACTCAAGCTTTATACAGTAACGTTAGTAGCGAGCAAAATGTATCTAGCTGCCCAACTAGCTCGGAAGCTAATGGTTCTTCGTGTATCACTAAAATGCTTGTCAGGCTCATTAAAATGTCAGTTTTCTGGTCAAATAACGCTTTCCACTGACAAATAATTTGTAATTAATCAGGACTTGCAAAAGTACTATTAAGGCTACAGAATCTTTTAGTAACTAGGCCGCACTTAGATCCCTGGCCTCGGCTGCTGGTCCTTTGCTGTGTGAGTCAGTGCCTTTGAGGGCGGCTCGTGAAAACTTAGCATAAGCATTATTCTATCTGGTGACGGCTTGCAAGGCAACGTGACAGTAATATCACTAATAAAACAACATACTCTGAGGACGTGGTAACCCTCAGACCCTCCTCCGGGAATCTCAACACTCTGCGATCCCCCCATGTCTCCCCAATTCTTGAATGTTTGTGCTTCAGATGCAATCCTCCAGTTCCGGCAAGATAGAACTGCAACCCGGCCAACTAGTCCGTAAGCGACAGTATTATTACGTGGCACTCCGATCCAGGAAAAAGGATGCTGGGACATTACAATTTCCTCCTTTTACTGTAGGGTGCGCAGGTTAGCAAATGCAGGTGGAACGGTTTCATGATGCTTTCAATAATTCATAGAACTGTTTAATTAGTTGTAATTGAATTAGAATAATTTAAAATTGTTTTAAATAGAAAATAATTTATGATTTGATTTTTTAAATCAAAAAGAGATCATGCAAACCAAGGATAACGTCTTACGTGATTTACTATGCTTGAAAGCAGTAACGATAAAGTTAATTGCATGTGTATCGCGTTATAAACGGGGTATAGATCTTACCCGGCAAGCAACAAAAAATATGATGGCTGTCACAGCAGGAAAGGAGACGTCGGCCATCAATCAAAGACCATAACGATGCCACTAACGTGCCTTACTACAGTCACGCCATCTGCTGTTCGAAAAAGCATGGTCAAACTATCTGCACTTTCAGGTTTGTTGGGCATCTACATTGCACTTTGCAGTAACCGGTTTGTGACGCAACTCTACATGGAGAAAGATTCTACTCTCACTTGCAGTGCAAGATACTTAAGTCAAGAGTCAGGTCTTACAGCTTAATTGAACATAACCTAGTCTGGTCAAACGCGCTAAAACAATGACTCCTTAAAAGTATAATAGCTGTAATGTTCACAAGAGTTTATTTAATAGTCCAGTCCATAATATGGTGTACATTGCTAATAGGCTACCCTTTAAAAATCTATAACAATAACCTTATACAATTTTACTACATTTTCAAAGAACAGCTCCAGGTGTCCACGACATTAATGCATTTGTACTGTAAAACGGCGGAAATATGGGATTCCAGAATTCTCTTTAATGGCCAGTCAATTCAATGCATGCTGCATTTTAAAATACCAAAATAAATAAATAAATAAATACATACAAAAAAAAACATCAAATTGTTTCATCAAACACCACATTATTCATGAAGACAAGCTTCCCAGATATTCACACAATGACTTTTGTGCCATTTACAAACTGTGTAAATTGATGCAATGTGATGCCGAAATCCTCCAAAATGGCCATTCAATTCTATTCAGACATGGTTTATGATTCTGTAAATATTCATATCAAATAGTTTTCAGTGATTTTCACTAAATTCCTGAAGACCCTAACTTTGTTGGTGATACCAATTGCCAATCCAAAAATCATTAAAACAAAACACCTTACTTTACTATCACCTTAGCCCATTCCAAAAATCATCGAAACAAAAACGTGATGCAAAACCTACACAAGTGGCCAGCAACTAGAATGAGTGATCAATTTCCTTAGCTTGCTTCACCTTACTCCTCCTTTGGGTATATAGTCAGCCAGGTTCCAGGACCATCATGCTGACTACAGTATTCTAGCATATGCTGTGTGGAAGGAGGAGGTACAGTGAAGATGAAGATGGAGGAGGAGCAGTGAAGGTGGAGCTGGAGGAGGTACAGTGAAGATGGAGATGGAGGAGGTGCAATATGCTTGTCTAGCATTGTTGATAATGCAAGCTCCAAGGTTTTACACATTCACTTCTCATGGTGAACTCCCCTCTTCCCCCACACCACTGGCTGTGGTAATTGAACAAATGGTCTTATATTTGGTGTTCAGGCTGGAAATATTGTACCAGATTTAAAGGTAGAACCACAACATGTAAGATATTTGAGTCAAAATATCCTTCCAAGACTACAGTAAATCACTTCCTATCATTGATAAATATTCATTGACATATGGCCTGCATCATGTCAGTACCCCCTGTCCATGTTTACAGACCTTAATTCAAATAAAACAGTACCCAGCCTACTAAATATCAGCTCGTTGGCTGAATTGCTACAGCTAAGGGTGTGAGAGTGGAGGCGCTAGCTCTTTATTAAATGTGCAGGAGCTAAACTCCAGTGCCTGCATGATCAACAATGGCAGACTATGTGAGCCAAAGCTCTGTATCAGCTAAATCTGCAGTGGTGAAGCTCAGTTGAAAAACAATTACTTCCATTATTACGGCGTTGGTCAAAAAAGTTCAACTCCATCTTATTTCTGGTCCAGCCAATCACAAAAGGAAAGAGTGTGAAACTGAAAATCAGAAACCATTCATTTAACTATGGAGGAGCTACTCAATATCAGAGGCTGAACAACCACATTTGTATAATTTGTCTTTAGATGTGTATTGAGATATTTCCCAAAAAGAATTTTCATGGAGGACAGTAGTGGAGGTGGTCAAATTTCCCGGTTGTGTTTACACAGAAGACATTTACATTCTTGATTTGACAAATGGAAGTTTGCTAGTTGCCAGCATGCTAGGGAATTTCCAGCTGTCGAGTTAGCAAGCTACTCAAACTGGGAAGCTCACTCCTGAAATGTAATGAATGAGCTAAAATGAAAATTCCCCTTCTGGAAGAAACTTGGTATGATTGACAACCACCAGGACACACCCCTAAAGCATTGTTGTGTTGTCCTGGGCTTCATGTGAACACACCTTAGGATATGGACACACTTTAAAAAGTCTAGCATATTTAGGTAAAGTTAGAAAAAAAAAAAACACGGTGGACACCAGTGTGATCTGGCTTTTTTTATTTCATTTTTTAAATAACCTTTTAGGATCGAAGGGGATTTCAGACATTGCAGATTTGCATGCCATATCTCTTCTTCACTGGTAAAATCTGACACATGTTAAATCTGTATGTATACTGTCACTTGTCCACAGCCACGGCTTGCAAAGTGGTAGCAAAAACTGTCTGGCACACAAGATCGCATTTGTTTTATTTCAGAATGAAAAATATGGCAGAATGAATTAAAAAGCTTGATGTATAGTTGAGGCTGATCAGTAATATTTAACCAATTTCATTTTAGCTTTACATATGTTTTTTGTATTCTTATTTGATTGTCTGGCTGTAAAAATGGTACATTTCCAACAACTTCCAGCTGCTGTACGAGAGTGACTTGTTAATGTAGCTACTATTGTCAGCGATAGTGTCCAGTCAAGCTAAGTTATAACAAAGGCTAATTGTTTCCCTGCAAGAAATTCCAGGAAGGTTTGGACTAAACCTATTTTTCACAGATTGTATGTTATCCTATCATCAAAACATTCAATGGTTGTATTTTCACAACTTATATTACCTTTTATTTTTAATTTAATGATGAGTTCCCTTCAGAGAAACGTTTAAAGCGGCCCAATCTGAACTGATCCTTAGTCACTGTCGTATGGCTATCAGTTAAGAGTGTATGTAAATATCTGACTTTGGATCAATGGGTTCAGATGAAGCCTTCTTCTCAAGTGTTGAATTATGTAGCTGAAGATGGAATGCTGGATCTGACAGCGAAGTGGTGCTTGCAGTATAGCCTGCTACAATGGGTTGTGAGCCGTGATTGGTTAGTTGTGCTCCTTAAGAACATATCTCCACTGGTCTAGTTGAGTTGACTGCCTGATTCTCTTTACACAATTATTCACACATAGCATAAATCCACGCCCCTGAAATACCAAATAAGGAGCTTGAAATCCCATTGCTGGCAATGTGAAGAGATGGCAAAGAAAAGGCAGAAGAAAAAAACTGTTCTGAAGCGGCGAATGAAGTTTTGTTAATGGAAACAGAATAAAAAAAAATACTTTGTTCAGAAGTGTAAGTAGTTTAGTGTCGGGGCTGGGGAAGACCAAAGCCTGGCAAGAAATAACTGTTGCAGTAAATTCGGTGTTAAAAGTTCCGCCGTAAGCTGCAACAGGTTAAAGGAAAATGGTTCGACATGAAACTGGAGGCGAATTATTGGAGAGACGTCCTTAGCTGGAATTACCGTGGAGGGTGACCCAGATCTGATTTTCCCTGGTCTTGGATCAATCACTCTCCAATTCTGAAGGTAAATTTTTGTATACCAGCCTTATCGTTGCCATAAATCCTGGGGGGCAGCAGCACCCGGGCCCGCGAGGGGGCATGGTTGGCCAAAGTGGTAATGTCACATGCAATACATCGTTGGGACCGTCATGTTTTCCCAAAATCAACTTGGAACGAAGCCCTAGTTAAATAATTCGTTCAAATTAGAACTATTACGTAATTAGGATCCTCAATAATCGTGTGCCCTCCCTTGCCTTTCCCTCCACTCTGCAGTCCCTCTCTCACGTCATTTTACCTTGTATAAAAATAACGACAACGATTGTACTAAGAACTAAGAACCGACATAGTAGCAGCAAGAGTGCTAGAAGCAGTCAAAGAACAGCAGTTTTTGAACTTTCTGTTCAAAACCTGAAATTGTCATTGAAGATCGTTATACCTGACCAGCATTGCAGTGTCATTATATCCAGAAAGTTATTTCAAAATGTCAAGTCCGGTAAAGTAGCTAACCGGCAAGCATGCTGTATTCTTTGGATATTTTTTTCAACTACTTTAAAATTGCAGCGGCAGTTATAATTGTTGCTTAGTAACGTTAGCCACATCAACAAGCTCAACATTCCAATGTGAAGTCAATGGAGGCGTTTTTTAAGATTTGTAGTTTAAAAAGTATAAAATCTATAGCTCAGAAAAATACAAGCAACCTGACCGGTATATTCACGCCAAGTTCGGTATGTCTACCTTGAAAACTGTTGGGGGAGATACGTCCGGAAGAACCAGGAATAATAATATTAAGAAGAAGAAGTAAAGATTCTATAGAAGAACAGTAGTTTGCGCCTCCTGCAAGCAAGCTAATTAATTTTATTAATCAGTATTACACAAATAAAGCCGAATGACCTGTTTTAATGTTGAATCCAACAGTGATTTTATATAACACTATGCACCGTTATAATGTTACGATATTACTGCCAAATAATTTGCTACTCATTTTTAATCAAATAAAAAATGAGTGAATGGAAAAATAAAAGCAACAACACGAAAAACAAGCTTTACAGCCGTGTTTTCCATTTACGCACGCAATACGAACATTTTAGAGCACTCGTGAAATTTCTTCGGATCCTACGAACAAACTGATATACGAAAACTTTGATAAATCCCACATTTTTGCCTAAATGCATTTACGAACGATTTACAATCAAATTCGTTCGGCTCACGTTTGATAAATGAGGCCCACTGAGCGGTTTCAGATCACCAAATAAAACACAATAATAGAAAAGCCAAGCAAAAATAAAACATATTTGATATGTCATTATATCATTAATTAAATAGAGTCATTGTGTAAGTCATCATTGGTGTAAGTCACCAATTACACATATTGCCCCTGTCAAAAAGTAATTTCCCCCTTAAACTTAACATCTGGTCGAACAACCATTTCCGGCAATGCACCCTGACAGTATGAACTCGCCAGACATGGATTCAGCAGACAGGAGCCACATCAAGTCATTTTTGGACCAGCAAGGACTGGTTTTGGGGCATCACCAGTCCCAAATGTACTCGGTCAGCAAGACTCTTGAATCTTTTGCTGACAGCATGAACAAACTGTCAGCCCAGCTTCAGCAGCTCCAGTTTGGGCAAGAGTCTACTGCTTCCACCCCAGTGACGGCTTCTCTGAGCTCTGCTGCTGCCCCAACCAGAGAGCCCTGCCTACCACCTCCTGAGCCCTACGCTGGTCAGCCTGCCGCTCCTTTCTGTCACAATGCTCTCTGGTGGTGTTTGAACTCCAACCCTCTACCTTCCCCACAGATTGTGCCAAGATTGCATACATCATAACCCTACTCACCACAAGAGCGAGAGAGTGGGGGACAGCTGTGTAGGACGTCCGATTGTCTTTCTGCGACTCACTCACCGCATTCATGGAGGAGATTAGAAGGGTGTTCGAATGTACTTGTCATGGCCTGGAGGCCACCCAGGAGATGCTCCAGAGTTGGCAGGGAAGCAGTACTACGCCATCAACTTCAGCACTCTGGCAGCCACCAGCAGCTGGAACCAAGAAGCCCAGTATGATGCCTTCCTCCACGGCCTTGCTGACGACATCAAAAATGAGGTAATCACCTGTGACCTGCCTGACGACTTCAACCATCACCGTTCCTGAGCTCCACGCCATCTGCAGGGGCAGCAGGTGTGGCTGTCTACTGGGGACCTCCCCCTCAGGGTGGAATCCTGCAAGCTGGCGCCCCGGTTCATTGGTCCCTTTCCCATTGCTAAGATGATCAGCCCTGTGGCTGTCCACCTTCAGCTACCCTGCTCCCTCCACCAAAATCAAAAGGATACATCAATATATCTCACTGCAGAAATCTTTTCACATTTCTGGGTGACATTGTCATGCTCACCCACAGAGGATGTAAGCCATCCCACAGAGTTGGACTTTATACAAACCTTGGAATGTGGAATCGGCAGACAACACCCCCAGAGTCTTCTGAGGGGGGGGACAGACACAATGGATACGGCTTGGACAGTGACACAAATATGGAGAGGGCTCAAGAAATCAAGAAAACAACCCTGACTGGGGAGGCATGGGAAGTCAAAAGCCATTGCAGAAAAATCTACAAGAATGCAAAGGAGCTAAAGATACACCAGGCAAGGTCCAGGTGTGGAAGAAGAGTGAGGAAAGAAGAAGGGATTAGGAAAAGACACAAGAAGGTGAAGGAGTGGGCCCAGTTCATCAAAGACCCTTACTGCTTCACCAAATGAATATCAGGTGAGGCCAAGTCTGGAAAGTTGATGAGCCTAAAAGAGGAAGTGGAGGAGTTCATTGAGGAGACCTTCAGAGACTCTTCTAGAATGATCCCCTTAGGAGAAAACCAGACTTCAGCACTAATGAGCTATCTGGAAGGAGATAACGTAAGTAGCAACATAAAGTGCAAGATCAGCCTCTGCCCCAGGTCGCAGTGGGATAACTAACAAAGTATACAAAAAGTGCCCCAAACGTTTACTGAGATTGTGGAAGCTCATCCAGAGGATTTGAACAAAAAGGCACCATTCCAGCAAGCCTGAGAAGAGTACAGCACTGTATTGTCCCAAAAGAATCAAGCTCCTCACACATAAGCCAGTTCAGGACTATTTCTCTTAAGTGTTGAAGGCAATATCTTTTTTACAGTGCTGCTAAGAGAATGACACAGTACATGACTGAAAATGGATTCATAGACACCACTATCCAAAAGCGAAGAATTCCAGGGTTCTTAGGGTTCTTGGAACACACTGGTGTCTTTAACTAACTCATTCACAAAGCTAAGGGAAAGAAAGGCAACTTCACAGTTGTCTTGCTTGTCTTAGCTAATGCCAATGGCTCCATCCCACACAACCTGATTCAGGTATCAATGAACTACTGCCCCATCCCAAATCACATCAAGAGTATGATTGCCAGATGCTTCAAAGCCATCAGGTTGTGATTCCGAGTGGTAGTGTGTGGAGAAAGGGATTGTAACAGGATATACCATCTTCTTCATCTTGTTCCTCATGGGAATGAACCTGATCATCACATCAGCTGGAGGAAAAACCAGAGGACTTAACTACTGACACCTCAGGAGTTCAAAAGCCAGCAATCAGGGGCTTCATGGACAATTTGATCATCACTACTCCAACATGTCCAGGCAAGGTGGGTCCTGGCACAGCTTGACAGAATGGTCACTTGAGCCAGGATGACTTCCCAGCCCAATCTAGAAGTGTGGTGATCAGACAGGCAGGGGAGAAGAATTCATGAAATGTATGTGGTAGCCCTCTGGTCTACCAAAACGCTAGATCTGGTATCCCAGACCAGGTTAATGGTAGTCCATGTAGGTCTACATAGTATGCTTAAAAAAAACAATAACACAGCAAAATAATGCCTCCATAAATAACATTAGCCAATTTTGATGAACTATATTTTTTGTTATTAACATTAGATAAACATTAACAGTAGATAAACACTACAAAATGAATTTTAGCAATGGCATGTTTTCAGCTCGTTAATATATAGCATTTAAAACAGTAAACTACCTAGTAACATCAGTGTTCAGTGAACAGGTTGGGAAGTTGCTGTCTGTGTCGTCACAACTAACATAAGTTAGCTGGCCGGTAAACTAGCTGTGAATCTTTCTCTTGGTTTACTTGTAGTTTTGCTAGACTTCCAAGAAAAATTGTGAGATGGTTCTTTTCATCATTGTATGTCTGATATTAACTAGCTCATTAACTAATTCTTACCTCTTTTCTAACTCCAGTCATCACCTGCACTTACTTTCTACTGGAGCCAAGATGTGAAGTGCACAATAATGTCTGATTTATGCACTTGCATTGTGGTTACAATAGAAACTGTGCATTCAACAGAACCAATTAAATACAGAGAAAAGTGTTTAAAAGAAGCAACTGTAATGAGCAAATGACAGGTGAGATATTTTGTATAATGGTGCCAAAACAGCAGGACAAATAATGTGTTGGACTTAATAAAACGGTGGGGGACTGATGCAGTGGTTTGCCGGGCTTTGACCTTTTGAAATCTGGTAGCCCAGGCAGAAAATGCATAATGTTCTGGGCAGCTGGACCACCGATTTGTACACCCCTGGACAGGGGAGGCTAACAGGTTCAAGCTGCTTGCTGAAGGGGACACAATTCCATTAATTGAGGGAAATCCCATAAAGTACCTGGGAGAATGATGTAATGAAACTGTCTCGGACAGGAACAACATCCCCAGCACAGAAAACCAAACAGAAAGCAAAATATGGACAATTGTGGGTTGCTGGGAAAGTTCAAGACATGGCTCTATAAGCACGGCCTGCTGCCAAGATTGATGTGGCTGTTGATGGCGTATGAGGTGCCAGTAACATCTGTGGAGGGAATGGAAAGGAAGATCAACAAACACCTCCATAAGTGGTTGGGAATTCCTCCAAGCGGAGGATGGAGTTGTTGGTGGAGGAGTTCAAAGTAGCTAAGTACAGGCTTACCATGACCTTTAGGAACTCCAATGATAACTTTTTTAGGAAGGCGAGGATTACAGCAAGGTCTGGGCAGAAGTGGGCATCCACCACCACCACACAACAGGCAAAGTTTCCCTCAGGACAAGAGACATAACTGGAAATCCTTGTATTGGGAGACAAGGCCTCGGGACATCCCACTACCAACAGTGGAGGAAGGCAAATCCAAGGGAGCAAAGACCCATGGTCCAGGCAGAAGTGACTAATATTAATGAGAAAGTGAGGATAGCCAGAGCTGTTGAGCTGGGAACTCACGGAGCCTGGATAAAGTGGGACCTTTACATCACATGGACCAACATGTGGAAGCTGGAGCCATTCTACATAGCTGTCCTGCTAAGAGCAGTCTATGATGCCCTACCCCAGTGAACCTGCAAAGGTGGGGGATGAGGGAGGACCCACTGTGCAAGCTGTGGGGTGGTAGAGGAACCATGGCAAACATGCATCCATATGTGTGATTGATTACTGCAAGACAATTGTTTGCTAGCAAGCTATATAGCACATCATCCAATTTTTGCACTCTTCTGTATTTAAACATAATGCAATCTAAAGGTCATGGGAACACATCTATCACCGTGTCTTCATAATAACGTAACGTAACATTATGTTGTAGATTATCTCTACAACATAATGTTACCCTCTACAACAATATGAGCATTGCTATTAGGGCTGCCCCCTATCAGTTGACCAAACTGTTAGTCGATGAGAAGAGTCCTACTCAACCAAGTTTTCATTGGTCGGTTAGTTGCAGAAAAGAAAAAACCCCTTAAAGGATTAATCAACTAAAAATATGTGTTATTGCCTTAAAAAAACTGAGATGGTTATGTGTGCTTAAAATTCTATGGATGAAAAAAAGCACATGTGCTGTTAGGTAGTTTGGTAACTTTCTCAGTCTATTTTACATTTATTTGTGAGGGCTTTACATAAAAAATTTTGACTATAGGCCAAATATTCGATTCGAGTAGAGGGAAACTGATGGACATTCTGCTTACCTACCTGCTAATTTTTTCCAAATGTGCATGCAAAACTGCATCGTGTTTTTGAGACACATGGTTTTCTAGATCTCAGATCTCAAGTATTTTGTTGTAGTCATCACCTCACCGCACTCACATTCATGATCTCCACCATTTTCATTGTCTTTATGAAAATAGAAGAAAATAATTCTTGAATTCCATTTTTGTTTCCCCCAGACAACCTATTAAAATATGGTTTAACTACTGCTACATAAACCAAATGACTTAGTGTTTACACATTCAACCGCATTATGGGCCATGTGTTGTGCTTGTGAGTTTGTTGTGAGCATGGAGTGGGGGAGAACACTGATGCTCCCACTTTTTTAAAAAGCCGCTCCTCACTCAAGGCAAAATTGAGCACTCGCACCACACTGCTCACATACTCTGTGCTGGACACAGGGCATAAGAAACACATTTATTCACACACTGCTGTGATGATCCAAGAGGTGCACCATACAGAATGTAATATCATGATAATCTGTTTTTTTAACTATGCACAACTGTAAGCCAAATGTGATCACTGGTGTGATTTTGTAAGCCAGGAGCCACCTTCCCCAAACCCCAGGGCCCTCTGACCAGAACCTCTTGACCTTCACTGACCCCTGTCACCCCAGTCCTGTCCATACATTTGACTGGCAGTTCAGCAATTATGCCTGGCAGGCACTCTGAATACTTGAATCCAGCTTTAGCACAATTAGTGAATACATTTCAGTTTTGCATACATTGATCTCTACAGTTACCATATATGTAACTGAAATACAACCATGGGGACACACCTCAGTGCCGCAGATGCAGCCCCCAATATGGATTAGAAAGCATATACTCAAGCTGTATCATTCCTTTCATATACCCTTTCAGGTTAATACTTTCACCAATCTTATTGGCTGACATGATGATAGGTAATTCAGTCACTAATCTCTCGTTATAGGGATCCTGCCTGAGGTCACTGATGGGACTTGATGGGTTTGGCAATCACGATGATATACCTTTTATGGCTTTCCCCAATTGTGAGAATGTTTGGCCTAAATTGTGTGTGCTTCATTAGGCTGTTGGCACACATAGCATTGATTGTTACAACAGATATGCATTTGCTGCCAAAATAAAATTCTTTTAGTTGTGGGAAATAACAGTTTTTTTTTGTGAACACTATCACAAAACGAGCATTGGAAAATGGTAACTGTAATCTGATTCAGCCCTGCTGAAATGCAATGAACTGGCAAATGGATGTTGGCTGTCACAGTATAGCTACAGTATATGGGGTGATTGATAAGTTTAGTCTCTGTATGATCAGGCATCAAGCACACTGATATTCTGGAATTACAGATAACTGTCATGTGTTTGTATTCTGTTCTATTTCTAATAAATTCTGATCTAATGTCTTTGAGTAAGACCTGTGATTGGCTGTGGGACAGTTTGCGGACTGGACATCAATCCAAAGCTATGATGGGGCTACTTCATCAGTTTTCAGCATTGCCTTTAATGATGGGAGAAGCTTATTAGCTGTTCCAATTTTAGTGGGGAAAGTATTGGGATGCACCCTTCTTCTATGTTTAGGAAGGAAACTACCGGAAGTAAAATTGCAGGAAGTACAATTACTTCATGCAATACAAGAAACAGTCACTAGATGGGAGTGAATAAACAATTCTGACACTAATATTTGAATAAAACAAGAATTACTTCATTTATTACAGCAAACAGTTAATAACAAAACAAACCAGAAAACCTACCAAAATAGAAGCCGTCATTTGAGGGAAATGTGATTCGATGTGACACCAAGTGTAAGAGGTGACAGTCACTCAGAGCATGCACTGTAGCAGGTTGTTAATGTAATTGTCGCCCTTTTCATCCTGGGAGATTCCTTCCAAACATGCAAATCCTCTCACTTAAATATGGCTGTTTGTGGCTGGAGTCATTTACATAATGGCTGTTACTTTAACACACACAGATTGAAATCATAACGCATTCAAATTTGGTTGCACATGTGAAATAACAGTGCTTATTTGGGATGGCATGCCTCCAAATTCAAAACAGATGTAACCTTACTGAATCATTTTCTTTGAGTATATTGAATTTGTTTTCTAATAAGAAAATGTGTCCTATGGTGTGTTTTATTTTCATTCTGAAATAGAATCACACATGTCCGTATGGAGACTAACATGTGAACTGAAATGCATATACCCTCAATGAGACTAAGGCTGAGATTCAGTCACAATTTGTGCTTAATATTTACTTACAATTCAGTACAAGTGTTTAGTGTTTCTCTACAATATTCTTTGTGACCTGATGTGAATGTAATGAGACGGGCTCAGGTCTGGGTCATGTGCAGGGTATGCTGGGAGGACCAAGGCCCTGCCTGTGTGGGTAGAGTGATGACACAGTGAGTTAGTAACAGCATGCTAACACAGCAAGACAGAAAGCAACCTCCTGCCAACCACAAAGCTTAAGACCTTCATACATGGAAACAGCCTGTTTCTCTCTCTCTCCATATCTCCTACCTTCCCAACATGAAAAGCCCCTCAGTTAAATGTCTGCTTGTTGCTGGAGCCATTACAATAATGACTTATTTAATGTCCCACAGAGAGTGAACTAGGTTTGTACATTCACCCCTTAGTCTACAAGCTTTACCTAGGCTAAAACAACACATGATTATAATATCATTGTTCACTGTGCTTCAAGCTGATTCCAGTAGTAATATGGCAGGAAGGGTGCCATCCTGGACCAGCAGCTGGTTTAGATAATTCTTTGCTCAGGTGTGAGGCCAGTACTTATGTGTTCAAATTCCAAATAACAGAAGATATTTGTTTTTTTAGGGACAAAAATTCAGGGCTAAATGCTTATGAGAGGTGAATGCACATTATAATTCTTAAATTATAAATTCAATTCATAATTTCAGATAATGTAACATCACTGTAAAAAGTATTTAAGCTTTATGAATTTCTGTTTGAAAATTGAGTTTGTTTTTTATGGAGATTAAGCAAGGGTGCTTTTCTTTTTATGTTTTGTTTTAGTAAATTAACTAAAATAAAACTGCAATTAAAAAAGAATAAAAATATTTTATGTTATGTTTTTAAACATACCTCCCCCTTCCCCACCTCTCCCTTCGGCTGCCATTGACCTGGCTGGAGCTCCCGGCATCAGTTGACCTCTGCCTGACGCTCCCAGGAACCCAGCACTGCAGTCCCCCCTCCCCAATGCTGCAGCTGTCCTAGCTGGAGTTGGCGGTGCCCCACCCGTTGTCTCCTGCACTGGTTGACCAACCCCTGACGCTCTCAAGAACCTGGCACTGCAGTCCCCCCTCCCCAATGCTGCAGCTGTCCTAGCTGGAGGGGATGGGCCCCACCCATTGCCTCCAGCACCAGTTAACCTGCCCCTGCATGCTCCTGAGGACCCAGCCACGCTGCGCCCCCACCCCCCCAGCTGCTATCGTCCTGGCTAGAGCCAACGGGCTCCATACTGCACACTGTGCGTCCTATGTCCCATCCCTGCTTGCTCCTGGGTCACTGGTGCACTGCAGCTCTAGCTAGCGCTAGCCAACCAGAATGTTAGTCAGCTATAGTTGTCCATTATATGTAATGTTAGCCAAATGAAAAGTGTAATATTATTCTTGTTATTTGTACATAGTCAACTAAAAGTTTGTATTTTATATTATAATGTGAGTTTTGCTGTTAATTGTGTTAACAGGGGGTAAAATTGCTAGTATCTGTGCACATATGTAACTTGCACACGTGTTGAAAATGTTTATTGCATTAATACAGTGTGAATGTGACTGTATGATACTAAAAGTGTGTAATTCTTTTAACTAGGAAGTGTTCCACTACTGTATTTTGTATGGATATTTTTGTATTAGCTTTTGTTATATAGGAACCAAATCTGTGTTCTATCATTTTCTTTATTGTAAAATTGCATTGACTGGGTTGCTGAGACCAGTTAGAATGAAGTAATTGTTTGTGATATGAGCATTTTGCATGCTCTAGGAGCAAGAATTTGTTACTTGTACTTACTGCAATATCATTCTACAAATCTAAAACAGATCTATCAGAATAAAACCCCCAATTTGCATTTGTTGTCCTGTGTGTATTTTCCCGGGCTACATATATAAAAACATTCAGCAAAATGTAAAGTTTGCATCTAAATGCTTCAAGCAATGACAGCTCAGTATAAAAAGGACTAATCAGCAGTAGTGACAGGCAGTTTGTGAACTAATCTTTCAAGTGAACGAACTGAATCCTCTGAAGTCCTCTCCATTGTACCTCTCCATTGTAGATTTGTTTGTTTGGCTCTCTTCCCAAGCCCTGAGACTTCCATTTCTGATGCCTGCTCCTCCCTTGTCTTGCTGTAGAGTCTAGACTAATACAATGATTTTAGTGATTTACACAGTGGCAAAAAGCTATTTATTAAGCCAGTATGTGTGAAGGCCGATAAGTTGGCTGAAAAGCCAATGAAACAGCTGCGAAAGAACATAAATATGTCAGTGGGGAGCGTGAGCCAGTGAACACGAAGTGAACATGAACGAACGAAAGGAGTCACAGAGCCAGAGAGCCAGCAAACGAGAGAGCATGCAGAGCCATGAACAAGAGCCAGCTAATAAGAGAGAAAGCGGAGCCATGAATGAGAGCGAGTTAACGAGAGAGCCAGCAGATCCAGTGAACGAGAGAGCCATGAACTGGTCTGAACTGAACGTTCAGTGCAGCGGAGCCTGAATGTAATGCCATTAGTAGGCAGTGCAAGGCACATTCCTTGGACCTGAGGTATTGTCAGACTATTACAGACAAATAATAAAAAGGTTCTGGAACCTCTACAGAGAGGGGAAAGATACGAGTGCCCTCGGTAATTTTTGCATCGAGCACCTGTCCGACACCGAGAACAAAGGGGTCTCTGTGCAGTTTTACAACAAGGCTGTGCAGGACCACGATGTTGCGATGTGGTTGGGCAGGTATGGCTGTGTTAAATCTGACGCCAGGAGGGTACTGGACAAGGACAGAGTCTGGACCGGGGCCAAGAAATGGTTAGTACAGCTGAAACTCGACCCCTCCGCTGTAGGCAAAGTGAACCACATCCCCAGCCCAGCTGGGAACAATAGGGGTGTGGTGCTGTATTACGGCATGCCCAAGCTGTGCAGGAAATGTGGCGAGTTAGGCCACTTAGCCACAGCCTGCACAGTGGTCAAGTGTAAAACCTGCGGAGGCGAGCATGAGACCAGGGTGTGCTGTGACCTGAGGCTCTGCAACCTCTGCGGGGCCAGAGGTTGTCTCGTACACCAACAGGGCCAGGAGCACCACACCCCCCTCTCACTCTGCCCATGCCCCAACCCCATCCGCACCAGCAGCACATATAACATCACAACCCCAGCCTCAACTCGACTTACCAGACACCCTGTCACTTTTCACCCCACCCGAAGAACCCTCAGAAATAGGAGTCCCCACCCCCCCACAGACCAAAGACCCCCCCAGTCATCAAACCCCGATCCAAGCCATCTTCAATAACTATTAAAGCGGAGCCTGACTCCGACACCCTGATGATGGTGAAAGAGTCAGACTCTTCGTCAACGGACACAGATCTGGAAAACACTCACACCTGGACAAAGGTCACTAAGAAAAAAAGGAAAGGGAACCACACTCACACATCAGCAGTCAGTTCAAAGAGGACCACAGCAAAGCCACACAATAACCCCAGACCAGCAAAACAAACAAGAACCACACAATTAGAAATAAAAGAACAAGCTAGCTAATTAATACAACAACACACTTTGAAGCCAAAATTTCCTTCCCGACTCCATAACTCAACGACGGAAAAAAAACAAAAAATCCCCAACCAACACATCACAAAACGCAACCCCAATACAACCACCACCCTCAGCTGATTGACCAGTTCCTAGCACCAGACCAATACAAGACAAACTGCAAGAAGGCTCTGGCTTCTGGACCTCCTGGACTGAGATGGGACCCGGGGGTGAGTCCGACTAGCCCCCTCCCTCCAGGACGGGCCACGCCGGGCAGACAAGAGACACAGGTGAGTGGACCGCAAGAGTGGTGAGTAGGCGCCAAAACAGCTCCATTCTCGACAGATTAGATAAAATCTGTTGAGATATCGACGGGGTCAGCATGTTGATCAAGAACCCAAATATCAAAATAACATCAAGTACAATGGCAGAGAAAGGCGAATCCTCATTGTTGATTTGGATGTCAGGGGTTCCCCACTCCGTGTGGTCAACTTGTATGGCTCCACCGGTGTTGCCAAGAGAGTACTCCTTTTCAATAAAATCAGACCATTTCTCAACACATCTATGCTGGTTGCTGGGGGGGGGGGGGGGGATTACAGCCCTTAGGGATGAGGACTGTAGCCGACCCCAGAGGGACAAATCCAAAAAGGAGCTGCGGTCCATCATAGAGGATTTCTTCCTCCACGATGAAGGTGGCGCCACTTCCCCCCAATTCACATGGGTAAGCTCCTCCGGTGCCTCATATTCACAAATAGACATGCTCCTTCTGTCCACAGGCCTGAGGGTGCACTCATACTCCACCAGGGCAGTGCACTTCTCGGACCACCACACAGTGACCGTGCCCTTAGTCTGGGAGAAGTCTACCAAAGCAGCAAGGGGTCCTTGGAGAATGAACACCAGCCATCTCCAGGACCCCCAGGTGCATCTCTCCTACTAGAGGAGATACCTGGAGTGGGCAACTTTAAAGCCCCTCTTTGATTCCCTGATAGAGTGGTGGGAGATGGTGAAAACGCGTGTGTGGGGCTACTTCCAGGCAGTCAGGCGGAGGAAGGCGAGAGAAAAGAGGGCCTCCTTCCACCATCACAACACGACCCTCCAGAGACTCAGCCTCCTCCAGAGCCGAGGCCTGGAGGAACTAGCCACATGCAAACAAAGCCTCCCTGCCCTCTACCAGGAGGAGCAGAAAAAATACACTTTCCGCTCCAAACTCCAGGGCCTCGAGGAGGATGAGAAGCGCATGAGGTACTTCTTCCGCAAGGTGCGGTCAAAGAGAACTAGCATCTCCTCTCTTTATAACAGCACATGTGTGGTGGTGTCTGAAGACACTGAGGTCCAGGGGGTGGCCAGGGAGTTCTACCAGGGTCTTTACGCCTTAAGGCCCTTGGACAGGGCTCTCATGGATGCCTTCCTAGATGGTCTGGACAGACGCCTGGGAGACGAATCCAACATGGAGGAGGAGCTGAGCATGGAGGGGCTTACGCGGGCCATGCGCTCCCTAAACCAGCACAAAGCTCCCAGTCCTGACAGGATCCCAGCTGAATTGTACCAGGCTTTTTGGGATCTCCTGAAGGACGACGTGGCAGAGGTCTTTGGGGCTGCGTACAGGGAGGGGCGGTTAGGTGCCTCACTGTGACAGAGCTTAGTCGCTCTTGTCCCAAAGAAGGGGGACCTGAAGGACCTCCGGAACTGGCTGCTGATCAGCCTCCTCTCAGTTTCTATAAGATCTTGTTGAAAGTGCTGATGAGGAGGTTCCAAGACCTGATACCAACAGTGATTGGTCCCGACCAGACGTGCAGCGTTCCAGGGAGGTCCATCAATGACAACCTGCTCCTCGTGAGGGATATAATCATCCACTCCGGGGAGCATGGGTCCCCCCTAGGCATTTTCAGTTTAGACCAAGAGAAGGCCTTTGACAGGATTAGCCCCATGTGCTTGGAGAGGGTGCTGGAGAGGTTTAATTTTCCTAGCTCCCTCCTGCGCTGGACCTAGATGTGTTTGGAAGACGTCTTGGGCTGAGTGGTCGTCAACCAACACCCCTTTGCCCCCTTCGCCATCAGGCCTGGTGTCAGGCAGGGATGCCCTCTGGCACCCCTCCTGTACGTCATCTACCTGGAGCCCTTCCTCCAAGCAATACGGAGGGTGCCAACCATCTCTGGCTATCCACTCCTGGGTGGCGGGGGGGGGAGATTGAAGAAGACGGCATACATGGACGACATCACCATCGTCGGCACAGACAGTTGCTCTATCACTACTGCTAACAAAGTGGTAGACGGCTTCTGTGTGGCCAAACTTTCTTTTCAAACCTTGAGATGTCAGTCTGTGTCCAATGTAAGGCACCTCTTTCTGTCACACCCTGAGTTTGTAAAAATTTAAGACTTTTTAGCTTTGTATCATGGTCTCTCACAGCTGCTTCATAATTTTCACCCTACCCAATAATGACAATGTCATCAAAGATGATTCACACACCTGCAACCTATCGAGCGCCTGCATCAGTCTTTGCTGGAACACCTCAGGTGCTGGGCTGATATCCATTGGCATATGAATCCACCTATATCTACCAAACGGTGTTGCGAATTCTGTCTGGTAGCTTGATTGTTCACTCAGCTTTACATGCCATAACCGGTTCTTCACATCAAATACGGTAAACACTCTTGCATTCACCATGTCAGGACATATATCATCAATTATGGGGAGTGCAAAATTTTCTCTTTTCAGTGCTTTATTTATAGGTTTGGGGTCAATGCAGATTCTTAATTTTCCTGATGATTTATTTGACACTACCACGTTGCTTATCCACTCTGTGATCTGCAGCTCATCCAGAATGCTGAAGCTTGTCTGATCTACAACCTCCCTAGACACTCTCATGTCACCCCCCTGCTCACTGCCATCCATTGGCTGCCTGTAATTGCTCGCATCAACTTTGGTGCTAGCATACCAGGCTGTTAAGGGGACAGCTCCAGCATACCTCTGAAAATCATCAGACCCTACACCCCTGCAAGACCCCTCCACTCTGCCAGCTCTGGTTGTCTGAATGCCGCCCCCTCTCCACTCCTTCACTTCCAGGTCAAGTCTGCTGTCTGTTTTGGCCCCCTGGTGGTGGAATGCCCTTAATGTAATGTAATGATGTGATCTTTTCAACTTGATGTAATGATCCCTCTCTCCACCAGGCTTCTCAGCTCATCTTTCAGGGGATTCATCAGAGCCACTGGAACTCAAAACCTTGGCAGCTTCACTGGTGGGAAGTTAGAATCCACTTCCAACTGGTAGGTCCCTGCCTAATAGCCATCAGCCATCACATATTCATGCTGAATGTGTTCCCTTTCTCATGGCTCTTTGTCACTGCATGTTTGCTTGACAATCTCATCTACAGGCATGGTATTCTCTCTCTGTATTCTCACCAGGTCCATTCCTTGCACTGCCTTATTTCCAATAAGGGTACTGAAGAGCTTCTGTTGACCACCATGAATTCAAGTTCATACAACTATCTGTTTCTTGGATTTCTTGGGGTTTAAGAGTGCTGTTGTTGTACATTACCAGGGTTTGTTGTGCGTTCTCCAATGGAGTCCCTGGCTTCAACTGGTGTATGGGTATTATGTTGCAGCTCTCCCCACAGTCGAGTTGGAACCTCACTGGCCTCTTACCCACCAGCATAGCTGCAAAAAGCTGCTTTCCCTGTGTATTCACGTTTCGATCCGAATAGAGGCTGTCTGCATATCTGGATGCACTTCTCCAGCATCAAATCTGACTCACGCATTAAGTACTCTCTCACATGCAAATTTAGGATGCCGCACACAATTCTGTCCCTGATCAATGAGGCTTTAGCCATCCTGAAATTACATGTGTCTGCAAGTACTCTCAAATTAGTAACATACTGGGCAATAGCCTTGTTTCCCTCTTGATTTCTAGAGAAAAATCGATATCTTTTCATAGTTTCGTTTGGCTTAGGCTTGCTGTGTATATCAAAAAATTCTAACAATACATCAAGCGTCTCATCTTCTGGAGGGAGTGTAGCAGGTAGTGTCCTGCTATATTCTCTTCCAGATTTCTCTATCAGATGTTTGAAAACTTTTTAGGGCTGCCCCTGACTAAAAATTTTCCTGGTCGACTAGTTGTCATAAGTTCAAGCCATTGCTCGACTATTCATCGCACAGGGCTTCTCTGAATAGCCTGCATTTTAAGCGCTTTGTTTGTGACAATCAGAAGAGAAACAGGCTGATCTATTTCACCTGCAGCCCACCCATGCACTACAAATTCCCGACCACACCTGTAAATGACAATTTTTATATTTTTTCACCCATTTTGGATGATTTCCTGCCCAACATAGTCTAATAACTTTTTAACGACATGGTGCAACTCTAGAATGGAGTTTAAGG
This sequence comes from Albula glossodonta, assembly GCA_019788955.1. Classification (NCBI taxonomy): domain Eukaryota; kingdom Metazoa; phylum Chordata; class Actinopteri; order Albuliformes; family Albulidae; genus Albula; species Albula glossodonta. The sequence goes on along the minus strand of JAFBMS010000892.1, from coordinate 631,252 downwards.
GTTTTTTTTCTTTTCTACAACTAACTGACCAATGAAAACTGGGTCGACTTAGACTCTTCTCATCGACTAACAGTTTGGTTGACTAATAGGGGGCTCTATAACTTTTACCTTTGTTTTTGCATCAGCATCTTCCAGTGTTATGTCAACATGCAGGGAAAACTCATCTTTCCACAACTTTTAGCCAGACACGCTGAATTTCAGTCCAATCCAGCTAGAGGTTGTAGTCCAAACGCGGCCATTTTTTTTTTTTGGCCATTCGTCTTCTGTCAGGGCTCTCAATATTCTTTTCCTCCAGATCTACTTTGTTATTGTCAAAATCTAGTAATCTAACATAAGCAAACATATATATACTACTCATTTACCAGTTACTTTGTATTAACATTTGTAGAAATGTTACATGTAAACAGCGAAAGAGAAAATACTGCATTAAATTTTCCTCGTATGAATAAGCTACAACAATACAAGTGGCTTTGAGGATTGCTACCTATCCTATGGCAGCAACATAAAGCCCTATTTTGAAAATAATATGTCAGATATCATTCCTTGCCCAATTCTCACAACATTCAATGGCAGGGGCAAAAGCGCAAAGCTATTTTCATGGAAACAAGTTCAAGGTCCTTCCGAGGTCCTTCTCATGTCGCAATCTGCAATGGGTAGAGTAATGTATTAATATCAATTAGAAGGCACTGGCACAACGCTACATGTTTCATCCAATCATAATGAGTGTTACATACAATAAAATCCTGTGCACCCAGCGGCCAGCACTCACAAGAGAACATGAATGAGCTAAGGCAGAGGAAGGTGCATTTCACACCATAAAAGTTGAGTTGTTGGCCAACATTTTCAAGGTAATGATGCACATGAATGGAAAGTCTTGTTTTGTTCTTGTCCTGGGAGTGAAATTTTGCCTACCGTGTGATCTGTCACTGGGACAAAGGGAAAATATGATTCTACTCGCATTTGCCTCTTGTGTAAAAACAAAGGTCACTGGAAAGGTGTGCCATATCACTACAATGAAGTCTTCGGTTTTTAGTCATAACGCCCCAAGTGGTAATATGAAACCTGTTGTTTTATCATCATTAAACTGTGTGGGAAAATCCAGCATTGTTGATTCCTTGGATTTGTTCCACCGGCAGTTTCTGAACAACCTAAACAGTCTGAGTAGGCAGATTTTCTCACAGAAGGTTGTGTGTCAGTTGTGGGTGGTGCTGAGAAGATACCAGTTCATATATTAAGAGATACTGGGGCCACACAAAGCTTTACACCCAAGAATGTGTTACCTTTCTCCCCAAACACTGCTACGGGAGAGCATGTGCTAATCTGGGGCATTGATATGACTCCTTTAAGTTTCCTTTGCATAAAGTCCATTTGTGTTTTGATCTTGTGCAGGCTGATGTCATCTTGGGAGTGAGACCTTCCCTTCCCATGGATGGGGTTGAGGTCATTATTGGCAATGACATCACAAAAGGGTATGGCTGGAAAGACATTCCTCCTCCTGTTCAGATGAAAACGATTCTGTGCTCCTCTGGGGACCTGGAGAAGTACGCTTGTGAACATCCCGGGGTATTTCCTGTGTGTGGTGACCTGCTCTATGGTCAAGTTAACCTCACACAACTGAAAATTGTTTTCCTAAAAAAGGAGCATTCTGATACAATTTCAGTAAGTCATGTGCCTGCCTGTAGTTTAGAACCATTAAAATGTGAATCTGGTGACAATATGGTTCCTTCTTTGCCCATGTCTCGTGTCATTGCAGAGCAACAGTCTGATTCTGCATGAACTTTTTTGTTTGAATTGGGTTGTTCTGATCATGGAATGGTGAGTGTTCCTTCATGCTATCAGTTACAAGATAGGCTGCTTGTGAGATAGTGGACACCCCATCAACCTTTAAGTGAGTCTCTGGAGGTTTCTCAGGTGGTTGTACCTTTAAAGTTTTGTGAGTTATTCTTGCATGCTGCACATGATGGATTTGCTGGCCATGTGGTGTGAGGAAAACATGTGATCGAATTCTTCGCAGTTTCTTTTGGCCTCGCTTGAGTGATGTTTGTGCATATATTAAAACATGTAATACCTGTCACTTAACTGGGAAGCTTAAAAAAAAAATTACTCCTGCCCATTTGCGTCCTGTTCCAGTTATGGAGCAACCATTTGAGTATCTTCTGATCGGCTGTGTTTCTAAGTCAGTAAACCAGTCTTTGCTTATGATTATGTGCAAGAATACTAGATATCTGGCTGCATATCCCCTTAGATCGATTAAAACAAAACCTGTGTTGAAGGCATTGACCTGTTTTATGCCAACCTTTGATATACCTAATGTAATCCAAAGTGACTTAGGGTCTAAATTTACTCTGCCTGTGTTTTCCCCAGGTCCTCAAGCAGTTGCAGGTTACCCATAACATCTCTAGCGCTTACATTTCTAGCTTACCATCCTCAAAGTCATGGAGCCCTAGAGAGTTTCCACCAGACTCTTAAGTTAATGTTACTCTCCTACTGTACTGAACTTTCATGCGCTGGTTGTTGCTTGCTATTAGGGAGGTTGTGCAGGAAAGCACTGGTTTCAGTCTGAATGAACTGGCTTTTGGACACACTGTGAGGGGCCCACTGCAAGTCATTGGTGAGGAGTGGAAAGATGCTGAACCTCCTGTAAGTGTATTGGATTATATCAATGATTTTCATTTGAAACTTTACCAAGCTTTTGTGTTGGCAAAAGAAAAGCCTACCAACTCTCAAAGAAAAATAAAATGCTTGTATGATTGCCATACAGAAAGTCTTCATTTTCAGCTTGGTGATCAGGTGCTTGCACTACTGTCAGTTGTTGGTTCCCCTTTTCAGGCTAAGTTTAGTGGTCCTTATCAGGTTGAGCACCATGTGTCAGAGTGGAATTATTTAACTAAAACCCTGCATAGGAAGAAACGATTTCAAATGTGCCATGTACATCTTTCGAAGCCATATTATTCTCCTCAGTTTCTGTTTTCTACAAAAAAATGTTCTAAAATTTCTGCTGGTTGAAAGTCTGTCTTGCTTTCAGAGGTCAGTGGCGAGTCTGCAACTGCTGACAGCGGCCGATCTGGCCCTCCTTCTGGCTGGTGGATGGTGGGCTACAGTTGGGAGTTGTAATATGGGAGATTGAGGAAGAATGTGTGATCCAAGGTGGTAATTCCTTTTAGTCCCTCTTCAGGTAAGGTATTGGAAAATTGGAAAATGTTGCCAGAATGGTAACAGGAATTACAAATTCTTAGTATTATGGTGTTTTTGCTTTAAGTGTGTAGTATTTCCTCCTAAGAGTGATGGTGTTCTGGGATGCTTGGGTCTCCCACTCTTGGAATTTCTGCATATAAACTGAAGTCTGTATTTGGGTAAATACAGGTTCCTAGGCAGTGTTTTCGCCAATGTGTGATGATTTTAAAATTTTTGTGTTTGGAGGATGTTTGGTTTCGAGGACCCTGTATTGGGACCTCAATCTTTTGGGGCGGAGGTGTATCCCTCTTTGTTTGTGTCTCTCTGTGTTCTGCTGGCAGTGTTTTCTCTTTGTGGCTTGCAGGTGTGGTAGCAGTGATGGCCAGCGGAATTGTCTTACCTAATTACAACTAGGCATTTAGCAGATGCACTTATCCAGAGCAATTTCCACAGTTTTACTTTCCTGAAGACTATCCATTTATGCAACTGGATAGTTTGCTGGTGCAGTTTGGGTTGAGTACCTTGCTCAAGGGTACAACACTTGATTGCCTGTCCAAGGCCGTAAGTCTGCATTTGCCATGCTACCGCTCTCTCTCTCCTCCACGCAACTGTTAAGCTGACAGTGGTGTTGCTGTACATTATCTTGTCATAAGTCTTATGGATATAATAAATGATCATTTTTATATCAAAAAGAAACATTTTACTTTTTCTTGTGTTGTCTCCCAGTTTGTGCCAATTGTAGCTGAGCAATCATTACAACTCTTCATTGATAAACCCAACTGAATCTGTTCCAAAAACATTTAAAAAGCATTCTGTACCTAACTGGTTTTCCTGCTAACAATTTTTCTTCCCATTCTTATAGAATCGGAGTGGCTACAACAGCAGCACAAAATAGAATCCCGGATCACTTAATCAAACGCCTGGGTCTCTGGTCATCCGATGCCTTTCAAACATACATCAGGTTAAATTATGCATCTTTTCCACCCACTTCTCTTTAATCCATTAAAAAACTCACATGGCACATGCATTATAACCATATTACATATCCTGAATTTCTGGCTAGCAGTCTTTGGCATCCTCCTTACCATGGGGACAGATAACACTCCTTGCCCTTTGGACCTTCAAGACCAAGATGATACTTTTCCATATCTCAGTACCATTCCTTATCAAAAAATACATCTTAAATGCACTCTCACATACACACTCACAGACACACGCATGCACACTCTCACATTACATTACATTATATGCATTTAGCAGACTCTTATCCAGAGTGACATTTCTTTTGGGACAAGGGTGTTAAAGTACTAGAGGGGATAAAAGTCTCAAGTGCCAGAAGGGTTAGCATGGACTAAACCCCGTGGATGACCTGTTGAATAAACAAATGAGAAATAATTAGTAATATTAACAACAATCCAAAGCCAACAATATTAGGTCGCTACGGTGAAACTATGGCTAAGTGGAGGTGCTTGGGAGGGAAGGAGAGACGTGCATCCTGAAGAGGTGAATCTTCAATCTGCGCTTGAAGACGGACAGACTATTTGCTGTTTTGACCTCTGGAGAAAGGTCATTCCACCAGCGGGGATCCAAAACAGACAGAAGGAAGTGCAGGAGCACAGAGGAGGGGCCACCAGGCATGCTGAAGACACAGACCGGAGCGAACAGGAAGGCGTGTAGGGTCTGATGATCTTTAGAAGATAGGACAAGGCTTGTCCTATCTTGATAGCCTGGAAGGCAAGCACCAATGTTTTAATCCGATGCGTGACGAGACAGTAGCCAGTGGAGGTTGGCGAGGAGGCGAGTGACGTGGGCATGTCTGGGAAGGTTGAAGACCGGAAGAGCAGCAGTGTTCTGGATGAGCTGCAAAGGTCTGATGGTAGATGCTGGAAGGCCAGCAAGGAGGGAGTTGCAGTAGTCTGCAGTGCATGCCTTCTCACACACTCATACACACACCCACAACCCTCACACACACACACACATACACGCACACTCACACACATACAGATAAACAGTGTTGGATTTGTGGTGGGAACACACACACAGATAAACAGTGTTGGACTTGTTGTTGGAACACACACACAGGTAAACAGTGCTGGACCTGTTTTGGGTACACACACACAGACACAGATAAGCACAGACACAGTGTTCGACTTGTGGTGGGTGTGGTACTTCAGCTGATGTGTCACCATGGTGATGTCAGCGTGACACCAGCGGCTTCTGTTGGAGAGATCTTCAGCACAACAGCACTGTCATGTCCCCACTACTGTGGCTGGCCTTGATTTCAGAAAATAATTGTGATCAGCATTCACAAATGTCGCTGCAGTTTATCTGCACTTGGAAAATGCTAATTGCCATACGAAATGTCCAAAAATGTCTCTAATGGCAGCCTTTCAACATTAACAAGGGCCCATTAGGGGTTCAGACACTGCTGTGAGGGGATAATTAATCACTCTCAGCGCCAGCAAAGAGCATGAAGCACATCGTCAGCCTCAGCACAGCCATGCTGCCAGCTTCCCAGTGCTGACAGGCCTGGTGATTGATAGAGAAACAGTTCATCTTCACAGCTTTACAGACAATGATGATGAAAACTTTCATGCAGAAGATGTGTAGAGGAACAGAAGATTGAGAGCGTTTGTGAGTTTTATTGTGAGTGTGATGCAGCAGGTTCTCTTATTTCAGTTATCTTATTTTAAAGGGAAACTGAAACCATGTGACCCAACACTTTTTGCATTGAAAAGAAAACATTGGTCCCTTATGTGGTATGTCTAAGGACAGAAACTGGTAAGCAGTGAATACATTAATAATATGTATTTTTAGATTATATAACTGTCCTATAATAGCCAGCTGCTGTAGGTCAAAGAATTTCAATGAAAAATATTGATCTGGTGCTTGTTGTGTTACTTCACTATACATCTGGCACAGACAAACATATAATGGGAATATTGAGTGACATTAGGGTGGCTGTATATGTGACAGTGAAGCAGGAAGAGAGTGTTTTTCAGGAACACATGAAACTGTGAGGTGAAGATGAATAAGGGCAAGGCTGGAGCCAAGGTACTGAGACTCATCACACTAATGCAGTTATGTGTCTGCGTGCATGCTCTGGAGAAGAACCCATCAGTAATGTGATAACAGCAGCATCTACAATTAGCATGCTGGTAATTTTTCTAGACTTTCAAAATGGTTTTCGTATTATGTCTATGTATATTAAATTCATCTACCACAAGGTTCAAATGCATTTTTTTAAGAAAACTGCATACTTTTAACAGACTAGCTCATATGATGCATTGTGTGAAGGGTTTTTTTTTGGCCAAGTTGTTCATGCTTTTTCCAAACTAACTCAAAGGCATTGTGTTCTTTTGTTGCTTTTCTTTATTCCATGGTCTTTCACATTTCTGTTCCATAAATTAATTAATTAAAAATAGATTATCGTTAGCCAAGTTTCTTATATTTTTATAATATCTGCCTGACCAGATGAGAGGATATTCACCTTAGATACATGATAAATGATACAATAGTGTACTAAGAAATGTCTGTCATATAACCATGAGGCACACAGTAAAAAACTGTATGTCAACTGATTGAACCTTTGCTTTGACATTTATCGAGCTAAAAATTATGATCATTTAAAATATTAAATATGTTAAATTAATATTTGACATTACTATTTTATCAAATAAAAATTTTGACATTTGGTAATAAATCAGATGACGTATCACTGACTTTTCTACAGTGAAAATATATATCATTATGGTGTTGATTGGGAATTATGAGACCGACGGTGATAGCTTCGACAGTGACTACTAGCTGCAAGGGGTCTAATGGTAGATGCTGAAAGGCCAGCGAGGAGGGAGTTGCAGTAGTCCAGGCGAGACTCACTTGAACTAGCAGCTGCGTGGAGTAAGTGGTGAGAAAGGGGCGGATTCTCCTGACTTTATACAGGAATAATCTGCAAGCTCGGCTCACCACTGCAATGTTCTCGGAGTGGGTCAGTTTGTCATCGAGCAACACTCTGAGGTTCTTGGTGCAGCATGAAGGTCATGGTGTCGCCCAGAGAGATAGAGAGGTCCAGCAGAAGAGAGGATAGGGCCGGAAAGAAGAGGAGCTCTGATTTGTCGGGGTTGAGCTTAAGATGGTGGGTGTCCATCCAGCTCTGGGTGTCCCAAAGACAAGCACATATATTCGAGTGGAGACCTGTGAGTCAGAGGGAGAGAATGAGAGAAAGAGTTGGGTGTCATCAGCATAATAATGGTAGGACAAGCCGTGGGGCACAGATAACAGACCCAAGAGAATGGGCAAAAAGAGAGGAAAGAAGTGGACCAAGGACAGAGCCTTGGGGTACTCCTGTAGCAAGCGGATGGGGTGCCGATACTGCACCATCCCAGGCAACATGAAAGGAGACCGGAGAGATAGAACATAAGAACATAAGAACATATTATGACGAGGACAGGCCATTCGGCCCAACAAAGCTCGCCATTACATTATTTAAAGAGTATCCAAAACTGCATCAAGTCTGGACTTGAACACAGCAAGGGTCTCTGCCTCAACTACATGACCTGGCAACCCATTCCATGTATTGATAACTCTTTGCGTGAAATAATACTTCCTTACATCAGTGCGGAACTTACTCTTAACTAGTTTCCATATATGTCCCCTTGTCCTACAGACTGAACTTAATTTAAAAAATTTATCGTAGCTAACCTTGTTGAGTCCCTTTATAAATTTAAAAACCTCTATTAAATCACCCCTTAGTCTCCTCTTGCTGAGTCTAAATAGGTTAAGTAACTTCAGTCTTGCCTCGTAGCTTTTATGTTTCATGCCAGGAACTAATTTAGTTGCCCTCCTTTGTACTTTTTCAAGAGCCTCGATATCTTTCTTATAGTGCGGTGCCCGGAACTGCACACAGTATTCCAAGTGTGGTCTAACTAAAGCATTTTATAATTTTAATATAACCTTCTTAGATTTATAATCAATACTTTTGGCTATATATCCTAGCATCCTGTTGGCCTTTTTTACTGCTACAGCACACTGCCTAGATCCTGTTAGGCTTTGGTCAACTATTACTCCCAAGTCTTTTTCAAATTGAGCACAATCTAGTTTACTTCCTCCCATGAAGTAGTCTTGTCTAATGTTCTTGTTGCCCACATGCAAGACTTTACATTTAGTTAAGTTGAATGTCATCTGCCAGGTACCTGCCCACATATGGATGCTGTTTAGGTCTTCTTGTATTACCTTAGTTGATTCTATACTGTTTGCTAGCCCCCCCAGTTTTGTGTCATCTGCAAATTTAACTATTTTACTACTAACCCCTGCATCAAGATCATTTATGTAGATAAGGAAAAGCAAAGGCCCCAACACCGATCCCTGCGGGACTCCACTTCTCACAGGACCCTGTTCTGAAACAATTCCTCCAACAGTTACACTCTGCTTTCTACCAGCCAGCCAACTTCGAACCCACTCGGTGATAGCTCCTGATATTCCTGCAGATTTCATTTTCTCTATGAGCCTATCATGCGGAACTTTGTCGAATGCCTTTTGGAAGTCTAAATAGATAATGTCATAAGCTTGGTTTGCATCTAAACATGCTGTAGCTTCCTCAAAAAAGTCCAGGAGGTTTGTTAAGCATGACCTCCCTCTGCGAAAACCATGCTGGGTATCGTTTAGGATACCATTTTGTTCTAAGAATAATTCCAAATTGTCCCTAATGATGGCTTCCAGTAATTTACAAGAGATACAAGTTAAGCTGACAGGCCTATAATTTCCTGGATCAGTCCGGTCTCCTTTCTTGTAGATAGGTACTACACTGCCTAGCTTCCAGTCATCTGGTATTTCTCCAGTTTTAAGAGATTTCTTAAAAATAACTGTCAGAGGTTTGTAGACCTCTTCCGCTAGTTCCCTGAGGACTCTTGGAAATATTCCATCAGGACCTGCTGCCTTATTTGTTTTAAGTTTTCGAAGTTTATCTAGCACTTCTGTGTCATATAAATCAATTTCCTCCATAAGACTCTGAGGACTGAATTCTCCTGGAGGCATATGCGCTAACCCTTCACTTGTGAAACTCTCCACAAAGTAGTTGTTTAGAGTATCAGCAATAGCCTTATTATCATAAACCATAAGTCCATCCTTGTTTTTTAAACCTCTTATCTCAGCCTTAAGTGTCCTTTTTCGATTGTAGTATTGGAAGAAGCGTTTGGGGTTGTTCTTTGCATCTAGCGCAATCTGTCTTTCCAAATGCCTTTTAGCTTCCCTTATTCCTTTCTTAACTTGAGCACGCATTTTGCTGTATTCAATCTTGTTTGTCTCTGAGCTGTCTAACTTGAATTTCCTAAATAGTTCCCTTTTATGCTTCAAACTATCTTGTAACGCCTTATTCATCCACTGAGGATGCCTATTTTTCAGCTTCCCTTTTCGCACTTGCGGAATGAATTTACGCTGTACATCCAGGATTATCGTTTTAAATATAGTCCACATTTCTCTTACAGTTCTACCATCTAAAAGATGTACCCAGTTTATATTTCTTGTATAATCACGCATTTTAATAAAGTCGGCTCGTCTAAAGTTGAAAATTCTAGCATTGGAGGATGTAGTCTTAACTCGCCAAAAGACTTCAAATGTAACTACACTATGGTCACTTGTTCCAAGTGGCTCCCCTACCTCGGTACTGCAGGACTCAATCCAGTTGAGGGTGGTGCCATGGATCCCCATAGCAGCCAAGGAGAACAGGAGGATGGAGTGGTTGACAGTGTCGAAGGCAGCCGATAGGTCCAGGAGGATCAGAACTGAGGAAAGAGATGCTGCCCGTGCATTGTGGAGGAATTCATTGAGGATTGGAGTGCAGTCTCAGTCGAGTGACTGGGTCTGAAGCCAGACTAGTGAGGGTCCAGCAGATTATTCTGAGAAAAGAAGAGAGAGTTGATTAGAGGCAGTGCAATCTAGGATTTTGGAGAGGAAGGAAAGTAGGGATACAGGGCAGTAGTTATGGATGACAAGGGGTCCATGGTGGGTTTATTTTATCACGAGGCAATGTGCGCCTGATTGAAGGAAGAGGGGAAGCAACCAGTGGACAAGGAGGAATTCACAAGGTGAGTGATGATTAGGAGGATGGCTGGGGTGATAGACTGAAGGAGGGATGAAGGGATGGGATCAAGAGCACAGGTGGTAGGACAGTGGGAAAGGAGAAACTTGGAGATCTCAGAGTCAGTGAGAAGTTAGAAAGTGGAGAGGGACAAGGAAGGTGTAGGGGGGAGGAGGGAGGGGGGAGAGGGAAGACAAAAAGGTGTTGCGAATGTCTGCGTTCTTACCATTAAAGTAAGATGCAAAGTCATCCACAGAGAAAAAGGACTGACGTTGGGGAGAAGGGCTGAGGAGAGAGAAGAGAAGGAAGAACAGCTGACGAGGGTTGGAGGGTTTATGAATCTTAGATTGATAGAAATTAGCTTCAGCAGAAGTGATAGATGAAGAGAAAGCAGTGAGGAGAGACGAGGTCGGAAGGTACCCTGGATTTCCTCCACCCCCTCTCAGTTACCTGAAGCTTGGCCCTGCTGATATGGAGGACGTCGGCTATCCATGGGTTTGGAGGAGAGGAATGTGTAGGCCTGGAATCTAGAGGACAGAGAGAATCAAGAGCCGAAGAGAGACAGGAGAGGAGAGAGGAAGATGCAGAATTTGTGGGGAGGGTAGAGAACGAGTCAAGGGAGCAGAGAGAAGCTAGGGTTGCAGAGGCTAGGAAGGAGGGTGAGAGAGAGCGATTGCGGCGGGCTGACACAGAAGGGGTGTAGGGAGTGGAGGGGGAAAGGGGAGGGAGAGGGAGGGATGAAAGAGATGAAATGGTGGTCAGATTTATGAAGAGGAATCACCACAAGATCAGAGAAGCTGCTGTTCCTCAGGAAGACTAGGTCAAGGAAATTGCCAGCTCTGTTGGTTGGAGGAGAGTGCTGCATAGAGAGGTCGAAAGAGTGGAACAATGGAAGAAAGGCAGCAATTTGGGGTGCTTCTAGGTGGATGTTGAAATGCCATCTTCTGGCAAGGAGTTGAGCAGGGAGTCCAGCTCATCCAGAAAGTTGCCAAGGGGCCCTGGAGGACGATAGATGACGATGATTAAGAGTTTTGCAGGATATGTCACAGTAAGAATGGCATTCGAAGGTGGAAATGGAAAGGTGAGAGAGAGGAAAGGCAGAGAATTTCCAAGAGGGAGAAATGAGCAGACCAGTCCACCTTGGCCAGATGGCCTTGGGTTGCAGGAGAGGGAGAAGGAAGAGGAGAGGGCTGCAGGAGTTGTTGTGTTGTCTGGCGTGATCCAGGTCTTTTTGAGTGCGAGGAAGTTGAGAGAGAGGAGGGAGACATATGCTGGAATGAAGTCAGCCTTCCGCATGGCAGACTGGCAGTTCCACAACCCCCCTGCCACAGTGAGAGAATCAGAGGGGGTTGCTGTAGGGTAGAAGAGGTTAGAGATGTTCCTGTGCAGGGCCACGGCGATCGGAGCGCCTTTCTGTGTGGGAGAGAGCTGAGAACAGGGATGGGATACTGGCACATAGGACGGCAGTGATGACAAGGAGTGGGGTGAGTGTGGGAGTGGAAGCACCGTCCTCCCTCACTGGACTCCCAAAGATCGACTCCCTTGTCTTAGTGCGACTGAATCTTCATGCGATGCTGCTGCCGCTATGCTGGAGGGGAGGGTACAAATAACCTGAGGAAGTGACGCTATTGGCTGCTATTAGTAGCAAAACAATAGCAGCTCATGACCATGCAATTACCCTGTTAACTACTGGTTTTGGTCAACTAAATTCCACAACAACCACAATTGCCTGAGAAATGACAGAACACTTACAGATAAACTGTGCGAAAGAGGGCAAAACTACAACTAAACTAACAACAGAACATACAAACAGTTAAAGAAATGTGAACTAAACTAACAACAGAAACAATCAAATGGTTAAGAAAATGCTAACTACACAACTGACAAAAGAAACAAGTACTTAATCTGTTCTAGCCATACCTTCAACAGCTCCTACACATCTGAAGTAATGCACCTTTCTATTTAAATTTCCAAGGTGAAAAATAAAATATATGTGGTTTAGGAATCAAATAAATCAATTCCATATACCATATTAAGGTTAGCTTTTTATAGTTCCTCTCACACTGCGTGAAATTATTATTATTATTATTATTATTATTATTATTATTAATGAAATGACCTCATTCAGCATCTGAATCGCTTATCTTATTTCCAACATCTAAGAATAATTATTTTCCCTATGTAAACACTCTAAGAGGGGAGCCATTCTTCCTGAGCTGGAAAAACAGCTCCCAGTGTAATAAAATCATAGCCTATGTAAAATTCTGCCACTAGGCCACTTACAGGAACAAAGAAAAGGTGCACATCACCCACATTTTAGCTTCACTGCATTACTGGAACAAAGAAAAGGGGAACATCACACCCATTTTAGCTTCACTGCATTACTGGAACAAAGGAAAGGGGGCATATCACCCCCATTTTAGCTTTACTGCATTGCAGGAACAAAGAAAGGGGCACATCAACTCCATTTTAGCTTTACTGCATTACAGGAGCAAAGAAAATGGGCACATCAACTCCATTTTAGCTTCACTGCACTGGCTCTCAGTCCAATACAGGATTAATTTCAAGTTCCAGCCTTTGTTTCTAAAGCACATGTGGTCTGCCCTCTCCTCATATCACAGAGCTATTGTGTGTCCTCATACTATCCTTCGCTGAGGTCCTGGGCTCAGCTGCCTCTGGCAGTTCCCTGGTCATGGTTAAAACACAAGGGTGATTGCGCTTTTGCAGTCACAGCCCTGAAACTTACCTTTCAACATCAGGTCTGCCCCTTCCCTCACTGTCTTTAAATCTACTCTTAAAACACACCTCTTTGTATTAACTTAATGTTATATACATTTGCTCTATGATTTGTCCTGTGTGAGCATCTTATGAAAGTATTTATGAAAAGAATAATTTCTGTGCAATCATTTCAGGTTGAAACATTTTCACACGTTCTAGCAGTAACTTAGGAAGCGTTCCTGCAGAGGTAAATTTGAGACTGTGCGTATCAGGTGTATCAGGTGTGAGGCAGGTGTAGCAGTGTGGGGCAGGTGTAGCAGTGTGACGCTGGTGTAGCAGTGTTGGGCAGGTGTTCAAGTGTGGAGTAGGTGTATCACTGTGAGGCAGGTATAGCAGTCTGGGGCAGGCATATCAGGCTGATACAGGTGTAGCAGTGTGACACAGTTTTAGCGTGGGGCAGATGTAGTAATACGATGCAGGTGTAGTGGTGTGGGGCAGGTGTAGCACTATGACACAAGTGTAGAAGTGTGAGGCAGGTGTATCAATGTGGGGCAGGTGTAGCAGTGTGATGCAGACATAGCAGTATGAGGCAGGCGTATCAGTTTGGGGCAGGTGTACCAGTGTGATGCTGGTGTATCAGTGTGACACAAGTGTATCACAGCACTGTGACACAGGTGTAGCAGTGAAAGGCAGGGATAGCATTGTGATGGAGGCGCAGCAGGTGTAGCAGTGTGGGGCAGGTGTAGCAGTGTGACACTGGTGTAGCAGTGTAAGGCAGGTATAGCAGTTTGACACAGTTTTAGTAGTGTGGGGTAGGTGTATCAGTGTGATGCAGGTGTAGCAGTGTTACGCAGGTGTATCAGGATGATGCAGGTGTAGCAGTGTGACACAGCTGTAGCGGTGTGGGGCAGGTGTAGCAGCGTGGGGCAGGTGTAGCAATGTGACACTGGTGTAGCAGTGTAAGGCAGGTGTATCAGTGTGGCACTGGTGTAGAAGTGTGGGTCAGGTGTAGCAGTATGAGGCAGGAGAGGAGGGAGCTCTGGATTGCTGTAGCTGAAAGCAGAAAGGGAGTCAGTCAAGCTCCCTGTCTGTAGTGGCTTTCTTTGGACTGATTAACTGCTTAACAGTGCTTGTAATTGAAATTGATAGTGTATCTGATTGTTCAAATGATGGAGAATGTGAAACACAATTACATTTGAATTTTATGCTCTGCAAGACGCTTCATTTGAATTATGGATATATGGATACAGAAATGTATAAGTGTATATGTATGATAATATATATACATGCAGATGCACAAGCACTCTAATCAGCGGAAATGTAGAAGCAGTAAAACCCAGTTGGTTGGTAAGAGGCCTGGATCAGTCACAGCCTCTTTCATTCTCATTAACTCATAATTATCAACACAGGCCTGAAACACCTGCTTCCAGATTATGTCTGTGATAATGTTTAAATTCAATTAAGCTTCCACAATGTCACCACCAAACAACACATTTCTTTGTGGGTAAACAACACGGCTTTCAAAAATGGCTGTGTCCATTGTTTGGTTTTGTTATAGTAGGTGCTGGGTAGGGTTCGGTTATAGTGGGTGCTGGATAGTGTTTAGTTATAGTAGGTGCTAGGTAATTTTTGGTTATAGTGGTGACTGGTTAGTGTTTGGTTATTGTGGATGCTGGTTAGTGTTCGATTGTTGTGGGTGCTGATTAATGTTTGGTTATTGTGGGTGCTGTTTAGTGTTTAGTCATAGTGGGTGATGGGTAGTGTTTGGTTATTGTGGGTGCTGGTTAATGTTTGGTTAAGGTGGGTGCTTTTTAGTGTTTAGTCATAGTGGGTGATGGGTAGTGTTTGGTTATTGTGGGTGCTGGTTAATGTTTGGTTAAGGTGGGTGCTTTTTAGTGTTTAGTCATAGTGGGTGCTGGGTAGGTGCTAGGTAACTGTATTACTATGACTGCAGATGGAGAGTCTCCTGCCTGTAGCTTACCCAATGATACAGTTCATTAGGTACTTTAGAATAGCAGCTGTTAGATATTCAGGGCACAGCTGAAGATTGTGCATGTTTTACCAGAAGTGTGAAGATGGGTGAAGGGAATGAAACATGGTGACCCATGGAGGAGGGAACCGCCTGGCTGAAATGTTTACTCATTGTTATACCGTCCCACAGAAATGCAGGTAAACAAAGCCTTGACATCTCACACAGCGGCATTAAATCCAAAATGGAACACAGTCTGGCAGGTTTGATTAGAAACGTCCTGACAGAGTGAGTAATGAGGGGCATGACACTCAGGGATGGCCACTGTGACATGCTCAGCTGGGAGATGATTGGCCAGAAAGCTCTTTTCCTGGGTGATTAAGCTGAAAAATAGGAAATGACAGAGGACAGATGTGGAAGATTACGAGTTGGACAGTGGGTGATCTCTGAGAAAGTTAGATAGGTAGGTAGAGAAAGGCTTTTTTACACTGGGAAAACACACAGATCTGGTTTATTGATTCCACTTTTAGATGAACTTTTTTCAGATTCATTTGAGGTAAAATAATTGAAAAAAAAATTCTTATCATAAAACATTTTTTCCTGAAATCTATGAGTACCACAATTGTTGGCACCCCTTCATTTAATACTTTGTGCAGCCTCTTTTTGCCAAGATAACAGCTCAGGGTCTTCTCCTATAATGCTTAATGAGACTGGAGAACACATGGTGGGGGATCTGAGACCATTCCTCCATACAGAATCTCTCCACATCTTTCAGATTCCAGGTCCATGCTTGTGGACTCTCCTCTTCAGCTCCTCCAACAGGTTTTCTATGGGGTTTAGTGGTGTTTTTGCTAACATATTTTTTTTCACAAGCAGGTAAAATAAAAAAAACACTGACAGTTTGGTCTTCTCAGCAACCATCACAGTGATTTCTTCGAAATTTGATGCGTTCTCACTGGGCAATTCACCAACCAATGCATCCTCGATAAAAGGAGCACCTCAAGAACACATCTGAGCATTTTATCCGTTCTTGGTTACTTCCATTCTTGAGTATTGGAATTGTACTTGGGCCATGAATGATTACATCAAGCAAGTATGATATGATGATACCGCATGAATGCACAAGAATGTATATTTAGAAACACTCTAATGATGATTCCAAAACTCAGATTTCATCTCCTCGTCTCCTCTGTGTTCCCGGGAAATTATCTCCCTCCCTTCACTTTTTCCAAAAAGGTAGGAGATGAGATTTTGCCTGTTCCACTTGTCTCCTCCTCTCTCTGGGGTAGGAGACAAGGGGTCAAGATGAGTGGAAGAGACAGAGAGACAAGAAAAATATTGGAACACACCCTAAGGGAATTTGGCCTGTGTGTCATCTCATATCTTATACCCCAGTGAAACAGAGAGTTATGGCTGATTAGTGATTAGTGTTCCTAATCGCTCAGGTGAACTTTAAAATATAAAACATGACTGGCAATATACTTGAGTTAGATTTTACTCATAAGAATTTCTAGGGGTGCCAATAATTGTGGCATACATGTTTTAGAGAAAAATATTTATTTGATTATAAGATTTAATTTTTTCTTTCAATCATTTAACTTTAAATAAAGATTTGATTTTTGACAATATTTTGAATGAAAGATCAAAAGGGCAAACAGTAAAGAATTTTTTTCACTTCCTGTTCTGCTCATGTTTATCTGGCACTGTATGACTAACTACAACTCACTCTGATCAGGGGAGCAACATGCTGTACATAGAGATATCGCTCTCTCTGATTAGGTAACAGAGATGCTGTACATGGAGATGCTTTTTTCTGATTAGGGGATAGAGATGCTGTACATCGTAATGCTGCTCTCTCTGATCAGGGAACAAAGATGCTGTACAGATGCTGCTGCTCTCTGATCAACAGAGATGCTGTACATAGTGTTAGGAAATAACTAAATACCCATAATGAGTAAAAACAACCATGTTATTAATGAAAAGACTGATCCCATGTTCAGAGTTGAAGACAGACAAGTTTACTTACACAGTCAGCCATGGAAACAGCAAAACAGCAAAATATTCAATAAATACAATGTGTTTATATGACATTTATACAGTACAAAGGAAAGGCATTAGCATGTGATTGCCAGGTAACAGGCCGTTAACTAGAGGTGCCATTTGGCTTTGGTTGGATGCAGCAACATCCCTATGTTATTGTAATACACGTTCTCAAACACTGTGCCGCTCCCGTCAATGGAGATGCTGCTCTCTGATCAGGGAACAGAGATGCTGTACATGGAGATGCTGCGTTCTCTACTCTCTCTCTCACTCTGGATGGGGATGCTGTACATGCAGATGCAAGTCTAACAGCTCGCCTTTTCATGGTTTGAGTTATCGTGCAGGTTTGTGTGCAAAACCATGCAAAAACATGTAAAACTGTTACCACACACTAACAACCTTCTGTGATGATGAAGTAAGGAGTGTGTTACAAATATTGTTTATTTTTTGGGCTGGATTGAATGAATATGCAAAATTAGTGTCTCTACATACATTTATTAAATCATCGGAGGGGGCCATGCTGACATACCACATTAGGAGAACGAAAGCTATTTTAGAAAAAGTAATTGTGTTTGCACTTCAGTAGAAAAGCAAGTATTAACAGACACACACTCAATAAGAAGAAGGCTGTTGCAGAAAACGTCCTAATAATCAAACACCACAATGCAAATCTTTTCTGAATACCAGAGGCAAAAATATTAAAACATTAAAATACTGTAGATAATAGTATTTTTTCGAACATTGAACATTGAAATCACATTTGAAAATTGAATTCAAACTAGAATGAGAAATCATGAGCATTCAACAGAATGTCTGCCATTTTTTAAACAAGCAAAAGTTTTCAACCACTTAATCAGTAGTGAGTAAGTTTTGGTCTTCATAAGAATTGCAGTTACTTACAAAAATAAGTAATATTTGATCACTTAGTACTAGTTATGATCCTTAATTATTTCATTTAAAATGAAAAACATGATTAGTTATGTATTTACAGTGTTTAACATGGCATGTTTATATTTTATAAGCACAAATTCCTTTTGTAATAAAATTTAAAATGAATCTTTTCTAATGGCATTGAACAGCCAATCACCTCCAGTCTTTTAATTCTACTCTTCTCTCGCTTGTGCATGTCAGTGTGTCTGTCTGTATGTCAGTGTGTGTGTATAAGTTGTAAGTGTATGAGGTTTTGTGTAGTGTGTGTGTGAGTGCATGTGTGTATGTGTGTAAGAGACTTTTTGTGGGTGTATGAGTTTGTGTGTGTGTGAGTTTGTGTGATGTTAGGAGTGGTAGAATTCATGCAGTATGCCGTTAGGTTAGACATGAGTGTGTAAATGTTGTTATATTCATGAGCAATGAACCTACAACCCTGATAAAATTATAAAGAATAATATATCATCATGTAATAAACAACATATCATAATATATAATATTAATTATGATTAACATGCATAATGCACAAGTTAATGCATTTATACATTTAACATGTGCCAACTACCCCTCCCACAGGGGGGTATTCCTCCACTCACCACTTGGCTTCGTGGCCACACTTGCCACTACACTACACCTGTGCCATAACCTGAAATTCATATATTCATTTATTCATATTTCAATATCTCTGTCTGACACAGCTTTATACTATATTTAGTGAGGGACCATTTGTTTTGTTTTGACACTGCTAAACTGGAAATAATTTTCATCTCAGCAGTTAGTGACCTTCAGAAGTTTTGGCAGTAAATATGTGTACGGGTCAAGGAGGCAGTCATTTTAATATTATATTTTTGTGACAGCGCCCTTTATTGATTTGGAAATTAAATGTGTGCCAGCCCACCCATGCGTCAACCAACCCTGCAGTCCACTAATTGTTTTTTTCTGGATTCCAAAGAAAAAATTAGATAAGTAATATGAAGGTAATATGAAGACTTCTGTTTTACATCACAATGAGACTGTGCTTCAGAATTCGGCATAGCCGATTTGTGAAACATAACGTTATCTTAGTGATTCACACACACACATTTCCCCTAATAAATGTTTAAAAATGGTACCGTTGACCAAAATCAGCAGTATATCAATTGAATGTTGTTACTGAATATGTTTTTCAATAAAACATATTCAATAACAACAACAGAAAAAAAATAAATTGAATACATTTTTATATAATGTGTTATTTTTGCAAATGAAGCATTGTTCATTTTGCAAATGAACACAGATTTCCCTAACATACATCCTTGATGTTTGTTCTCTCCTTTGAGATAGGAGCATACCCGCATGTCATGTGTTAAGCAGCCACCGGTACTGAGATGACAGTATGAAATGCTGCTGGAATGTCACTGAAATGGGTTAATCCTTCCTCCGAACAGTGACACCAGTCAAAATGATATGAGATTAACACATTCATTAAATTTTTGCAATGACAGTCTATTGCCGAGCATCATCCTGCAGTCTGATTATAAACCAGCCCTGTGTTATGTGTGTTTATGGGTTTTGGATTGTGGATTTTCTTTAACTTATGACTGATGATACATTTTAGAGTCTTAAAGATACAGGTGCATAAAAAAGGAGATTCAGGTCAATATTAATAAGTTAATGAATTATAGGTAACAGAAAGAGAAATGTTAAAGAATGAAAACATGATTTATTGTACCATAATCTGAACTCATATGGAAGTAACTGTGTATGCAGGGATAACACATGCTTGTTTTGGTGTAGGATTTATATGATTGTCTATGAATTGGCTATGACTGCCATCCAGAAATGCAAGATATGTAATGTGGTGTAAATATATGTGCTGTGAGTTTTTAAAGGATTAAAGAGAGATGGGCGCAATGGATGTCTGCATAATTTAACATGCTGTATGTTTGGAAGGCTTTGGATGACCAGCAACCCAGGCGTTTCAGTAAGTGGTCCAGGATTCCGTTTTGTGCTGCTGTTGTAGCTGCTCTGATTCTAAAAAGAATGGGAAGAAAAAACTGTAAGCAGGAAATACAGGTAGATACAGAATGTTTTTTTAAATGTTTTTGGATCCATTTCTGTTGGATTTATCAATGAACAGCGGATCAGTGGGGGCATGTGACATACGGTGCAGTAGTGAAGATAAGTGGAGAGGATCTTGTATGGGCTAACAGGTGATGGCAATTTGAAGTTATACATTGGAAAGCCTGTACTGGTTTGATCAGTTTTACTGTGTACTGTTCAAAAAGTAGCGGACTGTTTTATTGTTGATGGGGTCTGGCCTATTTAATGGCGTGCCCATGTCTCCTTCATATTCTCCTCCTTTCATTTTTTTTACATCTGCACATGAATGTACAAAGCTCCACACAACCCCATAATTTCGGTGTTCCCTAGAGATGTTTTGTATTACAATTTTGTCAAATAAGTCTTTGAAAACTCTCTTATTTATGTAGCAGTCTTATGAGCCAGTCGAGACAATACATTCTGACAATGACACTACCTCCACCACAGGTGTGAGCAATTAAGCCAGGTTGCCATCAGCACAGGCGCTGCCACTGCAAGGCTGAGGGTGGCACATGGGGTCACAACACTATTAAACTTTCTTTCGTCTCCATTCTGACCCCCAAAGAACTGCAGCTACAACTACTGGGTACAATTCGAATAAAAGGGGCCAGAGGTTTTTTTCTCAGATAATGGGGCATCAAGGTCCTGAAAAACCTAAAATGAAGCTATAACAATCTAATTGGATGTTCCCCCCAATCAGTGTTATATTACACGGGATCTAGCACTGTCTT
Source organism: Albula glossodonta (assembly GCA_019788955.1). Lineage (NCBI taxonomy): Eukaryota > Metazoa > Chordata > Actinopteri > Albuliformes > Albulidae > Albula > Albula glossodonta. The sequence continues at coordinate 610,536 of JAFBMS010000892.1, read as the reverse complement.
TATCAGGGAGGTAAACAAACCAACCAACACAAGTTTCTTTTTGTAACCCAAGGAACCGATTGTATTATACCTTAAGTGCACCCCACATTCCCAATCCACACACATAACACATATTTACAATATCTACAATGGCCACACAATCCCACACATAAATCACAGTCCTCGCGAGCAGGCCTTCAGAAACCCAACAACCCCAAAACAAAAAAAAAAAGAGTCAATTATTGACGTGGATCTCACCCACGATTGCGAGGCCTCCACAGTTATGGGCCCTGTCCATTAGGCTGTATGTCCGAGTGAGCCAACCATCTCTTTCCTTTTTGTTTCTTTTTTTCTTTTTATTTCACACCGCCCAACGCCGCTGTATAGGGTCCAGTAGTTGACACCTTTGTAGTCCGTTTGATCCACTTGCAGGAGCTGGCTGGTGCATACCAGGAAAGTTCACACTCTTCTCCACCAAACTTCTTTTCCCTCCTTTTTTTCTTGTCCGCCTCTTCCTCTCTGCCCAGGAAGTAAAAAAAAAAAACCCTGCCCCTACAATCAGGCTGCCTCTTAAAGGGGCAACGGCCTACACAATAAGCAGCCTTTGTTTTTCTTAACAGGTTAATTATAAAACATTGGTTCAGTGTGGCACACAACAAGCAACACAATCTTATAAATCTCCCCACCCATATGAAAGGTTTACCTTGCAAGGATTTCATAAAAATAAAACCATTCATTTTTTTTTGACTGGGCGGAAACATAAAACAACAAGACTTAATTACTTTGTGGCAGTGTCACAAAGCGTCTAGCCCTACAGCTGGAGGTGATGGGGGGTGGGTGATTGCCTGTATGGGACGAAAAAGTGCAGGGCAAACAGGACTCTGCAATTGTTCGACAACACCCAGCACAGAGCCTTAGACAAGATGTCAAAAGTCGTTGGACTTCTCCTACAACCAAAAGTGAGGCGCACAGCAAAATAAAACCGACTGTGCCACCTAACGCTGAAAAGGTGCCAGTAGCTAGGATTCAAGGGTATGACTTTAAATGCTTTAGCCTGCCATGAGCTCTTCCTGGTAATTTTAATTTGCTTAATCACGTCATCCACAGTACAGCACAGCAGGGAGCAGTTTTCTGAGGGAATTCAGCTATTGATGCTAGGGATTGTGCTCTCGTGTGGGGCGGAAAGCTCAATCACTAGGTGTTTTTTACCGGAATACTTTCAAGTGGTGATTCCGACTGGGTTTATATGGAATACTGGAAATGGAAGGGAAGTAAAGGGACCAATCATAAAGACGGACTCTACCTCCTTGGTTAACAGTGAGTTCACCATATCTAGTTTGGCTTCGGCCGATTTGAGGTTCCTGCAAATTACAGACTGATCATGAAGGGAAACCAGGCTGGGGGAAAACCTTAAACAAGACCAATCAGTAAAAAAGAAACAGAAGAGGGGTTTGGGTGAGTTCATACTGTTGTCTGGGAATGTTTATGAGAGTGGGCAGGTGCTGTAATAGTCAGCAAAAGATGCAGACATGTAAAAAGTTGCAGCTATGTCTAGAGCACTAAGTATCATTCAAATTCTTGCAGATAGGCCTGTCTCCTGTGAGCAGGTCGGGTCTGCCTAGTGTATCAGACCTGGATGCAGGAACAATGGCAGGCACGGATGCCATGGAGGCAGCAGAGATTGAGCTAAGGGAGGCTAACGGTTGTCTGAGAATTATTCTCCCCAACTTTTGTTTTAACAATTTCCAATAAAATACTTTAAAATTCATAATCTTCTCATCCAATATTTTCCATGTGTCCCTCCATTCACAGATATTCCTCTGTGTCCTTTCAAACTCATCCATATCTCATCCATATTCCATATATGCCTGTCTATTCCATATATGCCTGTCATGCACCCTCGTACACACACCCACATGCGCACACACATGCACACACACAGACACATGCACACTCACACACACACAGACGTGCACACACACACACACACACACACACACACCCTCATACACACACATGCACACACACACACACCTTAACGTGTGAGTCTGCTCTGCGTGTGTGAGTCTGTGCTGCGTGTGAGTCTGCTCTGTGTGTGTAAATCTGTGCTATGTGTGAGTCTGCTCTGTGTGTGTGAGCCTGTGCTGCATGTGAGTCTGTGCTATACATTCTCTGTGCTGTGTATGTGGGTCTGTGTTGTGTGTTAGAGTCTGTGCTGTGCATTCTCTGTGCTGTGTGTGTGAGCCTGTGCCATGTGTGAGAGGCTGTGTTGTGTGTTAGAGTCTGTGCTATGTGTGAGTCTGCTCTGTGTTCGTGATCCTGTGCCGTGTATGTGAGTCTGTGCTGTGTGTGAGTCTGTACTGTGCGTTCTCTGCTTTATGTGTGTGAGTCTGTGCTATGCATTGTCTGCTCTGTGTGTGTGAGTCTGTGCTGTGCATTCTCTGTGCCGTGTGTGTGAGTCTATGCCATGTGTTTGAGTCTGTGCTGTGTGTATCAGTCTGTGCTGTGTATGCGAGTCTGTGCTATGCATTGTCTGTACTGTGTGCGTGAGTCTGCTCTATGTGCGTGAGTCTGTGCTATGCATTGTCTGCTCTGTGTGCATTTTTGCTGTGCATTCTCTGTGCTGTGTGTCAGTCTGTGCTGTGTGTGAGTCTGTGCTGTGCATTCTCTGTACTATGTGTGTGAGTCTGTGCTGTGCTTTGAGTCTGCTCTGTGTGTGTCTGTGCTCTGCATTCTCTGTGCTGTGTGTGTGAGTCTATGCCATGTGTTTGAGTCTGTGCTGTGTGTATCAGTCTGTGCTGTGTATGCGAGTCTGTGCTATGCATTGTCTGTACTGTGTGCGTGAGTCTGCTCTATGTGCGTGAGTCTGTGCTATGCATTGTCTGCTCTGTGTGCATTTTTGCTGTGCATTCTCTGTGCTGTGTGTCAGTCTGTGCTGTGTGTGTGAGTCTGTGCTGTGCATTCTCTGTACTATGTGTGTGAGTCTGTGCTGTGCTTTGAGTCTGCTCTGTGTGTGTGTCTGTGCTCTGCATTCTCTGTGCTGTGTTTGTGTGTACGTCTGCTCTGTGTGCATGAGTCTGTGCTGTGCATTCTCTGTGCTGTGTGTGTGAGTCTGTGCTGTGCATTCTCTGTATTATGTGTGTGAGTCTGTGCTGTGCTTTGAGTCTGCTCTGTGTGTGTGTCTGTGCTCTGCATTCTCTGTGCTGTGTTTGTGTGTACGTCTGCTCTGTGTGTATGAGTCTGTGCTGTGCATTCTCTGTGCTGTGTGTGTGAGTCTGTGCTGTGCATTCTCTGTGCTGTGTGAGTCTGTGCTGTGCATTCTCTGTGTGTATGAGTCTGTGCTGTGCATTCTCTGTGCTGTGTGTGTGAGTCTGTGCTGTGCATTCTCTGTGCTGTGTGAGTCTGTGCTGTGCATTCTCTGTATTATGTGTGTGAGTCTGTGCTGTGCTTTGAGTCTGCTCTGTGTGTGTGTCTGTGCTCTGCATTCTCTGTGCTGTGTTTGTGTGTACGTCTGCTCTGTGTGTATGAGTCTGTGCTGTGCATTCTCTGTGCTGTGTGTGTGAGTCTGTGCTGTGCATTCTCTGTACTATGTGTGTGAGTCTGTGCTGTGCTTTGAGTCTGCTCTGTGTGTGTGTCTGTGCTCTGCATTCTCTGTGCTGTGTTTGTGTGTACGTCTGCTCTGTGTGTATGAGTCTGTGCAGTCCATTCTCTATGCTGTGTGTGTGTGAGTCTTTGTTGTGTGTGTGAGTCTGTACTGTGCATTCTCTGTGCTGTGTGTGTGAGTCTGTGCTGTGCATTTTGTGCTCTCTGTGTGTGTCTTTGTTGTGTGTGAGTCTTTGTTGTACATTCTCTGTACTGTGTGTGTGAGTCTGTCCTGTGTGTGAATCTCTGCTGTGCATTCTCTTTTGTGTTGTAAACTATGTGTTGTATGTATGAAAACTGGATTGAAGCGGTAATGGTTTTTCTGCTTCTGCCGTTGGAGCAGAACATTTTGTGCGATATTTTAATTTTATATTTAATATGAAAACATTTGGAAACATACAACACAACAGACTGCAAAAAATAAAATGAGTAATTAAGCTCTTTTAAACAGGGCATGAAAAAAGTCACGATTGTAAAATAATTGTTTTAAATATACTTTTTATTATTTTATTAGCACTGTAAATATGACAGTATGGTGTTTTGTACATGGCATCATAACATGTTAAAGTGCCTGCCTCGACAAAGGTCATCCCACACAGTTAGGACTGTATTCAATCAACAGTAGCACAGAGCCACCACATGGTGACATTTAATCATTTGGTCCAGAACATGTCAATCAAAGACATGATCATTCCATCTCCACATGTCCAATCAGACTGGAAACAGAATCTGAAAATGGTACACAAAGTTGTGACTAAAACCATCTCTGTGTTAATTTTGAATTTTTTATAATAGAAATGTGATACATTTGATTGAATTACCTTTTTAATAAAGTTACATATTCAAAATAATAAATCATTTTTTAAAAATCTATTTCAGATACATAAAGTAATACCATTCTCCTGTTTCCTGAAGAAAAGGATTCCCCAGGCTGATTCTACATTGTGCTTCTCACTAAATAAAGTAGCAGCAGCAGTGCTGCTGAGTTTTGTTTGCTATTGGATTTGTTAGATAACATATCACAGTTACACAACATACAGATTGCACTAAGGTTCAGTGTTAACATTTCTCTCATAAATATCTGATTACATTTTTAAATATCTGCTAACGTCAAAATGTGTTTATTTGTCCTGCTTAGGGCAGCAGAGTACAGCATGTTCTAAAATGTGACAAGTTATCTCATTCTTTGGCTCACAAATACACTAAAATACCTTCCACGTTACTTAAAACTTAGGTTTATCACATACAATTTACATAAACACACACGCACACACACACACACATACACACATGTGTGCCTGCACTCACATACACACATGTGTGCATGCACACGCACGCACACACAATAAAATGGAAGAAAATACTTGACAACTCTGAAACACTGGTCATTTCTAAATATAAATAAAGTCATTTTTAATTATATAGCTATATATAATTGTTAGAATTATAATTTAAACATCTCTTACTGTAAAACTATGACATATATCTGTTTTTCACAAAGGCAAATGTAACAATACTATACACAATCTACACAAAATTCATTATCTCTACAAACACAGTAATAGAATCAATTAACTATTACACTGACTGTGTCACACAGGCTCCCCAAAGGGAGGAAAAGCTGGGATACAGAGTAGAGCATCAGCTTCTGAAATCACATGTACACCAAAAAGCACCGCTATTCAATAATACACGTCAATGGGACAGAATGGAGGATTTGATCTGAGATGTAATCCTCAGCCAAACTTCTAAAGACCATGGAATGCAGTTCAGTAAGAGTGGGGTTTCAGGCCTGTGTTCCCTCTGCCGTAGCCCTCTCACCCTGCATATGTGCCATTTCAACCTTCACTATGGATACTTAAATACAGCACTTACATCTAGTGATGGAACAATCACTGCTAAGAAACAGAATGGACTGGGATACACACCAAATATTATGCATTTTCGATATTGCTTGTGCTTTAAAAGACCTACTGGGAAAAGGTTTCAAACCCCTGTGAATGCTGTGGACACATCAGGACCATGGAACCTGCCTGTGGGCCTTTCAGAGCAGCAAAGAAAATATGCGGTTACAGGTCCTGCCCCATCCGCTCGATCTCGTCTATCAGGAAGTCAATGTCAGACCTGGTTGCGGCCGGGTTGGAGATGACCATGCGGAAGAAGTTGACCTTGTTTCCCTGAGGCTGGTAACCCACCATGGTGGACCCGGACTCCATCATCATGGCTTTGATTTTGGGCGCCACCTGTGTTACAACAAGGACAACAGTGGTTGGCACACCCTGACAGCCCTGAGGAGGCACACCCCTTACAGACAGAGATGACAGCATGCTATACCTTGTGCAGTCTCTCCCTCCGCTCCTCGCAGTCCGGCATTCCTCGCAGGCTTGGCGGAATGTACCAGAAGCAGACATTTGTGTGCTGTGGCTGCAGTAAGAGGAGAGTAACACTGTTGGTGACATTCCTGCTCTCACATTAACATCACAAATGAAAAAATATTTACCAGAATTCTCCCAAAAGCACTATCCAAAAGTAAGACTTTGATAAGCTGAAAATTTTTACCCAAACTTCAGTCATTTCATCTCTATTTACATGATTAATGAGTGTGCAACATTGTGTTACCTCTTTGTGACAGATCCACAGTGTGTTACCTTTGTGATAGAGCAGCAGTATGTTATCTTTGTGTTGAAGAGTAGCAGTGTGTTATCTCTTTGTGACAGAGCAGCAGTGTGTTATGTCTGTGTGGAAGAGCAGCAGCGTGTTATCTCTGTTTGATAGAGCAGCAGTGTGTTATCTTTGTGTAGAAGAGCAGCAATGTGTTATCTCTGTGTGGAAGAGCAGCAGTGTGTTATCTCTGTTTGATAGGGCAGCAGTGAGCAGTGTGTTATTTCTGTTTGACAGATCAGCAGTGTGTTATCTCTGTTTGATGGAGCAGCAGTGTGTTATCTCTGTGTGTAAGAAAGGAGTGTGTATGAAAGAGAGGCAGCCCACTGCCATGTTAGCGGTATAGCAGAGATATCAGTCTCTTTCAGGGCTCCTGTCCTGACTCACCATTTCACAGACTTTGCCAGTCTTCCCTTCAGGCTAACTAGTTTAAGATGCCCCATTACCTGTTATCATTTATTATGTGAGTGAACTGGATTTACCTCTATAATCACCTGTCTAATCACCTCAATCATCTTTCAGCTCTGACACATGAAGATAATACAGTGGTTATGTTTGTTATTGCTGGGAGCAGAACAGACGTGAAAAAAAACTCACCTCTCCTTCAACCACCATCTCATAACCCTCGCGGTTCTTTATTTTGGTGTACAGATACTCAGAGAGGTCCAAGCATTTGTTGATATGCTGCTCAAATCCAACTGTTCCCTGTTGAAAAAGCAGAAATAAAACAGACATTGAAAACACTGTACTTCTCAGGAATGTTCATACACCCTCTCCCTTAACTCTGGGACACAGATAACTGGGGCTGTGGAGAGGCTTTGTAAAATGTCTGAAACAGAATATGGAAGAGTGACATCAGGCAGGGAAAATGTTCTTGATTGAAGAACACCACAAAAGTAGGCTACTCAGAATAATTGAGTAATAACCTAGCATTAAATTACTGAATGTGAAGTGAGTATTGATTTATTTTTAGTTGAACTCACCCATGTTGCACAGAGAAGTCTCATTTATCCCCACATCAAACACTTAACATGACAAATCTGTTAGCACTGCTGTTGTGGCAAAGTGTGACAGACTGAATTAGCACTGTGTTGTAGCACAGTGTGACACATGGGATTAGCACTGTTGCTGTAGCACAGTGTGAAAGACTGGATTAGCACTATCGCTGTAGCAGAGTGTGACAGACTGGATTAGCACTGTGCTGTAGCACAGTTTGAAAGGCTGGATTAGCACTATCGCTGTAGCAGAGTGTGACAGACTGCATTAGCACTGTGCTGTAGCACAGTGTGACATACTGGATTAGCACTGCTGCTGTAGCACGGTGTGTGAGGCTGGATTAGCACTGTTGCTGTAGCACAGTTTGAAAGACTGGATTAGCACTATCGCTGTAGCAGAGTGTGATAGACTGGATTAGCACTGTGCTGTAGCACAGTGTGACATACTGGATTAGCACTGCTGCTGTAGCACGGTGTGTGAGGCTGGATCAGCACTGTTGCTGTAGCACAGTATGACAGACTGGATTAGCACAGGTGCTGCAGCACAGTGTGTGACACTGGATTAGCACTGGTGCTGTAGCACAGTGTGAAAGACTGGATTAGCCCTGCTGCTGTAGCATCAGAGATTTGGTGTAATATGTGTGTGGAATATACCTTTGCTTTCCACATGAGCCAGAATTTGAAGATGTCCACATGTCGCCCGCACTGGATGGCCTTGTCACCTGTGTCATAGGTGACATCATACTGTTTGTCTGGCTGGAAGAGGTATCCTGCACACATCTGATTACAGCCCTGTAGCAGCCCCTGCAAAAATGCACAGACACAGGATGGAGAGTTACTGTGTGTGTATGAGTGTGTGTGTTAGTGTGTGTGTGTGTGAGTGTGTATGTGTGTGACAGTGTTTGTCTGTGTGTGTGTGTTAGTGTGTGTGTGCCTGTGTATGTGTGTGACAGTGTGTGTGCACGTGTGTGTGTGTCTGTGTATGTGTGTGCGTGTGTGTGAATGTTTGTGAGTGTGTGTCTGTGTGTGTGCTTGAGTGTGTGTGTGTGTGTGTGTGCGTGCATATGTGTGTGTGTGTATATGTGTGTATGTGTGCATGAGTGTGTGTGTGTGTATGTGTGTGAGTGTGTGAATATGTGTGAGTGTGTGAGTGTGTGAGTGTGAGATCCTCACCTTCTCTCGGACCAGAATGGCAGAACACTGCAGTGGCACTCCCATCATCTTGTGTGGGTTCCAGGTGACTGAATTGGCCCTAGTTAAAACCGGAAAAAGTGACAACATATGTATACTACCTCTACTGCAAACACACTTCTCCAGTCAGTGTGTATGCACACTCTTCCTCTCTGTGTGTAATATGTGGTACCTCTCAACGCCGCTCAGTTTGTGACGATGCTTCCTTGACATCAGCAGGCCTCCTCCCCAGGCTCCCTGTGTGAGCACAGATATTGTTAAAAAAACACACACACACACACACACACACACACACACCCAAAGGAGGGCTGGCATATCCAGACTGAGAAAGCACACTTACATCCACATGGAGCCACATATTGTACTTTTCACAGATGTCTGCAATGTCATTGATGGGGTCGAAGGCTCCGTATACAGTGGTGCCAGCTGTGGCGTTCACAAACAGTGGGACGTGGCCCTGCAAAGTTCAAAGCATCAGAGCTCAGAGTGCAAATACCCACACCACAGCAGTGTGACGGAGAGCACACCCTTTAGCACTACACACCCTCAACCTACAGCACAGCACTTCACAACCCTGAGCGCTACACACCCATAGACTACAGCACAACAATACACAATCCTGAGCATGACACACCCATAGACTACAGCACAACACTACACAACCCTGAGCGGTATACACCCATAGACTACAACACAACAATATATAATCCTGAGCATGACACACCCATAGACTACAATACAACACTACACAGCCCTGAGCGCTACACACCCATAGACTTCAGCACAAAACTACACAACACTGAGCAGTACACAGCCTTAGACTATAGCACAACGCTACACAACCCTGAGTGCTACACACCAATAGACTACAGCGCAACACTGCACATCCCTGAGCACTACACACCCATAGACTACAGCACAACACTACACAACCCAGAGCGCTACACACCCTAAACCTACAGCACAACAATACACAACCCTGAGCACTACACACCCTAAACCTACAGCACAACACTACACAACCCTGAGCGATACACACCCATAGACTACAGCGCAATACTACACAACCCTGAGCACTACACACCCTTAGACTACAGCACAATACCACACAACCCTGAGTGCGACACACCCTTAGACTACAGTGCAATACTCCACATGCCTGACCAGTACACACCCTTAACCTACAGCACAACACTACACAACCCTGAGCACTACACACCATTAGACTACATTGCAATACTACAAAACCCTGAGCAGGTACACACCCGTAACCTACAGCACAACACTACACAACCCTGAGCACTACACACCATTAGACTACAGCACAATACTACACAACCCTGAGCACTAAACACCCTTAGACTACAGCACAACACTCCTACAGATTACTGCCAAATCACTTTTGTAGTGTGTCTGAGAGACTGAGATCAGGAGCTCACCTTTTGTTTGGCAGCGATGACCTTGGCCTCCAGATCAGCAGGCATGACTCGCCCTCTGAAACAGACATGATGGCAGGTTAACAGCTAGGCTACATCATTAGGCTAGCAGTAAAGCTACATCAAGAGACAAGCAGTAAAGCTACATCATAAGGCGAACAGTGTCCACCAAAGCGGAAAACGCTGTTTGCTCCCAGCTGAAAACGCTGAGCGCTCAGCTGAGAATGCTCAGCTCAGAGTGTTTGAAAGCACAACAGATTTTTTTTGGCTGGTTACTATGGCACGGTCAGTCAGATCACTTGTAAGATAGCTGGCAATTGTTTAATTAACCATGCTAGGTTATGTTCTTACTGTAAGGTAAATTGACATTATTACTTAAATAGCGTAAGAAATTTGCTGCAAAATAATAAAGACGATAACCGTTATGAATATTTTCTTACTACCCGATCAATAGTGAAGTAGTGGGTGGATATGGTAAATATATCAACATAGCAAGTATAGTTATGATACCATGAATTAAATTTTATATCATACTAGTGATAATTATATATAGCCAGCTAGTGTGCAAGTGATCTGACCAGCTAACTAGTCAAATAGGAAATTATCTTGTTTGCTAGATATTTCAAAATAGTTGAGTATGTTAACAAGGAAGCCCACCGATACGATCTTAACATTAGACACAGCTATAGCTAGCCTATGTCACTATCTAACGTTAATCACTTAATCAATACCTAGCCAGAAGCATTTTGCAAGTGAAAAAAATAAACATATATCACCATTCACTATGAATTGTATTGCAAACTGGTTAACTATGTTAGCAAAACAGGCAAAAAAAGTAGACCAGCCTGTGCCGTGCACTCTGTGTCCCACCCCTTCTTGAACGTGATTGGACAGCTGAGTACAAAGTGACCATGATTAGCGTAGCGTATTTTCAAAATTGAAAATTTTTCAGCTCTTGGTGAACGGTTGCTGCCGTATACTCAGTGCTGAAAATACGCTCAGCTCCTGATACGCTCCCATGCAGAAACACTTAGTTCCCATTGAAGGCGAGCAGTAAGGCTACATCATTAGGCTAGCAGTATAGCTATATCATGTGGCGAGCAGAAGGCTACACAGGCCTCATGAGTTTTATGTCCACATACCTTTCATCACAGTTCAACAGGACCACATTCTCTGTCCCAAAGCCCAGGGCTGCGCCAGCTTTCTTTATTGAGTAGTGACTCTGTGAAAGAGGCATGACATCACATCAACATACCATTCATCTCCACAGGTACCAGGATAAATACATCTCAGATGTGGTGTAATTTCTGTGGTGGTGAATGTTAGTTACTGTATGATGGGATGGTCAGGTGACCAGAGTGGTTGCCAGATTTTGAATTTGACCAGGACACAGGATTAAAACTGCACAAATTAGTGCCCCAATAACTACTTAGTTGATAGAAAGAATTTAGGTCTTATGGGCATGGCCATAAGACTCAAATTCTTTCTAACTGACCACACCCTTCACTTCCACGACCTCTTCTGTGTAATTAAACAGGAACCATTTGGCAGTGGAGGTCGTGGTCATTAGGCATGTCCTAGCCATGGTGGGTATGTGTGGGTGTGTCCTGTGAGCAGGTGAGGGAGAGTGAGTGTGTCCTGTGAGTACATGAGGGACAGTGTATATGTCCTGTGATCAGGTTAGGGTCAGTGGGTGTATCTAATGGGCAGGTGAGGGTCAGTGGGTGTGTCTAATGGGCAGGTAAGAGAGTGGGTGTGTCCTGTGAGCAGGTTAGGGTCAGTGGGTGGGACCTATGAGCTGGTAAGGATCTGTGGGTGTATCTAACGGGCAAGTGAGGGACAGTGGGTGTGTCCTGTGAGCAGGTGAGGGACAGTGGGTGTGTCCTGTGAGCAGGTTAGGGTCAGTGGGTATGTCCTGTGAGCAGGTTAGGGTCAGTGGGTGTGTCCTGTGAGCAGGTTAGGGACAGTGGGTGTTGTGTGTGGGTGGGCTGTACGCACATGCTCTGATGTGAAGAGCACCAGCTTGGGGGCAGCAGACATGCCCTTGGTCTTCACCTCCGGGAAGTACTTATAGCGCGCCACCATGACGCTGTACATGTTAGATATGGCACCTCCTGCAGAGACAATATAATTGGCAATATCTGAGAACATCTCCACACTGCACACTCCCAGCATGCTCTACATGGTCAGCACTGCATTAGTGAAAGGTTTCTCTGGGTGTCATAAGGCATTTAATGTCACATGCTACACTGAAACAATAAGAGATTAATAGTATTAAACAACCTAATACTGTGTTCAATTATGTCCACTGCAATGTGAATTCAAGTACAAATGCAAAATCTTTCTTCATTATGGACTGTATTTTACCATTAACTAATTGTCACAGATTGCTTGTTTGTAACTATACAGTCATATACTGACATTTTTCATCAAACACAGTGCAACTGCAAGATTTGACTTATGGCCTTGCAAACCTTTTCCACTGGCTGTAGATAGTTGAATTGATTGGAATGAATTTCACATGATTCTGTCTGAGTGTCAATGTCAGAGCATTACCTGGGGAGAATATCCCGTCTCCATCACCACCTGGCCAGCCAATTATCTCTCGCATTTTCTTCAGGGTCAGCTGCTCCATGAGCACGAAGACAGGGGCAATCTCATAAGTGAACCTGCAAACCACAGCCCCACATTACATTCCACAACACTGCTAAACCACACCCCACATTATACCCCACAACCCTGTTTCCACAGCCCCACATTACACCCCACACACTACTAAACCACACCCCCACACCACTGCTAAACCACACCCCCACAACACTACTAAACCACACCCCCACACCACTGCTAAACCACACCCCCCCAACACTACTAAACCACACCCCCATACCAATGCTAAACCACACCCCCACAGGTCGGTGCTTTTTGGGGAACAATTACACTGTAGACAGCACAGTGTATCCCACCAATCAGGATACTACATCAAGCCAAATAATCTCATTTGCCTTGCTACAAAACTCCATACATTGGTAATAATGAAAGCCATGTAATGGAAATTCTCACTGGAGATGTATTTACTGTGTTTATTAGAGAAAATGTTCTTCTGAGTCCTGAGAACACTACTGTTCCACTCACACTTCTCTCATTGCAGCCGCTGTTCATTGTGTGCTCTGTCAGGTTATATTAGGGATGCTATCTGTTGCTAAAACAGAGGGGAGAATGTGCTCCACCACCAAAATATCCAATATCCATGAAGAGTATGGCAGGAGAGAGGAGAACTTGGTGGCTGGTGTGCTGAGATATGTGTGTCCTGCAATCGCCCTGCTCAGTTCTATTTTTATACATTCTATTAACACATTCATTAACCTCCCGCTATCACTGACTGAAAATACCTGCACAAACTGGGCCAGCCTTCTCCAAGCCATCACTGTGCTCTTTCAGTGGCCATCACCGGACAGGCTCACAAGCTAGGGTAAGGGGAGGGGGTATTCCCCAATATTTCAGGGACTCTGTCTCAACATTTTGCTTGCCCTGTAACTATAAATGATATTTCAGAAAAAGGAAATCAAAAAGATTAATTTATATTGCCATCCAATTATAATGAATATTTTCATTCCCTGCATATGAACACTCAGAATACAGAGGTCATTATCATTTTAAATAACCTCCATATGGCATTTGCTGGCAATGCATTCATTATTGACAGCATTAAAGTTCTGTAATTTAATATCATTTATGAATGAGACTTGTAACTTACTCAGGTTATTCTATTGGTTACTAAGGTTTTTAATTAAATCCCACTATTCTTGGATTTCTATCTGTCAAAATAAACAGAGCCATTTCACTGGGCTGGGAGACAGGCAGAACAAAGAGCTGGGCTTATGGTTTCAGGAGATAAGAGCTCATTTGCCTGAATCGTATCTCTGGGGCTGAAAGTGGGGGAGCAGGCAGCTCCCCGCCAGCCCGAGTCAATGGTGTGGAAAGCTGAAAAATATGGGCCGTTATCTGACAGAAGCATTTCATGGCGTGCAGCTTCCATAAAGCTCTCCAAAATATGCATGTGGCCAAATCTATAACATTGGCTGGCCACGCTTATCCAAAAAATTTCCTGACTCAGAATGTAATTATTTTAATGCAGAGTTGAATTATCTTTCATAACAACTGCAGTAACAATGCTCATCTTTGTAGGCAGTTGTGTTATAAAATGGAGAACACAACAAGCAGCGTGGTGGAAGGGTCAGGGAGAAGCATGCATGTCCTGCTTACATTCACCGAGCGCTGATCCCTCAGTCTGCTCTTCAGTGCTGCTTTGCCTCACATTCACCCAGGGCTGATCCCTCAGTCTGCTCATCAGTGCTGCTCTGCCTCACATTCACCCAGGGCTGATCCCTCAGTCTGCTCATCAGTGCTGCTCTGCCTCACATTCACCCAGCACCGATCCCTCAGTCTGCTCATCAGTGCTGATCCCTCAGTCTGCTTTTCAGTGCTGCTCTTACACTGCCTTCACATCTACAGCATGTACTGTGTGCCAGAATACCCCTGGCATATTCCAGTCTTTCAAATGGTTCCCTTAGTAAACCAAGTCCCAGCAAAAATAATGAAGGCCTCCAAACAATATTCTGCCATACATTCAAAAAAATACCAACATTTAATTGATATTGCCACATAGATATATATTCGGGGGGAAACCGGAACCTTTGTAGCTGGGTGTAATGTCAAAATGCAAAATTCGCACATCATTCACAATACATGAGTACAACCACTGTTTTAATCTGTAGATCAGCTGGCCACATTCATTCGCCAGATTGTTAATTTCTCCAAATTTGCATTCTTTAGCTATAGTGCAAAGGCCAGTCCATTTCAGGGGTCTAATTTCACTTGCATTTTGCTTTTTCTATCAGTGGAAAGTGTCATAGCATTTAGGTTGAATGCTTTCTTTTTCAGGAAGAAAGAAAGCTACATCAGAATATTACTTCAAGATTGATGTTGTGTTTTCTTGACACACTCTGTATCTCAGTGCCTTAGGTTTTTTCTGTATGCTTATTATAATAACCTCTAAGGACAGGTTTATTAGCTTCTTACATGTCAGTCAATAAGTGTCAGGAGCAATTATAAATGATGGCTTCCTAATTGGTCACTGTAAACAAGTACACGGCTAGCCCTCTGCAAGCAGTACATCTCCCTGCTGCCACATAGCGTAACGACAGACACTCCATCTTCATGGGGAAGCCTGGCGCTCTCATTACAGCAGCAGAGCAGGATCTGCTGCACAGATCAACGCTATTCAAAACCACAGGAGGAGTAACAATAAAGTGTGTGATGATGTTAAATCAGGTTAGCTTTATTCCCCCTCTGTTCCACAGGGGCGGGATATAAAAAGGGCATAACTGAGCCTCTGGCTGTGAAAGGTTAGTCCACTCACTTTTTCAATTGAAAATCATAAGAAACACATGACCTACATAATGCCGCTCCAAATATCATGGCAAGATTTGAAACATTCACAGTTTCAAAAAGCCTTAATCCACCAACAGCATGCAAATGTAAAGTGCACTTGAAATTCTGCCAGATGAAAACACAATTTTTTATGTTACATCAGATACTGCAACAGCATTGACTATAAGGAAAGGAAATATAGAATCTAGATCCTCACAATTCCCTCAGCTGCCTTCTATGCAAAAGTGGCACTCTATTGTCAACTGCCTTGATGTGTTTTCATATATGGGAATGAACAAGTACAACAGTGGTAATGTGTTCCAAGGGGCATTTCTTTCTGAAGATAGTATCTGTAACCTAAAAATCTATGCAGACCACAACGGAGGCAGTGAAGAATGGACAAACAGGCAGATGAAAAGAGAATGGAGGAGCATGGTGGTCTGACGCTCAGGCCAGCGCTGCTGCCTCAGGGAGCTGATTGTGTGACTGTGACCGCAGCTGGCAGTCTGCAAACACCAGCACTCAATAAGACCCAGCAACGGAGCGTGGACCGCTATCTAGGACATGTCCACTCACTGCTCCTCTCATTAGCATTCTGTCTCTGCCAATACACATCCATGGGAAAGCAATATGGCATTCTATCTGCTTTGTTCAATGGCTAACCCAAGGGTGGTGGTGGTGGTGATTGAACTGCCTCTCTTGCTCTCTTATGGTATTATCTGTCATAGGTGGATATGGCAAATGGAAGAGCATAAAACACAGTGAGCCCCTGTGTAACTGTGCATGCTGATCAATATGCAATTTAACTTGCCTGCAGGCCTCTTGTACTCACAATCACAACATTGCTCAAAACAAGGGTAATCCGCTGCCAGAGATCCACAGCCTCCAGCAGGAGGACTTACACAAACAGTTTATATAACTCTCCAAATCATAATGATTCTCTATATGAGCTTGGCTGTGCCCTCTCACAAAGTCACATCAGACAGCTGCAGCATTTGAAAATAAACCAAATAAATATTGATGGCAAGATAATATCTCTGCATGCAAAAAATGGTTATTTTCCTGGTTTATGCTCATTTCTAATGAAGAGCTATAAGCAGCCTGTATTGGATCATGTCTTTGGGAGCCACAGTGAAAGACCTTTCAGCAGACATGCTGCATAAGAGCCTCTACACACTGCCATCAGCTGCATGAGGGTCTTTACACACTGCCATCAGCTGCATGAGGGTCTTTACACACTGCCATCAGCTGCATAAAGGCCTCTACACACTGCCATCAGCTGCATAAGGGCCTCTACACACTGCCATCAGCTGCATAAGGGCCTCTACACACTGCCATCAGCTGCAAGAGGGTCTTTACACACTGCCATCAGCTGCATGAGGGCCTTTACACACTGCCATCAGCTGCATAAGGGCCTGTACACACTGCCATCAGCTGCATGAGGGTCTTTACACACTGCCATCAGCTGCATGAGGGTCTTTACACACTTCCATGTCTCTTTCTCATCACCAAGGCTTATTGTTTTCCTCGCTGTAGAAACCCAAATCTATCAGTAGCACCTCCTACTATAATGTTGTGTCCTGTAAGATCTTTTAGTGACGCAGTCTCTTACAAAGCTAAAAATGTAGATACCAAGCAACTGGAAATAAAAGAGAATGCAGGGTAGAATACAGGGTGACTCACATGTTGGTGTTTGCTGTGGAGGTCAGCCATTCTCCAGCTAACCCAATTATGTCAAGTCCAGTAGACAGCTGATTGAAAAACCGTGGGTGACCTGGACAGAAAGCAACATCCTATTTCTTAAAAAAAAAAACATCTACATATGCAGTGCTGTCTCAAGTACATACACTACACAACACGTATTCAACACAACACATACACAACATATATTATTCTTGGTGTGGAAACATTTAAGTATTTTAGGATACGTAGCATTTTCCCTTTTTTCGTTCTCTTCGTTTTCTTTATCACAAGTATCCTGTATATAACAAATCATATAGTTATCCTTATCGTTATAAAACCTCAGTTTAAAAAGACACGCAAACAAGCAAGCTTATTATACAACTGATCTGTTGGGAGTATCAGCACTGTGGACAGTTCCGATGTGGTTTGTTTTGATATCATCTGTATTTCATGTTCGTTTTATTTCAGTACAGTCAGGATACAATTAGCAAGTATTCTATTAAGTCGTTAGTTTCACTATGTCTTTATACAATTAATAGAGGGTAGCGTTTTCTTTCTGCTCCAAACTGCTCATAAATCCGTTTACAAAAGCCTACAGGCGAACGTTCTTTAAATGCAATTGGAGAGTAACTGCTGATATCTAAATAACCCAAAGGTGTAATAAACCTTTATTGTGATCAGATTTTATCAAGGGAGCAGTTTCAATCCTGTCAGGTTTTGAACAGACATCTGGGTTGTTCTCAGAAAAAAACACAGGGGATGAAGTACCAGAATGTATCAATCTACTTGGTACAAGCACAAAAAAGACGGCGT
Organism: Albula glossodonta; assembly: GCA_019788955.1. NCBI lineage: Eukaryota > Metazoa > Chordata > Actinopteri > Albuliformes > Albulidae > Albula > Albula glossodonta. The sequence goes on along the minus strand of JAFBMS010000892.1, from coordinate 592,703 downwards.
GTATCGAACGGGACAGCGCCTTCTGACTGCCATTCAGTCTTACTTTAAGTTCATTATTAGTTCCAATGATACCATTTAAAAGGAGACAATTAATACATTAATGTCGAGCAGCTGTGAACCATTAATCAAAGGAAAGGTGTATATTATATACATGCTGTCTGGATTTACGATATTTTTAAAATAGTTTTAGTGTGCTTCTTCAGCGAAGTTTTTTTGACTATAAAGTTTACACATCACAGCCCCACAACATGGCGTTGAAAAAAAATCACATCCTTAACAGCTAAAAACTAAAAGACAATCCTGCCTCCTGAAGGGTAACCTTTTCGAGTCAATGTCATTGATTCGATTCTATTTTTGACACGATCTTGTCCCCAGTCTGCCGTCATTAGTTATTTGTCGTCGTCTGCATCGGTCTTTCCTGACAATTCGAATATGAGCGTTGAATTTCCACAAAAATAGAAATGCGTCACAGTTGCCTTGCTTATCTGGCCTCGGGCTTCTAATGTGACTCACTGTTAATAAGATCACGATTAACAGAATCCCTGTTTTTCATACCACTGCTAATCATGTACAGATTTATATTCTTCTTCCGCGAATAATAAAACATTATGTCGGCCATTGTAACGGGAACGCTGTCTGTGTGTGTGTATGTGTGTGTGTGCGCGCGCGCGCGCGGGCCTTCAGCCCTTCACACTACTAACCGAACAGGTACAAACCTGTTCTCACTCCGTATTTCAGGGTGTCTCGGCAGTCCACGAGGATCTGCTCCAGAGACTCTGGCTGGTCTGAAAGCTCCAGGTTGAAACCCTCCATGCCTTCAAGCAGTTGGTGCGGGTGGTGGAAGTCCAGGACTTTCGTTGACCTATCAAAGGTCTTCCGGACATAGTTTGTGAGAATATCCACAACTTCCAGCAAGAATTGCATTGTTGGCTCCTCCCCATTTTTGGCTGGTAGTAAGTCTATGGAAAAAAAATAAATAAATGAATTAATAAAAATTAGACTGTCTTTGATATACTGACACACTTAAATATCGCTTGCACCCCGCCTAAGACTGCGCTGCTGTCAGCCAATCATCTTACTACCTGTAGTGGCTCATCAAGTAATGAGCTGACAGTTCGGTTTATACACACACAGGCTCAATGCATTTACTGCGTTCGTACTAAATGGAATCAAACAACAGTGCAGTCCTTGTAAAAAAAAAAAAAATAAAAAATAATAATATATATAATCTTCCAATATAAATAAACATTATACATGTCATATATATACATACATGTTATCATACCTTATAATTGTGTGTTGTAGAAAAAAAATACCGGCCTCATTCAACAAATAATCTATACGTTTCTGCACCAGCAACAGATTAGACGACAAATAATTAAATATGCCCATTAACACGTGGGTGATCGTGTGCCTTTTTTAACCTTACTAATTTTAAACCATAACATGTTAATGCAAATTGTGCATATAGAAAATACATTTAAATAACAACAAAGTATACGCAAATTGACAAAAAAAGGCATGTCATTTGATTCAGTCCAGTTTGAAAATGACTTAATTTACACTAGTTATTTAGGCACTGGAACACGATCTTAATGAGGATTGTCACATTTTAAACTGGAAAGGCGTCTGGGAAAAGCCGGTACCATACTGAATTCAACATGAGAGGAATCTAACATTTTAAATATAAACTGGATTCAAAGCACATAAGGCTAGCTTTGCTTTGGTCTTCACGCAATTCAAACAGTTTACCTATTCGTGTGGGAATTCCCCGAGTGGGGTCATAACTCGCAGTGAATATATGTTTTCATATGTGGAACAGCACCTTAGACTATACAACAAAAAAACAAGCATTCCGACGCTTAAGGTAATACCTAGCGCACAGTACCACAATTTGAGAAAGGACTATGCATAAAGATGGAAATCCGTTCACTCACCTCTGGCAAAGAGATTTGAAAAGTCAGTCTCCGAGCGCCGGAACCGCGCGTCTCTGTCGCTGTTTTCACAGGACAGGAGATTCTTGGGAGATTGGCGTTCCTTGAAGGAACTGACAATCCGGCTCCGTTCCTCCAGGCTGTTATTCTTCTGCAACAGCCCTAGATTGTTACATGGGGCAGAAGACGAGTGAGACGGACGGTTACCATTCCCCAGCATTGCTGTTGTTGTGTTGTTGAATTAATTAAATTTTATACGCAACACATGTCCCCCCCTATCCGAGCTGGCAGTGCAGTGCTATTGTTTTGAGGTTACCCTAATGCCGCCCAGGCGAAGTGTATTTATGGAGGAAGGGCGAACAGCCTGTGGGAGGTTGAACCCCGTGACACCAGGACCAAAACTCAGCCATGCAAAAACAAATAGTCATTTCGTCCTGTGGTATATTCCTATTAAGTTCCTCAGACACTTTCCACTTCAGTGAACAGGCTTTTGACAGAACACGGTGCATAACGAGTCACTGCCCAGCCGAGCCGGCAGCCACACTTTATGGACTGGTCGAAAAACAATGATGTTGGCAATGCGATCATATTTTATGATACCGTCTACTATTAATGAAAAATATACATTTAAAAAATCCGAGCCATTGCTAAAGTTTTATTAAACCAAATGCGCAAATACAAATGTGACGTTATTAATTTACCGCCAATTTACAGCCAATTGATAATCTATGGTCATCCAAAATAAAAAACTGTCAACAACCAATCGCAGGATTATATATTGCTAACTGGTTAGTATTTTTAAAACAGCTTTACACAAGCAAATCTTATTTCCATGTGTGATATTATTAATGAAACCGAGCTATTCTTTCAAATTATTTCTTAGGCTTACAGCCTATTACCGTCTATATAGGCTAGGAAATACCTTACAAACTCAATTGTTAAGGAAATTAAAAATAATGATTGGTACTGGATATTTCTTGTTTCTTTATGTGCTGTCCTTATCAAAAGAATGTTCAGTTATCAGAGAAATGACAAAGAGACGACAATGTGTACGTTCAGATATTCAGGTAAAATAAGAAAATTAAACATTTCTACTACAATACTTCAACGTATATTTCGTAAGCCTTGTTTTGTATATTTTTATTGTATTCCGAATGGTTCAAGAAATCTCCATTTACTTCAAGGATTATTTTGTCATTATTATGTCAAGTATATGTAAATTATCGTTAATCCTGACTCCTGCCTTTAAGGGTTACAAGGAATATGGTAGATGTTTTTTAATTCGACTTATCCATAGCACTGATATTACCAATATGAAGACAAAGTTACACAAATATCAATGTACAATTCATGCTGAAATAGGGGCCGGTTTTACTGATTGAACGTGAAGGCTTGATCTTCTGTTCAGCAAATGTATAATTTTTATTTCAAGAATGATGATTCCTTTATATATTTTCGCTGTCTACATCGGTTTTGTTTTTGCATTATTGCGCTGAAATGCCATTCATTTATTTACAACCCATTTCCCGACTTTAATAATTTGTACAATGGGCAGTGTACATAACGCGCCGATATCACAACAGATTCCGAGTCCTTATCACCAGCAGATCAAACATTTCCTCTCCGCCTCTGAATACTGGCACTGCTATCTCAGAAAAACAGGATCCTGACGAATTGCTCTTTAATAAGATTCTCGTTAATCATTTTTATCCAGTCTAAAGCTGTTCTGGCCTGTAAGCTCAGATGACTTCAAGCTGGAAATCCATGATATACCACAAAACGTTATTTTATTACTGCTACCAATATGGCTTGTCCTTATTATCCCACGCGATGTTCAAACCCTCGGTAAGTCAACACTGGCCTGTGGGACAGTCAAAGCCCATAAATTACGTCTTTCCAGTCTTACCCGTTCAACATAATATAGCCTACAGGGAGTTTGTGTAAGTAAAGTTTGAAATGTGTTAATGATTATTTAAATTATATACTATTAAATATATTAAATTCAACACAAATTATATACTACTAAATTATATACTATTTTGAACGACTCATATATAAATATATATGATAACGTTTAACTAGCAGGTAGTATTCACTATGCACATTTTTTTTACGCTTTGTAAACATTGTGCCAAACAATCTTATGGCACTGACAAAAAGTGAGCCGTGAAAATAAAATCAACTGAAGGATAATCAAAAATATACTGACAGCAAACAAAAACATTTAAAAAATCATCGTTACTGCTATTAATAGTATTCCTGTCTGCACCAGCAGATGGCACCATAATTATGTTTATGGCCACAACAGAAATCAAAGGAATGTCAAATGACCCTGCCGGCCGTGCGGCCACACGCAAATACGCCTCAGAATAAACCGACCAGCAAAACTGCGAATATAAAACCTGTTCATGGAACCTAACCTAATAGTAGCTTATCCAATGGATAAGCTACTAATACAGTTATTTGCTCAACCACATGAATAACGTTTTTTAGATGCCTTAATTGGACATCCGATATTGGCAAATTAAAAGGACAAATGTATCCATTTATTAATTTTTGAAATTCTCTATTAACCAAATGAGTCCCAAGGAAAACAACATTGTGAAGTCAAGTAAAAACAACCCTAATCTGCTGCCGCGTAGTCTATTTTCAAACAAGGGGATCGGAAAAAGGTATGACAATAATACCGGCAGAATAACGCGGACATACAACATGTTAAATATAGTGATGGGAAGACAATGATACTAACAGTTATTTAAAAAAAAAAAAAAAAAGCTTATGTGTTACTTAGAATATATTGTATCAACACATAAGGCTACCACTCTCCCGTATTCGGGCTATTTGTATCAGGCTCTGTTGTAAGGAATCTTGGGCCCAGTAGAGAGACATGACACCGCCCCTTCTAGCCTACAAATGACAGTGATGCACAGTTTCTGGGGCCCCTGTCCAGACGTGGGCCCTCTGAGTCACCACTTCCCCTCACGGCTCCATTATTTGCGTGAGCAGGGTGACAAGCAGTTCGTGAAGAAAGGAAAGAAAAAAGCGAAGACTTCGATTCAAGAGCAAATATGACTTCCATGTTTGGGGTTGTCACTGGACAGCAACTCTCATGCAATTACACAATTTAGATGAGTGGACTGAATTAATATTCAAGCACAAGGTAACATTTAATGTTGCGCTCTGCATTACCACAAAAAAGCAAAACAAATATCTGTGTTTTAGCGCCGGATTTGTAGCCAAAAAACGTACATTCCAAGGACATTGTCTTTTTATTGAAAACAATAAGGTTTTGGATGGATATATTTTCGTTCCAAACCAATGTTTGCAGCAGAAACTGAGCGTTATGTCTTCCGCTATAGGGACGCTGCTTAAATCCTGATTTACCGCACAGCCCATTGGATAAATAATTGCTCAATGACCTTTAGAGAGAAGAAACCGACAGTGACAGTCAGAGCAGTCTTTCACATTAGCCAAAAGCTTACTGGGCTGCAGTATATGTGCAAGTATTTTGAACACTAATGCAAAACATATTTACTTTTCGAATTAAACGAGATGAGGAGTAATGATGTTAAATATGACGCTTCCCCTCTCTTTCATGCGAATTATTTCCCTCGTCACTCGTCATGGATTTACTGTGAAGATACCAGTGGGATGAATATGGTCTGGTGGCAGTATGATCTAAAACTTACCGCAGATCTTCATCCCCAGTTTTCTTGTGCATCCGTGTGCAACTCCACACCATGAGTCATAGGCTAAAACAAAATGTTTGGGAAAACTATTGAATAACCTAATGTAACATTTACATATACTGTGAATTTAATTAGCTGAATAAGCCTAATTTTAAGAAGCGCGTAATGGGAAACATGTATTGAAGCAGACTTGATGCAGACCGATTATTTGGCAATGAAGAAAACTGAGATTTTGAATGTTGGCGAGCACATGGGAGCTCATTGTTATTCGTGAACATTTGAAATGTTCCGGTGTCACATCAGACAATCAATAAAAGCCATCTGAGACGTGAATGTCTAATAAACGTTGGCACACATCCGGCAAAGCGGCGGTTTAAAACAAACGGGCATGAAATAGGGTCGGAGGAGAGTTCAGGAATTAATTGGGTGAAAAATAGTTTTTGACTATATCGGACTTGCATGACTAGCATCGGCCAGCCTGAGACTGATAGTATACAAAAACAGACCAGATTTCCTTCCTATAGCCCTGCTATTGAAGGTGTCGGACCATTAGAGCTGGTATCTTCTGCATCCCTTTCTCTCCGACCGGCACACACAGGCGCACTGAGTCCTCTGGACGAGTACAATACTAACGATTTATGACATATCAAATTGCTGTGTGTCGTGAACAAAATACACGATATACAGCAATTTGTAAACGAAATGTTGAAGAATTGAAATATTGTGAGCCGAAAGATGCACATTCGGTGACTACATATTGAAAATGGACCCAAAATGATTTTTGACGGAAGACAAACAAATGGTAATACATATGGCTACAGGCACGTCGTAAGCGCATTTAACCTTGGTTTCAGAAGTTTAACAAGCCGCTTACTTTTCTCTCTGCTTTTCGTTCTTTCATTGCAAGAAAAAAAAAACATGCTTAATCATTGTTATTTGGCGATTGCATTATAGAGCTGTTTGCATGTGTTTGTATGTAAAACAGAGCATGCATTTGTTTGTAATTGTGAAACTCTTGCAAAAAGCATGCTTGCATCACGTAGTCTGTTCTTGTGGCAGTATAAAATAGAGTCAGAGAGCTCGCTCAAGGGAGCAGAGACGAGACGTTGCCGACAGCGACTTGCTGACAGCGCAAGCCGCTCGCGGTCAGTGAGCGCGAGATAAAGCCCGGCAGCATCTTAATGACAAAAAGCATGTCAACATGACATTTTAATGGGAAAGATAAAGTAGCGAATATTTACCATATACAATTGTCTCAAATGTAAATCTTGAAATTACTTCCCATTGTTTTATTTTTTATACTAAACGCTTTCTTATCCTCAACAAATAAATATTTCAATGTTTTTTCTGTCAGGTATTGGCTACTTAGTGTGAAACATATTATTAGTGTAATTGCATTTATCGGTTACAGACAATAGAAAACATGGTAAATATAAAAATGATATCAACCGAATGTAAGTTATTGAATAGATTTAAATTTATACTGTGTTCCAATATGTCCAAAGTAGTCTTTATAAAAGTGGTAGACTATGCATCTGGCACGCCGATTATCTTTCTAATTGTACCCTGCTAGTTAAAGCAATTAGGCCATCTCACCCCTTTCACTCCTGTGCATTACCGTGCAAATCGCCGACACAGGGTTGTTGGCTGTTTTTATTGTCTCTCCATCCTCCACCTCACAATTCAAGTCAGGACAAAATGAAATGGTCCATTAGGACCAATTCAACGTTATTACAATTAGCGCCGCTTTCACGTAAGTACACATTCACACGGACATTTTAAGAGGAAAATACCGAAAAATAAAAAATCCAAATCCATGCAAAAATGAGGTTGCTTGAAATGACCATATTTCAGCTGTCTAAACGGCTATTATTATTATTATTACTATTATTATATTAATATAATAGTAATACTACTACTACTACTACTACTACTACTACTAATAATAATAATAATAATAATAATAATAATAACCGTTTCTATTTTTCCTTCCAAAACTGATCATATGATTACAGCCAGATTTCAATTGATTTGAAATGATGTTTTTAAAGGACATTCCCTATTTTCAGACTCAGATGGTGAGCAGAAGAAGCGGGGGTCTGCTGCGCAGGCAATGGAGTGGTGATTTGTTGGATGAGAGGCATTTCAGACTGCGCCGTTTTATCGTATGGAAATGATTAATGACGATACCTACAGAGTAAATAGCACAAGTGAAATAGCGATTTATCTGTGATAGACCTACTTGTGGATGGTGGTCGTAAATTAGTCGAGTTGGGATCCGGATCGCCGCCAGAGGAGGAAGGTGCAGACGCCGCCATCAGTCCTGAGATACACAAGTCCTCACTCCACCGCGCGCGCTGTCACTTTCTCCCAAACCTCTCTTATTTTACACAAGATTAACAGTGACAGTCCTCTGCAATGAGATGAGAGGGGTCTGAGCCAGAATTTGGAGGGAAAATTAAAGACATACTAATGTAAAATAGTATTGTCATATAAATGGAAATAATTTTCACAGAAAATATTATGCAGTATTACCACTTAAAATGGGAGAAGTTATTGTTCCACGTCCACTTATTCAGTGTTATAAACAAAGCAACAGTCATATAATATCGTCACAAACACTTACCCATACGTAATCGACAAGTGAAATCCAAAACATTTCTTCAATTTACGGTCCCTTTATAAAACCATTCACTTCAAGCGATTGAATAAACAAAAATCTAATGGTAAAAGTTTTATTTTAGGTGAATAAAGCGGATAGGCAAACGAACGTTTTAGTAAGCCTGTGCCTTCAAGCGTATGCAGGCGGAACCGATTCAGTAGACCTTTAACTCAACTACATTTATTAGTAGGAACAGTAAGCCTATAAAGTAAGCATACAGATATATACGCATGTAAATCACTTCTTGAAATTATAAATTTCAATGTTCAATTTCAATTATTTCGGATACCAAATTCTTTAAAAATAAATAAATAAATAAATAAAAAACAAGACATAAGGCAGACATGTATTTGCCACACTGTGAAGGTCAACCCAAGCCCATTTCGAAAAACAAACCTGAGGAGCGCAGGATTTGCCTAATACCGTTGAAATATCATTAAACTGTTGATAGTCGAAACAATGCGGATTTTATATAAAGAAACTAAACTATTAATCGTCGTCACTGTTTGATCACCACAATTAACAAATTATGCTAAAACACGACAAGATCAATTAGAATATAACATTCGATAGCAGTTTTTGAAAATCAGTTTTGTCACTTCATTAGTGCTTATCTTTCTAGCGTACGTAAAAAGAAGTCATTTCATTTCATTTTTATTATAGAAGCTTAGTATAGCAACCTACTGGGCATTTAAGTATAAACCTGTATAACAGTCATTTTGATTACTCACAACAGCATCTCACGATACACACAGCTCCAGTACGAAACATCGTCTTACCGTGTTACCGACCAGTCAGCGGTGCACAGATATTAGAGTCCAAGAAACTATCTCAGAACAAGCCAATTACAGCCTACAGCCATGCAATATTCAGTGCACTTTAAACAGTCCACGGAAAACGAGGTCTGAATGGTAATAGACGGCAAAAATTCCATCCACTGTGACCTTTTTGGTTGAAATATGTTTGATTTGCCTTTTTACAACACGAAACGTCTATTTATCCGTTACTACGCACGCATGAGTCACGACCACCTCCTCCGGTGCTGAATGGGGTTCTTCCAATATCAAGAAGATCCGCTTTGTCAGAAAAAACCCCAAAACAAGAATATCGCAAAAGCCGTGTCTGTCCTCTGTGACAATGTGACTTTTCAGGTGTTTGTTTGACTTTGGGGCTTTATACCTCGATTTAAAATCCCAATCACGGAGAGGGACTTGGGAAGTTTGACCCTATGAGCAACACTTTACGTCCCCACCACGCTCAATATGAGGACAGAAGGAGGGGAAGGTGAAGTGAGCAGGTGTCTGGTCCTCAGAAAGTCAATTGCTCTTCACAGTTTTTCCTGTGGGGGAGGGTTTTTGTAGCTTCCGTAGCTTATTACTTTACATGAAAATAATTGTGGGGACACAGGATCGCGTTGAACGCATCTATATATTTATCAGTCTTTTATTCACTGTTAATTATTGTTACATTTTGACCTCCGGAAATTAATGTAATTAAATAAAAAATAAAATTTTATTGTGAATTTAGATTCACAACCCCAAAAATTTAAGGGGGCTACTCTTCGTCCCTTATCTTCCCTTTACAGGAATTAACCACAGGTGAATTAACTGTCTGGATATTTGATACGAATGATGATCCACAGGGTGGCGGTAGAGATTCGATCAAACACAATTTTGTCAGAGACTTCGGTCGTCACTGTAGCGGGGTTTAACATTTAGTATGAAGGGTTTTTTTTTCTCAAGGATGCTGTATGTAAATTAGTAAATAAAGACAAATAAAAGGCAAGACAGTGTAATTTATTCAGAGAGGAGAGGTCGGAGATGTAAAAGAAACCCAACAATTTAATAGAAAAAGCATATTCATAATTTCTTAATTTCTTTCAGCATTTTAGTGTGTATAACTGCCTTCAACCATTGACAAATGGAGTATAAAATACTAGCTAAAGAACTGACACCTGAAATAAAATGTAATTTACCTCTCTCTGAATTATATGATGTCATTGATGTTATGATCAATAATCATTCTAAAATTGTCCTTTCTGAATGACATTGTACAACGTTTCACGATGGTGCTTGGAGCTCCTGGCAGGGGCGCTCTCAGTAAGGTTTTCAGAAGCTGAGCAGGTCCTGACGCACTTTCTCACGTAATGTGACAACTCGGAAGAACAGCCAAGCACATTTTCCATTATACGTAAAAAAGACGATTTTGGTTGGCACTCGTTTTACATGTGACGTCAACAGCTTAGTCAAAAGTGGAGCATAGATATGAGTAAAGAAAAAGAACGTGGAGCAATACATGCATATTTTTGTTATTTGTGAATATTATATTCACAACTTTAATTAGGCCTACCTTTTCATTTTTAATATAATAAACTGAAATGGGAGAATGAATACGTTGTCATTCGGTTATACACTCAGGGATTGAGATTTAAATAGCAGTTTAATTCGTTAATTGAATGTCGACACCCAAGGACAAGGATACAGCCTGTTGTAGAACAGTCTCCGGCAGATGGCGCTCCATGATGGTGTCTTAGAAAAAAATTAAGTAAAATTAATACAATTTAAATGACTCCTCTTAAGGCTGTTCACACAAATTGCGGTTTAAATGTAAAGAATGAGGACAAAAATACGATAGTAGAATAGAAACACAGTCTCAAGTGTAAAAAAGTGACCATGGAATGAAAAATATTGTTTTGTGGCTGAACAAGACCAATATGCGGGTTTACAGGTTTTACATACTTCCACAGCAGAGACGGGTTTATTCGTACCTTTGGAAAAATGCTTTAAGAGCTGCCACTATAATTTTTTTTTTTAGTATTTCCCGAATGTAAAAAAAAAAAAAATTGAGAAAGATTCTGACTAAGGTTCTGAGAACTCACCAAAATCAAAATCAGAAAAAGAAAATGAAAGATCCTTACAGCTGTCAAAAAAAGCCATAAGACCAGTAAGAGGTACAGAGAAACCACGGAACAGATAAGGGCGGAAAGCAAAATAACTGACATAAGTGAAAAAAATTGAAAGATGAAGTGAGGAGAACTGGGCCACACACAACAATAGCTGGACAGGGTTTATCAGTGCATGTGTAATGAGGGAGTAGAGACCCAGGCAGAGTCCTTCAGAGACCACATAAAGGAAATGACATAAGAGCTGCTGAATGACATGGCAGGCTGTGGGAAAGGATTTCTTCAAACAGAAGAATGATAATGGTGAGGGATTACAGTAAATACATTTGAACTTATCAGCTTGTGCAGGGAATATGGAACACAAGTCAAATGCGCTTTTTTTTTTACCCTTTTTTGCTGTCTGTTTGGTTCTGTTGTACTGCATGCCTGTCATTGGCTCAGGGCCCCTGTTACCTGCATCAGTGCAGTCTGCCTGAGAAACAACACTCAGCCACTGACCTTTGCTGGTTATCAGGGCCTGAGGAGATGGTTTAAGTACAGAGCACATATACACTTTTTTGTAATCCATGAAGTATATTACTACAACTTGGATTAAATAATAGTTTTTCTGCACAAAGGTTTAAGATTGAATCATTTAACAAATAATCTTGGAAAATGAAAAACTTATTAGAATCTGAAGCTACGTCTAACACCTGCTAATCACTAATCACGGGAGGCAGGTTAAATGGCATTGTTACAGGAAAACCCCACTTCGGATGAACAGGTAGTCACATAGATAGTATTCATGCAGGTGTATACACTTCTGAGGGGCTCAGGGATAAAACATTTGAAAATATTCTCCTGGGAGCCCTGAGGTTGGCTGTTGGAATCCCAGCCTAGCATGGCCCAATAACAACTGCTGGGGTTTAAGCCTGTTAAACATTATTCCCATGTTTTCATGTATGATCCAGATTTGTTAAACTCTTTGTGAAAAACTCCACACACAAATCCATTCATTCATCACTGGCTACACGATGTGCTCATTTAGAAAACACTGGTTTTCAATATCATTAAATCAAGTCTTCACAGCTCAAACCCATTAACACACAATTCCCCATATGGAAACTAAGAGTCAAAATTGTTCACACACTACTCAGAACCTCAGGATGGACAGATAAAAGGGCCATGGATCAGTTAATGTCCAGAAAGACCTGAAGGTAGATGAAGAAGATGAAGAGGATGAAGAGGACTCATGAGAGGTTAAGGAAGAGGAGGGGAAGGAAGTGAAAGGGCAAGAATATTGCTAATGAGATCCATACAAATCTAGATGACCATGTCTTTGTTCATGGGATGTCGATGAGTGAATCTGAGCCACTTCCCAGTAGCCTCTATAACCTGGATCTTCAGTGGTCTACAAGACCATGTATATACTAGACCACAGGGAGCCAGCACAACCAGAGCCACTCTATGTTGTCATTTGGGACAATGTCAGTTTCCACTGGGCTGCTCTGTTTTCGTGACTGGTTCAGTGATACCCCAAGTTTTAGCAACATCTTTCTCCTTGCATATTCTCCCATCCTAAACCCCATAGAGAATTTTTTTTTTCGGCATGGAGGTAGAAGGCCTATGAACGAGACCCATACATCCGTGTTTCTCCAGGCCATGGTGGAGGCTTGTGTAGATATTACAGTTGAGGCTTGCCAGGGGTGGATAAGGCATACAAGGTTTTTTCCCCTCAGCTGCCTAGCTAAGGATAACATTGCCTGTAATGTTGATGAGAATCTCTGACCAGAGACATGCTGAGGCAGAATATATGTGATTTCTTTATGTACAATTATTTTCATTAGTTTATATTGGTAGATGTGGAAATAATTTTACTGTGTTCTATGTTCTTTATTAGTTGCATATTTTTACAATACTTTTACTTTGTCACTAAATTTCAGTTTACATAACATTATAGACATTTCACAAATGCTCTTGTCCAGAGCAATATAAAACCCAAATGTTTAGAGTACAACAGTACATTGAGAGATTACAGTTTTTCCCAATTGCAAACACACTATTGACTGGTTCCCTCAGCAAGAAAACCTATAGCCTTGCCTCATTTCTCAAAAGATACACACTTTTCTCACAACTTTAAACACTAGTCACGTTTTCACACAGGTTTCTATGTGTAAAACCCTTTTTGCATAACTATATGCAAAAGTGGCCAAATGAATCATTCACTGCACTGTTTGCATGTGCTCTGGAAAAATGGATCCTAACTATCCTATGAGTACAGGGATGAAGAGGCAGGGTTTAACCTTACAACAAGGCACAGAAGGGAATGGAACAACATCATTGGTCATTGTGCAGGTTGCTGGCCAGAGTGGAGGCAACGTGACTCTATGTGCTGCAATCAGTGATCAAGGAGTCTTCCACCACAGGAGTCCATTTAACACCGCACATCTGCTTGAATCCCTAGGTCATCTTTACCAACGATTTCAACAGGAAGGTGTAAGGATTAAGTCTTTAGAGGGTCTTGAACCCCGGGCTCTCAACCGGAAGACCACAGCACTAACCACAGAGCTATGAGGTTAGGGAGTGAACGCAAATGCAGAGACAGCTGTAGACTTTAGGCGAGGAATTTATTCCAAAAGCAAAAAATACAGGCAACAGAATCCAGTATCCAAAGCAGTATCCAAAGAGAAATCCAGAAATAGTCCAGGTCAACACAAAGAGCAATCCGTAATAAGGCAAACAATCCAACAGGAAAATCCAAAAAGGGTAAATCCAAAAACAGAGCAATATGGTCAAAGTCAGGCAAACAGAGACAAAGTTTGCAGGCTCAGGACACAGGGCTACACTGAAACAGGTAGAACTAACAAAGACTAAGAAATGACAGAGACAAAGACCAGGGTTTAAATACACTAACTAATAAGGAAATGATACACATGACACACGGTAAATGAGACACAGGTGGGGCAATCAACAGAATGGGTGTAACACAATTAAGAAGCACAGAGTCTCTAAAAGAGTCCTAACAGGACCCTCCCTAAGAACGTCTCCTGACGTTCCCAGGACGATCAGGATGACGGCGATGGAAGTCCTTCAGGAGGTCCTTGTCAAGGATGTACCCCTCCCAGGGGCAAGGGGGGAAGTGGCCACTGGCCGTAACTGGGAAACATGAAAAGTGGGGGTACACTTTGAAAGACCCAATGAAATGAGGAGCAAGCTTGTGTGATTCCACCCTCAAATGGAGGTTTCTGGATGATAGCCAAACCCTCTGTCCAACCCGGTAGCGAGGAGCAGGCCTTCGGTGACGATTCGCTTGGAGCCGGTACTGCCTGGAGACCCCAAGTAGAGTCCATCGGGTCTTTATCCATGTCTGTCGACACTGCCTCATGAAGTGCGTGGCCGAGGGCACACTGACTTCTCCCTCCTGCTCAGGAAAAAGTGGTGACTGATAACCAAACTGGCATTGGAATGGGGACATACCAGTAGCTGAGGACTGGAGGGTATTATGGGCGTACTCAGCCCAGGGCAGCTCAGAGCTCCAGGAGGACGGGTTTGCTGACACCAGGCTTGTCAGGGTGGCCTCCAACTCCTGGTTAACCCTCTCGGTCTGTCCAATGGACTGGGGGTGGAACCTGGAGGACAGACTGGATGATGCCCCGATCAGTCGGCAGAAGGCTTGCTAGAAGCGGGAGGAGAAATGCGGACCCCTGTCTGAGACAATGTCCTGGGGAAGACCAAAAACTTGGAACACATGATCACACACTAGTTGGGCAGTTTCATGGGTAGAAGGCAATGGTATAAAACGACAAGCTTTAGAGAACCTATCAACAACTACTAGGATTACAGTATTACCTTTAGATTCAGGTAGACCCATGATAAAGTCCAGTGAGAGATGTGACCACAGACGACTAGGAATGGGGAGAGGGAGCAGCAATCCTTGGGTATGTTGCCGAGGGTCTTTGCTCTGGACACACATAGAGCATGCTGCCACAAAAAGGACTTCACGTCTCTTTCCATGTCAGGCCACCAGGGTGTGCTGCCAGACGTGAAGAATGTCCCCAAGGAAGAACTTGGGACCTTACCCTCTTGGGGACGAAAAGAAATCCTGCAGGTCCTGTACCAGGATCCGGTTCATCTTGGTGGGCCCGCCTGACCACTGTCTCAATGCCTCAGCGTACGGGAGCCACAATCCGAGATGATGGGTAGTGGATTGTGATCCTGACTTGTTACCTGGAACTGTCAAGACAGGGCAACAGGCTTCATGTTTGTTGAACCTGGGCGGTAAGACAGAGTAAAATCAAAACGATTGAAAAACAGAGCCCAATGGGCCTGGTGGGAGTTCAGGCGTTTAGCCTTTTGGAGGTACTCAAAGTTCTGATGATCAGTCCATACCAAAAGGATGAAGGGCCCCCTCTAACCAGTGTCTCAATTCCTCTAGGGCGAGTTTCACAGCCAACAGCTCTCGGTCGCCAATATCATAGTTGGACTCTGTGGGTGTCAGTCAGTGAGAAAAGAAGGCACAAGGATGCAGTCTCTCATCCGCTGAGCGTTGGGACAGGACAGCTCCGACCCCCACATCAGAGGCATCCACTTCAACAACAAATGGCAGTGAAGGGTTTGATAAGCTCAGAGAGCTCTGGGAGCAGAAGAGAAGCGAAGCTTGAGCTCCAGGAATGCTTTGTCTGCTGCAGGTGTCCAAGCAAAATGAGCTCCACAGCTCTTTGTCAGGGCAGAAATGGGGGCAGCCACAGAACTAAAGTTCCCAGATGAACTTCCAGTAAAAATTTGCAAACCCCAGAAATCACTGGACTTCTTTTACAGACTTGGGAATGTGCTAATCACGAACGGCTTGGGTCTTCTTTGGGCCCATCTCTATCTTCCCTTCTTTCAGAACGTATCCTAGGAAGGAGACTTCAGATGAATGAAACTCACATTTTTCAGGCTTAACATGAAGGTGGTTCTGAAGTAGTCTGGTGAGGAGTTGGGGAACGTGATGGCAATGTTCATGGAGGGACTTCGAAAAAATTAGGATATCGTCCAAGTAGACAAAAAACAAAATGGTTAATCATGTCTCTGAGCACATCATTTATGAGGGCCTGAAACACAGCAGGAGCATTAGTCAGTCCAAAAGGCATGACAAGATATTCATAATGACCGGTGGGAATGTTAAAAGCCGTTTTCCACTCGTCCCCCTCTCGGATCCTGACTAAGTGGTACGCATTGCGCAAGTCCAACTTAGTGAAGATAGTGGCCCCCTGGAGTAGTTCAAAGGCTGTTGACATCAAGGGCAGAGGGTAGCGGTTGCGGATGGTGATCTTGTTAAGGCTGCAGTAGTCAATACATGGTCGAAGGCCCCATCCTTCTTTCCAACAAAGAAGAATCCAGCCCCAGCTGGAGAGGTAGATGGTCGGATGATTCCAAAGGCAAGGGCTTCTCCTATGCAGTCATCCATGACCGTGCGTTCAGGAAGGGAAAGGGAGAATATGCGCCCACGAGGAGAACTTGTGCCAGAGAGAAGGTCAATAGCACAAACGTAAGTTCTGTGTGGTGGCAGTTCAGTGGCCCGTTTTTTTCTGAAGACCTCTTTCAAATCTAAATACTCAGCAGGAACTTGGGATAACTTTGAAGACATGGGAGCCTTGATGGGTTGAGGTGAAGGAGCTGAGTGGAGGCATGTGATATGGCATGTGGGACCCCATTCAAGGATCGACCCTGTAGACCAGTCTATGTGAGGGTTGTGACAGTTCAGCCAAGGCAAGCCTAAGACCACCGGAAACTCTGGAGAATTTATCAAATGGAAGGACATCTCCTCCTGATGACCCCAGACCTGGAGAAGGATTGGAGAAGTAGCTTGAGTAATCCTGCCATTACCCAATAAATGGCCATCAAGGGCAGTCACAGAGAAAGGAATGTCCAGGGCAATTTGAGGAACTTGAAGTTGAAGGGCCACATTAAGATCCATGAAATTTCCAGCCGCTCCAGAATCTACCAAAGCCTGGAAAGAGTGCTGCTGTTTCCCCCAGGAGATGGTGATGGGAAGGTAGACTCCGGCGTCTGGGGACTTGGGAGATGAAACGGCACCCGTCACTGCCCCCCCTCGGCTAGACGGGACTGTCCTTTTCCCGAAAGGGCAGGACAGGAGATTCTGAAGTGTCCCGGCTTGCCACAGTATATACAGCACCTCTCTCTTCTGCGGCGGTCTCGCTCAGATTGAGGAAGACGGGTGCTGCCAATCTGCTTGGGTTCAGAACTCAATGGTAGAAACTGGGATGGTTGCCGGACATTACCAGGAGACTCAGAGGAGGCAGCCGGGGGATGACGACAATCTCTGTGATGATCAAAAATGATCAAAGCCGGTTGTCGAGACGAATGGCATGGGAGATCAACAACTCTAGGTCATCAGGAACTTGTCTGGAGACCAACTCATCTTTCATTGTCTCTGACAGGCTGTGATGGAAGGCGGTGATGAGGGCATCTTCGTTCCACCTGCTCTCTACACCAAAAGTTCGAAATGCAATGACGTAATTTTCCACACTGTTGCCTCCCTGGTGGAGCAGCAGGAGCTGTGTAGCTGCTTCTTGGCCAATAGCTGACTGGTCAAAAACATGACCCATCTCCTTGGTGAAGGACTGAACAAACTGGTCCCTGCTGTTCCCAGATAGCAGTTGCCCTAGCCAGAGCTTTGTCAGTCAGGAGAGTTATTATATAGGCCAAGGGGTCGGGAACCTTTTTGGCTGCGAGAGCCATAAAAGCCAAATATTTAAAAAATATTTCCTTGAGAGCCATACGGATTGTTGACCGGGGGGTGGGTGGAGCGCGTCCGTTTGGCTGTCAAGCTCTCTCCTCCTCCGTGTCCACGGCTGAATTTGTCACTTCGGCTGTGTTGCAATACTCAAATTTGTCTCCTCCTTTCTTCCCCTCCTTTCCTCCGTGCCCCGGAAACTGATAATGTGTCCTCCTTCCCTCCACTTTTCCAAAATGAAATCTCGCTTCCTCCTTTCTCGTTTCCTCGTTTCCTCCAGACGAAGGATACATCGATGTATCCTACTGCAGAAGTCTTTTCATATTGCTGGGTGACATCATTGTGCTCATGACCAGTCAGATTAAAAGACCATCCCACTGAATATTTCACCACTGAAAATTTCTAAAACATGACAAGGGATTTACCAATCCTGAAGGATAAGTGCCAGAACAGTAAACAGTAATCTGGTAATTTAAAATAATGGGAAAACTTTTGTTTCGCGTTTTCAAACATATCCACACTGACGCGATATATTCAGGTTTTTGAGATGGGAATGGTAATTTTACCAATGTAAAATTGACTGAGTTTATGTTGCGGTAAGTTTATTTATTCCTTATACAAATTTATATGTTACATCATGAGCAGAATGTGAGAAACTGAAATTTGTATTTCAATACATGAAAAGGGATGGCAGCATTAAAGAAGTGTGATTGGCTTTGGTATCCACGGAGTCAGTCGAAATTATTACTTCATCAATAGCCGATGTCGACTTTGATGATGGGTGAATCGGATCTGCTGTTCCAATTTTTGATTCATCTCCTCCTTTTCTCCACTCATTTCCTCCCCTCGTTTCCTCCACATACTTCCGGCATATTTCCGGGGTAGGAAAGGAGGGGACGAAACGAGTGGAAGAAAGGAGGAGACGGGAAAAAATACTGGAACACAGCCATCCACACTCACACTCGATCGATTACGAGGGTTTTGATCGACGCGAGGGTTTTGCGCAACAACCGGGCAGACCTGCAGCCATCACCATGTCAAGGCAGGCAGCGTGAGCGGTGGGAGGCGCATGCGCTGTGTGGACGTGGGCCGATGCTCCCAGCTTATTCATTACTTATCGTGTTAAGAATTGTTGGCTAAAATATTTCTGAGAGCCATATGCAGTCATCGTAATGGCTCGTGACCCCTGATATAGGCTATACGGGAGTGGTCAGTGGGAAACACTGGGCTGGAGCTCAAAAGTCAGTTTGCACTGTGTTAAAAAACATTGACACCAGTCTGGATTGCCATCATACCTCTGTGGGGCCGGTAGATGGGGCTCTGCACTGAGGAGTGGTGAAGACAAGGATGGAACTGGAGCCAGAACTGCAGGATGAGCTGGGGCAGCTGGAGTGGAGGATGCAGCAAGAGTTTGCGCTGTCTGAACAAGATCCTGAAGTACCTGGTCATGTCTTGTCACAATTTCAGCTTTCTGGCCAGTGATTGGTCATGTCTGTCCGTAGTTGTTCCAAGGCTATGTAGAGCTGCCACGATGCGTTCAAAATCAGTTGGCTCCTTTGCTGAAGTAAAAGCCTCTGCTGAGTCCATGATGGCTTAGTCTTTCTGTAAGGATTCCCAGTCTTTTGTGTGTCTTGAGCACCGGTCTCTCAACCGGAAGACCACAGCACTAACCATAGAGCTATGAGGTTAGGGAGTGAACGCAAATGCAGAGACAGCTGTAGACTTTAGGTGAGGAATTTATTCCAAAAGCAAAAAACACGGGCAACAGAATCCAAGCAGTATCCAAAGAGAAATCCAAAAACAGTCCAGGTCAACACAAAGAGCAATCCATAACAAGGCAAACAATCCAACAGGAAAATCCAAAAAGGGTAAATCCAAAAACAGAGCAATATGGTCAAAGTCAGGCAAACAGAGACAAAACAAAAACAACAAGCAGGCTCAGGACACAGGGCTACACTGAAACAGGTAGAACTAACAAAGACTAAGAAATGACAGAGACAAAGACCAGGGTTTAACACACGAACTAATAAGGAAACGATACACATGACACACAGAAAATGAGACACAGGAGGGGCAATCAACAGAATGGGTGTGACACAATTAAGAAGCACAGAGTCTCTGGTGATGCCTGGTGGGGAAGGAAAAAAATGTCCCAACAGAAGGGGAACCAGGGCAACCAGAGCAGTCCCAGTATGTTAGCATCTGAGATAACGTCATTATCTGGTTTCTCTGGTTCGTGCCTGGTTCAATGACCACCCCACATTCACAGATCTTTTTTTATCTGCATATTCCCCATTCCTCAATGCAATAGATTAATTTTTCTCAGCATAGCGGTGGAAGGTTTATGACAGAAACCCCAACACAAGAGAAAACATCTTGATTTCCGTGGAGGAGGCCTGTGGGATGTGTCCATTGAAGCCATCCAAGGCTGGCTTATACATACCAGGGAATATTTCCTGCATTGCCTGGCCAGGGAAAACATCCTTTGTGATGTTGCAGACCAGAGAAGAGATGGTGATGCAGAGTAGTTGTAATTAGATTATGGATTATTAATATGGAATTACATTTGTTTATCTTATGTATATATAAATATTTATAGTTTTTCAATTCTTTCTTTTTTTTTCAAAATTTTACTCTACCTACCCTATGTACCACTGTTCATTCCATATGTTTTCCGGAAATAAAGGGTTGGAAAATTTCTGCTCTCTTCATACAGTAATTTGTCAGTGTGACATTGCAAAGGTGTTGTATTGTTTTGAATGTCTCTTGATGGTGTCTTCCAGGATGGGTAATCTGTATGTCAGTAAAGTGATGTTCCAAATTTCAAAATAATGCAGATTCTCAAAATACAGATATCTGTATTTTGGTAAGAGATTTGTTTTTTTTTTTCTGGGGGGAAAACCACAAGTGCCATTATTCAATGCAGTAACAGGTTTTTACAGAAGTGTTTTGAATTGATCTCACTGGTGTGTAATGACCATTTTGTACTGTATGTGTATTTGGTGGCTTTTGGGTGATGTCTGAAGGCAGAGTTTTGTTTAGATGTGAGATTATATGGTTTTGAAGGGAGAGTTTGGTTTTGACATGGAAGCTTGAAGTTTGTGGAGATTCGTGTGTAGTTTTGAAATTGTGCATAGAGTTTTGGGAAATGGAGTATAATTTCAAGAAATGTGTCTCAGCGATCAAGAAAAACTGTAACTCAAATAATGGTGCTACAAATGCAGATTTCAGGTGTCCTGCAGTCACCCATATCAAATACAAACTCTGTGAGTACACATGCTTAACTGTACCCCACCATGTTGATTTGCCTGCCTTCCCATGTGTTTTTTTTTTCATTTCCAGCTTTCACAGTTCTCACCTAAATACACTTCTAATGACACTGCTGATTGCTGTGAAACACACCATTGGCACATGATTAGGGTATCTGACCATGCAAAGCACAGATTGGCCACAGGGTGGCACTACAGCAGATAAGTGGAGCTGCAGCGATAAGCTGATGCCCCACTTGACCTCAGAAGTTGAAAATGATATTTTTGTATCTCTCTCCATCTTCACCCCAGGGACAAATACATTTATTGCATTTTCTGCCATTTAGCATGTTTTGAAAAACAAAAAAGATCTGTTTTTTTTTCTTTTTACAAAATTTTCACAAAACTTGATATATAACATGTACTGATGAATATCTTCTTTTCAACAAAGTTCCTATGCACAAACACTGTCACAATCAACATCTTTAATGTTGGATCACTTATTGTTGTTGATGTTAAAAATAATGATAATAATGAAACACATAATCATTATAATAATAATAATAATAATAAAATAATGATGATTATTATTAGTATTATTATAAACCCCAAAGATTTTTCAGAAAGTGATGAAACACAGCCTTATTCCCAGCCTAGTGCTCTCATGTTCCTCATATGGGATTTAGTCACTGTAGCAAGTGGTGTTTTGATAGTGATTTATTAGAATAGAATACCTGGGGGTGTTTCAGAAAGCAGGTTTAGCAAACCCTCAACTTAAACGTGAAGTCTGGGTTGAACAAACCTAAGGTAACATACAAGACAATGAAGACAATGAATGGTAGTGCAATGAATAATGCCGCTTGTGGTTTTTCCCCCAAAACAATAAAACTCTTTACAGGATGAACACAATGTAAAGAAAGAAAACATGTATATATTTTCAAAGTTTTCAATCCCTCAATAGACTGTAGTACACTAAACTTTTGAGTTGTATGCTGCTCTGGATAAGAGTGCCTGCAAAATACCTATAATGTAATGTAATGTAAACTGAAATTGATTGACAAAATAAATGTACTGTAAAAATATGCAAATAATAAAGAACATAGAATACAGTAAAATAATTTCCACATCTACCATTAAAAACGAATGAAAAAAAAAAACAGTTTGTACATACAGAAATCGCATATATTCTGCCTCAGCATCCTGTCTCTGGTCAGAGATTCTCATCAACATTACAGGCAATGTTATTCTTAGCAGGCTGCTCTGGTTGTGCTGGCTCCCTGTGGTCCAGTCAATGTACATGATCTTGTAGACCACTGAAGGTCCAGATTATAGAAGCTACTGGGAAGTGGCTCAGATTGCTTCATTGATATCCCATGAACAACACGGTCATCTAGATTTGCATGGATCTCATCAGCAACATCCTTGCCCTTCCACTTCCTCCTCCTCTTCCTCCACCTTTCATGTGTGCTCTTAATCCTCTTCATCTACCTTCAGGTCTTTCTGGACCCAAAATGTGAACTTACCCATGGCCCTTTTATCTATCCATCCTATGGACCTGTGCAGTGTGTGAACTATTTTGACTCTGAGTGTTGACATATAGGGAGATGTGTGTTAATTGGGATTGAGTTGTGATGCCAGGGCTTTCTAAATGAGCACATTGTGTAGCAAGTGATGAATAAATGGATTTGTGTGTGGATTTTTTCACAAAGAGTTTAACAAATCTGGATCATACATGAAAACATGGGAATAATGTTTAAGGTTGTGGGAAATGGGTCTGTCTTTTGGGAAATGGCATTATGGGTTGGGAATGTTTAGTTAATATGCCCAGAAATGGTATGTAAGTGATTGAGAAAAACTGTAATGACCGCGTATGCGGATTATGAGCATATTTCTCAGAAAAAAGTAACATTGCAGCAGAAGCCAAAAAGCGTGAGCTGGCATGGGGAGAAAACTGCTGAGTGAGTCAATGCTTAAGTCTGACACAATGAAGTTCATAAAGTGTAGTTCACTAATTCAACATTCACTTGACTTGTGTGTGTATTACACATAATGTGTATAAAATAGATCTTTGCACACTTATTTAACTTCCCACCAAATTGCCACCACTTCAGGAAATCAAAGTCAAGTGTATTACATAAAATTAAAAAGTGTGTATGTGCATGTTCTGTCCTCTTACTAAATTGTAATCCAACAGGGATAAAGCACACTTGGCAGAAATTAAAGAAACATAAAAATATAGACATATTTTGCTTATAGCTACTTCATTCTCTTACTTACAGGCTGCATTCCAATCCGAAATAAAATGTTCCCTTCCCTCCAATCGAGTGAGCTAAATTAAGTTAATTGGAAATTGGCATATATATATATAATCAGCAAATATATATATATATATATATTTGTTGTTTTGTCTTGAACAAGAGGTTTGTTACCAATGTTTTCTTCAGTTAATTCTTTAGAACTCTTATTGAGACTATTATAGAGAACTTTTAATTTGAAATTATACTCTTACTTTGTATTTTAAGTAAAATGGCTTTTCAGTTCAGTTAGACAATGGAGTTGAACGCGGAAGGAACTGACGCTTAAAATTCTTTACCGTCGTCACCAACGTTGCTATCATCGTTATACTTTGATTTAAAGTTTGGAATTTAAGAAGAAACTGGAAACTGGTGATTTAGATTTATTCAGTGAATTGTTATTCTTATTATTTATTTTACTTTTATTATTTTCCCATATAATCATCAAACACCCTTTTGGATTATTCTGTTGCTTGCCTGCTACCTTGTTTGCCCACTTACTATCCTGCCCGCCTGCTTGCTACCCTGCCCTGCTACCCTGCCCGCCTGCTTGCTACCCTGCCTGCCTGTCCTGTCCTGCCGATTACCAGCTATGCCTACCCGCAGAGTCCGTCTACACCTGCCCGGATCACAAGGTACCGCAACAACCCCTCAATGACCACGCATAAAGAACCTGGCAGTGCCTATATGTGGCTGTGAAATAGAAACGTTCTATTTCTTCTTCACGATGTGAAGCCACTCATTTGTATGCACATTTTAATAATAGCCTACAATAATAATCATAACAATAGTTACTATAATTATTTATGTTGCACCTTTTGAGCAGGATGCATCCCAAAGTGATTTGCATATACAAAGATAATAAAATCGGCAATGATAAAATGATAAAATCAATAAATCAAACAATGACAGGTAAGTGTGAACTTTTGTACATCTCTATACTTTTTGTACAGAAGTTTAGAAATGTACCAAAATATATGTAGCAAAAAATAAAAATCAATATTGATATCAGAAGAATTAACCCGAAATTCTGCCACAATTCATATAGGCAATTATACCGGTATGTTTAAATGGAGATTGAAAAAAATATGTGCTCAAAAGAAAATTCTGTTTCATGCTATGTGGATGATTGAAGCAAAGGGTAGCATAATTCTTACATTTCAAGATTAAATATAGGCTATTCTTAACAAAATGCATGGACACAGCTACTATGCCTCCACCAGCTTATGAGAGCTGAAACATGGTTAAAACGTCATGGCCAAAATGTCTATGAATTTTTGGACTGCTGATTAATTCATCTTTTAACTTGATAAGCAGATATTAAGTGAGTGTTGGGCATTTCCTTTGAATCTGTAAGAATTAAACAACAACATGGTGTTTTAGTGAATGGATTGTACAATCATTCGGCAAAGAGGTCTTTGTAAACATTGTTTTACAATTTGCTAGTTCTTTGGTAGCAAGAGGGTGATATTCAAATAAAGTTAAACACGTGGGCAAGCGAGTAGGCATTGCCGTGCTTTCTCCGCAATATCACTGCTGGATTTGTTGGCACTATTGGAGGGAGGAAAACCGAGAGCTTGAGCAAATGAAAAACCTCCCTCCGCTCAATAAAACTTGAATGGCATCACCCTTCTGGTGGCGGCCATCTTACATCCAGGACTTTTTGGGGATTCCCTCCTCCATTGGAGGGTGAGTGAGCATGAAGAAGCATTTTTTCAAATTGGAACACAGCCACAGCCTCATATCAGGCCTATGTAAGCTGAATTTCCCTCTAGCCAATAGGAAGAAGACTGAGGCCCGGAAAACATGTGGTGGGCCACAACCACCACCTCTCACAGAAGCTGAGGAGCTGGCCCTTGCTCAGAACAGTGGAATGCCCAATGCTGAAGGCATCCCTGGTGGTAGCCCATCAGAGCCCACCACCCCCAGGACACAAGTGCCTACATAAAGGGTAGATTTATCATTCATACATTTGCTGGTTGTCATGGGAACAAAGCCTCATGAACCCCCTAAGGCTCTTGACACAATTTTTTGACACAAATTCTGCCTAATGGTTTTGTGTAGCCTACAACAAACGTTTTTGATCATCTTCACCACAGGAGGAGGATGATGATGATGAGGAGACTTTATCAGCTGCCTCTGGAATGGAGGACACAGTGAGGCCTATAGAGATATGCAATGTGAATATCATGTGTGGCTATCTGATTTTTTTCTCCCACATTAAAATTTGCATGTCCTAATTATCTAACAGTGCATGTCTGGTTTTTCCTCGAGGAGGGTCCGTCCACCTCAACGGCACACTTTGGCAAGTGCGATGTTGTTCTTAGTTGTCATGTGGTCCATCTGTCAGAATGATATTAAAGTATTTGATTGTAGAAAGGGCTCAAGCTTGTTGGACAGGGTGTCACTCTCCCCTAATTGTAGCAATATCGTGGAACACACACACATGCCACAATAATGTCACATGTCCTCACTGGGGGACCCTGCGCCCACACAGGCACTGGAACCGGGCCTTGAGAATTCCAATGGTCATCTCAACCCTGGCTCTAGTCCTGCAGTGAGACAAGTTATGGTGTTGATGTGGTCCAGGCACAGGCTCAAGGTAAGGGGTCATCAGAGAAGGCAGGCAGGGGTACCCCCTGTCCCCAAGTAGCATGCCATCACACTGACCTGAAATCAAATGGGGGGTGGGGGGGAAGATTAATTGAAGTTCAACCAGGATTTCAAACATTGTCCTTTAATAAGTTTCATTTACCTTGTGCAAATTTATTGCTCAGTGTGGACTCACAATAAATCTGAGAGTCATGGACAGAGTCTGGCCATTTGGCTTCAATATTTGCAATGATGTAGGCTGCTACATACTATCTTTACAGTGCAGAAGAATAATTGATTCGTACAGTATATTGTGATGTGAAGTGTTTTAAAGAAAACTCTGTCTTCACCTGCACATTAATGGTGTGGAATGAATTTGTATTCACAAAACCTCCTTCATTGCCTGAGGGAACTTTCATTGGAATGTGGGCACTGTCAATGCAGCCAATCACTCCAGGAAACCCTTAAATACATGATTATCAATAGATCATTGCCTGAAATCTTCACATAGATTAATTTCTTGCAAAAACTAACAAACCTGGTATCCTGTGAGATTGTCCAACAATCAGCTGTCTTATATGTTCATAAAAATTGTTCATAAAATTTGTACTGATGAGATTGCAAGTCTACAATGTGTGATATTTAACATGTGTGGACCAGTGACAGCTGGTGAACTCAAAACGGGAGGAACAAACTTTACCTTTATACCTATCATTGTGTTCAACCTGTTCTCATTTATCATCCTTGATTAACAATAAAACAAGTAATTCACTGAGTAATCAACACCAATTGACATAAACTGGTTTAAAACATCCAAAGATATAATGAACGTACTCTATTTACGTCAGCTGGTATTGATTACTCTGTGAATTATTTGTTTTATTGTTAATCAAGAAAAAGCAAGACTCCAACAAGAGCCAGCCTTTAGAAGTTTGTGGAGTCTGTTGGCATCACCTGCCCTTATGCTGTTGCCGCAGCAAACTGCCGCACCTGCTACAACAGACTGGTAGAACATCCATAACATTTTCCTGCACACACCAAAGGACTGGAGCCTCCTCAGGAAGTAGAGGCGGCTCCGTCCCTTCCTGTACAGGGCCTCGGTGTTACCAGTCCACTCCAGTCTGTTGTCCAGGTGCAATCCCAGGTATTTGTAGGACCCAACCGTCTCCATGTCCCCTGCCTAAACAAACCTGTCCCTGGGGTATCAGGGAGGGAAAGAGGAAGTATGGGCAGAAAATCAACAGTCACTTCACAGATAAGAAGGACACACGCCATTTGTGGCAAGGTTTCCAGACCATCACTACAAGCCCGCCCCTCAAACATGCCACAATGACCCCTGGTAGGGACCAGAGAGACTCAATAACTTTTATGTCAGTAGTTGTGGTAGCGCCCCTGATACTCTCCCACAACAGGTACCAGGACCCACCCAATCGAACAACCAGAACACAGGGAATTAGGTTAGCAGAGACTTCATTTTTATTTAGAAGCAGTAAAAACTCATGCTCAGGCAGCCACCCGCTTTGACCCCTGCCCCCTTTCCAACTTTCCCTCTCCCACTGTCAGCCCCGCTACCGGCTGGCCTCGTGCCATGAGGGAGAACCCTCGGGAGAGGGACTTCCCCTCACCAGCACTGCAAGCTAAACCACCAATCAAGTATCCCGTGCCCCACACTCACTCCACACAGCGTTGGATTCGGACCCTCTTCTGGACCTGCCCACGCAGCACAGGCCAGCCCTCTCTTGGCCAGCTCAGGGGGGAATAACTCACCAGGGAGGGAGGTCCACGCACACACATACACACAAACAAAAACTAAGGGTGGGCCGCAACTTGGCCCGCATTGACAAGAAGCCGGGCCTCCTCCGCGCCACAAAATAAAAAACAAAACCCAAAAGAAAACCAGGCAGAGACTGCCTCTCCTCCAGTGTCCTGGAACCGCCATGGCCACACACTGATGGTCTCACTGTCTGCACAGGGCTTGGAAGGCTAAGGCACCCAAGGAAGGCTAAAGAGGAGGAGAAGGCAAAACACCAACATCACCCCTCTGTGGACTGGGCAGAGCCGGGTTACACGCGCAAGTGTTGTTATGATTCTTGGTTCACGTCCCTCTCACCACTGGGGCTATAACCACGCTTGCGTCCTGCCCAGCCCGTGGTATGCAGCTCCACCACCATTGCCTTCTCTCCTGTCCCATGCTGTGCACTGCCAGTTCCTCCGCCCCTTTTCTCAGTCGGCCGCTGACACGGTCCCAAGCACGCAGTCACTGCCTCCATACACGTACCTAAAAAGAAATCCCCCCCGCTGGATTTCTCCCAACAAAACCCAAGCAAACAAGCAGACCATAACAAAAGGAACGAAACGAAACCCACAACGAAAAACACCTGCAAAAATTTGGAAAACAAAAATAACGAAAGCATTACCAAACAAAAGAAAATTAAACGAAAAATTCCCAGATGATCAAAATAACCCCATCTAAAATCCCAATTTACACGCTGGTAACTTCTAGGCTGCCCGAATGCTGACTGCCTCATCCCGGACTCTTTTATCCTGATTCCCTGTGCAGAGAGAACAAGAGACAACTGTGCTAGATTACCAATCGGGAGACAAACCACCTCGATCCACATACCGCATGTGAGCCCCCAATCACCAATAAAGAAAACTCACCATGATGGCGGGTTGTCAGGCTCCCCTCCTGACATGTACTTGTGTTTCAAGGCCACTAATAACACCATGGCACAGAAATCACCAACACCTAGTGACAGCCAGGGTGAAGAGAGCCTTCTCTCATGTTAATCCCCAAAAGGCTGCTCATCCAGACATCATACCTGTATGCGTTCTCAGGGACTGTGCAGAACAGCTGAAGGATGTCTTCACAGACATCTCTACCATCTCCCATAGCCAAGCAGTAGTGCCCACTTTCCTCGAGAACACCACCATCACACCTATGCCCAAGAAATCCCACCGCATCTGCATGAACGACTTCTGACCTGTGGCTCTCGCTCCAATAGCAATGGAGTGTTTTGAGAGGCTTGTCATGCAACACATTAAAGTCCGCCTCCCACACAAACAGGACCCCCTGCAGTTTGCATCCTGAGCAAACCAGCCCACCACCCTCCACCTAACCCTGTTCCATCTGGAAAACCTGAATGCCTGCGCCAGACTCCTCTTCATCAACTTTAGCTCAGCGTTCGATACCATCATACCACTGCAACTGGTGGAAAATCTGAGAGGAATCCCTGCCCTTCAAACAGTGCGGGCTATTTTTCCTGCCAGTGCATGGCAATCGTCAAAATTTCTGACCCCCTGTGTCTAAGAGGGAGAACCCCAGAGCTGTGAAGAGGTCCAATCCCATCAGATGATCCCCTGGCAGGCAATGTAAAAGTCAAAGTTATGAAGGACCTTATAGAACAGTGAGGTGGGCGGATCCCACCAGATCAATCCTGGGGTTACCATAACCACAGAGGGCAGTGGAGGGTGCAGACAGAGGCAATGAACTGAAAAAATGACACGCTTGCACCAGTGCCCAACAGTACAGGGATACACACATCAGTAAGATTTATTCTGTTGCTAGCGTTGATTTTACATTGTGAATAATTGTGGTGGTAGACTGGAGCCCATGGCTTTCTGAGCCTCTCAAGGTAGAGTGGCAAAGTGGTTAAGCTTTCTGCAGTTGTGACATGTCTGCCCACAAGCTGGACAGTTCTGAGCTCTTGTGGTGTGAGATCAGGATCCACAATTACCACATGGCTGCTGCTGGTGAGGCATGGGGCGCTGTTGTCAGCCCAGTTGCATGACAGTGACTGTTGTACTGTCAGCAGCAATTCCTCACATAATTTTGTATTGTCAGTGTGCTCCATTAGTTAGTCGCATATCATCTCATCTTGAGATGTGCCAAACTTGCAAGAACTGGCTAGCCAATGTAAGTTAGCAACATATTAGTTAGCAGACTCACTGGGCAGGTGTGAACCAACCATTAAGAGAGCATTCTGTGGAGCAGAAAAATGGGTGTTTCAAAGACTCACAGCCTTGTCGCAGATGTCTGCAGTATTTCCAAGGGTATGTTTTAGTTTTGTGGCAGTTTGCAATATTAAGTGAGTTTTTTGTTGAAGACTCTTTTAAAAGGTCTGCTGTTCCAGTCTGTATGTAAGGGATGATAGCAACATTCCATCATTAATGATAACATCTGCATACTGTTCCAATGGTGTATCTTTCTTCTGAGTATTTTTCTGGGTTTGGTTATTTAAATCAAATGTGTTCCTTTAGTTAGTGAGTTAGTTACCTGAGAAGCAGTCTAGCCAGCTAAGCATCACCACCTTATGGTAGAAACATTCACCTGAGGCTTTCTATGACAGCTAAAAGCAGACTACAGAAAGGTGACTGCAATGATAACACCCTGACAGTATTTGAATTAAAACTAAGATCAAGATTCTTTTGAAAGTTTTGGCTGTCTCTCTTGCTTCTGCCTCTCTGGGTAATCCCCGACAGCCTTGATGATGTTGAGATCAGGGCTCTGTGGAGGCCATAACATCTGTTGCAGAACTCCGTTCTTTTCTCTGAATGTACTTTACAACGTTGGCCATGTTTGGGGTCATTGTCCAGCTGTGGAATCAGGGCCAATCAGATGCCTCCCTAATGGTACTGTGTCATGTAATCTGTTCAGTGTCATGGAATCTGCTTGTACTTTGGCTTGATCTAAAAATGCCAAATTTTGACTTGTCAGTCCAGAGCACTAGCTGCCATTGTTCCTCACCATTGCACCCCAGTCCTTGCATGTTCGCATGTAGTTGTGTCTCTTGGCTTTCTCTCTACCTTTGAGGCATGGCTGTTTGACAGCAATTGTTCCATGCAGACAACATCTGAATGGACTGCCCTGGATCAAAGAGGGGTACACTTGAGTTCCAGTGGTTTCTGTGAGTTCAAAGCTGATAGCAGTGCTCCACTTCTGATTTTGAAGGGACATCAGTTTGACTGATCTCTCATCTGCTGCACTCACTTTCCCTGGTTGACCACCGCATTTCTGGTCTCCAGCCTTTCCCATTTCTTTGCGCTTCTTCAGAAGAACAGGAAAAATCCTGTCTTCCATGAAATTTCTGCTTGAGAAAGAAAAGGGTGATGCAGGGTGACCACGTTTTGTCTTGTTGCTATGCTCACTCTCCTCATGGTGTAAGAATTGGTGATTTTAAGGTTAATCTATCACATCTGTGCCCTTCCCCGTTTGATTCCTTCTACATCTGCTTCTGTGTCACTTAAACTGTTTGTCTCATTCAGCTCTTAATCTTTGTTTAATCATACACTGAGGTACATACAGTTATGTGCAAAATAATAGCAGTGTGTTTATAACAACAGAGGAAAAGTTCCACGTTCCTAATATCATTTATTTCCTTACATACAAAGGCACTGGGAGCAGCACGCATTCAATTCCAAATGAAAACATGAACAATTCTTTTTTCTTTTTTACTAAAAATGAAGAAAAAGAATATTAGGTTGTTCAAAAAATATCAGTGTCTGCATTTTCATTTACAAACTGGAATGTCATTCAGTATAAACTAAAAATGAAATGAAGATGTAGCTTTTCCTTTAACCACTGAACTAATATTTAGTTGTATAACCATTATTTCGGATCACTGCTTTACATCTGTGTGGCATGGAGTCAACTAACATTTGACAATTGGACACACAAATTGCAGCCCAAGCTGACTGGACTACATTCCACAGATCTTCTGCATTCTTGGGTTTTGCATCAAAAACAGAACTTTTGAGGTCACTCCACAAATTCTCAATCGGATTGAGGTCTGGGAATTGGGCTGGCCATTTCATGACATCAGTCTTGTTGGTCTGCAATCAGGATGTTGCCCGCTTGCTGGTGTGTTTGGGGTCGTTGTCCTGCTGAAACACCCATTTTAAGGGCATTTCTTCCTCAGCATAAGGCAACATGACCTTATGTACTGAAACTGGTCCATGGTGCCTGTTATGTGATAAATGGGCCCTACTCCATGGTATGAGAAACATCCCCAAACCATTATGCTTGCCCCTCCATGTTTTACAGTCTTCACAGTGTACTGTGGCTTGTATTCCGTGTTTGGGGGTCGTCTCACAAACTGTCTGTGGCCTTTAGACCCAAAAAGAACAATCTTGCTCTCATCTGTCCATAGAATATTGTGCCACTTCTCTTAAGGCCAGTCAATGTGCTCTTTGGCAAACTGTAACCTTTTCAATACATGTCTTTTTTTCAGCAGTGGTACTTTGAGAGGGTTTCTTGCAAATAGTTTGGCTTCACATAGGCGTCTTCTGATTGTTGAAGTACTCACAGGTAAATGAAGATCTTCTTTGATCTCTCTAGAGCTGATCATTGGATGCTTCTTTGCCATTCTTGTTATTCTATGTTCTATGCGGATGGTAGTATTCCTTTTTCTACCACGTGTTTCAGGTTTTCTTTTCCATTTTAAAGCATTTGACATCATTTTAGCTGAGCAGCCAATTATTTTCTGCACTTCCTTGTATGTCTTCCCCTCTCCAATCAATTTTTTGATCAAAGTTCTTACTCCTTCAGGACAATGTCTGGAACGACCCATATTACTCATTGAGCAAGGGCTAAAACCAGCAGGAACAACATCTGCTGCCTTCCTTTCTTAAATAAGGGCCATAATTGACACCCATTTCTTCACAAACTGAAAGACCTCCCTAATTGAACTCCACACTGCTATTAATTTGAACACGCACCTTTCATTAAATGAGTCAATTACCCCCAATCAGCAGCATGCATGTCATGTCTGTTAAGTTTGTTGGTTGGCCATTACTCTGCAACACCTAGTTATGAATTTGTTCCCATGTTTTGTCATCATTTCTACCAAAATCAGCACTTAAACACATTAGTGATGTTAGACTGCTATTATTTTGCATATAACTGTATCTAAAAATTAAGTGGTCTATTAATGGGACTTTGTAAAGTATGGTACTTTGTCTAATGAAATACAAAAATTTCAATTTTCATTTTTCCAAATTTTTTTTTGGAAAATTAACATTTGATAATCTAATCTAAATTTTGCTGTTTTCTTCTAACACTTATGTAGAGGACAAAAATAATAATCTACGAAAAAAAAGTATGTAAAAAATTCAGGGTGCTGAAGACTTTTGTACTGCATGTTACATGTTGATCTAATGTACTTCTGTTAGAGTACTATTACGTCACAGTAAGCCTTACATGGTGACTCAAAACAGTAGAGTAGGTAGATAAAATCTAGGTGATTCCAACACTCATATTTGTCCACATAAAGAGTATTGGAAGCAGGTTTGGCTGAGCCATCTTTGAAATTAGTCTACTACATCAAAATAGTTGACACTGATGTTGATGGTGGAGAAGCTGACTTTATTTTCCCTCATTCTCACATCCACTCATTTCCTCGCCTCTTTTCCTCCACATACTTCTGGGGAGGAGACAAGAGGCACATCCCAATTCTGTTCGTTCCTCACCTCATCCATCCTGTCATGTGACATATTACCTATGTTGCCAGCAACACCAAGTCAACAGTGTTCTTTATTATTATTTGATGTAAGTACCACCTATATTCTTTCAAGAACATCAATTATTTTTGTTAGGTTTTAGTGGCCATACTGAATTATGGAATAGCATAAAATTCTAAATCTTTTTTTTTTTTTTTTTTGGTGGTGGTGAGTCGCTCTTTGCCTAGTTGTTTTGTAACTGGAATATGAGTCATCTTTGCAAGGTCTGGTCCACTGGCCTCTTGCTCTTCTGTTTAATCCAGCAGAAGCATTTTTCTGTCTATCTTGTCAGTTAATCATAAGTAGTTACTATACATGAAGTGTGATTCTTTTTTATATCCCGCTATGCAGTCCTGTATGCAACCCATTTAAAAAGCATGTATGATTGAACATCTGATTGTGGGTTTGCACTGACTCAAGAGGGTGATTCATGGATTATTGTTCATTATTGTTCATGCTGTTGAGGAGTTTCTGCCCTAGTGCTACACCACTTGGTCTGGAGATGTAGCACAGGCCTGGCTGCACAGGAGAGCAGAGATGAAAGAGAGTGGCCTTTGCTTCACTCACAGAGCCCTGAGAGGGGCGGTCAGCTCTTCTTTCAGGTTAAAGTAGGTTTCCTGACTCTCTCCTTGCTGCCGAGTCACCCCCTGGTTCAGCTGGCCTGACCCACTGCAGCACATTCCAGCACAGAAACGGGCCGCAGAGAGCGACTGCGAGGGGAACTGGGAATGGAGGGTAAGTGAAGTGAGTTTCCCTTCCTTCAGTGTGAAGTGCCTTGAAATGTACTACATATTACTATTATTATATTATTGCATATCACAGTTGATATTAAGCAAATAAAAAAAAACTTGATTGCCATGCGTGTCCTACTCAAAAAGAAAGACTCAAATATTCTTGTTTTTTCTACTAATAATAATTCAGTTATGTTTATTAACAGGTTTCAGATTGTTGATAGTAAGACATAAATATTTCTGCTAACATGCATAAAGTCAATGCACAGTACATTGGATACACCAGTAAATTATGCAGCCATTTTGATTCAGGAAGCCTTTGTGTCTTTATGCCCTTTCCTCCTCCTCCTCTGAAGAGGACGAACTATCAGAGCTCTCAGTGGACTCCCTGCCACTGTCACTGGAGTGAGAGCTGTCCTCTGTTTCATCAGAGTTCTCGTTTTCCTCACCACACTCCTCTTCCTGTCCTGCTGAAAGGAACAAAAACTGAGTGTTTGGCTGGTGTCCAGGGTTCAACACACCAGTCACCAGAGCATTCTGCACTGCTGTGTGAGCCTGGCACTGCCAGTCACCAGAGCATTCTGCACTGCTGTCTGAGCCTGGCACTGCCAGTCACCAGAGCATTCTGCAATGCTGTCTGAGCCTGGCACTGCCAGTCACCAGAGCATCCTGCACTGCTGTCTGAGCCTGGCACTGCCAGTCACTAGAGCATTCTGAACTGCTGTCAGAGCCTGGCACCGCCAGTCACCAGAGCATTCTGCAATGCTGTCAGAGCCTGGCACTACCAGTCACTACAGCATTCTGCACTGCTGTCTGAGCCTGGCACTGCCAGTCACCAGAGCATTCTGCACTGCTGTCAGAGCCTGGCACTGCCAGTCACCAGAGCATTCTGCACTGCTGTATGAGTCTGGCACTGCCAGTCACCAGAGCATTCTGCATTGCTGTCTGAGCCTGGCATTTTTAACATTACACTTTGCAAAAACTTTGATTACTCAAAGATCAAAAGGTCACTGAAATTGATTCAAAATCAAAGATTTCCATGCCAGATCAAGACTAAACTTGGTCCTCTAATAACAGCTTTTCAATTTGGAATCACCTTTTTCTGGGTGAGAATGGAATTAAATACTCACTTGACCTAAGCACTTAGTTTTATCTTAATATAACAGTTCAAATTTAGAAAGCAATTAAAAATGTTCATGCTTAAGAACCATGTACATTATTTCTTGAAAAGGCAATTAAAATATGCTAAAGCATAATGTTAATTTCACTCATAAAATGAAGCAGTGGAGTGCATGAGAAATGTGGCACAAAGAGCTGCATGAAACACAGCAGGATAAAAATGCTAGTAGACTTTCACATCATTTTCAGGCGTCACAGGAGATGGAAATATTGCTGCATCTATGGGTACCATAGATCATATTTATTCATTCTTACCTAGAAGTTTCTCTTCAATGAGTGGAATAAATTGTTTGGCCTCAGGGTTTTCAGGCTCAAAAATCAGAACTGAAAATAAAATTTCATGAAGGAAATGACAACACTTTTTAAACCTTGCAGCACATGCTTCGGAAGAGAATAATGAAAGAAAAATACCACACACTTGAGCCAACCATGAGTGTAAAGTGTGTGGCTAATATTTGGCTCTGACATGACAAAGCCTGTACATGTCACGTGAGCACTCAGAGCAAAACATGGAATCCCTCTGTCTTCATTCATCAACAATTATTACATCTGGACTACCATTTAATGGAAAGCTTAAATATGACTGATTCATTATTTATTACTGTCCTACTACATAACCACAGAGTAATTAAATATGAAATCTTTGGTAACACTTTGCTGCTGTATTTCTACATACACATGCAATTAGGTGAATAATTTCATAGGAGGTTACTTAGGTCTTAGTGCAAAGTGCAATGACAAAGACCTTTATTCCAATACTGTGTACTTGATTCAGAGATAGTGAGATTAAAGCTTATTCAGAGAAGACCCAAAATGTAGCTCAGATAAAACCAAGGGCATAAGCAAATGATATGGAACAGAGGAAGAGTTAAAAAAATAATATAAGTTAAAACAACAAAGACAAATACTCATTTGGCAGAGATGAGTTAAAACAGCAAAAACATACTCATTTGGCAGAGTTTCTTTGCAAGGATGTAGTCTTTATCCATCACTGATTTCAGGAACTGAAATGTAAGAGACAGAGCATGGTGTTCAGAGGCACATATCCCCCCAGGTTTATCTGGGCAATAACTGGGGCAATTGCACAATAGCAAAAAAATGTAAAAAAACACACAAAGGAAACAAATACAAGTGAGTCACTTTTGTTAGATGAAACAGGGATGTTTTCTCCTCATTTTACACTTGCCGTGAGCTCGTGTCTGATTTTACAAATGGACCTATATATAACTTTGATCTATGCTATTTTACCATTTGTTTACTAGAGTATCAGGGCTGCGATATAACAATCCTCTTATCATTATCATCGTTAACAAATACAGCATAGAGCTTATCTCCGCAGCATTACTGATGAAGGCTGTGGCAAGTGGCAGGATGTGTGCCTTCCCCAGTCTGTGAGTGATGGCTGAACTCTACACATACACCCACACACAAGCATAGCCTAACCTCTGCAAACAGCTCAATGGGGGCTCGGCGCTCTTCCTCCTCCTCGCTGGTCTCCCCAGGGGACTTCAGGGGCACAGTGGGATGCAGTGTGCAGGTCTCCCCAGGGGACTTTAGGGGCGTAGTGGGATGCAGTGCTTGTCCTCCTGTCCCTGCACCATGACATAAGCAGAGCCACTGAAACACCACAGACCTGTCAGCGCACGGCACAGTTAGCCTCACTGCAGGCTGAGCCTGCAGGGCTGCTAAGTGCTATCAGAAAGTGAGACTGAAAAGCTCAAAGATTACTTTGAGTCTGTCGCACACTATATTATGTAATACTGTATTATGCTCTTTATCAGTTGCGTAT
Source organism: Albula glossodonta (assembly GCA_019788955.1). NCBI lineage: Eukaryota > Metazoa > Chordata > Actinopteri > Albuliformes > Albulidae > Albula > Albula glossodonta. The sequence continues at coordinate 555,468 of JAFBMS010000892.1, read as the reverse complement.
TTTTACAGTACATTTACTTTGTCATTGTACATTGGGGAATTAAAAACTTTGAAAATGTATATATGTTTTGTGTCTTTATGTTGCGTTCATCATGTAAACAGGTTGCTCCGAGGGGAAAAAAATAAGCGCCATTATTCATTGCAGTAACAGATTTTTAAAGAATGAAATCTGACAGAGTGGACTGATCACTCACAAAGCGTCCCTGTGACTAGGCAGTTTATATGGTCATTTAGTGCGGATTCCAGCATAGTGGTGCACCCACAGGCAAATCAAGTACTTGGCTTTGCTAAATGTTACAATACATTTTATTGTCATCTATTCTCTGCTGCCACTGGCTATGCTGCCTGAAAGGGTAGTTTTCACCTCTTTTACTGGAACATGACATGCTAAATTTGCATAACTTGTCAGTTAAGAAGTTAGTCAATAAATGTAGTAATTTTATTTGCAGCTGCTCACAACACCGAGCAGTCCTGCCACTAACATGGACACACTAGATAATGTATACTGCTGACTACATGTCTTCTATTCTGATTATCAGTATGGTTGGTACAAAGAGAAACCACAGACCCCACATATTTGTTGATGTCATAGGCTATTGCAGTCATCTACCCTTTGCAGCAATATTTTAACTTTCAAAATAGCTTCTAAGAATTGGTAAATGACAGAAAATTCTTTGTTAACGGAACCTCTGCTCACAGGACATAAAATATCTTTACTACCTGAAGTATCAGCAGACTGTGTTGGTTTGATATTCGTCTCCATCTTAGGTGTCTTGAGGGAGTTGAGAATGGGGCATCCTGAAAAGTCTCTGGTCCTGAAATTAAATAAAGTGCACTTTATCAGAGACTACTGATGAGCTAAGTGACATATGCCCTCATTTCCTGCTCTCCACACAGAGACACACAGCACAGAAACACACACCACAGAGACACACAGCACAGAGATACACAGAACACAGACACACAGCACAGCCCATGGAGCATGACTTCAGCCTCAACACTAAAGCCAGCCTCCGCACAGCCACTGTTACAGCACCTGACCCAACCATACACTCTTACCCCTTTTCCACCAAGGCAGTTCGAGGGCCAGTTCGGAGTTGGTGCCTAATCTCAAACCATTTCTTGACATTTCGAAAGCCAAAGAACTGGCTCTCGGCCAGAAAAACTGGTTTGAGAGTGGTACCAAGTCTTTCCTGGTCTAGAATCAAAAACCGCTTATGTCAGGGGCTGGGGGCAAGATTTACGTGACCAACAAGACCAACTAAAACGGTGACTGCCATTTGTGAAAAAAACCTTCAATCTAAGGACTAAATATTTTTAAAATGGTAAAAAGAAATTTATAAAAAAGTATCTATCTGCGAGGTGATGTCCTAGGCAGTCCCTGATTAAAATATTTAGGGTAAGATGAGTGGTAGAAAGCTGTAGGGTTAAAATTACAGCTGCATTCATATGATCGATAATACATTTGAAAAGCGCAATTAACTAATAACCTAAAAGCCCATACCACAAGTTATCTGTAACCAATGCTAACTTAGCTAGAAAAACTACCATTCCCACTGAACAGAATATCGATATCATAACAATAGCTAACCGGAAATGCCAAATAAAGTCATTGCAAACTTTCAAATTAGCTGTTATTTAAATCGAATGAGCAAATATTCATGAACTTTAATAGTAATGGCCTATGATATTTTTGTTTGCTAGCATTGCTGGGAAAGCGGAGATGTACACAGACGTATACAGTGATGCAACAATGTAGCTCTACGGTGGCTCTCAAGCCCGTGGAAAAGCAAACCGGCTTAACCAACTCTGAATCGGCACTGGCATCAGCCCAGAACTAGCACCTAGCTTGCGATGGTGGAAAGGGGGTATCTGAGATGAGCTTCTGCATTTACCCTTAACCCTACAGATTCCTAATGGAAATTGTCATAATATGGTATGCCAAGTAGTGTAACAGAAGTTCTTTAACTTTCTGTCTGAACTTACACATACACAGTGATCATTCTGAACTAAATGCCCAACAAAAACCACCTCCATGTGACACTGAGTAAAGAAACAGCTGAAGATTATTCATTTAACAATGGAAGAAAGTATCTTATGTTGTAAAAACTTGCTAAAGTAAAACTGATACTGTAATATTCTTAACAATATGGTGCCCTCCATTCTAAAATTACGAGTAATATTGCCAAAGCTTATTGTACCTGCTGGGGGAAGCTCCTGCTGCTTTGAATGCCGTAGGATTGAGATATCTTCCCCCCCCTGAATTTGGCTGGAACCTGGAGAAAATGTGCATGCAGAGGAAGTGTTTCACCTGTACATCAAACATATGAACAGCTCTCCATGAAGAACCAACTGCGCAGATTGCACTCCACAAATATTGACACCCCTGGTATACAAAGGCGGCAGTGGAAAAAAAATGTGGCACAAAAAAAAAAATCACACAAATCTTAACTGTATTTGAAGTAAAATGATTGAAAGAAAAACAATTTTTGGCACCCCTAGAAATTCTTAAGAGTAAAATCTAACGGAAATATAGTCCCATTCAAATTTTTTGTTTTAAAGTTCACCTGAGTGATTTGGAACTTAAATAACCACTTAAAAAACTTAAATGATCAGGCATGACTCCCTGTTCCACTAGGGCAAAAAAATGAGGTGACACAGAGGACATATGTCTATATTAACCCCACTCACAATGAGGAGGATGCTTTGAGTGGCAAAAGAATCTCCCAAGCATCACAGGTGTGGAATTGAACACATTAATTAAGTTCTGGGGTCCCAAACTACAATCAGACACCACCTATATAACCACAACGTGTTTGGGAGGGTTACCAGAAAAAAGCCTCTGCTGTCATCGACCAACAAACTCAAGTGCCTACAGTATATCAAACATTACTGGAACTTTCAGTGGGACCCTGTTCTATGGTCAGATGAGACCAAAGTAAAGCTTTTTGGCAACAAACACCTGAGGTGGGTTCGGCATAGACAGAAAGATAGCCATGCTAAAAAGTGCCTCATCCCCACTGTGAAGTATGGTGGTGGATCTGTGATGTAGTGGGGCTTTTTTCCTTCCAAAGCCTCTGGACAACTTGTTCGGATACATGGTATCATTACCACTACAGACTTCTCAATCATTAAAATTCTATAAAGGGGTGCCAACAATTGTGGTACACATAGATTTGGGATTTTATATTTTATGATAAGAATTAATTTTTTCTTTCAATTACTTTACTTCAGTAAAAGGTTTTTGTGAATAGTTTGAATGAATGATCAAAAGAGTGAACAATGAAGAATCATTTTTTACTGCCCGTTTTGCTCATGTTTACCAGAGGTGCCAATATTTGTGGAGGGCACTGTAAGTCATTGATACTGTGACTCTGCTTTTTACCACATGCCACAATTTCACTTGATCCATCCTTGTGTTTTTTGACTACATATTTAAAATATCAGTTACATATTGGCCTTGCTCAATAGCACAGGTCCCAAAATGGCCATGTCAGCTAAATTCAGAGTAATTGGACCTTAAACAGTAAATTTTATTACCCTCCATGGTTTGACATGTGTTTACATCAGTATAGATTTTATATAAGTTCCTCCTTCATTAAGTTACCAAGAAAATGAACCGGCACTACTTTTTACTTTTTATTAAAAATGCTTGGCATTGGTACTCAGTATCGACCAACACCATTTGTAAGTATTCGGTAATGTATTGGCCTCAAACAAATGGTATCAGTGCTCCCCTAAAAAATGACTGTTTAAAAATTAGAGGTAACAACTTGTATATCTCAACACTGCTAACTGCCCCTCCAGGTATTGGTGAAGTGAAATAATGCATCAAGAGTGCAATTTAACTTTTTAATCTGCTATCCATGATGGGCAAGGCCAGTTTGCATGATGTAGCAGAAATAGACATCCAAATGTTGGCACTGAACTGAGAGCACAGTTTACACACAGACTTGTGCATTTAGTATGCATGTACTCCTGAGTAGTGAAGGACTTCTGTGTGCGAAAAGCACAGCTTATTTACAGCTACACCCACACTACCAACAGCCATATAATTCTGTAGATGTATAGCCCATAATAGGCAGAGCTTTTTGAAAAGCTTTAAAGCCAATCAGTGGTTAACAAAGCCCATGTCTGCTATCTAACGGTTTCCACGGCGTCCATAGCTACTTTCTCCACATCCTCAGAATTCTGTAATCACAAAAGGATAATAAAATGGGGGTATGGGTTTAAAAGTTCATTTAATGAGTGCCTCCTTCACAAAACTGCTTTTTAAACAAGAAGTTCCATCCTCCTTATATAGTGGAGATTAAATACATCCACCTTCAGACACTGAAATCTGAAGCTTATCTCCCGAATGAAAATCCATCAAAATGTTTATATTCAACTTCTGAATACCGCTCCCAAGGTCCTTGCCAAGCATAAGAGAAACACATATCTATTAGTCATAAGATGTACATGTCCTCTTGAATATGAATACAACTGAAAGTAATCTCTGTGTGGGCTGTGATATATGAATACAATGGACCACACCAGCCTGTCTCTAGCACTTCATCTGAAACAGTTTCCACACAACAAAACCACAAACCTTACTACTGTAATGTTACGAGGCTACTCATCTCCCCTGGTTTGGTCTGAATCATTTTCACACAAACCTGTCATACCATTTTGGCTTTTATTTCAGTAACAGACACTGAATTTCACGTAACAAGCATTTCATAACAATTTTCAATGAAACCAATTAGTATACTTTTTAGTTTCTTTTTGTCCTCCACACACTCACTGGTTTTAGCTATGTCAATAATAACAGTGTCTCAAGCCTTTGTAGAACAAGTGTTCAATGTTACTGGTGACCTCACTCTGGGACAATGCAACACAGCAAGAAAACTGTGTCCTGAATATGAACACAATGCTGCAGCTAGCATTTGTTATGTGCTTTAAGACTGTAATTATACACTGCATTTTCCACTGACAGCTATTACAGACAACATGCAGAGGTTACATATGCCTTTGCTGAAAGAGTTACTAAACTTAGGCATTGTACAATATTAAGCAAAATGAGTTAATCCATGAGTTTGCACCAAGTGAAAAAATCTTAGTATTTAGTTACAAGCCAGGCAATACCATTAATACCACCTTGCTATTGTACACTACATGGTTGCTATGGTACACTACTTGGTTCCTAGGGTGTAGCTAGCTAGTGGTTATGGTATTTGTGATGGTTGCTAGGGTGTTGCTAAGTGGTTGTCATGGTATACTAGGTGTATACTAAAATGTAGCTGGCTGATTACTATGGTACACTACTTGGTAAAAAAAATGTTAAAAAATATTTTTCATTTTAACTATTTGGTTATTATTATAACCAAAAATAATGTAATCAACGACACACATGGAGCACATGCTGGCCCCCTTGTTTCCAAGGAAATGAATGGCATACATATATATGGCATATATATATGTATTATCATTCATTTTTTCAATATCGCACATATTTTCAATATCGCTCATGTAGTTGAATGATATGGTAATTATTTTGTATGGGTAGAATGAAAACTGTAGGAGGAGATCATTTATAATATGCGAGGAGAATAGTGATAAGAAGAAAGACCCTGATGAAGAACAGTAGTTTGCCTGCTTCACATGCAAACTAATACCTGATTGATATAGCCCTGACAGATTGTTTCCAAAATAAAACACTGCTCCAGTGAACCTTGATTAAACTCTATTTTAAACAAATGATCTGTAGTGGTGGTGTTTGGCTTACCGTGCAATGCTTTCATTTGTTTCCTTACGTAACGTCCCTGCAAAACAGAAACAACCCTGATGTCTTGCAGTCTTTACATTCTGCAGATACTCAAAAGAGCAAATAAACCTAGACAGATCTGCCTGGGAGTCAGCTGTACTTACCATTAGCAGGGGTCACCTCCATCTTCCCAAGGTCCTTCATAAAAACCAAGAACATTAAAATTAACCAAGAACATTAAAATGAAAAAGCATTTTTCATTTTCAGTCACACTCATTTAACCACTTTAAGGGTGCATGCAATTCAAACAAAACAAACTTTAGTATAAATATTAATCTGGTGCAGTATGAACATCACAATGCTCATGTTCCATCATAGACACTTAAGTTCAGAATTAATAAAATTCATGTTACTCTGACCAACTGGCAGACCTATTGCCTATAATTGGTCAGGTGAGGCCTGGTGTGTGTCCATAAAAGAAGAGAAACAGGCTGGATGGCAAACTGGCAAATCAGGTGCTGCTGTTTACTAAGTGCCCAAAAAAGTGAACAATAATGTACAGTGCAATTTATTAAATCCCCAGAAAAATATTTTAAAAAAATGATTAAAAAAAGGGGAAAAATAAAAAGAAAACAACTCAAACCCTAAACACATAATTGTGCATTACTGAAGGCCAACCCTGGTCTGTCTCGGCTGTTCTGTCTGCTCTACCAGTAGATTTATCCCTGCTTAAACAGACAATCCTCAGGTAAAAATTTTAAATCCCACACAAAAAACAATTAGCACATAAATTATACACAGTAACTACCATTGTGACACAAAAGTAGGTTTACATACATAAGTTATTTTCCCCACTCACATTCCTGTTCCAGGAGGGCAAATTTGGCCTGTACACAGAAATTGTTAACTACCGTGAATTTCTGCTGCTCGTTTGGCTGTGGAACTGTGATTCGACTGCTATTGTTTGGCAAGTTCATGTGTACTGGGGCTTAACTTAACAGCAGATAAAATTAAATGAATGGAGGCAAAAAATGATAGGAACAGAATAACCAGCGTTCTGACTCAGGTGTGTACCCCCAAGGCTAGACTGCTGCAGTGGTGTAGGAGGGGAGAGAGTAATCAGCAACAATCAGAATGATAATTGATATAATTAATTCAAAGTTAATATACTGTGATTGCAGAGAGGAAACTGAACATGAAGAAGAAGGAAAAATGGCATCCTGCTGCCTCAGCTGCTCTGGCCCTACAGTGACAGACATGTCCATAACACCATCTCCCTCCTCCTGCCCTTCCCTGCCAATCATGGCAAGCAGTCTGCCATTAGTGTCTTTGTCCCTGGCTTATGGTCAATGGTAAACTTGTAGGGCTGGAGGACCAGGTACCAGCATGTCCCTCTGAAGTTGGAATCTTTCATCTGGTTCACCCACACCAGGGGACTACCGTTGGTGTCAAGGTCAAACTGGAGACTGTCAAAGGCCCACTTGATGGCTAACCCCTCCTCCTCATCATTCTCAGGGAGGGGGGCGTAAGTACAGCTGTGGCTGTATCTGTCCCTCTGACCCCTGCACTCTCCGGAAAATGCTCATCAAAGTTAGGGCTGATGACAACTCGCTGTAAGCAGAGACAGAAACTATGAAGTCAGCTGCCTACATCCTTAGCAATGAGCTCCCTATGCACGTAGCAGCCTCAAAGGGAAAGGACCTCAAAAGGCAATGAACTTAGGACTCACTTTTAAGGCAGGAGCTTCTGGTTTTTGACAGCCTGTCACACAAGTGTTGCAGGAGATGCAAGCTGCTTGAATTATCATATAGATAACCATTTGTAGAGATAATCAAAATGTACAACTTCTCACTTGCTTTAACTTTAGGATAAATATCACCAAGTCCTCACACTGACGATACTGTTCGCTGGACTGCTAGCATATTTTCTCCTGTGCTGGAAATGCAGCATTCTGAACTTCCTGAACTTTTACAAATAGCCAGCTAGTTCATGTGACCAGCTAACTGGTCAAACAGAAAAATGATCTTGTTTGCCAGATATTTTAAAATAGTTGAGTATGTTAATGAGGAAGCCATATATCTGTGACCATGTTCTGATATACCCATTGATACGATCTTAACATTACACATAGCAATAGCTAGGCTATGTTGCTACCTAACGCTAATCAGCTAATCAATGCCTAGCCAGATGCTGCTGTGCGCTCAGCACTGAAAATACATTCAGCTACTGATATGCTCCCAGCGTATTTTTATAGGTGCGCAAAAACGCTCAGTTCCCATTGAAAACAATGACAAAAATACACCGGCCGAAAAAAAAATCTGCTTTGGTGGACACAGCCCCTAAGGGAGACTGGAAGGTGATATAGTGTTTAGAAGCAGGAGAGAGGGGAATCTGCCAGCAGCTGGTGCACAGGTAAGTTGAGGTAATGCACCTGGCCTGGCTAAGGCATTCCAGCAGTACATCAATCTGCGGCGTAGGGTACGTGTGAAACTGTTACATAGTATACCTTCCTTAAGTCCATACAGAAACAGATGATGCCACCTTTTTTTGAACAATAACCACAGGACAGTTCCCCTCACTTTTAGAGGGCTCGATCACTCCCGTCTTGGTGTTGATCTCCTCCTGCGTGCTGAATAACTACCTCTCTGGAATACAATAGAGCTGCAGACAAACAGGGGCTGGGTCCTTTAAATGTATGTGGTGCTGTGGCAGGTGGGTTCAGCTTGAATTGCCACTGAAGAGAGTGGTGAACTCCAGGACTTCCCAGGGCAGTTTTTGGTGCGCACTTCATGGCTGAGGTCTGACAGTCTACCGCTCACAGGAAAGCCAATCTCTGCCTCCTTGTCGTCCTCCATCATGTCTCAGACCATGGGTGGTCCTGGTCCCATCTCCTCTGCCTTGGCACCGGCAGTGGTCGCTGTCCACTCCTTCCACTGCTTCAGCAGATTCACAGGGTAGCCCTGACTCCTCCAAGTGGGCTTTGCAGATGTCATAAGTGACTGGACTCATCCGTCACACCACCTCGTAGAATCCCTGCCATTTCACCAGCAGCCTGCTTTGAAGAGAATCTTCTGTCCTTGCTTGAGTTGGCACAGATGCGCTGTTTTGCCTTACCTGTGCTTCTGGGTTGTCTTGTGCCCCTTATTCAGGTTCTCCTGTGCCACACCTCTCAGCTGTTCCAGGTGGTCCTGCATCTATGGAACACAGGCCACTGAGAACTCTCAGGCTTTTTTCAGGAGACCAGTGCTACAATTACCTGATTCTCAAAGGGAGATTGTCCTGTGCGCTCTTGAGGCACTTTTCAGTAAGCAAACATAAGGAAAGGGAGCTGCTTATGCCAGTCATGCCCAGTGTCTGCCACAGACTTCCTTAACATCCACTTCAGGGTTTGGTTAACCCTCTCTAGAGACCAACTGGTGCAGAGCGGTGGGGTGGGTTGGTGATGCAATTGATGCCCAGTACCTGATGTAGCTGTTTCATGAGCTTTGAAGGGAAGTTGGGGCCTTAGTCCGTGGGGATTTCTTTGGGTATCCCCACCCATGAAAACAGTTCAGTCTGACAGCAGATGATGTGGGGGGTCATGATTCTGTGTAATGGGACAGTTCCAGGGAAACAGGTTACAGAATTGCAACCAGAATGTTCTGGTGACCTGCGGTGTTCCTTTCAAGAGGCCCCCCAATGTCCATTTCAATATGTTGGAAGGGTACCTAAATTATAGGCAGCGGCTGGAGAGGTGCATGGTCCACCTTCTTCAAGGGGCTGGTGCTCTGGCACTCACCATACTTGCTGCACGTCACCGTACATGCTGGGCTAGTAGAAATGGGAGCTGACCCTAAGGTAGGTGCACTAGTGCCCCTGGTGCCAAGCTCATGACACCTTGTGAGCCAGGTGTAACACCACTTCCTGGCAGTTGGTTAGCAGCACCAGGCAACTGACTGGGTCCTGTGAGGTCAAGGAGCTCAATGATCAGGACAAGGCCTCTCCAGCCTGAGCCTGTGCTAAGTGGTTAAGGAGGGACTGGCTCACCGTGGCTGGTCGGCTGGTCATTGCTTCGCATGGTTTGGCAAATGACACAGACGGGCCTTGGGGGACACTAGAAATGAAGCAAAACTGAATATACGAAGAGTTGTAATTTGAAGTAAATGGGTGATATTTTTTGCCTCTGGTTCTTTGTTTAAATTAGCATCGTTAGATGCTGGTTTTTCCCTAAAAAAGGAATCTAGACTTGCTTGCTTGGAACATGCCATGAATAAAGACAGCTCAAGTAGCGTACAGTTGAATTCTGAAATAACCGATAGAATAAAAGGTGCAAGTTCTCGCAGCGGGTACGCTTAACATTTTAGAATCTTAAATAGAATGTTACTATTTTCGAAGCAAGAAGTTCAGTCAAGGGGGCGGGGACCTGGTGAGTGACAGAAGCATTGAGCAGTATTTGCCTGGCACAGTGGCAGGGCTCTGCGGACTGGCAGTTTCCTCGTCTGTGGCCCATAGTTTGAGAAATGCTGCCCTACAACACTTATGGACATTGGAAAGTTGAGCATTAAGGCTGCTGAAATACTGTATAAGCCTACACAACCTTTTAATTTTTAATGTATAAGCCCAAGTTTCACTGCCTTCAGACGAAAGTCCCTTGAAGATAATTACTAGCCGGCTATCCCCTCTGCTCTGTATAAATGATCTGCTAAAATGCTGAACTCTTTCATTAGGCTACAAAACAAATAAAGATATCACCCATGCATATAAATATTGCTTTACTGAATGAAATGCTACAATGCAATGAATTTGACAGTTTAATGTTATTGGCAGTGTGCCACTGTGGACTCGGCATGGATGCCTAGTTAGGTAGCACAGCAGATTATACTTGTCTAATGAGGAAGTGCTGCTGAGTGCTGAGTAATAAAAAGTCATCTATTGCCTGCTGCACCTGGTTCTGGTCCCTGAATCGTTGTTTAATATGACATTGCATTCCATTCTAAGTGAAACCCTTGACTTGGCTGCTACAGAAGTTAAAATGTTAATGCTGAGACATGAACTGAATAGTCCTGGAACCCAACAGTCTATTTACATTACATAACTTTCTCCTGTTAGCTTTGTTGATTTGTGTTATGCACCACACTGGTTATAGTCTTGCCCACTATTACCCAATTACATTTACCTAAAAACTATGTGGGGTGACCAGTTGTGCACACATGAGTTACAGCAGGAAGTAAATGCAAACACATGTATTTATGAACAAAACACATCATAAACATTTCAGTTATAATCCTAAAAACCAGCACAGACAATATACAAACATTATGTGACACCAAAGAACTGAACTGAACATGCCTGTAACACCTTAAGGCCATGCCCTTTTCTGTTCCCTGTATATTCATATTCAGGAGCATAAGGGCTGGTTTTGGTTTGAATAGCAAAGCGTGAGTCTGACTAAATCATAGCCGTATGTGTAACAGTGATGTGACATAAACTTATTATACAGAAAGCCTACCTTTACAATGTGTGTCACTGGTACAGCGGGGCCCTTCCTGTTAAGACATGAAGGTCTTTATTAAAATGTGACCACTCATACAAAAGCTGTTTAAAAAAACAGTTTGGTTTATTACACATTACCAGAGCCATTAGAAAAACAAATAAAAGCATAATTGGAAGAGGACGTTGGATCCCTCACCTTGGCCGAACATCTACTGACTCCACCTTGATTCCATCTAAGATGTAAAAACAAAAACAACACTCAATTCACCCTTGATGTAATGAACACTGAAGATCAAAGACTTTGCAGAAAAATACCATTAAAATTGTTCTAGTGCTCTTCATCATTTTTTGCTGTTTAACTACATTATACTCTGTAATTCTGATTAATAAACCACCAGAGGGAGTTTTTGACATAGCAGTGGAGTTTTGTGGGAACCAGGCGTGACGGCTGTAACACTGAACAATATACTGTGCTTCATTATTCATATGATTGAAACATCATATGAAATGGACATAAGAAATTTCAAGCTATGCAAATCACTCTGCACATGTGTATCAACTATAGCAGGAAAGAGGCTAATTTAATGAGCAGCTCAGATAAGAATAACTAATATGTTATGCTAGAACAGTCTAGTCTCCATACAGTCTTCATGCTACAACACAGGCCATACTCAAACACACCCCTTTTTCAGAAACGGCAACCTGAGAGTTCAGCTGAACTATCAATACTCTCTTCACGCAGCTAAACCATCACAAAAGTACATTATCATTTGTTGTTTTTAATGGACTGTACACTTGAAAATAATGCAGGAAATATTAGCCTAATTGTATCTGTAGTAGATACAAAAGAAGAAAGTGGCCACACTGCCCAGCCAGCACACTTAGTACAGCGCGGGGCAGCTGCCTGACTGATGTGAACTGAGAATTCTCAAATAGTGCCGTACTTCTGCAAACTTTTCAAGTCTACGTTCATGCAGGGAGTAAATTACTTAGCTCCACTGATAAATTTATTCACCACCAGGTTATTACCACTTGAACCAGACAACTCCCATCGGCATATCCATCAAAATAGGGACCAAAAAAAAAAACTGAACACCGTTTAAATTCAGAATTAGAAATGCATCAACTCCTGGAAAATCACATGAAAGTACCCTCAAAACATCTCCCAAAAAATGTTCTATTAGGTAATGTTATGTGTAAGGCCAATACTAGAATCATAGCATTCATTACATGTAAGCTCACCTAAAGCAGAATATACTGGCACCATTAGGAATGCCATGTGTGTCTCAATTAATGTTTATTTGGTTACAGATATTACGACCTTTATTTGGACTATACTATGTAATAAGGGTAGGTTTCCAAATACTCTCTCATATCGTTTCACCATTTTGAAATTCAATTCAATTTTATACTGAATTGTCTGCAGTACATTTCATTAACCATACAATAGGTGACTCGATATATTTTTTTCATAGTTACAGTCCTGTTGAAAAGGAAAGAAAATACATCAGAGTCAAGTACTTTGACAGTAAACTAGTTATGTGTGTTACTGACCTAGGCCTCGAGCGGCAGGCTCGCCCATCACCTGCAAATGAACGACATTTGGAGATTTTTTTTTGAGAGAAATACAATCATAAGCAATACACCCAGCAACCACTGGTTTTTAATGTCATAATCCCACATTCTGACGACTGTTTGCTTTGGTATTTGTTTGAAGTTAATGTTAGTTAGGTAAACAAGCTACCTAGCTATACACACGTAACATTAGCTTTGTTTATTTAGTGCTGATGTTAGATATCACTAGCGGTTAGCTAATGAGCATAAAAGTTTGTTTTATTGTCTATGTTGCTGGCGCAACGTGTGCCAATCCGACGAAGCGGAAACAGCAGGGTGGTGAATATGAGCAGAAGGTGCAGCACTCATACCTTGTTCGTCGGATACTGACACTCTCCGACACATTCAAGCCTAAACACAAAACAAATTACATACTAACGTTAAATGACCTGGTAGCGAACAGCTGTCTAGCTATATTTGCCATTTCGCTATTAAGATGTTAAGCAAATGTTTTCTGTCTCCTTCATCTTCCTTCCTCTTCAATTAACTAACTTTTTAAGAAATTTATATTTTCAATACAAACCTGTTCATGTTTCGATGATAAAGATAACGCCCGGTAACAGCCGCTTTATGTTTGACAGACCAGGGTTGAAGTTTAACTGTAAAAGACCCGACAAACACGTTACTGCGAACGCGTGATACAAATAAATCGTTCTGGACTGTGTGAGTAACTAGCGAACGTTTCTAGTGAAGCTAACAAAATGTAACTTTAGCAACCCTTTTCAAAGCAAGCAAGCAATACAAAATGTGTCGTTGACGATAGCTAAACCATGTCGAAAACAAGGAAAAGTAAATGGCTTTTTAGCTTGCTAGGTTGTTTTGGTTTTCAGACAAATTGTGCTTCATCATCGTGAGTGATAAATAGAGAGCACCCCAGCTATGCGAGTTACCGAACTAATGCAACCGTAGATTCGTCACCATAGCAACTCAACACGCATTTGTGATTGGAAGTTGGAAAGAATAAACATTGAAACAAAAGCTTTCAGTCTTATGTTTTTCATGGCTTTATTCCGTTGTAGGGTGCAACGAGAAATGTCTGGTCGTTTAAAATTCAAGTTATGGCCCCGTTTTAATAAAGATGTGTAACATCACTTGTAAAAGCTATTTCATACCGTTGTGACGCGAGTAGAGGATGACTTGCAGCGGGTATAAGCAACTAATGTAGCAGCTGACCACTTTGATGAGGCGCACTGCTTGCTGCTGTTCATGTGGTCTGGTGCGTCGATGTATGCATTAGGTTCATTTTCAGTTGCATGCAGTGAAAATTCTATGACTTCTGAGTATTAGGGTTGTGTGTGTGTGTGTTTTAAAACCCCATCTAGGGACACGTATTGCACATTAGCAGATGCTACACATGCGGTGATACATTGCATCAAATATTTGTTTTTTAAGAAAGCATGTTAAATATATCTGACAATATCAAACAAGCTATAAATAAACTAATAGCACGGGCAGAATTGAATGCCACAAATTAATTTCCAAATGTCAATTCCAAATGTTGATTGGTCAGCAGATTTTCATTATCATTAATGATAACAATGAAAACCTGCAGACCAATCAACATTTGGAATTGTCAGACGCATTGGAAATTAATTTGACTGTCATATTCTCTTCAGATTTGACATTTATAGTAAATATACTGTATATTTAAAACCAGATTCAGATGCAAGGAAACGGCAAAAATCAGACATGATTGCTGGTGAGTTATGGAAAGGGGTAGTGCTCAGTCATTCAAATGATGAAACATTTAAAACACACCCCATTGAAGATGGACTGATAATATACTTTTCTAGTTTAATAATGTTAATCTGCATGAATCCATGCCTGCCTCTCTCAAATACACAGAATTAACTCTAGCCAGACATTCAACATCAGAACTGGTCTCTGTATGCACAGTGAGCTGTAGAGGGCCAATTGCTCCTGAATGAGAAATTACGACCCTGTGGGTCATGATCATTACCTGGTGAGCTGAAAACAGGCGAGACACAAACCACTACTTCAGGAGAATTAACCTTCAGACAACATGAATGCATTTTGAACGAGTTTCTTACATTATAGTAAATTGTATATCGGTATAGATATTTGATCTTGGACTTGGAGTCCAGGGGGGCAGCATCATGCCTCCCTATTTTTTATGGGTGAGGTGATCCCACCACTTGTCCATTAGACGAGAGGGTGAAGTACAGAAGAAAGGGAAGTAGACATGAAGGTGGAGATGGGGAGGAGGAGGGATGCCGGAAGCAGAGAGTGTGATGGGAGAGAATCAGTAGTATCAGTTTAGTAGTCGAAGAACTCGGTCCGTTGTGTTTGCCTGCATGGGCTAGAAATCCAGCAACAGAAGGGTAGAGCTGCTTGTCTGTGGCGGAGCCAAAATTTGTTTTAACAAACTTCACTTATTATGAATTTGTGAATATGTAGTATTCTATCTGTTGGAAATAACTCGGGCTATGAAATGTTATGACACATTTTCCAAATAAATACAATTATTTGTAATCATAACATCAAAACTTTTTACAATGTATTTTGTTTTTTTAAGTGTACCTTGAAAAAGGCTTAACCCCTGGCCATCCGTGCAAATTTCAGTGAGTTTTCAAAGAATAAAGTAAGTTGTAATGTTTTCTTCCCACAACCGGCAAATAGCACAATTTTGAGAAATATGAGATTGACAAACAAATCACAAATGTGATATCTTAGTTTAAATGTTTTATTTTAATTCTATTTGGAGCTTTCTCTCTCTTACTTTGCCATAACATAAATGCAAATGATCTGACAACACTCCATTTAGTATAATGTATTGTATAATTCCAGATAATATTACAGATATATTAGCTGCATAGAAATACCATTTAAAAATATAGTGTAGTTATGCTTAACCTGGAGGATGCCCTCAAGGCTGTTTGTAGAATTTAATATATCTTGAAATTAAAATTATGTGTAGTAGCATAAAACATTGCAACTTATTTAGGAAGGTGTTTTTAATGCAACAAAATAATGATGAAATTTTTTTTGCTTAATATTCTTTGTTAAAGGTTAAATGTACTGCACAAAAAAATGAAACATTTACTGATGGTGTCAAAACCATTGTCCTTTATTTTATACAACATTTATTCTGTTCAGCCTGCCACGGGGGCTGGAGTGGATAATGTACAGTGCATAAAACTTTGATGTACATTTACAGTAAAATTCCAACAGTTATCTACTGCATTAATGTAACATGGTGCAATACTGTGACTGTGACTGATGATCCCTAACAGCCATCCCTCCAGTGGGTGATCCTTCTGGAAGACCGTAGGAATGACAGAGAGAGGGAACCCAAACTTTGTCATGAACTCCTGTTGTACCCGTTCTTGGCTGGCAGGTGTTTAAACCTGCCTAGGTTATTAATACTATCTTAATATTGTGCCTTAAAATAACAATAAACAATGGCATTGTGACTTAAGATGTGGTTTTTTTGATCTACGTGAACTAGCAATCTGATAACAATGGGCCTGACCACAACTAATCTTCAGACCAACATTCCCTTGCTGTTGGTGGCGACCTGCTTGCTTGAGCAGATCAAAGCTTACGCACACCTTTCTTCTCAGTAGCAGCAATACAGGAATAGATTTCATACTTGTGTGTGGCACAGTCTGCTATGACAACAGAAAGTAGTGATCCCTGGCCTTATGAAGCTTTGAGAGCATGCTTCATGCTTTGCCCCTTAGCCTTATGAAGCTTTGAGAGCATGCTTGATGCTTTGCACAGATCTCTCTGCTAATCCATTGGTAGGTGGATTATAGGGTGCAGATCAAATGTGCTGTGCTCCATTAACTTCCCAGAACTCCTCCTCTTGAGATACAAACTGGGAAATATTGCCACTAATAAGTTGCTCAAGAATATCCCAAGCAAATTAATGTATTGCCCAGTTTCTCAATAATTTTCTTAGATGGAATAACCAGTTGCTGTATCGATCCACTACAACAAGAAACATTTTATCTTCAATTGGGCAAGCAAGATTAGTGCCACCCTGGAATTGATGCTCTGTTGGGTTCAGGTCTGGGGACTGTGCCTTCTACCAGCTTCCAGCAATGCTCTGTTGGGTTATATGCTCCACTCACGTTAAATGACCTCCCTGTCGTTTTCCTGGAGCCATTCTGGTAAGCTTCAATGTTTAGATATGCTGTGGCATGAAAATGTTGCTGTGTTGATATGAGGGGACCAGACTGTTGGCAGAAAAACCCTTCCCCCATGACCGGGCCAATGACCTGTGCAGCTGACCTGCCATTCTGCACACTGTGTGTTTGCTTGTGGGTCACCTGTTAGCCCCATCACTCTTGCCGTTCTCCTCTTTCAGCAACAAACTGATTTTGTCCACAGGACTGCTGCTGATGGGATGTTTTTTGTTTGCTGCATCATCCCCAAGAAAAGCCTAATAATGGTTGTCTGCGCTTCTGTACCTGGAGCAACACATACTCAGAGAACCTAAGGTCACTCACTTTGCCTGTCTCTGCATTCGGTGGAACAGAAGCCAAATCCCTTAACACTCTCTACCTGCTTTATGAAGCAAGCCATAGTCATGTGACTAATGACTTGTGTCTGCAGGAGAGATTGATTTTTGTGAACAAGGTCTCCAACCTACTACCCTGGCCACACAGAATATATGGAAAGAAGAAAGTATATATGTTAAATCTATGAAAATGAAGAACTGACTAAAACAGTGAATATCTTTTATATTATATCTATGTGTTTCTTTGTTAAGAAGTTGTAAATTCCTCCTTAACAAAAAAATGTGTATTTAGTGCCATATGTGATCAATCGTCTAGCAACTGTATTTTATTAAATTCAAATTCTGTAATGCATATTCTAGAATTACATTTTCTTGTTGTGTATCTTTGTGAGTTTCTTTTGTGTTGAAAATTCCAATCTAGATTAAAATTAGCAATCCAACCCAATATGTTCAATCCAGTGTTTTTTCCCCTGAGGTATATTATTTTCAGTCATTCAAATCACTGAGGTCCCACTGTGGATTGATACTGTATGCATAAAATGTAAACACTGTGTATGTGCAACACACAATCTCTGCAAGTTACCCAGCTACAGTAACAGTGATGTTTTAAAGTTTTAAAGACATGTGGTTATTAACGTATCATGTTTGGCAGGAAATGTGACATGTCATCATGAAATTCAAAGTCATCACTTTGGAAATTCTTTTGTAATGCATGTTTTTCATAACTCACAATTTCAGGGTTGTTCCATTGTTATTTATGTGAAAAGACCTTTTATTAACTAAAACAGTATGGAAATTGTACACAAAGCCTGTTTAAGGTGATTTTAATAGCTGGAAAAAAATCAGAAAATGGGAAATTTTCAGAGATTCAAACTTCCTCTCAAACACATTCGCTTCAGAGGAATAAAGGATTAACACCAAACAAAAACGTTTGAGAGTCACTGAGAGTTCTTAGTTTTACTGTGTGCCTTGTTCCTTTCCTGTGTGTGATGTATGGCGCCGTTTGAGCCACAGCATGTCACTACACCAAAGGAGAACACAGTGTGCTGAATGTATTTTAGCTGAGATGTTTTGGAATAATGTAATGTCATGGAATGAGATAAATGTCATTTCAGTTAATACAGAAATACTAAATAATAAATCTGCCATTACTCATCAACCTACATTCTCCACTAGTCAGACATGTTGGCATGGCACAGACATAAGATTTTGTTATAGAGATGAGAGATATTTTCCAAACCATTAGTGTGTTCAGTGCATGTAAGTTACATGCCCCAACTCACTTCCATGCCTAAGTTTGTCCAGTTCAATGAAAATAAAAACCTGAATCAGGATGTTTGTGGACAGCCCTGATGCTACTTTCCAAAAGGACAGGGCAGTGTGTGTGAAAGACAGGGGAGTGTGTGTGTAAAGGAGAGGGGAATGCATGTGAAGCACAGGGGAGTGCATGTAAAGTACAGGGGAGAACATGTGAAAGACGGGATTGCATGTGAAGGACAGGGGAGTACATGTGCAGGACAGGTGAGGGTGTGTGAAAGACAGGAGAGCATGTGTGAAGGACAGGGGATTAAGTATGAAGCACAGGGAAGTGCATGTGAAAGACGTGGGTGTGTGTGAAAGACAGGAGAGGGTGTGTGAAGGACAGGGGAGTGCGTGTGAAAGCCAGGGGAGTGCATTTGAAGAACAGGGACTGCATGTGAAAGACAGGGGGTGCATGTGAAGGACAGGACTGTGTGTGAAAGTGCATATGAAAGGCAGAAGAGTGCGTGTGAAGGAGGTGGGAGTGCATGTGAAGCACATGGAAACCTCCACATCAGTCCTGAAGAGCTGCATATTGCTTTAGGTTACAGAGGTCTATGTACTGTAAGTGTGCACAGTATTTTATTGATCTGTAACAACTTACTCTGTAGATGCACAAAGAACAAAGCATTGCATTTGTTAGTAATGTTGTTCCATTGTACCCCAGACAGAATTAATGAAGTATTATCATATTGTTTTCATATTGCCAGTATTACAGCATACATATTGATATTTACTTGTGGTTAAATTTGACTGTTAACAGATGTAGTTTTACAATTAAATACACATAATAACTGAACAAGTGACAAACTGGCATGCATTTCCCTTTGAAGGAGCAGAGTAAAATCATATATTCAATAGCAATTCTTGAAATAGATTTGTTGGGGTTATAACTCTTGTATTGTCCTTTCATCAATATAAATGCAGCTAAGACATAATGATCATGATATGTGCAATAGCATACTGCCGCTCAAGCCGCACCAAACACATAAAGGGAAAAGTTTAGTATCAGCTCTCATTAAACGATGAACGCCAAAAGAAATATAGTGACCACATATGCCCTTATTCCTCTGAAGTGCATCTGTTTGGCTGTTTGAGAGAAAGATTGAATATTGGAACTTCAGCAATCTGCGTTGAGCACAAGTTGTGTGAAGTAGCCCGGAACAGCTAACCCATCAGCCCTGCCAGTGCAGAGGTCAACATCAGCCCAGGCAATGTCCCATCTTTTGAGGCCCTTGCCAGCTTTTAATTTAGACTTAAACAGAGTATTTTCAATAGAATATTTATTATAGTATATTTAGTATATAATAATTAAAATTGCTATAATCTTATGATCATATGATTGAGCCACTTACATTTTTGCCACTTACTACTATTGCTACCAATAATAATAATAATAATAATAATAATAATAACACATACATACATACATACATACATACATACATACATACATACGTACTGCTCAACCATGATTGTGTTAAAGATTACAAATGAATGATTAAAAAAAGTAAGAAAGCAAATTTTTTCCAACAGGCTACATGTAAAACGAAAACTGAACTTCAAACAACTACCTCCATGAAGGAATAGCCTATTGTCACGCGCGGATAGCCTAAAATGACAAATATGTGCATCATTCAAGATTCATCACTCATTCACACACAGAGACACACACACACACACACACACACACACACACACACACACACACAGACACACACACGCACATACATTAGACAATGGTATATTTAGTCAACTTTTTTCCTCTTGATCTATCCCATGCTTCACTGTAGAGCTCTCGGTATCTCAGGTACGCCTATACAATAATAAAACATAAGCACTCTTTCATCTACAATTTTAAGGTATGAATAAAATTTACGATAATTTGTTCGAAGCTATTTGTTCACAGTTCTGTCGATCCTCAAGCGCACTATCTGCAACACAACGCAGAAAACGGATAGATTCTGTCGGAAACAATATGAAGTTCATTTCTAACAGGCAAGACAGTACGTCTTTAATTCTCGAGAGGAAAATGATAAATTCTTTATTTTTTCACACAGTATTTGGATCATTTCAAACATAAGCATTTCTTTTCAAAAGCATGCTAAGATACCCCATATGGAGCGAAAACATTTCGGACACTTTCATTCAACAAAAGCTATTAAATAACATTTACAAAAAAGATCAATCTTCCACCGAAGACAATGATTGAGACACAAGTTTAAAACTTGCTTTACTGGACATAATATATACAGGGAACACCAGCTGATGGGACATGAAACTTTTGAAAAGTTCCGGTAAGTGAACGCAGATGGACATTTTGAAACATATTTACACTTTACAAAAGCAAAACCCTCCATGACTGGACGCATTTCATAATGAGTTTTATTCACTCGATGGGAAATGTCAGAGGTTATTTCCCGACGTGTTCCATGTTTTGTTCTTCGTCAGTGTTTTTACTTTCAACATTGTAAATTGCGCAGTAGGTAATTACACTGAGGGCCGCTTTAGAGACTAAATGTTTCTCATATCCTCTCTCTTGACATGGTCTACAGTCTTGTCGTGCGGTTTGCTCTTTTTGTTCTGATGGGTTTTGACATGTTTGGCCAGGTGGTCACTCCGCATAAACCTCTTGCAACACTCGGGGCAAACAAAGCGCTTCTCCCCTGTGTGCGTCCTCAGGTGTCTCTGCAGCTCATCGGACCGGGTGAAACTCTTTCCACAGAACAACCAGTTACACACAAAAGGTCTCTCTCCTGAATGCCACCTTAGATGTGCTTTGAGATGAGAAGTTTTCCCGTAAACTTTCCCGCAGCCCGGAATGTGACAGACGTGTTGCTTTTTCTTTCCCGGCTCATCGCTGGAGCTGGAAGACTGGCAGTTCGGACACCTACACCTCCGACACCTCCGAGCAGTGGCAAGAGGGGACTTGGTGTGAAGGAGGGCAGCTATTTGAGTCTGATATTGCGCAAATTCCGAATGTCCCAACACTAAGCTCCTCTGTAGAGGGAAACGATGGGGAGCGAGTGATGACGGATGACTCACGGGGTTTCCTTGTTGAAGACTCCACCACGGAATGTCTTCCCCAGGGTTTGGGGACAATTGTCTCGGTTGCTGATGGATAAGGCCAGAGTGTCCGGGAACAAAACTTGGCATCGCAGGCGCAATTGGTGCTGGCGCTGCATACGTTACCGCGGGGACGTACGTGGGAGGGCAGCTGGACTGTAGTGACTGCATGGAACAAGGAAGCATCTTGACTGGGGAGAAATCATACGGATAGGTCGGGTCCGCTGGGGGTGTGAGAGGGAGCTCGTGAGAACCGAAAGAGGACTGGATGTGGGCAGACAGCTGAGATTTGGGGGACAGTCCCAAGGTGGAATTGGTGGAGAGAGCGCCTTGTGGGTTTCCTTCGTTACTCCAAGGGTGAAATATTCGTGAAGGAGAGCTGAGGGTCGTCTCATATGGGACCTGGAGAAAGTCTGCGGGGTTTGATCCATGGTGATGCCCAATCCTGTTACAAGTGGCTGCGAGAAGCGCCAGTGGAGAATGCTTGCTCTCCGGCGAGGAGTTCGGAGTACGATCCTGTAAAATTAATGTAACATTAGACAAGAAACTAGAGTATGGAACTAAAAATTAATTGTGGAACAAATATGATAGACTGTTCAATGCTAAATTAAAACAACTGTTACAGCGCCTAACATTAACTGCGTGTTCTTTATAATGAAATCTTTTTTATCAGAGTTCATTTAACACTGAACATTTTTCTGTGCAGAAAATACATAGTTGCCAAGGGTTGAGAAACACGGCAAAAAGTTTGCGACATAAACACAAAGAGGCAGTATAACTCGAACAAAAGTTGTTAATTGTCCTTCATAAGTCAAAGCTTTAACTGAATTGCAATGTGATTGAGGCGCGGCTACAGATCAAACAAGAAATTCATTTACATACATACAGGGTAGTTGTTCGTACAGTAGTACAATATGCGTTAGTTCAAGTGTTAACGCGATATCATTACTGTAGGAAACTGAGAAGTAATATTCAGTTGTCAAAAAAAGATCATTTTGAATTCCCACGTATCCGAGAGCCATGGAACTTATAGCACAAAAGTGACATTGTTTGGAAAAAGCGTTGTACAAACCTGAAGAAAAGCCTGGAGAGTGTCATTCCGCAGTACAGCTACTGCTGCCATGATTTCCTATTTAAAAAAAAACACGAAAACAATTTCAGAGAAACGTACAAGGATCGAAAAGTGTCTTCATGCAGAAGTCTTTGCTTTCTGCGCTCCTTCTTCCTGAGATATCCTTGGACTATCTGAAGAGTGAGGGATCACTTCTTAGAATTTGATAAGGACTTTGGTGGGCCGCCAGCCAGTCAGAAATAAGATTTATTACTTTGAAGTTTGCCGCTGCCCAATCATCAAAGAATAGCGGCTCTTTGAGAAGGGAAAGCAAATCCTTTGAATCCACAAAGCTCCTATGGTGTGTTTGTTGGTCTGGATAAAAGAACTGATTATTAGGGGGGATGGGAAGGGAGGAGATAAAGGCGGGACAATTAATGAAGTAATCACTATGTGGGAAATGTATATACACAAATAATTGGATTTTCTTGATCAAAGACCCCCATGCCGCCTGGAGACCCCAGTATTGGATGCCCTAGTCATCTGATCCCCCTTTTTGTAATTAAGGATTTGTAGCAGGGCTTCATGTGACAATGTGGCATTGTTATCTCTGGAGATCTTCCACTACGGCGCTGCTTGATAACTTCATGCAATGAGTGCCTATTTGATTAGATAAAATAAAGTGACTCAACACAAAGTTCATCCTTTTACATACATTCATTTTCCTCTTTGAATTAGAAATAGAAAGGCAGTTTTAAAGGTTGGCGAGTGTATTTGTGAGACTGACAACTGTTTTTAGTGTTCAGACGGTCTGAGGTATATGATTTATCTGACATACTGGATATGTAAATGACCACATCATTTTCCTTGGGCTTAAGCGGTACAGCTCGAGTTGGGAGCTAAATCTTTAATGATGCCTTTGATGTAAACACTGTGTACTTCCCCCTTCTGTAGTCAGCATTAGAACCATTCAAACGACAAATCAGACCTCAAAATGAAATGCATACAGCTTTAAGAAAAAGCTTTTAAAAATCTGGTGTCTGTTGATATTAACCAATGTATGTCCGGTTTGAATTTTGCCTTTATTTTGTGTTTTTGATTAAATTACTTATATGAACATAGTCCTGTATGCTAAAGGTAATGATTAGAAAACGAAGCTGTCAATGTACACAAACCACGGAGTGAAAATGACTGCCAACAGAACACGTCTGTCAAAGACAATGACACATATTACGTATGGAATTATTTGTTCGAGTTTGGTGGCCGTTAAAAAAATACGGTGCCAGTGTAAGAGTCTGGAGAAGGAGGAGTTCCTATCTTTACAAAAAGAGAAATTATTTCCAAATCCACAGCCTGCTGCTCCGCCTTAAGCCACGGCCGCCCTCCTCCCTGCCGGGGGCCGACTGCATCCCAATGGCGATTCTGCAGGAAAACATACAAAAAGAAACACGTGCGCACGTACTAAAGTTAGTTTTCTCAGAAATTTAACAGGCGAAACAGATTTATTTAACATGAAAATCCTATCTAAGAACTTTACAAGATGTAGTAAACTTGATAAAATTCAGCTTCTGAACTATCATTTCTGAAAATTTACGAAAACTTCAAAGTCGAATAAAGGGGAGTCTCTCTCAATAGTTAAGTTCAATTGTATTACGACTGAAGTCTTAAATACCAACATAGAGATCTTTATCTGGCCTTCCTGTTGAAACAATCGCTGTCCTCTGAAGACTTTGGTGCTGCAGATTTTTGAATAAGATCGGTTCCTTTGAAGGGATTAGCGTGCCAAGTTCTCTCCCACGGCTCCACGCAGAGTCATGGGGAGAAGAGAAGTTCCCGCTGGGCCACGGCAACCCCGGCACTTAGCGATCCGAAAGAAGGAGGACACCATCCCTTCACAAATTAATTTCTCAGTTTTGTAATGTGAGACACAACTACATTTCATTTCGGTTCCCACTGGAGCCAAACTAATCGTGTTATGAATCACACAGTCGACATAATGTTCCAGTGTTAAGGTGAAGGTTTCTGTTGCAACTGACATCCGAATCATGCATCTAATCTGCTACAATCAAAATACAATCCCTTCTTCTATATAATGAATTATTTTTTATATTCAACGTGAGAAAGCAAGTCGAGTTTCATGGTACTCGTCCGATGTTTTCAGAGTGAGCTTTGCTCTGCATTTGCTATGGTGATTAAAATGGCCGGCACATGGTAGCCATTCCTTCATACATAAATCCAGCACAATACAAATTTACTGAATCATGTTGTTACATGATTGTACCATAGAATATCACTTAGTGTATTGTCTTGCCAATATCTAATAGACTCAGAATACCCAACTAAAAGCCAGTTGGCATGTTCATAGAAACTTGATCTATTTAAACTCTTCTGGTTGGTTCAACTAAAAATAATGATGGATATTCTCTGTTAATGAGACTTACCTGTTCTCTGCTTATTTATTTTTCAGAAACATACAGTCTATCGTTTACATATGAATTTATCTCAAGCTCTCCAACTCAATTTAGTTTTTTTTATAGTTGACCTAAAGCGCAGTTCATTCTACTGTCTATGATACAAAACAAATACTTGTACAAATCCTATAAAACAGAAACAACAGTAATAGGTGTTACCTGTGTTATTTTAAAGTCTATTATGCTAGCTACATTTAAGGCTTCTGACATCTCATTATTTTTGCCGCTGGAAAATGACAGCAATAGCACATAGATGGAAACATTCTCAGCCAACTTGAAGAATCATTTCACAAATTACTTTCTTATTTTCAAATTGTTTTTATTTTGTATTTCCACGTTGCACCTCTTTAAATAAGAATTGTATTTTGACATTCTTTCTCAAAATATATTACATCCATAAATGAACTTTTACACCCCTGCACAGAGGATTCCACAGTACATCTGAAAATTATCTCCTTAATTTTTTAAAATAAATCAGCATTATTTTTGTTGAGAGTAAGAATGTGCTTCACATCTTCATCTGCTGGTGGACATTAAACCGGAATTTCAGATAAGCACTGCACTTAGAACAACAAATCATCATTATTTTAATATTAAGGATTATCCATCCTTAATATGTATATATCTGCAGAAACCTGTTAATGAACACACTGTACATTTATCATACGCACAACCTTGACAGCTAAGCACATTTGCTCTGTGGTACTGGCGATACATTTAGTTCACAATTACTGTATCTGCTCGTAAGTGGAGGCAGTTTTGCTTACTCGACTGACATTCAAACATCATAGTCAATGTTGTTTATTGGTTTCTGTAAGCCAATACTTGAATCCAAACTGAACAGTTAATGCACAAAGCATATGAGTTAGAGCAACAGTCATGAGCCACAATACAAGGAAGGATTTCTTCAGAAAGCAAAGACTCAACAACACAAAAGGTGAATCTGAATGTTTTAAAGCAAAAGGATCTGACATGGAAATAAAAAAAAATATTTAAAAACTGACATCTTAAAATGGCCGTTCTGTTAAAGAGGAAATACTTAGTTGTGCTCTGATTTAACTTGAGTTGCTAAAGTTGCATGATACACAGCTTTACTTGTGAAAGCATGATAATTTTCACAAATCGTCTGTTAAACAAAATTATATTTTATCTTAAAACCATGTTTTAGGCTGGAATTAAGTAATGTTCTTTTCGCAGATCATATTTTGTGGTGTTTTAAGATGAAAGAATGCATTGCTGAGAAAGAATGGAGATGGAAAACTGCATCCACTTATTTCAAAATTCTCTGGACTCTGAAGCAGGCTCAACATCTGTCCTCTAGAATTCTTTGAGAGGGAGAGAGAGAGAGACAGCAAGGGAGGGAGAGGGAGGGAGGGAGTGGGTGAGAGAGAGAGAGGGAGGGAGAGGGCGAGAGAGAGAAAGGGAGAAAGAGAGGGAGAGAGAGGAAGGGAGAGAGAGATATATGCTGGAGGCTACTGAGTACTTGAACCTCTATAATAGTGTCTCATATGAGAACAACATCTGTGAATTTCCTCAGTGATCTACAACAAAGTGTAACTCAGAGCAGTCATTCTGCAGGCCTTTGAAGTTGCACTCCGGCAGAAAGCTGCCATTGTTCACAGCCCCCAACATGGAAGAGCTCAAACTTTGGTCTCACTAATTTTCTAGATTTTCCTGCAACTTGATACCAGGCTTCTTTTTTCCTTGGTACCTTTGAGGCTGAGTAAGACTACACATTTAGATCCAAGCCAAGCCCCTGTGCTGCATACCCTGGGGTCAGGCAGGGGGGCACAGGTCATTCCACCTTAACCCAGTGCACACTGTGTGTGGCAACCCAGCCTTTAAAGTCTGAATTCTCCTCATGCCCTGAGAACCATGAGGTTAAATCTTGTTCACCCATGGAAGATGAGAGCGCAGTAAACAGGTTTTCCACTTCTTATCCACATGTATGTTTTTCTGCTGCGCAGAACATATTTGGAGGACACAATTAAACATTTAGAGCCATTACTTTCCTTTTTTAATAGAACACACATCATTTTCCTTATTCCATAGTGTTATTTAACTGGCAAAAACAGGGGAAACATGTTTTCTTTATTCATTTTGCACAGCTACACTACACTTGCTACATCGGCCTGAGTGTGCTGAAGAACATAAAAAATGCACGGAGTGGCATAAGTGAAGTGTGGGTGCGGGTGTTGCTGGCAGGGCGGCAGACACGGGCAGAGCCAGGGGGCAGAGCGGCGCGTTCTGAGGCGCTGTTTCATGTAGTAGGCCCAGCCCCCCTTCCTGCCATGTCTGAGCGCCGTTAACGGATCCTGATGTTTGTGCATTTCATCAATATCAGCAGCGTGTATGACAACACCGTCACAAAACCGCCAAATCCCGCTGCAGACGCCCTCCTCTCCCACTCACAGAGCCTGTTTGCTATTCTTGCTCATCCAGGACAAAGGACTCTGCGCTATTTAATAGGTCTTTGGGTGGAACAAAGCTCTTGTCAAATCAAAGGCTTGTTCCCTGCCAGGATATGAAATAGAAAGCAGAGAAAAATCGCTGAGAGCAGGGGAGAGGAGGACACAGTGTGGACTCAGAGAGCGCCTCAGTCCCTCAGACAGCAGCGTTACAATGCTCAGCTTTCAGCGCCCCCGCTGTCCGCCCAACACCATCAGCCTCATTTAAGCATATGCTGATAAACAAAAAAGGAGGGAGGAAACACCATTTTGTGAATAAAATATTAATGGAAATATGTATTTCATTTTTATGTGATCATGTATCATAGACCATATTAGACTATTTTAGAAAGTCTTCCATCCATGTGTTGACCTCCAATAAAGTAAATAAATTCCCCACAGTAATATTACCCCAATGGAATGCTTTAAGAAATATTTTAAGAACATTCCTGAACACTTTATTTTTGTTTTTTTTTATTTTTATATTCTGCTTTAATGTATCACTGGCTGGGAACCTTAGGCCAGACACTAAGGGAGGTCACAGGAAGATACATTTGAAAATTGTGGTTGTGTTTTTGCAGTAGCTACACATAAATGCAGCAGGCCTTAACATGTCCATATATTAATATAAGTGGCTGAGGGGAAGTATACTTTTGCCACATGTTCAGTATCAGAATATGAGCCAATTTGAATGATGCACTTCGGATGATCCATTTTGTAAAGCGATAGGTGATCTTTTTAGTTGCCTCCTGGCTATGGTGGAAAGACAGATTTTCTTGTTTTGCATCCTGACCTAAAACAAGACCTCAGTTCTTCTCACACTGTTAACCACCCAGCGTTTATTCAAAGGCAGCTGGTCCCACCATCTGGGCCAGCAGCACTGAGGCCAACCTAAACAGGTTACACCTTTTGCCATGCCAAGCCTGGCATCGCCCCATCCTGCACACGCTGCGAGGGGCTAATCGCAATTTCACGCTCTGATTTCCATCACTCTGCATTCCAATGGCAGAGGAAGGGGAAACGTGAACAAGCAGATAAATAATAAAATAAACAAACAAGCTTCTCCTATATTGACCCTTATAATGTGACAAATAACAAATACAGAGAAATCCTCCTACACATAGAAGGGACCAAGAGAAGCAGGAGAACCCTGTATTTATTACCAAGATTAGGAGTGAAAAAACCTTTCTTTTTCAAGGAAAGTCTCTTTACTCCTTTTTAAAGTTCATAGTCTTTTATCTTCTTCCTCCCTATATTTTGTGCTAATGCAAATTTGGCCGATTCAACTGTGCAAAGAAAGGTTCGGCCCCCAACAAACTGCAGGTGTGAGGAAGCTGAAACAAAGCCACCGTAACCCTAATGGCATCCCTGGTCATTAAAGGCCCTTTGATGTGCACATTCAACACACTCTTTTATCTTCTTATTCCTCCATCTCTCTCTCTCTCTCTCTCTCTTTCTCTCTCTCTCTCTTTCACTCTCTCACTTTCAGAAAACTTCTTTATTAAGACAGTGTTTAGTTTTCTAGCAAACACCATTTCTGGAATTCGACTCATTTTTACTGCAGGGTTACTTTGGGTTAATCATTAGACCACTTAGTGTATTACAATGTCAAGATTGTGAACTTACTGAAGCACTGCTTAGATTCCAAATAGAGAGAGAACAGAAGGATCAACAGAAAATATGACAGATGACAGAATGAACAAGTGAGAAGACTGCCACTAAGCACCTATATGCAGTTAAAATGCAGTTTCATTATACCTGCATCATTTGCATACAACTGCTAAAGTCCTTGTTGAAATTCTATAAAGCAGAGATGTGTGTGTTTGAAAAGCACATGAAGTGCATTAAACTAGACTGAGTCTGAAAGGAACACTGCAAAACCAGCACCATTCAAACACTCCCTTTGAACTCCAAGGATATAGAAACAGGACAATGTTAGTCTATTCGCATTTGCTCTTTGAAGTCAGACATCACTATTAATAAAAGCAATTCCAGTAAAAAAAAAAAGTTCCGGTTAAAAAAATAAAAACATTTTATCTTTTGTAAAGGCTGCAACAGGAGCTAAAAAGGATGATGTACACTTTTAGCAAATAAATGTTTAAATGCACATACTTCTAATGGAAAGTGCTGGAATGGCCCCTGTTTGGGGTGAGTCTAATGGAAAGTGCTGGAATGGCCCCTGTTTGGGGTGAGTCTAATGGAAAGTGCAGGAATGGCCCCTGTTTGGGGTGAGTCTAATGGAAAGTGCTGGAATGGTGCTAGTCTGGGCTGAGTCTAATGGAAAGTGTTGGAATAGCCCCAGTTTGGGGTGAGTCTAATGGAAAGTGCTGGGATAGTGGGCCCCTGTTGTGGTGAGTCATGTGAACCATATTAAACGCAGGATCCGCAGCACCAGATGCACATGCAGATTTACTGTGGAAAATAAACAAAAGGGAGCAGGCTTATGAAGGTGGAGTGAATGAGCACAGGTGTCAGACCTCTGTTGTTTGTTCAGTGGGTGATCAGCTTTAGGACACAGGGCCACTCCTGTGCCAGCAGGCTGCTACAGGAGCCCGCATCCCAGGAGAGTGAGTCACTAACACTGTGAGGGGAGTGGCTCAGCTTTACCTGATTACCCCCATACAGACATACAGACACACAGCTCTCCTACAGACATACAGACACACAGCTCTCCTACAGACATACAGACACACAGCTCTCCTACAGACACACAGACACACACCTCTCCTACAGACATACAGACACACACCGCTCCTACACACCTCTCCTACAGACATACAGACACACACCGCTCCCACAGACATACAGACACACACCTCTCCTACAGACATACAGACACACACCGCTCCCACAGACATACAGACACACACCGCTCCCACAGACATACAGACACACACCTCTCCTACAGACATACAGACACACACCGCTCCCACAGACATACAGACACACAGCTCTCCTACAGACACACAGACACACACCGCTCCTACAGACATACAGACACACACCTCTCCTACAGACATACAGACACACAGCTCTCCTACAGACATACAGACACACAGCTCTCCTACAGACACACAGACACACACCGCTCCTACACACCTCTCCTACAGACATACAGACACACACCGCTCCCACAGACATACAGACACACATCTCTCCCGCAGACATACAGACACACACCTCTCCTACAGATGTACAGACACACACCTCTCCTACAGACATACAGACACACACCGCTCCTACAGACATACTAC
Organism: Albula glossodonta; assembly: GCA_019788955.1. Taxonomy (NCBI): domain Eukaryota; kingdom Metazoa; phylum Chordata; class Actinopteri; order Albuliformes; family Albulidae; genus Albula; species Albula glossodonta. The sequence goes on along the minus strand of JAFBMS010000892.1, from coordinate 524,566 downwards.
TTCTACAGACATATGGACACACACCGCTCCTACAGATGTACAGGCACATGCCGCTACTAAAGACATATAGACATACAAGACTCTTACAGATATACAGACACAAACTGCAACTAAATATATACAGACACACTGTTTCTACAGACACACAGACACATGCCAGTCTTATAGACATATGGTGACACAATGCTACTAAAAACATAGAGACACACCGCTCCTATACACATACAGAGACATACCACTACCATATACAGACACATACTGCTACTAAAGAAATACAAACACACCAGTCTTACAGACATACAAACACATACTGCTCCTACAGACACACAGTGCTCCTCCTCACATATGGACACACACCACTGCTAAGGATATATGGACACAAAAAGCTACAACAGATATACACAAGTTGCTGCTAAATACAAATGGACATACAAACCTCTACAAACTACTACTACTAACATACAGACACATACTGCTACTAAAGACATACAGACACAAACTGCTACTAAAAACATACAGACACATACTGCTCCTACAGAAATTCAGACACGTGCCGCCACTAAAGACACATGGGCACACACCACTACTACAGACATACAGACACAAAAAACTCCCGCAGACATACAGATGCACACCAGTCTCAAAGACATACTGACACACGCTGCTACTAAAGACATATGGACACACCTTCCACACAGGTAGCCAATAGGTGTGGGACTGGATTTGGCAAAGAGAAACAGGGAATATGGAAGCATTTCATGACTGCACCTTATGTCACCAGTGCCAGCTTGTTATTAAAGAAACTGGCAAGCTTAATGGGATTTGCTTTGCATGGCAAAAAAACAAGGCCAAAACCATCCAGGGAGCATGATCACACTTAATAGATGCAGTGTACTTTTAAGACGCACTCCAGGGTGCTGTGGTGACCTATTTTACATTGGACTGTTCTTCAGAGGAAAATATGCTCTCTGTACAGCGATAATGTTCAAGGAATACTCTAATTAACAGAGTCTGTACTGAGGTGGGACTGCAGCTGAACTGTGGACACACACTTCAGTCCCAGCACTGCAGCATGAGCGCCTCTGCTCTGTACTGGAAGATTTGAGCTTGGCTTTCCTGCTGGAAATGGCTTTGCTGTATCAGTATTAACCATTTCGTCTCTGGCAAGAACACATGCTCCTGTGTGTTTGCCTGGCCCCAGACATGTGCAATGTGCCATCCTGCCTTCAGCCCAGTGTATGTTGGGGCAGTCTCCAGCCCCCCAACACTGAACTGGATGAAAGGAGGTGAGATGGATGGATGGATGGATAAGGTGGGGATGGGAGATGGATGGATTTAGAATTGGGAGGCACAAGAGAACAGCAAAGTTGTTGTTGCTTCTTGCTGAGTGAAGTTCATAGGACCAGCATATATATGTATAAAGAGTCAACAGTGGAATGGACTGAAGTTGGAAGAAGCTGGATTTCTCAGTTGCTGTTGAATAAAAGCAATTGAAGCTTAGGTGGCTAATAACAAGTTATATAGCTAGTTAGTGGTATTTGTGCCTTACTCCAAAATTTAAATTTGTTCTCACCCCATATTTTATCGGACAGATATCTTTAAATGACTGAAGATATTGAAATAACTGTCAGTTTGCCAGGGGAGAGGGCCAGAACCAGACACCAAACACAACACTCTGGAGCTGCCAGTGAACCTCAGAATGTGGTATAAGCAGCAGTTTGGCATGACATGCTGTTGCCATGGATGTGCTCAGCGTTTGGCTTTGTTTTTGTTTAGTCTGCTGAGGTTGTTGATTTGAGCTGTTCATGATCAACAGTGTTTAGCATGAGTATTTGAACTCTCTTCGTCTCTTACAGTCAACAATCACTGAGCACAGCAGCCGTTACTCAGGGTGTAGCAGAGCAGGACATGTTTTAATTAATAAATATAATACTAATACTATTGCTAGTACCCACTATTACAAATACTATTGCTACTATTGCTCCTATTACTAATACTACCACTACTACCTCCTACCATTACTAATACTGCCACTGCTATCTACTACTATTACTAATACTATCACTACTATTTACCACTATTGCTAATAATTTTGCAACTACCTAATACTATTACTAATACAGTGAAAACCCTATTTTACACCCCCCTGATTTAACGCAAATTTTGATATAACACGATGAGTCATTGGACCCCTTTTTTTAAACCTCAGAGGAATAAAAGTACTCTTCGATATAATAGATATTCTACAAAAAGAACTTAGGAAATGAGAGTTATAGGATTTTATTTCAGTATCTCAGACAAACTAATTTCATTGAAAAGATATGATTAATGAATAGAGTACATACACATGGACCACATTTTGCAGGTTTGTTCAGTTTGTTCATTGCTCAGTTTATTTAGTCCATTGGTCCATGCAATACCCTTGACCACAAGGGCTTGTAACTCAGTCCACCAACCAGAAAATAGATAAGTGCATACGTCATTCCACTAATAAGAATTAATCTTTTATATTTCAGCAGTCAATTTTCCTCATATAGACAACCAAAAAAAAAAAAACCATCAAAATTAACGTTTTCTGAAACATTTTTCAGTAAACAATTAAGGTTTTTCATACTACATGATCATAATCAAACAATCATTCACATTAACTCATTCATTTAAGCAGCGGCAATCAAACCATGTGCACAATATCGTTATCATTTTCATCACATAAACATCAAACAAAAACAGATAAACTTTCATTTAGTTTAAAAGGTCAGTCAAGCTCGCTGGACGTATATCAGGTCACAGCCCCAGGTAAACCAAGTTTCCAGGATCTCAGTCGTTGATTTAATATCTTGCCAAAGGAGTCAGGATTCTTTTCGCTAGTGTTCCGTGGATGCCACATTCGTTTTTACTCCAGCTCACAACCAACTCACACCAGGCTCACCTTTCACTTAGAAATTAGAAATTAGTGCAGTTTTTGCAGGTGCAGGCTGGGTATCTGAGGGTGGGTCAGGAGCACCACAATGTTTTAGGATGTTAGGTCAACACTGGGTCAATTTGAACACTGATTTTCTTGAATCCTGAAATTCTGAATCCTGAATCCTGTGTGTCTGCATGCTCTTGAATCCCTAACTATCACATTATAGGTCTACACTGTTGTACCACTGCTACCTACTACTATTACTAATACCACTACTATGATTGAAATGATACTTACACTAATGAAGGTGATGACATTAACGGTGATTATGATTAATTCTGTAGACATTTTGGGGTAACTCAAAGTCCCCCTGAGATGTACTGTAGCCTACTGCAAATGGCCCCTCTCCCAAAAGAAAAACCCATTTGGTGAATGAAGAGAATTCAAGTAAGATTATATCTCATTTATTTGATATTTTTTCTTATGTTATCATGACTGTACTAGGTTTCACAACCAAATAAGTGCACCTCTGTCTCCATCCCTCCAGTCTTGCATTGACCACATATATGTTGCTGTTACTGCTTTGTATCTCTGACAGAAGAAACCAGTTTGTAGAGGCAGCCCAGTTAGCAAACTAAAGAAGCTATGAGCTGAAACTTCAGACCAGCCAACAGTTGAAGAGGAGCATTTGAGAGTTTCACTATTAGAAGGGTCTCAGTCACATCACCCCAACTCTTCTTCTTAAGAGTCTGTCACATGACCCCAAGTTTTCTTGGCCCTGGTGTGTCAACAACAGGGGATGTGCTGAATGATATGAAAAAAATAAAAATATCTGGTGCTACAAATTAGCTTGCCAACCTTGCCTTTCTTGCTCATGTTCAAAAAGAAAGAAGAAAGTTGTGCTTTTTCAGTCTGGTCCTCTGCGTGTGGAGGCATGCAGCACTGCATGGCAGAAGAAGAATTTCTGCTGTCCTCAGCTCAGTGGCAGTTCTAGCTCCCATGGTGCCCTGGGCGAAGTCAGACAGACCCCACCCATAGCACTAACACATCACAGACACAAAAACTGACGACTGTCACTGAACATTTATTTATACAACCAGATGTCTAGATAATAAATTTAATGTAATAATTACAAATATTTATACTAACAATACACAGAGTAATGATAAATAATTATAATGAAATAAGATAATAATAAAAATAAATATTAGCGATACAGGAGCTATAGGAGTAGTAGCTAGCGCTTAACTAGCTAGATTGTCAGTGACATGATTAGCCATGCCAGTAGGCCTATGAATATTAACTGAATGGGAGCTATACAGCTGTGTCAAAGTGAAATGTGGGTGAAAAGCACCCATGATTGATGTTAATGTGAGAGTTTAGGCTAATTATGCTGCAGGCTACTACACACATTATCATGGGGATGGTGAGTGGCATTGCAGCCAATGCAATGTGGACTAAATCCTTGCTAACCGTTAACTTAAGCATAGCAATTGATGCAGTACCTCATCTGGCTGGCTAGCACACATTGTTTGGTTGACAACTTCATCCGGTAACATTTTGTGCATGAAAAGCTAACAACATTGCAAACCTTTCTCTTTCGCCCTCTTCTTCCTCGCTCTTCTTCTTTCAAAACTGAGTACCTGAGGGCTTAGACTTTTTCATCCTTATCATTTTCAATTGTGATAAAAATATGACAGCAAGTGCACACCAACACAATGAACTGGTTTAGTCTTGACCCTTGATTGACAGGGAGGGGGGTGGGGTGTGTATTGGTGATGACTGTCAGATTGAACAGCAAGAATAGCTTAGGCTACAAAGCAAAGTGCAATGAGTGACTCAAACACACAACACACAGCACAGTGTGTGACTCAAACACACAACACACAGCGCAGTGTGTGACTCAACACAGCACAACACACAGCACAGTGTGTGACTCAAACACACAACACACAGCATGATGAGTGACTCAAACACACAACACACAGCACGATGAGTGACTCAAACACACAACACACAGCACAACGAGTGACTCAAACAGGCAACACACAGTGCGACAAGTGACTCAAACACACAGCACTGTTTACACTGCTTACAGGGCCAGCAGACACAGTCCTGATTGCTACTCACACCTGTCCAGACGCTCCAGAGTTTCAGAAGGAATTGTTTTGTACTTTCTCTGTACACCCCTGGGGTTGTTCGTCATCAACGCCAACCCCTTCATACCATCTGTCTCATAGTGACAGGCCTTCAAAGAGTTCAAAAGGAAGGTGCTCAATGCAAGCATTAGGTTAATGTCTTTTACTGTCACGACTTGGACTGCTTTGAAATCCAGAGTGACAACAATACAAGCTGTCTGGCCACTTCTGCTTTTTCATTTTTGTTACCCTCACCAAACAGTATAATCTGGTTTCTCATTGAGCTTGAGGATGCAGCCAACAAAATGAAACAGAGATGAAATTGCTGCGTTTATGTTCTGTAAGAGAATCCAGTAGGGTCTGGGCGGGTGGCTAAGAGGAACGCTCCTCTTTCTCACACCAGAAGGTTTGGGCCAGGAGAAATGCTTTTTAATGATTTTTATTATTCAGTGTTTGGATTCTGTACCATCAGGAAATCCACTCAGACCAGAATACATAAGTGTTCGCTGTCATTAACTTTGTGTTTGTTATTGTACAATCTGTGTTTTGATGTCATTTTTGCATAGTAAAACTGTTTTCTGTAATGTGACATTTTTCTTGTTTTAACCTGATCAAAACAAGTGCAGAGAATGATGAAAGAGCAAACAGAGCTGAGCACTGCGCTGCGCCGCGCCGCGCTGGGTGATGTGCTGTCAGGCCTGGCGGAGGGCGGGATCCTGATTAAACACACATGACAGCAGTGCCATTCCTCACACTGTGCTAAATCACACTTCACATTATTCAGATAGGCCTACCATTTATTTTCAAATCATTTAACGCACTGATGTTGTTACAGCATGCAATGAGTAATATCAATCACAATATGCAACTTGATGTAAAAGGTAACTAAAAAGGTATAAAAATCAAAACTGAATGATCAAACAATAAACTGGTGCATGAAAAAATGACAAGACTTGAGTGGCTGTAATTGCAGGTGCTTGAGTAAGGACAGCACTGGCAGGGTGGAAGAAAAGTCTCTTGAAAAGCTCAGCATTCATAATAAATAGCGTTTGTCTTTATTCCTGTGTGACGGGGGCTCCCTGCCCCCCCAACAGGAGCTGTGCTCTGAGTGAGTGCTGGCACTCTTCACTGGGTGGGGGGGGGCCCAGCTGAGCTCTCCTCCTCAGGGATCCACTCCACCGTCGACAGTAATTTGTAGTACTCATCCTCTCCGTCCAGTACTTTGATTTGGCTGTGACGAAGAGAGAGAGAGAGAGCGAGCAAAAGAGGGTTTATACTACACTATGACAATGTGGCATTTTAGTGTCATTTGAAAATGTGAATTTTAATCCTTTAATAATGAAGTAAGTAGCAACCAAGAGTGTAGGTTTTGTTTGCTTTATTGGCCTAACCCACTGCACTAAGCTTTCATTCCCAAACACAGGGTAGGCCCCAGAGACAGTCGTCAGAGCTGTTTTTCCATTTTCCTCCTATAATAATTTAGCAGAGTCGTCACCCCCCCCCCCCCCAATTAAAAAGCTTGTTTTTGCCCTTTTCTGGAGCTGACAGATTTGTGTGCGAGCACACAGGGCCTGCTCTGTTTATGGCAGCTGAAAGTGGGAAAGCAGCTATTTACCCAAGTTTTCTGGGCTTCCTCTGACTCCCCTGGTAATCCAGAGTTCTCTGTGGAAAGGGCCAAGAGCACACAGTGAAGAGATGAGCAGGGAGTCATTAATTTTTAATTCAAAGTGATTTTGTGTTGAATGCAAGCAGATGCTGATAATATCAGAAGTCACAGCATAATTTTTTTTGATCAAAGGGCTGGAGTGAGCCTGATGAAGCAGGCATCTTGCTCAGCTTTGATAAACCACATCAATTATTCACCGTGAAGGCAGACATCCTGACATGAAAGCCACAGATAAAGAGCATAAGCACATGTTCGAGACAAGAGGCAGCCCAGCGTGGGGGGGGGGGGCTGCGGGGCCTGGCACAGGTACCTTTAATTGTATTATCATCTGGAAACAAAGTCAGACAAAGAGCTTTATGGTCACTTTGAACTCACATTTAGCTGGTTGTAGTACAGACTGTCCTCCGGGCTGTTGAGCAGTTTGGGCTGCTGGCCCCGCCGGCGAGGAGTGCGCTGTAGCTTCAACACTGGACCTGGGGCTGAGAGGGGGGGAGGGGGGTGGAGAAAGAGAGAGAAAAGACAGAGGGGAGAGAGAGAGGGGGCAGAGAGAGGGGGAAAGAGGGAGAGGAAAAGAAATAGAACAGAACGACAGCATGGAAATAAAAAATGAGGAAAAAAGCAGCTATTACACAGCATACAATGAAACACCATAGACTGATACTACATAACATAACGAAACACATTGTAGACTGACACTACACAACAAAATGAAACACATTGTAGACTGATACTACACAACAAAATGAAACGCACAGTAGACTGACACTACACAACAAAATGAAACACATTGTAGACTGATACTACACAACAAAATGAAACGCACAGTAGACTGACACTACACAACAAAATGAAACGCACAGTAGACTGACACTACACAACACAATGAAACGCACCGTAGACTGTTACTACACAACACAATGAAACACACTGTAGACTGATACTATACAACATAATGAAACACACTGTAGACTGATACTACACAACACAATGAAACACACTACTGACTGACACTACACAACACAATAAAACACACTATACACTGACACTACACAACTCAATGAAACACACTGCAGACTCATACTACACAACACAATGAGGCACACTATAGAATAACATACACAACACAATGAAACACACTGTAGACTGATACCACACAACACAATGAAACACACAGAAGACTGACACTACACAACACAAAAAAACACACTATTGACAGATACTACACAACACAATGAAACACACTGTAGACTGATACTACACAACATTATGAAACGCACTGTAGACTGTCACTACACAACACAATGAAACACATTGTAGACTGATACTACACAACATAATGAAACACACTGTAGATTGATACTACACAACACAATGAAACACACAAATGACTGACACTACACAACACAATAGAACACACTATAGACAGATACTGCACAACACAATGAAACACACTGTGGACTCATACTCCACAACACAATGAAACACACTGTGGAGTGACACTACACAACAAAATGAAACACTCTGTAGACTGAAACTACACAACACAATGAAACACACTAAAGACTGACACGACACAACACAATGAAACACACCAAAGACTAACACTACACAACACAATGAAACACTCTATACACTGACACTACACAACACAATGAAACACACTGTGGACTGACACTACTCAACACAATGAAACACACCATAAACTGACACTACACAACACAATGAAACACACTATAGACTGACATTACACAATACAATGAAACACACTGTAGATTGATACTACACAACACAATGAAACACACTGTAGAGTGATACTACACAACACAATGAAACACACTGTAGAGTGATGCTACACAACACAATGTAACACACTGTAGACTGATACTAAACAACACAATGAAACACAGAGCCAAAGGACAGATTTAAATGAAACGCTCACAGCGACACACAGCATATACACAAATACACACATATATACACAGCATATACACAAATGCATACAAAGACTGGCAACATATACACAATCACACCATATACACAACAATTTTGAGCAATGAAACACAAACAGAAAAAACAAACACTGAGATAGGACACTGGGTTGACTAGCTGTCCCACGAGAACACGGAATGTAGAGATATGCTTGAGTGAAGCAGGGCACACAGATCTCAGACGGCATTACAAAGATTCACAACATATTGCGCATCTCTGGGGTGTGAGCAGAAAAATGACCCTCTCGCTCAGACCAGCCACTCTCTGGAGGCCCAGCTCAATTTAATCAGCTCCTGATAACAACAGCTCTCTGCAGCAGAGCCACACGTTTGGAGAGAAGCCATCTCTTCTCCCAGTATGCAGGGCCATGCTGCTGTCTCCTCTCACTCCCAGCATGCATGGCCATTCTGCTGTCTCCTCTCACTCCCAGCATGCACGGCTATGCTGCTGTCTCCTCTCACTCCCAGCATGCATGGCTATGCCGCTGTCTCCTCTCACTCCCAGCATGCATGATGGCCATACTGCTGTATCCTCTCACTCCCAGCATGCATGGCCATTCTGCTGTCTCCTCTCACTCCCAGCATGCATGGCCATGCTGCTGTCTCCTCTCACTCCCAGCATGCATGATGGCCATACTGCTGTATTCTCTCACTCCCAGTATGTACGGCCATTCTGCTGTCTCCTCTCACTCCCAGTATGCATGGCCATACTGCTTTCTCCTCTCACTCCCTGCATGCATGATGGCCATACTGCTGTATCCTCTCACTCCCAGCATGCATGGCCATTCTGCTGTCTCCTCTCACTCCCAGCATGCATGGCCATGCTGCTGTCTCCTCTCACTCCCAGCATGCATGATGGCCATACTGCTGTATTCTCTCACTCCCAGTATGTACGGCCATTCTGCTGTCTCCTCTCACTCCCAGTATGCATGGCCATACTGCTTTCTCCTCTCACTCCCTGCATGCATGGCTTTGCTGCTGTCTCCTCTCACTCCCAGTATGCATGCATGGCCATGCTGCTGTCTCCTCTTCATTTCTGTAGGTAATACCTTAATTACATTACCCTCACACAGCTTAATGTTCAGTATGTTAACTGCATTTAGGAGGTATAACTTTAGGAGGCATTTAGGAGGTATAATTGCTGTCATTGAGAACAGCATGATTATGGCAGGATAGGAAGAGGAAGGACATATTTTTCAGATTCTTATAAAAACTCCTGCTGAGCCAAAGACAACAGAAAATGTACATTCACTTCAATGTACAGTTCCGTGCTTGAAGATTTTTTGACAAAAATGTGTATTAAATCACAGACATCCTTACCACAAAACATGTATATTTAATGCCAGATCCTGTTTCATCTTATTCCATCAAATTTGGGGCAAAACAGGACATTCCTTCATCATCTCCTCTCACCCAAGCTTCCTAACCTTGACTAAAGCAGCGTTTACTTCTCCCGGGTTTAAACTACTTTGTACTCGCTTTGAACACACCTCATCACATCTCAATCCCAGCACTTCAAAAGCTGTCAGGTCTTCTCTTTCACTGCTTCCCCTGCTTTTTTTCTCTTCTTATTTAGCACTGAGTAGATTTTGCAAATCCACATTTTGGAAGTACCTACGCAGATGCTGTCATCCCTGAAGTCATGCTCAGATAATCGCAGCTGTTTTGCTGGATTCGCAGTCTTATTGCAGGGGCCCAGTTGCAGTGTATGTCTGAGTACCCTGACTCCATTAATTCCTCACAACCACAATTAAAGTAACTAAGCTCCCTTACTTATGAGTGTTTAAAACAAGACATTAAACAATTCCTTTAAATGCACTGAATTAGTTTGATCTTACACACAGTAGCGGTGGTGGTCAGTAAAGAGAGAGAAGATAACTAATAGCTCACAGTTCAGATTATGCTTATTATCTTTTGTAACACAACTAGCTTGTCAAAAGACAAAAGTACAAAAAAATCATATTCTTGCAGCGTATCTCTTTTTAATACATGTTTACTGTGTTTAATGTGCTGTAGTGCACATTTTTAGGCTTACATTGGAATCAGGTTTTATCACACACACTAGGGGCTGTGCAGAGAGGCCACAATCTCCATCTGTATCTGCATGCAGAGAAACAGGTAGTGGGTGTGACCTTCACTGGAAATGATGTCAATTTTCTTAATGAACATTGAATTTAATCAAGACAACATTGTGCATGTAAAAAGTACAAACAGATAACTACCTAATGTAAAATATTACATATATTCAAAATAATTCTCAGGATGACTAGAATGGTCAATCAAGCAAGAATATTTTAACGAAAAACTGGTGATAATATGCGACTATTTGACACAGGCTACCGATCTGTCACCAGTGTTCAGAGGCATCATGAACATCAACGTTTAGCACCACTGTAGTGGTCTTTAATGAGGCTACTGCACATAAAACACATCAAACTTTTGCACTTGTTTGTTTGCAAAGAACTGAAATATATAGCCTATGCTTCAGGCATGATTACTGAGCGCATGAGTTTTCTTACAGCACATTCACACATGCACAGCAGGCCTCTGTACACAGCTGAATACAGTTTTAATATTATTTAATGAACACATGCTTTGTTTGCTGTGCTTAGTAAATTACGTCTCTCCTAAATGGTTATTTCTTACTCTTCAGCTGAGCTTTTCCAAATCACTCTTTTGATTTAACCTGTGACTGTTTCAAAAAATGTATATTATGCAAAATGAAATTAATTAATTAATTAATTAATTAAATCATTAATAAAATGATCACAAAAGTGCAAGAATACAAGTTTACTTAGACATCTTTTTGACCTGAAAATTTGCATAAAAAACTCAGAGTATTTTTTTCAAATCATGTTTTAACATATTTTTTGGAAGGTTAATAACGCAAACAGTCAGACATATTTTGAGGGCGCTTACAGTATGAAATAATGGTTCTCTCCTCACACATTCTCTCACTTGCTGGCTACCAGCACAACATGCTTTACAAAAACAGTCAGTGGCTGCAAGTTCCACCTGTCAACATGGTCATGCATTTATCTTAAAACTCATTGATAAATAAATTTTCTCCAGGAAAAGTTCTGTTAATTAGTTTGGTGCATTCGGTTACATAACTGACGTCACCAGGGCCCTGATCCACTGTAAGATCAATCAAAACCACCTTCTGTGAAAATAAGAATTCAGGACAGCAGCGAGGTCCGCACCTTAAATTCTGAGGAAGAAACTGACTGGGGACATGGCTCCTCTAATGATGTTTGAATCCGGGTTTAATAAGCAAATTTCCTATTCCCCTGAAAACACATCAAAGCACTCAATCAATTATAATTACTCCTGATGGCCTTGAACAAAGCTTTAGATTGTAGCGGCTACACACCTCCATCATATTCAAAGATGAGCATTTTCTTTAAAAAATTACAAGAGTGTAATGACTATGTTATATGTGTGTGTGTGAGTGTCTGCATGTGCATATGTGTGTGAGTGCATGTGTATGGGTGTATGTGTGCATCAATATTTTGATTAAGTGCATCAAATATGTATGCATAGGTGTTTTTGTGTGTGTATGCTTGTGTGTGGGTGATGGAGTGTCTGCGTGCATGTATGTATGTGAGCTAGTGTGTATGCATGCTTTCATGAAAGAAAATAATGAAAAATGAAAATGATAAAATAATGAAAAATTCCAAAAATTGTGCCTAATCAATTCTGGAGACAGAATTGGGTCGCATGGACAAAACGGGGTGAAGAGCATTAAAGCTGTATTTCCTAAGTGCTGAATGGCTGGCAGGACACCATTGGGTTGGCAGTTTTATTAACACTGTAACACTGCAGAAAGAATGGGGGTTAATTGGGAAAGAGTGAGGTGGTTGTTGACAGTGAGTGACAAGGTTGATTGTGAAAGAGTGAGGTGGTTGTTGATAGTGAGTGATGAGGTTAATTGTGAAAGGGTGAGGTGGTTGTTGATAGTGAGTGATGGGGTTAATTGTGAAAGGGTGAGGGGATGTTGTTAGGAGATGATGCAGGAAAATGTAAAAACATACAGACTGAGTAGTTTATTCATGCAGTATTGATTTTGCTTGGTAGAAAAAATGAAGCCGACAGAGTTTTTTATTCTTTGCAGCAGACAGACATATTGTAAATGTTTGCATCTGAAGATAAAAAGGATCAGAATTCCTTTTAAGATAGGTAGTGCTTTCATTTTCAAAGCTGTGCTCACGATTCGTGGTACATCTCTAAATACCAGTTTTAAATCCCCTGAAAATCGGAATGCTCCTCAGAAACAACATAAAAGAGCTGCTAAAAGGGATTTTAGCAGAATAACTGGGAGACATATTGATTTTCCTCTACAGACCACGTGAAAGGATCACCTGACTTCTCCCAGACCAGTTACCCACTTGGGTTTTGTTTATTCAGATGGAGGAGGCCGAAGCACCAAAAGGCATGGATTATAAGGAAAATGATCAGGGTAGTGCTTTGATGTCTAAATGAGGCATGTGCAACCAGAACATACTCTCTCTCTCTAAACACACACACACACACACACACAAACATACACACATATACCCACACTCACATACATACACTCACACACACACACACACACACATACACACACCCACACACACACACATACTCATGCATACACACACATACACACATACACTCACACGTACTCACACATACACACACACACACACACACACACACACACATGCAAACACACATACACACATATACCCACACTCACACACAAACACACAGCCTGTTTATGGGCAGCAGATCCCAAACCCCAGTTCCAGAGCAGCACTTGCAGGGCAGTTGCAGAGCTCTGTGACGGCTGCTCTGTTAGAGCTGCTCTGTGAGGGCTGTGCTTTTAGAGCTGCTCTGTGAGGGCTGCGCTGTTAGAACTGCTCTGTGAGGGCTGCGCTGTTAGAGCTGCTCTGTGAGGGCTACGCTGTTAGAGTTGCTCTGTGAGGGCTGCGCTGTTAGAGCTGCTCTGTTAGAGCTGCACTGTGAGGGCTGTTCTGTGAGAGCTGCACCGTGAAGGCTGCTCTGTGAGGGCTGCTGTGTTCCATTAGGGAGGCTGTGATGCAGGATGCTGTTAAACGCTGAAGCATGTGCTTTGCATCATGAGGCACACCAGCAGCATCACGGTGCTGTGAGAGTCCTCGGAAGGGCAGGCCCTGCATCTGTTCCACACTAATACAGACAGCGTGCTGCTGTTACTTCAGTATTTTACACTCAAATCAATCACTCTCTCTCCAACTCCCACACAACCCTTCACATGTTTGACAAAATCCAGCAGCAGCCAACGCTTTTCAAATACAATTCTGATGAAAATTTTGGGCCTTGAAAGCTGTGTCATAAATGTTTGTCAACAATATTTTGATAAATAAAAGAAATAATATTGCAACCAGGATTGTCTCAAACATGGCAGTTCTTCGAAATCAAAATAAGAATTTTATTTGAAACATTTGTTTTTTCACTTGCATTAGGAGATCTTATCAACTGAGAAATATAAAATGACAACTCATTACGAGATATAACATTTTGTTAACCCAGTAAGACGTCAGCTCCCACAGAGATTCTATCTGATGACATCTATGCTGGTGGAAGTGACTTCACTCTCTCTTTTCTTTAATAATTGAGCAATTTTATCAACATTCACCATTTTAATTATTCAAACACCAATTATTTGTCAGTCTTATAGATTTCCTGCAAAATTTTGGAATATTGGAAAAATTCTGCAAAAATACAGAGCACTTCATTTCTCCAATTTGAGATATGCAAGCAAACAGGCCAAAAAGCAAAATCTTAAAACATAAATCAAAAATTGCCAATAATAAATAAGACAGTAATTCATCAATACTGGCACACAGAGCACAGCTGTGATGACCCAGTGACTCCATCCCACATGTGCCTGTGTTAGTAAACCGGTATGTTTCAGCCCACCACTGACTCCTGACGGGGGAAGGACAGAAACCTCCACTGTCAGTTACTAGCCGAGATTCCCTGCATCACTGAATATGATAGCACAGGGCACATTCTTCAGCTGTCTGCCCTACAGTCTGGGTGGATTCTGAGACTACTAAGGCCATCAGAGCCCCAGGATATCCTTTGTTTGCCATAATATATTAAGTGGATTATTTAACAGCTCTGGCTTTAAAAGTATCCTGTTTGCCATACTGAAACTGAACTAATAGGAAGTGGGATCCTTGGGTAGTGTGACTGTGAGACACACCTGAACATGCTACTGATATTGCATGTGTCATGCTGAAACAGTCTGTTCATTCTGGGGGGTCACAAAAACTATAACTCAGGTGTTTCAGTTTGTTTTTATATCATTAATCTAAAATCATATTGTCCTGGATGCACACTGTAAGAGATTAATTTTATATTATGAAAAACTGAATAATAATTGCAAGTGGTAGTTAATCTTTATTAAACATTAAGGCAATGGATATGGATGGATTTATTTACTTTATATATGAGGCAGTAGGCCACAATTAGTTGTAGTTACTAATGGTTTAAACTGTTCATCTAATGTGTGTCCCTTGAGTCCTGCAGTAAACAGTGCATCACCTGTACAAAGTAAAGACGTAAAACTGAACTGCTGAGCAATACACTACTTATTTCATCTGATACTTCAGGACAGTAAAGAGTGCTACAATGTGCATCTTTACCTCCATGCAGGTTCATTGGATATTACTCGGGTGAAATTCTGACAGTATCGGTGATGATAAGTAGTTTGGAAGTACATCCTGTTAACTGCTCTCACTGACATTAAGAGGATTACACAGGCTGCCACAGGCTGCCACACATATTCCCTCTTCCGTTAAGTTGAGTCCTCCTATCCCTCCCAGATCTCCCTCACCTCCGTCTCGCACCCTGTAATTTACTCATGCACTGGGAGAATGAGTGGGATATCTAGGTAAGACCCCAAGATGAATGGAAGCAGATCAACCAAATGCCAGTGAGCCTCAGACAGGAAGAGAGAGTTTGTGTATAAAGACAATCAGAGGGTGAGTCATTTGGCTGGCTGTGTGCTCTGTGGAGGCTCACAGATGTGAGCCATAATGGAGACAGCTATCTAGGAAAGAGCAGCTATAGCTGTACAGTTGTAATGGATGAAACAGAGGTCTCAAGT
This sequence comes from Albula glossodonta, assembly GCA_019788955.1. Lineage (NCBI taxonomy): Eukaryota > Metazoa > Chordata > Actinopteri > Albuliformes > Albulidae > Albula > Albula glossodonta. The sequence continues at coordinate 508,728 of JAFBMS010000892.1, read as the reverse complement.
TTCAGTCTGTCAGAGCTGTGGTGGGAACTAGCAAAGCTCCAGATGGAGAGGAAGAGGACTACACCAAGGTGTGTCCTGACAGTTGCTCCACCTCCATTTTTGTGAGGTCATTTAAACTGCAGGGCTCCACCTCCATTTAAGTGAGGGCATTTTAACTGTAGGGCACCAACTCCATTTCTGTGAGGTCATTTCAGTGCTAGAGCAGGCTGCCCGCAGGTGTGGAACTCGACTGTGAATGCCTGTACATTTCAGCAGGTTAGGGTGCTCTGCATCCTCACTGGTACACACAACGCATATGTGCAGCAGCCAGCCTGAAAATATGAGAATGTTTCTATATGTACTAAGATACGTACAGACTCAAATACAATAACACAAATATATATATATATATTTTTTTTACAGAATAATGTAAAAACGCTCTACCTGCAGTAGGAGAAAAAATAGGTCTACTGTATATTAGATGACTTACCAAAAATAAAAGCTACTCTGCATGGTGTCATATTGTATCAGACCACAAGCCCTGGATAAGCAGCAGGGAAAGCATCTCCTGGCTGGACAGAATATACCTCTCTATGCTTTTACAGCTACAGTGAAACGGCCAGACAAACACACACACACAAACACACAGGACAGAATATACCTTGCTATGCTTCTACAGCTATAGTGAAACGCACAGACATACACACAAACACACACACACATATAAACACAAACACACAAATACACACACATAAACACACAGGACAGAATATACCTTGCTATGCTTCCACAGCTATAGTGAAACACACACACACACACACACACAAATATACGCGCACACACACATAAACATACACACCTCAATGCACATACACACATATAAACAGACACACACACACGGATACATGCACACACACATGCACATACACACACATTAATGCACATACACACACACACACAGGACAGAAAATACCTCACTATGCTTCTACAACTATGGTGAAACACACAAAAACACACACACACCCATACACACACACATAGGACAGAATATACCTCGCTATGCTTCTACAGCTATAGTGAAACACACACACACACAGGACAGAATATACCTTGTTATGCTTCTACAGCTACAGTGAAACACACAAACACACACACACACACACATACACACACAGGACACAGAATATACCTTGCTGTGCTTCTACGGCTACAGTGAAACACAGAAACACACACACACATATGCACACACACAGGTCAGAATATACCTTGCTATGCTTCTACAGCTATAGTGAAACAGACAAACACACATAAACACACAAACACACACACACATACCCACACACACACACACACACACACAGGACACATACTATACCTTTCTATGCTTCTACAGCTGTAGTAAAATCCACAGACACACACACACATATACGCACAAACATATATAAACACACAAACACACACACACAACACAGAACAGAATATACCTTGCTATGTTTCTATAGCTATATCGATGGTGGTGGTTTCCATGTCAACATAAGACTGATTATATTTTTGGAGTGTGTGTCAAATGTAGACACTTGTGTGCAGTATTTTGTAAAAGGCTGAGTAAAAATTGTGACAGAAAAGCGGAACATGTGCTTGTATTTTTTGCAGAAGTAGTGATGTGGTAGTTGTGTTTGGCCACTGTGTCTCAAGACCCCATGTTTGTGTGCAAACACTTGGAAAACACTGCAATCATGGTCAACACAGGTGTTGAGATGCTCCAAACACACAAAATAAACATGACATCAGCAGCTACTCATTATTCAAGGGTTTGTGCACCTTTCACGAGTCACACTTGACCATTGTGTTGGCAGAGAGAAAGGTTCTGTTTGTATCCTCAGTATGACTGTATTACTGTATTAATACAGGACTCTCCTCTTCATCACTCTTACTTCTGGCTTTTATTTTTGCCAAAGCCAGCTTCAAAAACCTGCTTAGCTCTCAGACACCATTCACACTGCACTGACTGCTCACTCCTCTCCTGTGCCATTCACTCTGCACTGGCTGATAACTGCTCTCCTGTGCCATACACTCTGCACTGACTGATCACTGCTGTCTCCTGTGCCATTCACTCTGCATTGGCTGATCGCTGCTCTCCTGTGCCATACACTCTGCACTGTGTTCTTTGTGGGTTGTTTTGAGACAGTGTGCATCATGCAGGTGATGGCTTTGCCAGCACAAGGAGCGCTCAGGGAAAAAGTCTTCATTCACAGAAGCCAGCACTGCAGGTATCTCTAAAGATGAGGGATTTTGCTTGTCCTGGCAGCGAGGCGCGGGCCCGAGCAGGCGTCTCTGAAGCGTTTGCAGTAATCTGCTCTTGTTTTTGATTGTTCCCGCGGCACAGGAGGCCAGCTCTCAGCCTGCCGCACTGCTGGGATCAGTAATTTAGCGTCGATCAAACAGCCTAGACAGAAACCAGGTCTTTCCATCACTGCTGGCCATGCTCACAGTGGATTTCATTTCCCAGAGTCCTCCTGTGCCGGTGTCATGAGCCCCTCCAGGTCCACCTCAGACCCCCCTCCCCACATGAGAGAGATCACAGGAGGCGACAGCACAAAAGGAACACAGGAAAGAGTCTGCTGCCCCAACATCTGGCAGGGTTGGGTCATGTGATCTGCTCAATCTCTGCACAGAATACAGCCTCAGAGCAGCAGGCATCAAAGTGTCCCCTGGGTGTGTGAGGCATCGCCATCTCTACATAATCAGCTTCCCTGAGTCCTGGGAGCTACCGGCAGCCCTCAGAGAGGATACCGCAGCATTAAACCTACATTAGAGTTACAATACTGCTGCATTACTGCAGCATTAAAGCTACATTACTGCTACATTATAGCTACATCACACTTACATTACTGCAGCATTATAGCTACATTCCAGTTACATTAAAGCTACATTACAGTTACATTATAGCTACATCACACTTATATTACTGCAGCATTATAGCTACATTCCAGTTACATTAAAGCTACATTACTGCTACATTATAGCTACATCACACTTACATTACTGCAGCATTATAGCTACATTCCAGTTACATTAAAGCTACATTACAGTTACATTCAAGCTACATTACAGTTAAATTACTGCAGCATTATAGCTAAATTACAGTTACAGTACTGCTACATTACACATGCATTTCAGCAGCATTACAGCTACATTACAGCATTAGTCAGGTCCAAGCCTTTCTAAGTAAATGCAGCAGTGACAGATTCCCCCTGCAGAACATCTCTGGAGCATACCACTGTGTGAGTGGGGTGTAATGGGGTACATAGACACTTACTGCGATGCCACAGCTGGCATCCAATTCTCAGCAGTTTTACTGCATGGTCCTGTTTGCTGCCCATTGCAGAGGTCTGAAAATTGTGCCCACATTCCTTGTCTTTGGTGGGTTGTGAAAAATATTACCAACTAAAATGTTAAAATGTTGGACTGGTTCAATAGAATTCAGTAAAACAACAAAGACATACCTGCAAACCCCACAAGTGGCCACAGGGCCCAACGGCGCCTCATGTGGAGTCATTCAGAACAAATCTTTTACATATAACTCCGGGCCTGTATAATCACAGCACTTAATTTACATTTCACTGCAATGGGAGGACACTGTGCTAGTTAGTTGGAGCAACTGCCTTTGAGTGGTCAGCCAAAGTTTGCTGTACCTCAGACATTACGGGGGACCCTGGTGACAGCAGTGTCCTGGGATTCCACTGCAGTCATGTACACTGATGCCTTCAACTCAATAACATGACAACTGAATTATAATCTATGACCACCTGAGACATTCCCAGCTTCTTTTTTACTGCTATAATATTTTCTACTTCAGAAAAAACGCTGAATCTATGACTAAGGGGAAATTACCAAATATTGTATTTAAAGCATATATGTAAAGATAGAGTCAGCAGTACCATAGTTTAAAACATTGTGGTGTGTTCCTAGTTATGCTTTGGGTCAGGTCAGGCTGGTTACGGGAACACATTTTTAACCTTAGCCCTGGGTCAGTTTTGGGTCTTCTTTGGAGGGTCAGGTTTGAGGGGTCAAGTTTAGGTCTGCTGTTGGGGGTCAGGTTTGAGGGGTCAGGTTTAGGTCTGCTTTGGGGGATCAGTTTCGGGTCTGCTTTGGGGATCAGATTTGAGGGGTCAGGTTTAGGTCTGCTTTGGAGATCTGGTTTGGAATAAGTTTGGGTCTGAGGTGGTTAGGTTGGGCATTATTTCCTGTGAAAGCCCTTCCTGTGAAAGCACAGCCAGCGGATACACGATGCAGTGGAGTCACACAGACTGCAGGTCGTAAAAATGGCACTAGCAGTTACAGAGAGTTAAGATACTTGCACTAAATGCATTTCTTTATAATCTGGCTCTTTCAGCAGTAGGTCAATCAAGCCGTGTGAGAGCAGAGAGGCGTGTGGCGATGCACTATGGAGCTGTCAGACAGGCGGGGGGTCACCTGCAGCCTGCATTACAGCATTAAGCGCTATCTAAGCAGACCTGCAGCAGAGCTCTGACAGTAATCCTGCCACTCCCAGGATAACCGCGGCTGCGTTACATTATGGAGTATAATCCCCATAATCCCCCCCCCCCTGCACAGCTAAACACCCCCCACCCCCCACTCTCACCCACCTCTTTCCCCTAATAATGGTAATGACCGGCTCATTTCCTCTGCTGTCCACTGCGATGGCCACCCCCCCCAAGCACCCCCCCTCCCCTCCCCCCCGGCCTCCCAGGGTGCTTTAATGTAATTCACTGCCTTAGGCAAAACACAAACCAAACATATGTTCAGCAAATCAGAGCTAGTGTGCCCCCATGTCACCAGTATTATAGGGGCTCTGTTAGAGCTGTTGATGAATCTTTAGTAACAGGCGTGGGAGATGGGGGCGTTTGAAGCTCTGGTGTCAAATTTAAATCCAGAGATGAGACATTAATTATCAGCTGACCTGGATTATTAAAATGCCAAAGATATTACTGCAGGAGCACAGCTCAGCCCAGGTTACCCCGGCCTTTTGGTGTCTGTGCCGTTGCCCCTCTCCCACCCTGCTCACCTTCTTCACAGGGCGCATCCGGCAGGTCGCCCCCGAAAGGGCCACACTTCACAGGATCTCCTCCTGCACTTCCTTTGACTGGCCCATCATGCTTCACTTCCCTCTCCCCGCTATCAGGATCTTCCTGCATAAGCGCACAGGCAGCCCGACACACAGACAGACCAACACACACACAGACAGACAGAAGGTGAAGTCAGTAAACAAGATAATGCAGTATTAATACCCAGTCTGTGCTTCTCAGTCAGATTTTTAAAATCATTTTAACAGTTCTGTCTATGTATTTATCTATCTATCTGCCTGCCTATCTGTCTGTCTGTCTGTCTGTCTATCTATTATTTACTACATTGGCAGCCACTTCCACAGAACCCATTAATATACTTTGCAATTGTAATGATATGCAAATGTAGTTTCTCGAGTCCCTCGATCTCTCAACTACCTCTCTGCATACGGCAGCACGGTGACTTCATTGTCAGGGTGAAAATAACAGCATATGTGAACTTCCTCTCATATTTAATTTTATCTTTGAATAAAGGAGCCATAGGAAAGTATTAATCTGCTTAACATTTCTAAGTACATCCTCCAAAGGATTTTGCTTTTTTAATCTTACATATGCTCCACAGAGTTACTGGCAAAAACTGTACGTTTTCTTCATTTCATCCTTTCAACATCAAATGGTGAGCAGCAAAAATTGGATCAGACTTCAAAGACTGTGATGTGCTCCAAGTCACAGAGTGACTCTTCTATTTCACATATTGAATTCGAGCAGGATATCAAAGTACTACCAAAGAACCTCAGGTCTTTACTAAAAAAGGGGGTCTAACATCTGTAAAAAGAGAAGCGCAAAGACAAATCACCTCGGGGAACTGCAAGCGTTTATTCTCAGCCGTGAATTTCCAGCCTTTTGATTCTCTCATTCGTCGTACCACCCTGGCTCTCTATAGAGATGAAGTTTTGAAGCAAGAGAAATCTTTTGTCTCAGGGACAGCAAAAGATTGTGTGGAATGTTTCCCTGTTCATATAATGCTGGCTGTGATTGGGTGGTTGTGACAATGAGTGGTCATGTTAAATTATGAAAAGCTCACCTTTTCAGTGGGAGACGTACATTCTTGGGTCTGCTCAGGTCTGTGGAAGAGAAGGATGGTCAATGAATACACATACACACACATACACACATACTCACACACACAGTCACACACACATACACACATACTCACACACACAGTCGCACGCATACATGCACATACACACGCACACAGTCGTACACACACATACTCACCCACAGTTGCACACACACACAGTCACACACACCTACACACACATACTCACACACACAGTTGCACACACATACACCCATACTCACATACACACTCACACATGCACACACATTCTCTCTCTTACACACACATACACACACACACATAAAAAAAACACAGACACTCCCACACACACACAAACACAATCACACACACATGCACTCACACACAATCACACACACGCATACACGCACTCTTATACAGTATCACTTTGGATCAAATCAGATTTTAATCAGGGTTCATTAAAGTAGAGGTCCAGCTCCTTGCAGAAACCTCCTTCCATTTTAAGCAGGAATGACATGAACATCTAAACACTACAAAGATGTATAAAAAGTATAAAACAATTGCTGCAAAAATAATGACAGATGTCATTTAAGACTCAGATCCTAAAAAAAACTCACCTAAGTGACAGACAACACTCATTACAGCTGTGCACTGACTCTAACCCTGAAACAACATGCCCATTATAGTGGTGCACTGACTCTACCCCTGAAAAGCACACCCATTATAGTGGTGCACTGACTCTACCCCTGAAAAAATACACTGATTACAGTGGTGCATGGACTCTACGCCTGAAAAACACATCTATTACAGTGGTATACTGACTCTACCCCTGAAAAAATACACTGATTACAGTGGTGCATGGACTCTACTCCTCAAAAACACATCCATTACAACTGTGCACTGACTCCATGCCTGAAAAAACACATCCATGACAGCTGTGAACTGAATCGACCAACGAGAAAAACACCCACTACAGAAGTGCACTGACTCTACCCCAGAAAATACGCAATGATTACAGAAGGGCACTAAATGTACCCCAGGAAAAGCACAGCCATTACAGCTGCACACAGACTATCCACCTGAAAAAACACATTCATTACAATCGTGCAAAGATTCTACCCCAGAAAAACCACACCCATTTTAGCTGTGAAGTGACTGTACCCCTGAAAAAACACATCCATTACAGAAGTGCACTGACTCTAACACTGAAAAACACACCCATTACACCTGTGCACTGACTCTATCCCTGAAAAAACACATCCAATACAGCTGTGCTCTAACTCTACCTCTGAAAAAACATATCCATTAAAGCTGTGCCCTGACTCTTCCACTGAAAAAGCACACCCAATAAAGTTGTGCACTGACTCTGTCCCTGAACATGCATACCCATTACAGCTGTGAGTTGACTCTACCTAAAAAACTGTCCTGCTCTCTCATACACACACTGGGCAGAGTAAACCCTGCACTGGTTTACTCTCTCATACACACACTGCAAACACTAGACAGAGTAAGTGAAATAAAAACAGCTGCATGTAGGTAAGAATTTCATCTTTATAGCTGAAAATGTTGACTTCTCGAAATATAAAAAAATATATATAGGGAAATTTCAGTTCTGATTAAACAGAATAATAAAGCTGAGATCTGAAGTTTTCTCACCCAGCAATATGGTTGTAAACATGAACACAATCCCCCAAAGAAAAACATTCATTTCAGAACAGACAGCAAGTTCTGAAAAAAAGAAATATTTTGAAAGTTGTCATGCATGCTGATGGGGTGTGGTGCAGTAGAATGTCCGCACTCAACACCCAACACTGACCCTGAAGGACACAACATGTGCCATGGACCCATGGGCACTGACCCTGAATGGCCCTGGTCCCTGTGCAGCGATAACCCTGAATGGCCCTGGTCCCTGTGCAACACTAACCCTGAATGGCCCTGATCCCTGTGCAGTGCAAACCCTGAATGGCCCTGGTCCCTGTGCAGCGCTAACCCTGAATGGCCCTGGTCCCTGTGCAGTGCTAACCCATAATGGCCCTGATCCCTGTGCAGCGCTAACCCTGAATGGCCCTGATCCCTGTGCAGTGCTGACCCTGAATGGCCTTGGTCCTTGTGCAGCACTAACCCTGAATGGCCCTGGTCCCTGTGCCAGGCACAACATGGCCCATGGACCCAATGGACCTACATATGTGCATGAACATACACAGCCATTAACATTTGAAAAGTAACACATACTTTCCACATGACAAATACATTTCGTCAAACTAAAACTGTGGTTTGCAGCAAATATTGGTATATAGTACACTTATGTTTCTTAAAAAACTGTAAATTCTTATTATTTGTATGTTTTCTTATGTTGTGTGTATAATAATTAAGTCTGATGTAGTTGTAATTTCTGATAGAACCATTGTGGTTGATTAAATTAAAAAATGTCCAACACTTGCTGGGGCATTTCTGAGCTAAACAGGTTCTTTAGGAAGACTGGGTAAATGTAAAATGATTCTACCGCATTCATGAAGACATAACAGAGGTAAGGAAGCTACAGAACTCAAGCATTATCCAGAGTGATATGACCCTGTAAATCAATAGGTGAACCTGGGACAACTCTCAGATAACTCTTGGATATAAACCTGACATGTAATGCCTGCCTCTCATGTTTTTAACCTATAACAATGGGGTAATAATGGATACTTCCCCTGGCACATAAATGTCAACATGTACCTGACAGTACTTCCACTGCAGAGTTTCAGCTGGTGGATCTCTGTGTTCTCATTCAAACAGATGCTGTGCTTACATGGCCCTTTTCAGGGCTTGCAAGCCAAATCATTCTAATTCCTTGTAGTTTTTGTAGGTGTTACAATAAATGATGCAATGACATAAATATTTGTTTTGTGAATTTGTTTGAGCATTTTGCAGCTCATTTTGTTTAAAGTTTGGTCATTATTTTGAGGGATCTCAGACTGTGCTTTCTGTGTGTCTCTGTGCTTTAGAGCAGCTGGAGAAGAGAAGTGCTGGGGGCTGAACCACTCACATGTGTTGCACAGAAAAAGTAAACAAGTTCACACCATGTGTGCTGCTGTACAGGCACTTCCTTCTCATACATACCTCTGTAATTGCTACACCACACACACACACACATTCACACTCAGACTACACACATACACACACTTACACTACACACATGCACCACACACACACACACACTTACACATACATATACAGACATGCACCACACACACCACACACACACTCTCACACTACACACATACTCACATAAACACTCACACATGCATAGAAACACACACACACATACATGCTCTCGTGCCTGTGGATCAGATACTAACAACAAAAGTATGTGTTTTTACCCACAGAAATTTTTTACACATGTTATTGGGTTTTGAGAAAAATTAAAAAAAAAAAAAAGCACAGAAAGGGGGCTGGGATTAGAGCACAGACTGTGATGTGGATGAACCAAAGAGTAGAGTAAATTACTGTGATATATTTTGCTGCCATTTTATCAGTGGTCATTTAACCAAAGCAGGGAAAATGATGTGTCTGACAGGGTCTGTGCTGTAACTGACCAAAATTGTGTGTCTGACAGGGTCTGTGCTATAACTGACCGACACAGTGTGTCTGTCAAGGTCTGTGCTGTATCTGGCCAAAACATAACAATTGTCTCATACCTATATGACCAAACAAGGACTTTGAAACAAAAACTCAGGTCTTATCGGGAGATACTTTGGTGTCATATTTGTTTGCAATATCACAATTTCATATTGCTTTCACAATTGCTTGACTACCTTAACATCAATGGTCTGACCATGCACCCACATACCCCCAATCACCATTCTAGTAAGTATGTCATGGACCTAGACTACGGTGATGACTTGTGTCTCATCGCTGACCTCCGTATGCACTGGTGTCTCTGGAGTCTGAAGCATCCCAGGCTGGCCTTGCACTCAAACCTCCAGCCCAGGATTGCCTCAGATCACCAAGTCTGGCAACCTAAAATATCAGCCAGTACTAAGCTGTCATTTTTTCATGCATTCTGCAGTGTGGTTCTGATACATGAACCATGAAGAACTGGAGAAACATCTTGATGGTACACACACCAGGCTCCTACTGAGGTCAGAACCTCAGTACCTGAAGGATCATCCCAGAAAACAGCAAAGCTATGATAACATCCCACTTATCACTCCAATACTTGTTAATAGAAGAGCTACTTTGGTGGCCACTGTCACTGTGCAGAAGAGCCAATCATCTGTCATCTTTTACTCTGGCAACTACTAACCGCATGGGATGTCAGACAGCCAATGATATTCCCCGTTGTGCTTATGAGGTATCGGTCTAATTTATACTTCCTTGCTGAACCGACATATATATTATGACATCTCTATATTATGACATCATTTGATTACATTTTTGTTCAGTTGGGGTTTTTCCAGCAAGTCATGTGCTACTGTCAACCTTATATTGAATAAACAAACTCTGTAGCACAAACTGCAACTCAACTAGGGCTGAGATGATTATTTGATTAACTCGAAGCTTTGTTTATTTTTTTCCCAGTTTCCCCATGCTGCAGACCAGTGCTGCAGTGTATCAACATGGGCCATTATAACTTGCGCACTGGAAGATAGTGGAAAACTGCATGAAAAGTGTGAGTGAAAAGGCCAATTTTGACCTTGCTTATCATAATAGCACGTCATCAATGCTGCAACAAAGTAAAGCATCCTGCATATGGACAAGATAAAACGGATACAAGGTAAGGAATTAACACAGAATGCTCTTGCTAGTTGTGCAGCAATTGAAATTCATATCACCTGTTGAATTAAACTGGCTGGCAGAAGAGCCGGTTGAATTGAATGCATGTGAATTTTCCTGCATTTTAAGAGTCCTGCATTTTAATAACGCCATTCGTGCTCTCCCAACAACTTAACTCTACTGTCTGGAATCATTTTATTCCTCCTTATATGATAGAGATGTGATGGTAAGTACACAAGTGACTATATTTTAGACTGGATGTTCAGGGAATGCATTTAATTCAACTGGGTGTTTATAAATTATCTTAGCTGTTAGCAGTGAGATTGTTAGGTCATCTCAGTGTAAACATGTTTTTTTCAGTACTGACTTGTTGAGCTGCTTAAGCATGAATATTAAATAATTCTGTAAAATTCATAATCGTACAGGTACACTTCTATTGTATCTATGTAACAATTTTGTGTAAATAAATAATGTAGGGTAATTGTAAAACAAAACGTATGTATATTTTTTGTGAATGGTTCAACTTATTAGTTTTGAAATTTCATGATAATGAAATGTATTGTTTTTCATTTATTCATCCCTCATTTAAGTAATTTTACTGTTATTTTTTTCCTATTACTCAATTAATCATCAAATTAATTGATAGATTACTCAAATACCAATGTAATCACTAGTGACAGCCCTAAACTCAACACAATGACTGTTTTGTACAGATGTTGACTAGGTGGCAAAGGTTTAGCTGGAGTATAGTGAAACCTGTGTAGGCACACTACCTGAAGAGTAAAGTAGTACCATGACAGCTGAGGAACTTGACATGATGCTGTTAAAAACGTTTAAGGTGTGACCAAAGGATGATGGTGATGATGATGCTGTTTGCATTTTCAGTGCTACAGACATTACATATGTACAGTAGTCTTAAAACACAGTGCTTCTATATGTAGTAAAACATAAAACATTGACAAAAATACAATGACAAAAATATTATTTTTTTTCTAAAATAATTTAAAATTTTCAACAAAGGCCATTTGGTATGTAAACTGTTCTACCTGCAGTAGGAGAAAAATAAAGTTCTACTGTATATTAGATGACTAATCAAAAATGAAGCTAAAAAAGTTACTCGGCCTTGTGTCATATTGTGTCAGACCACAAGCCCTCATTCACATAGCAGGTGGTGCTCTCCCTGGATAAGCAGCAGGAAAATCGTCTCCCAGTGGGACAGAATATACCTTGCTATGCTTCTACAGCTATAGTGAAACACACACACACACACACACATATGCACATGCGCATACACACACATACGCACACACAAATATACGCGCACACACACACACAAACATACACACACATCAATGCACATACACACATATAGACAGACACACACATGGATACATGCACACACACATGCACATCCACACACACACAAACATACACACACATATGCACATGTACACACACACATACATACACATAAACACGCGCACAAACATACACGCACAAATGCACATACACACACATCAATACACACACATGCACACACATTAACACACACACCTCTGTGACTGCAGCGTGGGGATCGTGTCGCTTGGTCTTAGCGGGGGATCTGGTGCAGAATTGACATTGTTCGTCTGCATGGAGTACTCTTTCCTCACCCGATGCCCTCTGTAAACTGAACAGACAGTAAGAAAGGCCTTCATATCAATGCAAGATTTACAGTCATTCCTCACGTTGTACCATATAGGCTACATTTATGTTGTCCTGAAAATAATATTTTCTTGGTTTTGTAAAATCCATTTATCTTTGTCTTTTTTGCTCTTGAAAAATGCTATACTGTCTCCATCTAGCTGACTGCAAGTAAAGGTATGGGAAGAAGACTTAAGACATGCTGGGTCACAGAGGAACGGGGAGGGGGCATGTCCCACTGGAGCCCAGCATAGAACTGATCAACACAGCAAACAAAAGAATCAACACATGATACAAAAACCAACTATAGTGTGAGCATTATACAGGCAACATGCTGTGTTAATATTCCATATAGTATATTGCTAGTGTTTATCCTGCTTTGAGGGTTATCTGTACAGTGCCCTGCAGGTGATGCAGCTGCAGTGGAGTGAAATGGATTACATCAGATCAGGTCATAAGGAGTGCAAACAATACTACTGAGCAGCTAGTATCCCAGAATGCTCAGTGTTTTGTACAAACATGCTGGGAAGCTCTGCCTACTACCATAACCATTTCACAGCAGTGTTTACTTTCAGAGTAATGTAATGCTTTAAACAAAAGGCAAAAAAGTGAACATTTCAAGACAGTGAAAAACTAACATTTCAGTCATTCAGAAAATACAGCAAACACAAAGGATTATATTTCAAAGTGAAAAAAAACAAAGACGCGTTCACATATTCTAATAATTTGTTCCAAACAGAGAGAGGAAGTGTGAGTGTACTGTGATTTAGTGATGATTGCTATTGGCACCTCTCATAGCGGCCATTTTGGTCTGCGGCACTGTGTGACTGCAGCAGGCAGGTGGGGGTTTGTCTTTAAAAGATAATACCAGCCACACAGGAAGAGAAAGACCCAGGACATTGCTATGTTTTCAGCACATCGCTGAGCTGTGGCTGTTTTCAGAACAACGCTGAGATGTGGCTGAGACCTGGCTGTATTTTCAGCGCATCACTGAGATGTGGCTGTGTTTTCAGCACATCCCTGAGATGTGGCTGTGTTTTCAGCACATCGCTGAGGTGTTGCTGTGTTTTCAGCACACCGCTGAGACCTTGCTGAGACATGGATGTGTTTTCAGCTCATCGCTGAGACATGGCTGTGTTTTCAGCACATCGCTGAGATGTGGCTGTGTTTTCTGCACATCACTGAGATGTGGCTGTGTTTTCAGTACATCACTGAGACCTTGCTGAGACATGGCTGTGTTTTCAGCACATTGCTGAGATGTGGCTGTGTTTTCAGCACATCGCTGAGACCTGGCTGTATTTTCAGCACATCACTGAGATGTGGCTGTGTTTTCAGCACATCGCTGAGATGTGGCTGAGACATGGCTGTGTTTTCAGCACATCACTGAGACATGGCTGAGACATGGCTGTGTTTTCAGCACATCGCTGAGATGTGTCTGTGTTTTCAGCACATTACTGAGACATGGCTGTGTTTTCAGCACACCACTGAGATGTGGCTGTGTTTTCAGCACATCACTGAGACATGGATGTGTTTTCAGCACACTGCTGAGATGTGGCTGTGTTTTCAGCCCATCGCTGAGGTGTGGCTGTGTTTTCAGCATATCGCTGAGACATGGATGTGTTTTCAGCACACTGCTGAGATGTGGCTGTGTTTTCAGCCCATCGCTGAGGTGTGGCTGTGTTTTCAGCACATCACTGAGACATGGATGTGTTTTCAGCACATTGCTGAGATGTGTCTGTGTTTTCAGCACATTACTGAGACATGGATGTGTTTTCAGCACACTGCTGAGATGTGGCTGTGTTTTCAGCACACCGCTGAGATGTGGCTGTGTTTTCAGCCCATCGCTGAGGTGTGGCTGTGTTTTCAGCACATCACTGAGACATGAATGTGTTTTCAGCACATCGCTGAGATGTGTCTGTGTTTTCAGCACATTACTAAGACATGGCTGTGTTTTCAGCACACTGCTGAGATGTGGCTGTGTTTTCAGCACACCGCTGAGATGTGGCTGTGTTTTCAGCACATCGCTGAGACATAGATGTGATTTCAGCACATCGCTGAGATGTGGCTGTGTTTTCAGCACACTGCTGAGATGTTGCTGTGTTTTCAGCATGCCGCTGAGATATGGCTGTGTTTTCAGCACATCGCTGAGACGTGGATGTGTTTTCAGCACTCCGCTGAAATGTGGCTGTGTCTTCAGCACATCACTGAGACATGGCTGTGTTTCCATGGTTAGAGGAGGGGAGGGTTAGGGTCAGAGATGACAACGCCCCAACACACACCACCCCAACACACATCACCCTGACCACACACCACCCCAGCCCACACTGCCTTGAACACACACCACCCTGAACACATAACACCCCAACACACATTGCCCTGAACACACACCACCCCAACACATTCCACCCTCAACACACACCACCCTAACACATACCATCCTGAACACATACAGCCCCAACACTCACTGCCCTGAACACATACCACCCCAAACACAGAACAGGGGCATGGAATGACTGCAGAAACCACAGCCTCTCCTTTGTTCCAGCAGACCTGCCTCTGTCTTCCTCCACAGCAGTGGTGCTGCAGGCAGGGATGGGGGAGCTGGAAGGGTGTAGGTAATGGGGGTTGGGTGTGGGGGAGGGGATCTGGGATTTGAGCACAATGCATGGCCCTCCACCCTGTACTCCACGTTCCTCCCCTCTGCCTTCTCCACCCTGTACTCCACATTCTTCCCCTCTGCCTTCCTCTCCTGGCACCTCCTCCCACCCTCCACTGAGCCTCAGAGAAGGGGAGCCCACCAAGGTTAATGTGCCCACTTTGATCTCTGTCAAGCCACACTAAGTAAGAACTCATTTACATTTCAGATGAAAAGGTTGACAGTATAAAGAGGCATCTTGTTTCTAGTATGCAAGCATGCTGTAATAAGCCGGGAATTTGAGAGAGGAAGTCGTGAGGAAACAGAAGGGATAAGCCGCACTGTTGCTTTTTACTGGGAAAGAGATGAAAGGAACAGAAGGGATCACAATATGAGCTATTCTACTGAAACATGGAAACCAAATGCTGCCCAAAACTTTCAAAAGCTTTTCTTCATGCATTATTTATTAATTATTACTGTTTCATGGGAGGTTTACTGAGATCAAAAAGGAATTTCATGAAACCTTCAAAGTTTAGAGACCTTTATGAGTTTTCTCTTCATTTTGGTCAACGAGAACCTGTTTTTCACAGACACACATACAGACTTACCTTACATTCACAGTGGGCTTTCACAGATACATAGTATTTCCCAATGCACAGACACTGTGAACTTGTGCTGCAGATGAATGGAACTTTTCCATTAGGGAACTGTATGAGATTTTTATTCAGGTTCACAGCATTTATAGATGTTTTACCTGACTGTATGCAGATGGCAGCCTCTTCCCTCTCTTTTCTGATTAGCCTGAGATTTTGGCGTGTGGTGTAGCCTCTCCAGGCTGAGGACAGAGACAGAGACTGCTGAAGAGCATGTAGACTGCACAAAACATCTTAGAGTTTACCTCTTAACAGCATAAACACTGACATTGGTCCTAACATTAGACTGTGCTGCAGCTGTCAGCAGTGTGTGTGAGAGTGCACATTATACTGTGCTGCTGTCTGTAATGTGTGTGAGAGTGCACATTAGATGGTGCTGCTGCTGTGGTGTGTGTGAGAGTGCACATTACATGGTGCTTCTGCTGTGTGTGGTGTGTGTGAGAGTGCACATTAGATTGCACTGTCTGTGGTGTGTTAGAGCGTAAATTAGACTGGGTTGCTGCGTTCTGTGGTGTGTGCAAGAGTGCACATTAGACTGTGCTTTCTGTGGTGTGTGTGTGCGCACATTAAATTGTGCTGCTGCTGTCAGTAGTGTGTGTGAGAGGACATATTAGACTGTGCTGTTGCTGTCAGTAGTGTGTGTGAGAGTGCACATTAGACTTTGCTTTCTGTGGTGTATGTAGAGTGCACATTAGACTGTGCCTTCCGTGCTGTGTGTGAGAGTACACATTAGACTGTGCCTTCCATGCTGTGTGTGAGAGAGCACATTAGACTTTGCTTTCTGTAGTGTGTGTGAGAGAGCACATTAGACTTTGCTTTCTGTGGTGTGTGTGAGAGCGCACATTGACTGTGCTGTCTTTGGTGTGTGTGAGAGTGAACATTAGACTGTGCTGCTGTCTGTGGTGTGTGTGAGAGCGCACATTAGACTGTGCTGCTGCTGTCTGTGGTGTTTGTGAGAGCACACATCAGACTGTGCTGTCTGTGGTGTTTGTGAGAGCGCACATGAGACTGTGCTGCTGGTGTATGTGGTGTCTGTGCGCTGTCTGTGATATGTGTGACAGTGCACATTAGACTGTGTTGGTGTTTGTGGTGTGTTTGAGAGCACACATTAGACTGTGCTGCTGGTGTCTGTGGTGTGTGTCAGAGCACAAATTAGGCTGTGTTGCTGTCTGTGGTGTGTGTGAGAGCGCACATTAGACTGTGCTGCTGGTGTCTGTGGTGTGCGTGAGAGCGCACTTTAGACTCTGCTGTCTGTGGTGTGTGAGAGCACACATTAGACAGTGCTGCTGGTGTCTGATGTGTGTGTGTGAGAGCGCACATTAGACAGTGTTGTCTGTGGTGTGTGTGAGAGCGCAAATTATGTGAGACTGTGCTGTTTTTGGTGCTTGCCTGACTGGATGACGATGGCGCCATGCGCCCTCCTTTCCCTCTCTCTGCGGTAGCGCTGCGCTCCCAGCCAGCCTTTAGTATACGCCTGTAGCACCACCACCCGCGCAATCACCTCCCTCAGCAGCAGGTTCAGCTGCTCCACATGGTAGTACTTTAGGAAGACCTACAGGAAGCCATGTCTGTGAGAGAGATATCTACCTCACTCCTTCAACAGAGCAGTGTAGCTCAGTTCTGTGAGAGAAACGTCTACCTCACTACTTCAACAGAACAGTGTCGCTCATTTCTGTGAGAGAGACGTCTATCTCACTCCTTCAACAGAGTCGTGTAGCTCAGTTCTGTGAGAGAAACATCTACCTCACTACTTCAACAGAACAGTGTCGCTCATTTCTGTGAGAGAGACGTCTATCTCACTCCTTCAACAGAGTCGTGTAGCTCAGTTCTGTGAGAGAAACATCTACCTCACTCCTTCAACAGAACAGTGTTGCTCATTTCTGTGAGAGCAGCCTAGATCATATCTGCAAGGGAGCAGTTCATTTCTGTGTGAGAGAGAAGTCTTGCTTGTATCTGTGAGGAAGAAGAGTAGCTCATTTCTGTCTGAGAGAACTCTGCAGTCACATGACACTTATTATTTTACAGCAAAGAGAAATATTACAAAAAAAAATATTGCTTTGAACTTCCCTTTAATTCTCTTTTTGAACAACTAATGTCAACAATTTGGTCTGTAAGATTCATAAATAATGCAGCCCTAACTGAGGTTTTTTGTATCTTAGACCAAAAAGAGAGGGGATCAAAGGGAGGCCTTTTGTTTTGTATGCGAGGCATTGGGCTGGGAAACAGCCTTTGAGGGTCAGGGGATTTCTGAGCAGATCCTCTGGGGTGTCCTGAATGAGAAACACACATGAGACTGAGCCTGCTGGGTTGTCCATTACCTTTGTCCTACCCAGCACCCAGTTGTCCAGTTTTGCCCGCTCCAGAATGGTGATGGCATTTTCTCTGCTGGTGTCTGGCATCTGGTGAGCTCGGAAGGCAAGGTAGTAATACCTGAGAGGAGGAGGATGGGGGGGTGGGTGGATTAAACCAAACACAGAAGGGATGGGGGGTGGATTAAAACCAAACACCAAAGGGATGGGGGGGTGGATTAAACCAAACACCGAAGGGATGGGGAGGGGGGATTACACCAAAAACCAAATGGATGTGGGGAACAATAAACACAAATCTGGCAGAGAAGCCAAAACCATTTCAATACATATTTGCTTTCCTATTCTTTGAACACTTTCTAGTACCTTCTGCCTTCATTCCCTGATAATGTGCCTGCACAGGGATCCTTTATCAAATACATGATATTCTGGTAGGTCACAATAACACGCAAGGAAATTCTTTCCTCATTGGTCACACATCACTGCAATAAATGCAGGACAAACCTAGATCGTACCCAAAAAGAAACTGCTTCT
The DNA here is from genome assembly GCA_019788955.1 of Albula glossodonta. Taxonomy (NCBI): domain Eukaryota; kingdom Metazoa; phylum Chordata; class Actinopteri; order Albuliformes; family Albulidae; genus Albula; species Albula glossodonta. Next base: position 490,015 of record JAFBMS010000892.1, on the reverse strand, counting down.
GTTCTTGACCCATCAGTATGATGGGCATAGACCAGTTACACCTCTGTCCTTGTCCTGTCAGTATGGTGGGTACAGACCAGTAACATCTCTGTCCTTGTCTCCTCAGTATGGTGGGCACAGACCAGTAACACCTCTGTCCTTGTCTCCACAGTATGTTGGGCACAGACCAGTAACACCTCTGTCCTTGTCTCCTCAGTATGGTGGGCACAGACCAGTTGCACCCTCACTCTGATGTGCTGGACCAAGCCTTCACCATTCCACCCCACAGGGACTCTGCAGGTACAGACAGAAAGTATTTACCTGCTACCTGCCAGTATGTATTTACCTGCTGCATGTGGGTGTGAATTTACCTAATGCATGTGGGTGTGTATTTACCTACTGTCTGCAGGTGTGTATTTACCTGCTGCATGTGGGTGTACCTAAACATGGGTGGGGGGAGGGGTACCTAACCAACAGACATTCATTTCTGCAGTTCCCTTGTGACCTGTAAAGAACACAGTTATGCAGCAGAAATTGAGGTTCAGCCTCTTTCTGTTCTATATGAGCTCAATGACTTTACAAACATTGTTGAAAGCAGTGTGTGTTGTTATAAAACAAATGGTAAAATAAATTGTAGTTGCTCTTTTTTGTGACACTTTTAGTGACATTTGTAGCCCAGAGAAATGTATTATAAAACAGAAGAGCAAGGAGCAACCCCTGGCAGAGAATCTTTAGTGCTCTAGAGGACACTAATTGGGTTCTGTAGTTCAGCACTGATCCTTGTGATCTTGAAATTAATGACACACAGGAATATTACATGATGGGGGATAAGAGCTTCCTGATAAAAAATGATACTCAACAATGTGCACCAGCTCTCATTAGAGCCCTGCAGTCAAAGAATGTTATATCCTGTCAAACCTACGATAACAAGGTTCAACATGCTGCCCTTTGCGACATTCTGTTATAGCCCTTCTTCTCATGGTACATGCTTCAGAATATCAGGCCTGTTACAGCACAGTACATGCTTCAGAATATCAGGCCTGTTACAGCACAGTACATGCTTCAGAATATCAGGCCTGTTACAGCACAGTGCATGCTTCAGAATATCAGGCCTGTTACAGCACAGTACATGCTTCAGAATATCAGGCCTGTTACAGCACAGTACATGCTTCAGAAGATCAGGCCTGTTACAGCACAGTGCATGCTTCAGAAGATCAGGCCTGTTACAGCACAGTACATGCTTCAGAAGATCAGGCCTGTTACAGCACAGTACATGCTTCAGAAGATCAGGCCTGTTACAGCACAGTGCATGCTTCAGAATATCAGGCTTGGTACAGCATAGTACATGCTTCAGAAGATCAGGCCTATTACAGCACAGTACATGCTTCAGAATATCAGGCTTGTTACAGCACAGTGCATGCTTCAGAAGATCAGGCCTATTACAGCACAGTGCATGCTTCAGAAGATCAGGCCTGTTACAGCACAGTGCATGCTTCAGAATATCAGGCTTGTTACAGCATAGTACATGCTTCAGAAGATCAGGCCTATTACAGCACAGTGCATGCTTCAGAAGATCAGGCCTGTTACGGCACAGTGCATGCTTCAGAATATCAGGCTTGTTACAGCATAGTACATGCTTCAGAAGATCAGGCCTATTACAGCACAGTGCATGCTTCAGAATATCAGGCTTGTTACAGCATAGTACATGCTTCAGAAGATCAGGCCTATTACAGCACAGTACATGCTTCAGAAGATCAGGCCTGTTACAGCACAGTGCATGCTTCAGAAGATCAGGCCTGTTACAGCACAGTACATGCTTCAGAAGATCAGGCCTGTTACAGCACAGTACATGCTTCAGAATATCAGGCCTGTTACAGCACAGTACATGCTTCAGAAGATCAGGCCTGTTACAGCACAGTGCATGCTTCAGAATATCAGGCTTGGTACAGCATAGTACATGCTTCAGAAGATCAGGCCTATTACAGCACAGTACATGCTTCAGAATATCAGGCTTGTTACAGCACAGTGCATGCTTCAGAAGATCAGGCCTATTACAGCACAGTGCATGCTTCAGAAGATCAGGCCTGTTACAGCACAGTGCATGCTTCAGAATATCAGGCTTGTTACAGCACAGTACATGCTTCAGAAGATCAGGCCTATTACAGCACAGTGCATGCTTCAGAAGATCAGGCCTGTTACGGCACAGTGCATGCTTCAGAATATCAGGCTTGTTACAGCATAGTACATGCTTCAGAAGATCAGGCCTATTACAGCACAGTGCATGCTTCAGAATATCAGGCTTGTTACAGCACAGTACATGCTTCAGAAGATCAGGCCTGTTACAGCACAGTACATGCTTCAGAATAGCAGGCCTGTTACAGCACAGTACATGCTAGAGTAGATCAAGCCCGTTACAGCAGTTTTGAAAACCTGCTTGACTCATCATACTGTTTTTCAGCTACCTCTCTCTGCTTCCATTTCCTTTGAATGTGAACTCACTGCAAAGTAAGGCTTTATGGATCTATAAACTGCACTATCTAACTGCACTAAACTATTTACAGTCTTTCCTTTAACTTATTTTCCATCTGTACACCAACCTACAGTGACATAATGTCGACCTCATAACTGTGATGTATCCAGCGCTATAGGAAGTCTGATGTCCTGCACATGACACACTCAATTACACCTAATGGTCCTGTTTCAAGAGGACTGATTTTTGCACAAATTGTTCTACATCAATTATCCAATAAGAGTGGAGAGGAAAAATAAACTTCTTGGAGTGCAAAATTGGAGCTTTAGACTCCAAAGAAAAAATATTATTTTAGACGGCCACGGCACCAGTATAAGAAATAAAAAAAACCTTGCATGGCAGGAGATTACCATGGCTGTCAATTCCATGGGTATAGAGAGCCACATGCATGACCCTGGCCCCTCCCAGCTCAGTGGGGACCCTAGCTCTGAGATCTCACTGGCTCAGTGGAGACCCTAGCTCTGAGATCTCACTGGCTCAGTGGGAGATCTCAGAGCTAGGGGCCCATTGAGCTACTGAGATCTCAGAGCTAGGGTCACATTGAGCCAGTGAGATCTCATAGCTTGGATCCCCACACAGCCAGTGAGATCTCATAGCTTGGATCCCACTGAGCCACTGATATCTCAGAGCTAGGGTACCCACTGAGCCAGTGAGATCTCAGAGCTAGGGTCCCCACACAGCCAGTGAGATCTCAGAGCTAGGGTCCCCACTGAGCCAGTGAGATCTCATAGCTAGGATCCCCACTGAGCCAGTGAGATCTCAGAGCTAGGGTCCCCACTGAGCCAGTGAGATCTCATAGCTAGGATCCCCACTGAGCCAGTGAGATCTCAGAGCTAGGGTCCCCACTGGAAGCTGATCACACTGGATCAGCCCTCCCACTGCAGCTCTAACATTAATACCTTAAGTTTGCATCTGAGTGTGCTTGAATATGAACATTTTTACTAGCTTGTAAAGTAAGTAATGCACAGATTCAATACATTGATGGAGTGCTGTCTGTGGTCTAAGTTCCTTGTTTCTTTGACCAATCTGGTGTGCTTCCTTCCCTCCAGAATGGTGGCAAGCTTCAGTATTTCTGTGAGTCACTACTGACAGCTGTGAATACCTGGGCCTGTGCATCTGCTTGGGCCCAGGTCAGCACTGTACTTATGAAAGTGTTTGCTGAGAGCGCCCTTACAGACACACCCAGTACTCTGAGCTGGTACCTGTTCACAAACTCCTCAAACAGGATGCGGTGGGAGTATCCCTGCCGTCGGATGCTGACCGTCTCCAGGATACCAGTGTAGCGCAGCTGCACCATCACTCTGTCCTTGCAGAAGCACAGTGCCTGCCTGCCATCGTTGGGCTTGATGCAGCGCACAAAGTGGGGCTGGCCCACCACCATTTTGGACAGCAGGTCCATCAGGGAGTACTGAACACAGAGAGAGGGAAAGGGGAGGGGTTTATGTGCAGGGGGAGGAAAAGGGGAGGGGTTTATAAGCAGGGGGAGAGGGAAGGGGGAGGGGTTTAGTATTCAGGGTGGGGAGAGGGAAAGGGGAGGGGATTTGTATTGAGACTTTAGGGGAGACAGCAGGATTGTGTAATGCCATTTCTGTATGTTTGTGAGGGCAGTAACTCGAGTAACTCCAGAAGCTCCCCACACACTTCCTTGATGAATATATGATGGACTACAAATCTGCACATAGCTTCTGTAAGAAGACAGTGGTCATACTGGCATTTTGTACAATACACAGCCAACTCAGGAGTAAATTAAAATAAATTGAAGCCATGTGAAAATCTTTACTAGCCCTGTGCTCTGTGTGCCACCCTGTGCCCTGCATGCCACCCTGTGCACTATATGCTGTCCTGCATACCACCCTGTGCCCTGTGAGCTACCCTGTGCCCTGTGAGCTGCCCTGTACTCTGTGTGCCACCCTGTGCCCTGTGTGCTGCCCTGTGTCCAGTGTACCACCCTGTGTGCACCCTGTGCCCATCTGTGCCCTATGCCCTGTGTACCACCTTGTGCCCTGTGTCCTGTGTGCTGCCCTGTGTCCTGTGTGCCGCCCTGTGCCCTGTGTGCTGTCCTATGCCCTGTGTACCACCTTGTGCCCTATGCCCTGTGTACCACCCTGTGCCCTGTGTACTGCCATGTGCCCTGTTTGCTGCCCTGGGTACCGCCCTGTGCCCTGTTTGCTGCCCTGTCCCCTGTGTCCTGTGTGCTGCCCTGTGTCTTGCACCCTGCACCCTGTGTACGGCCCTTCACCCTGTGTGCTGCCCTGTGTGTCACCCTGTGATGCCCTGTGCCCCACACCCTGTGTGCCACCCTGTGCCCAGTGGGGAACTCACACGGAAGTAGGATGCCACCGTCTGTCGCCTCATGTTCGTGGTCTCCTCAGGGTGTCGCATCATCTCCATTGTGTCCACCTGCAGGGAGATCCCACAGTGTTACTCAGGAAGTCTCAACTCCAGCTTAAGTCTTCATAGACATAATTCTGTTGCCTAGGACCAAAAATTTCAAAGGCCCTCTACAGTCAACTGTTTTCCCTTAAAGCATATCTTGTCAGTAACAGTTTGAGTCATGTGTTTTTTTTTTTCATTAAAACTATGAATGAAACTGTTTAAATACTCACTTTATGGAAGCCTGAAAATTTCACTCATCAAGGCATTCAGGAATTGATGAACATTCATTGAGAAGCAAAACAAACTCAAAATGTAAGGAGATGCATCAAACTCCAACATTTTTATTTCCCCATTTATGACCAGAATGAAAAAATTGGTATTTATGTTGAAGACTAAACATCACAAAACACAACCAAAAGAAACAGAACTACAAGAAAATTCAAATAAAAAGACTCGACTACACACAACCAAAGTGAAGCCCCCTACAGCTGGCATGCTTTTAAACAGCAGGCCTAACTGAAGGCAATGGCTGAAACCTGGGTTAATTAGAAGCCCTTCTCAGGTGATGCTGCCTGTTAGTGAGGCTGGTGCTGCTACAGTTTCCTGCAGTCTCCTCAGGCTGAGGGAGGGAGCAGGAACTGACAGAAGTCTAAAGGGAGGAGCACATGAGCTTGCTCCTCCCTCCACCTCTCCTGGTGCCACAGAGTAATCAAAGCATGTCTATCCAGCAAAAATATTAGTTATGATAAGATTCATCTAAGAAAACACAGTTTTGTTGATATGGTTGCACTTTTTATTTAGGTTTATTGTTAAACATTTTCATATAACATAGCCTGGTCGCCATGTACTAGGCTGAGGTATTGTATGTGTATTTTGTGAATGAGAATGTTTTACATTTCTGTTTCACCTACATATTTCTATTTTTATCATCTTTTATTATATTTCAATGTTTTCTATATCTCACATGTAGCCTAGCAATAAAAGTTTGTCTTATTAAAGGGTTTGCCAAGTTTTGGCTACATGGCAACAAATAATTTCAACTAGTGTGCTGGATCCTGCGATATTCTCATCTTTCATGTGTGAGTTTATAACTTCAGGGCACTTGAACAGGCTAAAGCCGACAGGCTGCACCTCCATCACAGAAATGTCTTGCTAGATGCGGTGTACCTTGCTGTAACTGAAATATTAACATTTGCTTTATGATCAAGTGCTGAAAAAATTATAAAAGAGAATGGGTTTTTTAGAGTGTGATTAAAAAGAAGGTTGGATTTCGCAGTTGATCATTAAGTCAGAGTTAAGTTAGGGCTAATCATGTATGGGTAGTTCCCAAAGCACAAATTCTATTTTCATATTTCTGTCACAGCACTGCACTATGTTTGAGATGTTCCTATGAGGAAGGGCTTTAAAGATCATCTGAGCTGAACTTTGAGCTGTACGACCTGTGTGAGCCACCAAATTACCACCAGGAAGATTCATCCATTGCTAAGATTCAGTATCTAATACATTGGCTATATCTAGCAGTCACCATTACAAGCAATATGATGTGAGCAGCTCTCCAGTTGGTTGTCTGTCTCAGCTCTGTTTACCAAGCAATATGTGAGCTGTGATGCAACACCAAGCTACAAGCAAGGATCTGCTGTGGCCTAAGCGTTTACCATATTTAATTAGGAGGAGGAGAATCTCTTAGTCCTGTCCTCAGAACATCTGAAATACTGATGTCATTTGAAATGGTGATTTCATTATTTTGCTCTTCTAAGGAAACAGGGTCAGAGAGAAAGAAGGGTGGTGACAAGCCATTTAAAAAACTGAATAGCTAGAACTAGAAACTAGAATAGCTGACCTTGCGAAAACCTTGATAGATATTGTGACAAAAATGTTATTTGTACAACAACTGAAAATGATGATTTTGTAGGCCTTAAACAGTATTTACACTACAGATGACTAATTTGACCACCAAAATGATATCTCTATAACTAGGTCCAAGCAACGTAATGCCATTGTGTGCCCCATCCCACATTAAAATGACATTTAAAAATGTTTAACTCTCCTCAGATAACACATTTAATCCAGTGCGTTGGGAAAACTCTTACTAGTAGAGAGCACTCTTTGCAGGGAAACCTCTAACTGGTAGAGAGCGCTCTTTGCAGTGACCCTTTTCCACATCCTTACCCAACCTTCCACACCCTCTGCAAATGCAATTTTACACACATGCACACACACAAATTTAATTCCTATATAATTTCACACATCTTTGAAATAGGACAAGCGTGACAACATGGATGGTTTTATAGTTAGTTAGTGCTGCACCAAAAACACTTAAGGTCAACAATGTAGAAAGAAAAAGGCCCCTGGGCCAGGGAGGCAGGAGAGCTGGAGCAGAGCTCCCAGTGAAGAGGCTCCCTGCCACAGCACCAGCATCTCTGCTCTGCGGCGTATTAAAGAGGACACAACATTAGCATTCTAATGGCCTTCCCTGCTCATGACTTCATCAAATTTAATGAAGCAATAAATATTTTATAGTAAGTCTATACAGCAAAGTGCATATCTAAATATTTTATTTCATCATCTTAGCAGAAAAAGAAAGGTATGCCCAATATCACCTCATGGTGTAATTGCAAGTTTTGACGGTTTACTCTGAGCATGCTGCTCAGATGGAAGTGTGAAGAGCCCTGATGTTTCACTTCAAACATTCTAACAAGAATCCCTTTCACATCTACACCATCTCAAATTATTTGTCTGGGCTTAGAACTTCTTTACACACTTCTCAATTGTTAACGGTTTGCAAGTGAGATGAGGGCAATTTTTCTCTTCATGCCAACCATGATTTAAAGAAGAACTTGAGTCAAAAAAAGCAATACTAAAAGAAAACTAGAACTGACGCTTCAGGGATCTTTGGGCGAATGAGTCTCTGAAAGAGTGAGTCTTACTTTTCAGTTGCTTTTCGAAAGAATGAAAATGTCACAAGTGCAAAACAGACTGATAAACTCATGAGCTGTAGTTGATTATTGCTTTTTTTTAAACTGGACCTATCGCACCTATATGAACAGGCTGTAATGGTGCTGGGGGGGGGGGCACACAGGTGGTAACGGGGCTGAGGAGGGACACACAGGCAATAATGGGGCTGAGGAGGGGTGCACAGGCGGTAATGGGGCTGGGGATGGGGTGCACAGGCTTTAATGGGGCTGGGGAGGGGCACACAGGCGGTAATGGGGCTGAGGAGAGGTTCACAGGCAGTAATGGGGCTGAGGAGTGACACACAGATGGCAAAAGAGCTGGGGAGGGGCGCACAGGCTGTAATGGGGCTGGGGAGTGACACACAGGTGGTAATGGGACTGAGGAGGGGCACACAGGCAGTAATAGGGCTGGGGACGGGAGCACAGGTGGTAATGGGGCGGGGGACGGGTCACAGGCAGTAATGGGGCTGGGGACAGGGCACACGGGCAGTACTGTGGCTGGGGACGAGGCACACAGGCAGTAATGTGGCTGGAGATGGGTGCACAGGTGGTAATGGGGCTGGGGATGGGTGCACAGGTGGTAATGGGGCTGAGGATGGGTGCACAGGCTGTAATGGGTCGTGCTTGTTGACCTGCCGCCTGGTTTGATAAGTGGCGTTGGGGAAGGCAGATTAAACAGCCCGTACCCGTGAGGCTAACTGCCAGCTCATAAACACATTCAGCCCCAGAGCATCAATCATCTCAAGTGTTTTACCTTCACTTCTGCTGCCACCCCTGTATTTCTTTATGGAGCAGAGTTATTAGTCTGCCATTAAATCTTCCTGCCCCCTTTAGGGACACCAGTGAGAAAAAAGCACACACTGTTGCTGCGTGATGTATGCCCAGCAGAGCGACGCATCCTCCACAGTGCACATTTTCACAGTGCTAAAGTAAAGCCGACGTTGTGCAAGCATTGTCAGCCTCAGTAGTATTAGCTGTGCAGATGAACTGAGCCCTTCTGAGCAATGACAGCTGCAGCTACAGAGAACAGCAGCTACAGAGAACGGGAGTTCCAGAGAGCAGCAGTTACAGAGCAGAGAGCAGCAGCTACAGAGAGCAGGAGTTACAGAGAGCAGCAGCTTTAGAGAACAGGGGTTACAGCAGCAGCTTTAAGGCAGAGACAGCAGCTACAGAGAACAGGAGTTACAGAAAGCAGCAGCTACAGGGCAGAGACAGCTGCTACAGGGAACAGGAGTTACAGGGCAGACATATTGGGGAAGAGGGGGGCTGGTATGTGTTTTTTTTGGGTGGATGCTAACCTTATTGCGTCCCGTGCTGATCTGGGGTGGCAGGGACCGGGAGGCCGCAGCGACCCTGGCCCGTGATGTGGCCAGATTACCTTTAAAACAGAGAATGAACAGATTTCACCTTTCAGCAAGGACAGGCAGAAGAGCAGCAATACCAAGAGAACAGCCTGATGCTGTGAGAGGGGAATTTCACCTTTATTCCTTCTGCTGCACAAAGTGTCTCCCTGGATATGGGACTTAGTCTACATCTGTCTCCTAAATGAAGAGTACCTTCAGATAGCAGAAAAATGGCTGGGTTTGTACTGTACAGTATAACACAGTTATTGTATGTAGGGTTGTTTAATATAGCACAGTAATGAGTGTAGGGTTGTAAAATAAAATACAGCAATGGTGTGTAGGTTTGTAATAGAACAGTATAACACAATAATGGTGTGTAGGTCTGTATTGTACAGTATGCCATAGTAATGGTATGTAGGGTTGTATAAGGTAACACATTAATGGTGTGTAGGGTTTTATTGTACAGTATAGCACAGTAACGGTGCATAGGTTTGCATTGTACAGTATAACACAGTAATGGTGTGTAGGCTTGTATTGTACAGTAAAACACAGTAACGGTGTGTAGGTTTGTATTGTACAGTATAACACAGCAATGGCGGGTTGGGTTGTAAAATATAACACAGCAACTGCATTTCTGTGTCTATGATACAGTATAACACTGTAAAGGTGTGTAGGGTTGTATAATATAACACAGTAATGGTGTGTAGGTTTGTATTGTACAGTACAACACAGTAATGGTGTGTAGGTTTGTATTGCACTGTATAACACAGTAATGGTGTGTAAAGTCATATAATATAACACAGTAAAGGTGTGTAGGGTCATATTGTACAGTATTATACAGTAAAGATGTGTAGGTTTGTATGATATGATATGAACACAAGGCCCAACACAGTGGCATACTCTCACACACAGCAAAGCAGAGAGTATAAACCGACCATGTGTGAGACAGTCTAAGCATTTCAAAGTTTCAGCCAGTAAAGCACAAGATGTCCAAATGTTTTCTCTGGCTGTATCTTCAGAGGCTAAACTGTGATTAATAGCGCAGAGAGAAGCCTTTGAAGCAGGATTGGTGACATCAAAGTCTTAATCCATGGGTGGCAGGGTTTTTATAATGAGTGGGAAGCATTTTAACACATTTCAAAGGGTTTACTCCATGAATAAACAATAGTGCAGCACAGATGTGCCACACACCTTTACAGAAACACAGCCCCAGACAGAGCCAGCCAGTCCTGAGGATCTGTAAAACTTTCCTGTTTTTCTTTTTTTTTCCAAAGGCCAGAAATAATCCGTAAAGGAATGGATGAGTTTCAGCAGTGCTCATTTGAAAGCCTTCCATTCAGAGAGGAGCAGAGCTGAGTACACAACGAGTGGTGAACAAAACACACTTTAACACACTTTTAAATTTATTTTCCCCTCCTTACTCAATAGAACAGGCACTTTAATTATTAAGTGTGGTTCACACATTTTCTGCATCTCTGGGGAGGCAAATTAATTTGGATTAATTAAGAAAGCTGATCACATCTAACTTTAGCAAAGGAACAGTTGCTTCCTGCCAAGGCAGACCAAAGGAATGTGCTGTCACTCATGCACAACTGCAGTCACAACATCACAGACCAACAGCTGCAGGAACTGTGTATATGTGAATTATTCATTCTGTGTGCATGTGAGGGTTTGTGTGATTGTGTGAGTGTGTCTTTGAGTGAACATTCATGTTTGGTGTTTCTGACAACCATGATAGCTGTGTCATGACTAAAACTTTCACAAATCATACATGAAACCAAAATCTTCATTCATATGATACATCCCTGCATCTAGACTTTTGCATGTGCTGCACCAACATGCTCAGTAACAGCTGTAACACAGAGAAGGTAACTGTGCTCTGGCTGTTTGTTACGTTGTGAAATGAGAGTGAAAGCGCAGTCCTCAGTGCCTGCCAGAAAGCGCGTAACGCTTCGCTCCCTCCTGCCTACAAAGCCGCGCTGATCTGAGTGTCTGAGGGGGCCCTTTCTTCCCACTGACAGGCGCTGGGCACGGCGTCTGCCTGCGCGGGGTGGCAGACGGCTCTCAGATCTGCCGTTTGAGCAGCCCTGTCATGCCCTAATCCCTGTAATCTGAGAATCTCAGCAGCTGCTTCGTTAGCAGACCCTTCACTCAATTACAGCCTTATTTATTGTGTGCACTTGAAAAATTAAGAGATTACGCGAGAGAGAGTAAAGAGTGTGTGTATGTCTGTGTAAGAGAGAGAGAGGAGCATCCGTCTTTGTGCTGTCGGAAACTGTGTTTATTTCTTCTGGCAAGACAGGCTTTTGTATTAGAATTTCAAAAGAGTTTGTGGTCTAGACTTCTGTAGTGAAGGTATTGTATATTACAATATCTTCCTCATCACAGTACTTTTTCCACCAGAGCACACAGAAATGGACTTTCTTGTAAGCTGTTGAAAATGTTATTGTAAATTCTGTTGTAGTGGCAAACTGTAAAATTGATCATAAAAATGTGTGGTGTTATAATTTGTCCTCGACCGCTGAAGGACCTGCCACAGAAGAGTCTTTTCTGTCAGCAGCCCAACACCTCTTTGGCTGGGATGACTCAGCTCCCTTTCATTCCAGCATCAATAAGATTCTGAAAAGTCTGACTGAACATATGCTGGTGATCCTGAAACAGAGACTTTCTTACATGGCTATTGTTGCTACGGCTACAAACAATTGAATTAACCAAAAATGGAATTTATGTCAATGATTCAATCCATGTGGAAGTTTTCCAGTTTTTTTTGGGGAGCCCCTGTCCTCCAAAATGTCTGTGCACAGTCCTGGATGAGAGTACAGACTTATATGAGCCAGATTTATCAAATATTCCTGGATTTAGCTGGAATTCTGCCATGTAGAGTAAAAACGAGACCCAAAGTCAAATGTGAGAAAGCTGCATACTACAAACGATTCACCAGCATGTAACAGGTTGGAACAGGCACTGTGGGGTGAAGCCTCCCTTCAGCACAAACCCCTCACCCCTGCAGGAAGAGAGACTCAACACACTGGACTATTTTCTTCTGCTGCTCCGGTGTGCAGGTCCTCATTGTACCAGGTTCTGTGCTGTTGCACACTGGCTTTGGTTATGGAAGGTTTGCCAGTACTTCTAGAGAGATCAGCTTTGTGAAGCCCCAGATGTGCAGAGCCTGCTGAGACTGCATGGGTCACAGACCCACATGGGGCATGCTCAGTGGGTAGAATGGGTGTGCAGTAAGTCCCTGATAATTTTGACTTTGTTTGAAGGTTTTAGCACTTATGCTGTCAGGTCTGTCTGTTCCTGTCAGTGAGCTTCAGCTTGTGGCTCTTCCCTGATTTTGCTTGTTTGACAACACTGTTTCCCTTGACACATTAAAGATCTTTTATTGACCTACCTGTAATTTGGGCCCCAGCTATTGCCATCTTTCACAATCTGTTAGATCTCTAACATGGCTTTAGAAACATTAATGTAACTTTATTTGTGCAGTGCTTTTTACAATGCTATTGTCACAGAATGCTCTTACACAGATCTCAGCCCTAAGACCCCTCAGAACAAGCATAGCAACAGTAGCAAGGAAAATAACTGGAAGTAACTTTGTAGGAGTTACTGGAAGGAACATTGAGCAGAAACCAGCTCAGAGAAGGTGCCCATCTGTGTCCAGCCTGCACTGGGCAGTAATGACTATAACAACAGAGTAAATGTAGTGCTACATTTCAGATCATCATGTCTGACAGGGAGCTCTGGATTCTGTAACGCTTACATTTGGATGTGCTGCCACTTTGGAAGACAAATTGGTCCATATTTACCTTCCACCACAACAGAGAGGTATCTGGGTAAAACAACCCACTGGCCATTTTATGTGTGATAATTATGGCCATTGTGCCAACATATTCAAAATGGATTTATTTGAAGACATTGTCACTGACCAGCTATTGTAAACCTTGTACCGAATCCTGCTAACGGCAACATATGGTATGTGATGTACCATTGGGAATTCCCCTGGGGCACAAATGAAAAGCCATTATAACATTAGCAGAAGAGCTCAAACATTCATACTCAAAGACACTTTCTGAGGCTTGGAGGCTCCACCAAATGATAGAGCCACACTGTAGTGCATTAGGGCTGTAGTGTTATGGGGACTACAGTGTTATGGGGCTGTAGTGTTATGGGGGCTGTCGTGTTGTGGGGCTGAAGTGTTATGGGGCTGAGGTGTTATGGGGGCTACAGTGTTATGGGGACTGTAGTGTTATGAGGCTGTTGTGTTATGGGGCTGTAGTATTATGGGGGCTGTAGTGTTATGGGGCTGAAGTGTTATGGGGGCTGTAGTGTTATGGGGCTGTAGTGTCATGGGGGCTACAGTGCTGTGGGGCTGTAGTGTTGTGGGGCTGTAGTAGTATAGGGCTGAAGTGTTATGGGGGTTGTAGTGTTGTGGGGCTGTAGTGTTATGGGGCTGTAGTTTCATGGGGGCTACAGTGTTATGGGGCTGTAGTGTAATGGGGCTGTAATGTTATGGGGCGGTTACTACTTTTATGGGGGCTGTAGTGTTATGGGGCTGTAGTGTTGTGGGGGTTATAGTGTTATGGGGCTGAAGTGTCATGGGGCTGTAGTGTCATGGGCGCTACAGTGCTGTGGTGCCTTAGCGTTATAGTGGCTGTAATGTAATGGGGCCGAAGTGTTATGGGGCTGTAGTGTTATGGCGCCTTAGTGTTATAGTGGCTGTAGTGTTGTGGGGCTGTTGTGTTATAGTGGTTGTAGTGTTATGGCGCTGTAGTGTTATAGTGGCTGTATTCATGTTGGGCTGTAGTGTTATAGTGACTGTAGTGTTTCGGGGCTGTGTTATCCATTTTTTGCTTTTGTGTGCTGGGACAGCTGCTGTCAAAGTGCTGTCAAAGTGAGATTGCTCAATCTGAACTCAGTTTCGGGACAGATCTCAAATCATGGCAAGTCTGAAAACACCAATGGATCAATTTTCTGAACAAGCCAAATTAAGTAGTTCAGCTGTGTGTGGGAGTGGTAATGCAGGCCCATTATTCACAACAGAGTAATGAAGTTCTGTTCATTTAATCTTCTGAAAGTGTGTCATGTTTAAGCTGTGCACAGAAACTGCTGCTACAACAGCAATGCAGCACAGAGGACTGCTCAAAAAAGAGAAGCAACACACTGAGATTCTGTTGCCACATGTATTGAGTTTGATGTGATTTAAGACGGATTTCATACTATGCGGTACACTAGATATTTCCTTGTGACATAGTGACAGAGACTTTTCTGTCTTATATCTCACCCAAAAGCTTCAGGGCTGCCTGTTAAAGGGGATTGTGGCTCTGTTGCGCTGGGTGATAAAGCCAATTTGGCAGCCATTTCTATTCCCACATTTTAATACCAAAGTGACATCTGACAAGTTCAGGAACAGCATTTTCCAATGTTCAAATTGAAACACATGCACACACACATACATACATGAATACATACACACATAGACATGTGCATACACACACATACACACACACATGAATACACACACACTGTGGTGCAGTGGCAGAAATGGCCACTTCGCCAGGTGGTGAGGGAAGGGAAAATTCAAAAAAATATCAATAATAATTGGCCAAAAGCTTTTTTATTCAACCCTTTTAGGAACAACAGCAACCAACAACACAAAACTAGTCAAAAATAACACATGAAAATACACAGCACAGCCAGAAGCAAACCAACAAAACCTCAAAAGTCTTCTTTTTCGGCTTAACTGAAGGAAAGTGCTGGCACCTAGATTGATTAGAAATTGCTCTCAGTGAGCCTGTCTGTTAGTGAGGCCACTGCTGAATGGACAGCATGGCCCTGCTCATTGGCTGCACAGTCAGCATGGCCTTGCTAATTGGCCGCACAAACAGCGTGGCCCTGCTCATTGGCTGCACAAACAGCGTGGCCCTGCTCATTGGCTGCACAAACAGTGTGGCCCTGCTCATTGGCTGCACAGACAGAGTGGCTCTGCTCATTGGCTGCACACACAGCGTGACCCTGCTCATTGGATGCACAGTAAGAATCTGAAGTCAGTTTGGAAGCTGCTTTTAAGTAGTGTCCTGCAAACTGGAAGGGTGGAGCAGCAGGGAGGGGTGGAGGTATGTGGGGCAGCAGGGAGGGGTAGAGGTGTGTGTAGCAGCAGGGAGGGGTGGAGGTGTGTGGAGTAACAGGGAGGGGTGGAGGTGTGTGTAGCAGCAGGGAGGGGTGGAGGTGTGTGGAGTAACAGGGAGGGGTGCAGGTGTGTGGAGCAGCAGGGAGGGGTGGAGGTGTGTGGAGTAACAGGGAGGGGTGCAGGTGTGTGGAGCAGCAGGGAGGGGTGGAGGTGTGTGGAGTAACAGGGAGGGGTGCAGATGTGTGGAGCAGCAGGGATTGGTGGAGGTGTGTGGAGTAGCATGGAGGGTGGAGCAGCAGGGAGTGGTGGAGATGTATGGAGCAGCAGGGAGGGTGCAGGTGTGTGGAGCAGCAGGGAGGGTGCAGGTGTGTGGAGCAGCAGGGGGGGTGGAGGTGTGTGGAGCAACAGGGAGGTTGGAGCAGCAGGGAGTGGTGGAGGTGTGTGGAGCAGCAAGGAAGTTGGAGCAGCAGGGATTGGTGTAGGTGTGTGGAGTAGCAGGGAGGGTGGAGCAGCAGGGAGTGGTGGAGATGTAAGTAGTGTCCTGCAAACTGGAAGGGTGGAGCAGCAGGGAGGGGTGGAGGGGTGTGGAGCAGCAGGGAGGTTGGAGCAGCAGGGAGTGGTGGTGTGTGGAGTAGCAGGGAGGGTGCAGGTGTGTTGACCTGCAGGGAAGGTGGAGGTGTGTGGAACAGCAGGAAGGGTGGAGCAGCAGGGAGGGTGGAGGTGAGTGGAGCAGCAGGGAGGGGAGGAGCAGCAGGGAGGCTGAGAGACTGCAGATCCGTCTGTCTGTCTGTCTGTCTGTTGTCTGTTTGAGAGTAGTGTTGAAAGAGCACACTCACTGTTTTTGCACCCCATGTCGCTCTTTTTGGAAAAAAAAAAACTGTTCCTGGCTCCACTGAACTGACCCTGAAAATGAAGCTCAGCAAGAATCCTTGTGAAAAAAGAAGCAAGCTTGCAGCTGTATTGGGCTTTCATTGACCTAGTCAGTTTGCTTGGGATTAAAAGGCAATCCTGCATTCTATATACAACCTTACAGCACTCATGAGTGGCTGTGTAAGCCCAGAGGTTCAGAGCCATGCTTGGAGCTGCCAGAGCAGGCAAGAAGCACAGAGGATGCAGAGCAATCTATCAGCCCACATACAATGTCTTTCTCTCTCTCCTGTCCCCTTTTTGATGAATATGATCTAAAGATTCAGCAACCAAGTAAAAGCAAATAAGATTATTGCAGTCTGAAATCCCCACCCAACTCCAGCCTGTTTAAGGCCTGGGATTTGACTAGTCCAGAGGCTGTCAATTTAAATGCCACCCATTACTGTCAGGAGAGATCCATCATCAAACAGCCATGGTGTAATTGGCTTTTGGTGGCGCTACTCAGCGTTGTATTATCAGGGCTGTTCATGCCAGCGCCTGGGAATGCAGCAGAACTGTGGGAGCCGGGTCTGACTCCGGGTCTGACTGCTGACTCAAAATATGCCTCTTTCAGTTAGGAATGACAGCAACATCAAACACATCAACTGCAATTCTGTTTTCACAGCAGCATAAAAACCGGGTTTGAAAACAAAAGGAGTCCAACATTCTCACTGCTGATCAGGTAGCTTCTGTTTTTAGTTTGTGGGCATGGTACCCAATCATGCCATCCACTTCCACTGAAGCAAAATACACACATACATAAATACACACGCACACAAACACATACACGCACTCATACACGCACTCACACAAACACACACACAAACACACACACTCACACACATACTCACACTCACACACACACACACACACACACACATAAACACACACATACAGACATACATACATACACATACACACATACCAACATATACACACACACATTCACACAGCTGACACTTATGGACTGCCCTCTTCAATTCAGACCATAAATTTCAGAGACAGAGATGGCAATTGCAATAGGTTGATTTTGTATTCAGTCACCATTTCTTTGTTTATTTTGAGGTGTCTTTGGGGTCACCTGTGGCCAAGTCTCAGCCTCCTGGCAGAAGCAACCAGGTGTCTGTCAAAAATATCCTGGAACTTAGTTCAAGTTTCCATTGATCTTGTCAAGGGTTCAAGGAGTAGCGCCATCAAAACAATCCAATCAGTGCTCCATATGGCACATTCCACCATCTCATTCATGCTCCACTTGACTGAGTGACATGGCTGGATTGGCTATCTGCATTAATTTGCACTATTTTCTTGAAAACCAAGTATTCCTACCTTTCTCACTGGAATTTGACAGCTTTTGGAATTATTTTAAAGGCAGTCCTTGCATGAATGCTTTTGAATTTTGAGATTTGGGAAAGGTTACTTGTTCTTCATGATTGTGTACAGCATCCCAACATGCTGCATGCACCTGTTGTGTACAGCATCCTCACATACTGCATGCAGTTGTGCTTCAGTTTTGAGTGGACAGGGTTCTTGCAGTTATGAGGGTGTAGATACCAATTACCAGTATTATAGCCCTCCATTGCCTTCTTCAGAAAGCTCTTCAACATGAAATAAACACACTCAGTTGTGGGTAGCTAGGAGTATAAATCCTTTAAAAGCCCTTTGCCACACTTGCTAGGAGCATCATATGTGACACAAAGGTCACACATGTTTTAAATAAGGGACTGCGTTTATTTCATACAGGAGATATTAGTATTTTTTGGTTATATTTCTGATATTATTTACTGTAAGTCAGAGCAGCACTTACATGTTCTTGACAGATCTGCCCTCAGGGAGAGATACGCTCCAGAATATGTTAGGTATACAGATGGGGTCTTAGGGAGGGCAGCAGTGGGCCGGCGCCCCCTGCTGGCTGCTGAAGCAGAAGTGAGACACACTCTCCAGCCACAGACCTCAAAGTTTCCTTGGCATGACTACATTCAGCCAGTACATACCATGACCATGCAGATCCACCACGGATTGGAAGAATTTGCCATCATAAAGATTTCCTGTAGCAAAACAGCAACACATGGTCTGGCTTTGTAGAGGGGGCTGTCCAGCCTACAGAGGTGGAGCAAAGCCTCCATCTCCCCTCTTACTAAATGCCTCTGCTCATATCACCACACTGGGGAATTCAATTCAATTCAAGATTGACGTTTAAAACGTCAATCATGCCAAGCAAATGCAAGACATCATTAAAACTGAGTGGTGATGATTCACAGACAGACTGCAGCTGCTGCACCAAGCTCTGTAAGGAGCACACATTATCACTGGCAGTGGTAACTGTGCAGCAGTGTGAAACGGCTGTATGAGTGAGCTCATGTAACTAGAGTGGGGGATGACACTGTCTCCTCTGCTAGCAGAGTAACTGCTACCCAGCTGCTCTTCTCTGGAGTCCACATGGTTAGAACTCCTCCTTCCCCCTTCCTGTTTCTCTGATTCTAAAATGATTTAGTCAAGTCTGGCATTTTTTTATATTCTTAAACTACTTTGTGTAGTTTTAGCTGCTGATATTTGTTTTTTTTTTTTCATCAAGGATATCTGGGGAGTCAACTAATACAAACATGTCTACAGATGAGATAACTTTCACTTATAATTTTTTGAATGATGAGTTTAATAAAATAAGATCTATGGTCTTATAATTAGCCACCCTGCCAGCTTAACAGTTAAAGAAGCTCACTAGTTCCACATGAGCTGTACTGAGGAAAACAGCTCACAGAAGCTGAGGAGAGAGCAAGGTGAACAGCTCACAGAAACTGAGGAGGGAGCAAGGTGGTGATGGTTTCATACTTTTCTGAAGATCACAGTGCACTTTTGACACATAACTGCATGGCACTGACTTAACATTAATATATGAAATAAAATCTAACATATATCTACTCCAATGATTCATATTTTGGATAAACCTATGGCAGAAATAAGACTTTATTGCAACAAAGTTCAAAATATCTGAAATTATTTACACTGAAACCAAATTAAGTGATATATTACATAGTTGTACACTCAACAAGTGCTTAATTTTGGCAATATGAAAAACAAAAGCCATTCCTATATTTTTCAGCATTTAAAGGTGAGATATCTGTACTATGGATGAGCTTCAGGGGTTAGGTTAGGGTTAGTTTAGGATTAGGATTAGGATTAGGGTTAGGGTTAGAGTTAGGGTTAGGAGCCAGGAAGATATGGATGCCTGACGGCCTGCAGGAGCTGCTAATCATGCACACGCGCTCTGGAGATGGAGGCTGATGCCATCACAGTGTTCAAAAGAGGAACTGAACCCGTGACGTATGTGACATACGTGACTGGAATCTTCCAGTGATCTCTGAGAACGATGATGGGTGTGCTAAAATGGAAACATATGGCTGAAAGTAACAATGGGATGATGTCTAAGCCACCTTTGAGCATCAGGGGTCTGCAGAGGTCTGCGCCTGGTATACAAATTTGGATGTGCTTTATTGAAAATGGCAGCCCTTTTTATGTTAGACATGAAACTTATCAGTGTCCATGAAAAACTGTATATTTGTTACAAACATGAATGATCACAGATATGCTGAAAATGTAGTTTGATTTGTTTTTATTTCAGCTTTGGTAATAATTTATTTAACATGCCCACTTCAGTATATTTTTTTAACAACATCTCAGTTTAATCAGTTATGAGTCCACCTACATTAGTGAACATTGACAGATGTTCACGTAGACTCTGCTGTATGTTAAGTATGCGTATCTGTCACTTACAGAGTTTGGACACATTCTGTGTAGCTCAAATTCAGATGGTGTTCCACAGTTTGGGGGTCTGCATGGAACAGCAAAGCCACTCTTTTACAAGAACAAATATAATACAATAATCCATAGAACAACAAGGCTTCTGGTGAGGGTAAGTAAATACTATTCCATATCACTGTGGTTTTTACTGTTGTTATGTTAATAATGACTACTGTTCTTACTTAAAACTCATCTCACCTTTCTTGTCTTTTACTGTTGCTATCATGTTCTCCTGTTCTCCTTGAGTTTCTCTCAACTACCTTTTCTTAGAAGCCAAAAGGATTCTTACTGAAATTCCCATGAAAAACATGGATGTGTTACGATTATTGAAATATGGATGGAATAACAGAACATGCTACAAGCTAGCACTAGCACAGAGCATAATGCACAATTGAAAGTGTTTTTTTATGACATGCTGTGTGAACACTGATACTGAGACATTGTTGACAGTAGATCAATGTGCCAAGAATTTCAATGGCACAGCAAAGCAGAGTCTGCTGCATGAATGGCTGGAATTGCAGTTGGCAAGGATGCCACCTAATGGCTAACACAAATATTGCATCTCCACTTAGCAGTCAAAACTGTCAGGGAGAGGTACAAAACCAAGGGGAATAAATATTTAATCAAACCCTGTGGACATCAATATGTGGACAAGAAATAGACCATCCTTTAAATATGATAACATTTTATCACAATTTTATCCCAAAGATGCTTCGAAGACTTTTTTTCAAGTATTACATTATTTCCCAAATAAAATGGGCCATGTTTCTCTGTATTGTTGTGCAAAAGGTAGCTACCTGGAGGCTGTTGACCTTTTTCTGACTGTAGAGTAGATACATGGGGAACATGAGAATGTCAGAGAGAGAGCATAAACATACATAACCATGAGAATGCCAGAGGAAGAGCATAAACATACATAACCATGAGAATGCCCGAGGAAGAGCATAAGCATACATAACCATGAGAATGTCAGAGGAAGAGCATAAGCATACATAACCATGAGAATGTCAGAGGAAGAGCATAAGCACACATAACCATGAGAATGTCAGAGGAAGAGCATAAGCACACATAACCATGAGAATGTCAGAGGAAGAGCATAAGCACACATAACCATGAGAATGTCAGAGGAAGAGCATAAGCACACATAACCATGAGAATGTCAGAGGAAGAGCATAAGCACACATAACCATGAGAATGTCAGAGAAAGAGCATAAGCACACATAACCATGAGAATGTCAGAGGAAGAGCATAAGCATACATAACCATGAGAATGTCACATGAAGAGTATAAGCATACATAACCTTGAAGAACAGGCAGCTCAGCCCAGTTACACTCATCTCACTGCTATGTCACCTTGCAAGCTGTTCCACAGCTACCTACATACGAGCACTTCTGATTCCACTGAAAAATTCATTACCTTTCTCATTTCTTCTTAATAAATGTCACATTTCATACCATCTACCAATCATGTATCTTTTTACAGTATTGTGGTGGAAGTGTTATGGAAATTGCTTTATGGAAATTATAATTCCTTTGTCAGTGCCACTGTGGATTCTGGCACTGTGGATTCCAGCCTGATTGTTTCTGGGCTGATACTATTTTGGTAAGTAGGTCAAATACCTGCCAGCATCAGCAAGGTAACGGCTGCCAGTTGTGTGGTCCTTATTTGACCAATAAAAGGGATGTCTCCACCCCTTCCTGTTACTTAAATGGCCTGCCATCAGCACTGCAGAGATTCACTCCCAGGGTTTTCTTTGTCCTCCTTATGGATTTTTCTGGTGGCTGCCCAGCCAGAATTCTTTCCTAGCTTGGAAAACAAATAAGAATATCCAAAGCAAAAAAAAAGTGCAGGTGAAGTTTTGTTTCTTTGTACTCCAACCATGAGAGGTTCTCTATTTTAGCCACTCATTAGTATAAGCTGTTCACCACTGATTTATGTGATTAATATACTGTATATCACTGCGCTGTGATATAGCCCACTCATATCACAGCCACTTACCAAAGATAAACCCACTGCACTGTGATATAACCCACTCATATTACAGTGACTTACCAAAGATAAACCCACTGCACTATGCACTTATATCATGGCCATCTGTCATTGTCAAAACATTCTTCTCACTAACGTTTATTATAAATGACAGATCTTTTGGTTAATAGTTTTCAATGACTTTGCTTTGGGTGTTACATGGTAAATAAATAATATATAAATAAGATTGCATTGCATCTGCAGTACAAACACACTCTTGCTCTCTTTCATAGCCTATAATCAATAGTCCTACAATTATAATCTGATAAACCTGACATTAACTACATAAGGTTACTGAAACTAGCTTGTTACAGGCTGTCACAAGGCATACTTCTGGCAATTAATTAAGTTAATTTTGCAGTCTGGAAATGATCTCATATGACCAGCTTGGCCCATCCTGGTTGGTATAGGATTGTTTCAGCTCGTCTACAAACTACAGCAGCTCTACATGAGCAGCCTGGCAAAAGGTGATGTACCAGCTCAAACCAGCTCAACCAGCATACCAGCTGGGCTCTGCGTAGCTGGATTTTACAGTAGGGTAATGTTATGCAGAGTAAGTGAGAACAAGAGACTTGTATCTCGTAGCTATGTTAAATTAGAAAAAAAGAAAATTTGCTATTAATATCTAGCTAGCAAGATAATTTTCGTCTATTACTAAGCTCACAGCTATTTTAGACAGTATTAATTCAGTGTAACTATTTAACTATTCAAACAGCAGCTTAATTGTTGTTTAGTAGCTATATGTAGCAGTTATTTTATGCAGCTGCTGGGAGGTGCTTTGAGGGTCACTGTCAGGAAATAGCCGTTAGGGGCCCACTCAGTCTGGAGGGCAGATAGAGGGAACAGTGGACTACACTCAACATCAAACGCATCACAACAATATGCATCAGTCTACTGTTACATCACAGTGCCGATGTTACATCACAATACCAATATTGACATTTTTTGAGACACTTGACTAATTTGGCTTCTCTCCTTCAATGATTCTGTCATAAAAATGTACTATTATCATTGTTTAGTCAATCAGAAACAGCACAAAATACCGTCTTTATTCGTGTATAATGTGCACTTTTTCCCCCCAGATTTTTAAATATACAATTTAGCGGTGCACATCATACATGAGAACTAAATTTTACCCCTTTTTTTCCCAGCCAAGGTGTGTGGCCATAATCAGGACGGTATGACTGGAAACAAGTTATATTTATTGTCCAAGCTAACTGATCTGTAATGAAGAATCAAATCACCATACTAAGAGCCAAGCAAATTCGAGTAATCTTTCTTCATGTTTGGACATCACAGTGGGGAAAAAATCAACAACAAAAAGCTAGGTTTCTTTTCATTTATTTTGAAAAGCTCCTTCAAATTTCCTTTGAAATGACAACATTTCTCCTTTTGAAATTCAAAATGACAAAAGTGTTATTTGCACTCGCCGTACTGTGACTGACTCAGTCAAATGCCAATCAGCTTCAGCTAAGCTCAGTGTGGCATGTTGCTAACTTACTAACAGTTTGCAGCTTAATGTTTCCGGGTGGAACTCGCACAACTACATTTATCGAACCGTAACGTCCATACCGTGACGGTTCGGGAAGAATGCACGTACCATTACACCCCTAGTAATGACGCAAATATGATTTCATTCAGCAAGATTTCATTCATTTTATTCAGCAAGTATAATAAGTCGGAGTAAACAGTCCTTTTTCCATACATCGTGACATGGCCTGCCACTGCAATCTCGAAGTCTGACAGCCTGAAAGGATACTAAGGAAAAGTCAGAGCATATTATACACAAGAGATATTTTTTCCAGGATTTCATTGCCCATAATTAGGGGTTCACATTATATATGAGTGCGTATACACAAATAAATACGATACTGAGGATGACATTGATGGTCCTGACTGATATAAATGATCAATTGCGGGAAAGTTGAGCACCATCATCTTTGCATGGCAAGTCCTTTCATGACACTAACTGCACCTATTGCACACTCCAGCTCAAATACATGTATTGTAAGTTTCCACTGCATTTTAAACTGTACACTTGTCTGAAAGAAATTTCTCCTCTGATTGGCTAGTATAACAGCATTTGCAGTTCAGCATGACAACCACTTCAATCTCTTCTGCTGCACAGCCTCAATAAAAGCTTAGCCTTAAAAATACAAACATATTCAAATGGAGGCTTAACTAAGGTAAAAATTCAGAGAGCTCTTTCCATAGAACTATTCTTAAATGATCACAGATAGTGGCTCATTTGTTGGGATTCAAAAGAAGAAAAACTGGGCCAAATCATTAGACTTAAGGAAAGAAATGTATTGGCCATGCCTCAACACCAGAATGCTTCCGTTAGCATGTGCCATTAGCCTGGTATGGGTTACTGACAGCAGAAATGACGGATGAGCAGAGTCATCCCACCTCCACTCATGAAAAAGAACAGAAAACCAGCTCACTACTGCTTTTATGCTCATTTTAATGTCCTCTCTTATCCCTGGGGCTTTAGGAATCCATATCACAGAGAAATTCAGCCAAGACACAATCTGGAGATTGAAATGAGAAGCGGGAACCCCAAGAACGGATTAGAGAAAATACAAACAGATCCTGCAGCAGGAGCAGAGCTTCAGAGGAGGGCTTTACTCATGCACATGCACACTCACACTCAAACTCACACACACACACTCACACACGTGCAGTCACACAAACACACACACACGCACACACACTCACACACATACTCACACACACACTCACACAAACACTCACACACAAACACACATATGCACTTACACTCACACACACACGCACACACTCACACAAACACACTCACATACACGCTCACACTCACACACACACATGCACACACACACAAACGCACACATGCACTCATACAAACACATGTACACACACTCACAAATACACTCATACACACGCACACATACACACTCACATAAACATGCGCACACACACATGCACACACTCACACAAACACACACACATGCACTCATATACACACACACACTCACACACACGCATACACTCACACAAACACACACATGCACTCATACACAATCACATGCACTCACACAAACACACGCATTCATACACACACTCACACACACACACTCACATACACTCGTACACACACATGCACACACGTACTATTCCTTCTCAACTACTGTATTATTCCAGTGTAAAAATATTGCTGAAACATATACATTACATATTCTGTGCACTGTCTCCAAATAACCACATAGTTGTTCATTTGTTTAAACAACCAAAAGCATCAGGTGCTTTGTGGAGACTGATGGTTACTGAAGACAGATGTTTATTCTGTTTGACATAGACTGAGAGCACTGAGACATGCCAGAGCTGAACCTCAAACACTCTGATCTATTGCAAAGTATTCCATGTTTGCATCCACCTCCATCTCCATATATCCAAATCAAGCAATACAATACCACTTTCAGCCGTGAAGACAAGAAAGCTCAATGTCACTTTAAGAGTATTGCATTGTGGGAATGCATTTTTTTTAAATGATCTAGCTCTTGTAAGATACTCAATCCATCTTTACCTTTTCCCCATTTATAATTATGCTTCAGCTGTGCAGTTTTCTTTGGCAAGATGAAAACACATTTTTTTTGTCCCTGTTTAGTTTTTGGGGAAGCATAGTTGTGACCTTGTACAATCATTTGCTGAAGGCCAGACAGTGTCCTCTCTTGAACATTAGCAGCACAAAATAACCTGCAGTAGCCTAATTTAAGTTCACTGAAAATGATAAAATAGTTTATTGAACAGGACGTCTTCTTTAGTTTATTTTCTAGAAGTGTTATTTTACGTTTTTTTTTCAATTGCTAACATGCATTGCTCAAAACTGAAGTCACATTGTCAAAACTCTTCATACAGTCAGCAAAACAGAAGTCTATGTGGACCAAACTGTAAATCATTTTTCATTGCATTCACACAATATGCATTCAATGGCCACATTCTCCAATATCCATGAACTTTTTTCTTATTCATACTCCACCACCTGCAAAACACTATTATATTTGCAGCACATTTTTCAAATGCTCACGCATTTTTTTCAAAAATATTAAAAACACATTCAAAACAGAATGTGCAAATTTTGCAATTTGCAATTTGCAAATTTTGTGCATTTCTGCAGTAACCATATAGAAATATATATAAATATATATAAAATCTTTATCCTGGTTTGCTGCACATCCCAGGATGTCAGTATTATTCCTGCCTCCATACTCCACCTTCCTAAACCCCATAGAGGAGTTTCTCTCTGCATGAAGGTGGAAGGTTTATGACCACCATTCACATGACCTGGATGCCATGAATGCGGCGTGTGGAGACACTTCTCCTGAAGACTGCCAGGGTTGGATTAGACATTCTAGAAGATACCAAGATGCATCACCAGAGAACACATAAAATGTGGTGTTGATGAGAACTTGTGGCCAAATGCAGGAGAGAGAGAATGAGAACCCTCACATTACTGTACAGTATGAGTGATTATATTACTTTGTAATTATTATTGCAGCCCAGGAATTTCAGGAATTTTTGTTTAAACTTTTTTATTTTTCACAATTACTATATGCAAAGATATAGAAAAAATAAAAGTGAAAAGGTGTTATTCTTATTCCACAATGAAATACTGATTTGTGTGAAAAATCATTCAAACTTCAAAGATAAAAGTTCTTCATTTATGTAATGCTCCCTATTGTTAGTGTTTTTTTTTAGGTCAGTGTGTTATGAGTGACAATGTATGCATTCTGAGTGAGAACTTTTGCCTCTGTTATGATCGAATGAGCTTCTTTTGAGACACGTATGAAGTGTTTTAGGGGTTTGAGTGAGTTTTAGAGGTGAGATTAACTGTTTTGCCAAGATGCATGTTGGTAATGCAGACTGTATGAAGAGTTTTGACCTTCAGTTGCTTCAGTATTGACCGATGCTTGTTAGCAATTGAAAAAAAAAAACTGTAATAGACAACTTTTAATTTGAAATCAGACTTCTATTTCATATTTTCAAGTAAGAAGGCTTTTCAGTTAGACAATGGTCACCAGTGTTGTTATCCATCCTTGTGTTTTGATTTAATGTTTTGGAAATTAGGAACTGAAAACTAGAAACATAGGGTTAGATTATTTCATTTTTATATATCTATACAATCATCAATCCCCTTTGGATTATTCTATTCCATTCCACATGTTGTTTGCTTGCTACCTTGTCTACCTACTTGCAACCGTGCCTGCCTGCTGTTTACCCGCAACTCCGCTAACCTGCTCATTCCATCTACACCTACCTGGATCACACAAGGTACCGCAACAACCCCTCAAATGAACACGCATAAAGAAACCTCACAGTGCCTATATGTGGCTGTTAAATAGAAAAATGAAAATCTGGAAATACACCTCCACACCTTATTATAACCAAAGGAGCTCATTCCGAAGGCTCAAATTCATTCTTTCAAAGAAACACTGAGTTGTTGGGGTGCACTGACGTTTGCCATTATCTCTGCTCTGAACAAGGTAAATGATTAATTTTGATGCAGCTGCTTTGTCCTATATCCTGTATCATCATGCATATTCATATTTTTACTGTTATTCTCATTTTTTAATAGCTGGAGATTTTGTCTTATTTTGAGGAATGAGTAATTAGATGTATTGAAAATAAACATTTAGCAACAGAAACATTAAAGTAAAACATCTGTCATGCTTTGGGATCCTCTTCTCACTATGGCCACAGATGTGCAGGGCTTTGTCTAGGTCTTGAGGGATGAAACTATTCTTAAGGAATATAAACTCCAGCTCTCGCCCAGACTGACACCCACCTGCGCACTCATTCCAAAATTCTTTCAGGTCTTTGTCATAATTCACATATGATGTAAATCTATGTGAAATAGGCCTGCATACTAAAATTCAAGAAAATTGGCCAATTTTGTTGGAGAGGATTTTCAAAATTAGAAATGGCAGAAAAATCCAATATGGTGGACTTGGTCCTGAGACAAATGTATTCCCACACATT
This sequence comes from Albula glossodonta, assembly GCA_019788955.1. Taxonomy (NCBI): domain Eukaryota; kingdom Metazoa; phylum Chordata; class Actinopteri; order Albuliformes; family Albulidae; genus Albula; species Albula glossodonta. Next base: position 461,961 of record JAFBMS010000892.1, on the reverse strand, counting down.
TAAATAAAATAATTGCAGAAAATAGAATAAAACAGCACTTACCTGTCTTTGTTAAGGGACTGGAGAAGAGCTGCTGCAGCAGTTTGTTCTCAGAGGTTCTCAGGACCACAACAATATCTGCAGGCAGAGTGTCTCGGTTCTTCTCCAGGAAGCCATCAACGTTATACAACACCTACAAGAAAAAGCACTGAGCTGCTCAGAATTTCAATAAATAACTGGAAATGTGTATACAGCCTAATATCTATTAATATTCAGTTTTTTGTCTTAAATTGTCTCCTTATTTGATATCCTTGATATGATGGCTACAATTTTGTTTGTAGTTAAATAGATACATTTCTCAGCAAGAAAAGGTTGTGACAGAGTATATAACTACATGCATGAAAATATGTTCATATATTACAGCACATATATATCAACTCTGGAACATCATATATATGTGAGGTTATTTTCAAAACAGTCATACTATGGATATGTGTGTAAGATCTGTAAAACATTCCTGTTACAGATATGTGTGTAATATCTGTAGTGGGCAAAAAGTGTGTACATGAATTCTACCTGTCCTGCATAATGCTGAATTCCAAAGCAAAGCTCAACACGTTTTGGTCTCCAGAAATACTTGAACCGCAGATTGTCCTCAAATTTATCTTTAGGAGGGAGAGAAAAGAGCATGGTTCAGCACATGAAGCATACCATACAACTTTCAATAAATGTCCAGTCTTTATTTTCTCTACCAGCCTAAAACAGCAAGACCTTATTCAAGAAAGCTGTTTTAGGAGACAAACATGACCATTATACAGCAGCTTTATAACAGACCTACAGATGACAGAGGTGCATAGTGCACCAACCCAACTGCACAATATTCTGCACAGTTAGGGCTATAAAACATGTCAGTATCATCAGCCAACAGAGTGTTTTTTTGTCGCAGTGCCAATGAGTGTCCATACACCCGCCCATGAGCCACAACTTTTCACCACTGCACCTCTCTTTGACAGTTTTCCTTGTTTGTTGTATGCTCTTTGAATTTTTGGCACTGTTATCAATGATATATTAAATAATTTAGCCTTTTCTATGACTGCTAATCTTGTAATTCTGGCACTAACTGCATGTGTCAGAACATTAAAGCTATTTATAAAAATTAATCATAGGTTTGGTTTTTAAAAAAACTGACAAAGTGACTGTGAGGTCCAAAGGGAGACTATATTTCCCTTCATGCTGCACAGACTCTGTAACAGCCAAGATAGATAGATTATGTTATGCCTTACCCTGCGTGTCTGGTCAGTGGTCTGTGTTATGCCTGAACATGAGTGTCTGGTCAGTGGTCTGTGTTATGTCTTACCCTGCGTATCTGGTCAGTGGTCTGTGTTATGTCTTACCCTAGGTGTCTGGTCAGTGGTCTGTGTTATGCCTTACCCACGAGTGTCTGGTCAGTAGCTTGGGGGAAGCGGCTTTCTTCATCCAGCAGGGACAGCAGGCCCATGGGCTTCTGCAGGAACATGTCGAGGATGGGACGGTTGTCCTCGTACTCCACCAGGCTGGCATCCACTCCCTCGCTTTGGTACTCCAGCTGGGAAATAAAGGAACGCAGAGATGATTATTTAGCTAAGTAACCCAATTAAGCTGTTTAAGCAGTCTGGGGCTAAATAAGAACTGTGCATGTTGAAAAATGAGAGCACTTTAAATAAAACATACAGCGCTATGCAATCTGAACCATGTCACTTCATTATTTCTGCACAGCTCCACTTTTAATCATGTCTTCTGCTGAATATATTATACAAAAAAGTTCTGAGAAAACAAATGGAACCACTTACTAATTCATAATTTATTGCAATCTGCAAATAACCCAGAGCTGTACCATATTATCTTATCTGTTTAATTCAGACAATTTTTAAAAAATTTTGCAATAAAATGCAACCAACAGATCTAAAGCATCAACATGTTTTATTTATTAACTTAAAATCAGGCAAACCAGTGTGTAACACTGGAAAGAAACTATCATCTCTCTATGTAAATCCGTTCCCTGAACCACTGAAAGGAAATCAGTGCATGACTGAACCTGCCAGGTCGTATGTATATGTGTACCTAAGTATTAATGTATGCATGTATGTGTGTTCCTATTTCTGCGTGTATGTATGCATGTATGTGTGTATGTATGTACCTATGTCAATGTGTGTGTCTATGTATGTATGTATGTCTGTGTGTACCTATGCCTATGTGTATCTCTGTAAGTATGTGTGTATGTATACAGTATGTATGTCCGTATATGAATGTATGTATGTATGTATGTATGTGTTGTGGTTCTAGGAGAGGTGGAGAGAGGAGCAAGCTTCCTAGGCTCCTTCCATTGTACTGCTGTCAGTCTCCTGGTTCCCTCCCTCAGCATGGAGAGCCAACTAGTGGCCTCATTAACAGGCAGGCTCACCGAGAGCAATTTCTTATCAATCCAGGTGCCAGAACTTTCCTTCAGCTACGCCTTGTATTTAAAACACTGCCTGTTAGACTGAAGAATAGGACTTTTGGGGTTTTGTTATGTTTCCCCTTGGTTGTGCTGTGGTTTTACACAAAGGCCTTTGACTAGTTTTGTAGTTTTCCCTTCCCTAAACGCCTGGCCTACCACAGCACCTGTGTGTGTGTGTCTGTGTGTGTGTGTGTGTGTGTGTGTGTGTATGTGTTTATGTCAATGTGCATGCATAAGCATGTGTGTATGCATGCAGTTATCCATTCATATATATATATATGTGTGTGTGTGTGTGTGTGTGTTTATGCATGTGTGTGTGTGTGTGTATGTATGTGTATATACAGTTGTGTGTGTGTTTGTGCACGTGTGTGTTTGTGTGTGTGTGTGTAAATTAACTCTGATTAACTGATATGATTGGGGACACAGAGGGGCGATTTCAAAGACTTTCATAATGTTTTACATTCCTGCTGCACATTCCAGGTCAATTTATTCAGGCCGCTTTATAAAAATGTTCTACATCAGCTTTATACTCAGTCTTTGTTATGCTCTATTTTTTCAGCTTGTTTGTGATGCTTGGTCTTTTTAGCATCAATTAAGACTTTAGTAATGTCCACCAGGCCTACACTGACGTGATGAACTTCAAGTGCTCATAATATCGCTGCTGCAGTCAACATAAGGTCACTACATTAGTGCAGTAGCTTCTGGTCTCCCTTTGCCTTCCACCTGTTTAAGATCAAACAGTAAGAAAAACCATATTGACCAGAATGGCACAATGATTTGAAATGTCTGGGTTACGATGTGGAGCAAGGTAAAGCCATTGGCTAAACAGTGTAAGTAAAGCTTGTGAAAAGCATAAACCACTGATGTTTTCTGCACAAATTCAACAAGTCTTTATATCTGATGGAATCAGCAACTGAAAAAATGTTGCTGGATTCTGTAGATGTGAACAGTCATGCAGCCACAGAAAGGCAAACTCAAAACAACAGAATGATTAATTCTAAATTGAATAACCAATATTGCTGGCCATATTTATGATTACAGATCCAAAGAAATGATGCATGGCAGAGATGGTTGTTTGTTTACTACTAGAGGATTACTAAATAAGGTTTTCCTGCAGAGGCCTTCTGAAATGTCTCTGTACGGTGTCATAGTTTCTTATTTCACCTCTTAAATGTTGCTTCTTTGCACATCATTTCTTGGACACCCTTAAAATACTTGCCATGAAATTGCAAATTTTCTCCATAATATTTATCTAATATTTAATATCTAAACACTCATACTAGGTGGTTAACAGCCCTACTTTTTCATTAAGTAGAAGTGAGATTAAGGAAAATGAAAAAGCACATAAAGTAAAAAAATAAATCAATGTGATTTTTAAATAAAAGTGAAATAAAATGCACCCATCTTCAAGGCTGATCCTCTGGCAGACTGCTCCAAAGGCCAGCATTATAAACGCTAAAGGCTGATCCTCTGGCAGACTGTTCCAAAGGCCAGCATCATAAACGCTAAAGGCTGATCCTCTGGCCGGCTGTTCCAAAGGCCAGCATCATAAACGCTAAAGGCTGATCCTCTGGCAGATTGTTCCTAAGGCCAGGATCATAAACGCTGAAGGCTGGTCCTCTGGCAGACTGTTCCAAAGGCCAGCATCATAAACACTAAAGGCTGATCCTCTGGCAGACTGTTCCAAAGGCTAGCATCATAAACGCTAAAGGCTGATCCTCTGGCAGACTGTTCCAAAGGCTAGCATCATAAACGCTAAAGGCTGATCCTCTGGCAGACTGTTCCAAAGGCTAGCATCATAAACGCTAAAGGCTGATCCTCTGGCAGACTGTTCCAAAGGCCAGCATCATAAACGCTAAAGGCTGATCCTCTGGCAGACTGTTCCAAAGGCCAGCATCATAAACACTAAAGGCTGATCCTCTGGCAGACTGTTCCAAAGGCCAGCTACATAAACGCAAAAGGCTGATCCTCTGGCAGACTGTTCCAAAGGCCAGCATCATAAATGCTAAAGGCTGATCCTCTACCAGCTATGGAAGAGCTTGTAGTAGGGGTAGAGACAATTCAATTTGCTCCTAAATGACCTGCAACAAATGTAAACAAAAGGTTAGTATATAAAAAGAAACAATGTACATGATTGATTATTGAACAATGCTCTAAAACCAGTGATCATCCACGGAAATAAACAAACATGCCATTGGCACACAGGACATCTCAGCCTGAAATATTTCCACAGGGAATGTAAGTGGCAAAAAAGAAAAAGCAAGCATTAGTGGGATAGGGGTAACACAGGTGAGACAGGAGACTGTGGAGTGTGTGAGGGTGGGGCGGGTGAAAGAACAGCAACTGTGTGCCTTCCATTGTGTCTTGTTACAATGGCTGTACAGTTAAACCCAGGCCAAAGACCCAAAGAGCAAGCCTTGGGTGACAGTGGCAAGGAAAAACTCCCCATTTCAGAAAGAAACCTCGAGCAGAACTCAGCTCATGTGGGTGCCATCTGCATTTGGCAGGCACTGGGCAGACTTAATATGGTGCTTGGGTATGTATAGGCAGGAAGTGAAATGTGGAAATGGGCCTTGGGAATGTTTTGCAGCTGTTAAAGGTTAGTTAGCTAGAATAATTCTGCCTCTCAAAAGCAGTAGCAAGAAATTATAAATACACAGCGCAATCGCAAGGCAGCTCAACAGCTATCCAGCCGGCAGCTGAGGGGTTGTCTGGAAATACTTTTCCCGAACATTTGTTGTAACAAACTCCATTTACCAGAGTTTTAGTTTGCCTGTTTTGTGTGTGTGTGCATGTGTGTGTGCGTGTATGTGTGTGTGTGTGTGTGTGTGTGGGTCTTCAGTTTCTGGATTTGTGATTTCTCCTTCTCGTTCATGACATGATTGCCTGCCTGTTTTACAGCCACATTTAAATGAGGGATTTTGTGTGTTTGCAAGGGATCTCCAAACTGGTTAGAATACAAAGGCCTATGGTCACACTGAACTAGCAGGACTGAAATGATTGTAGGTGTAGTTACTACCACCACTCCCACTGTTAGAGCCACATAAAATCACATATTTCCATCTGATAATTGCTTTATGTATGGCTGTTTGTTATAATAGACGTCAAATTGCTTGTTTAATTCAAACCCAAGTTGCCCTTATAATATTGCTTCATGATTAAAAATGCATTTATTCTTACAGTTCATAGTGTATGTATCCACAAATTGTTTGTGTTGTGAGCATCAGCTAGAATGCAGCAGCTAATTAGTGCCTATTGTGTAATCATTCTGAGCTCAAGGTTATTGGTATTTTAAACGCATTCCCAGCTTCAGGAAGAAAAAGAACTCCCATGTATTTTTTCCATCCATGCATTTAACTCACTGATTGTAATTGTCACACATCTTCAGCCAGGTAAACAAGCTAATCAGAGAAGTCTGTTTTACTGCACAGGTAGAACAAACATACATTAGTACTTTTATGCTCTGATGCAGGAGTTTTCCACCTCTGACCATGGGTCCATATTTGCTTACAGTAAGCACAGAATGGACACATTAATGTCAAAGGCCAGGACATTGCAGGTATGGCATGTGTAGGTATAGCATGGCTTCTCCCAAAGACCTGCTCAAAGTCTTCCCCTATAACACCTAAAAGCTGTAAATGGCATTGCTACATGGGTAATACGTATGCATTATTTTTTTTCTCTGACATTCTAAAAAGGTTTATACAAGTTAAAAAAAATACTCCTCCTCTGCCTTGTGGTCTTTGATTGGCACTAAAATCATTGGCACTACAGTCAGCATTGTACCAATGTCTGCATGTCTGTTTATAACGGCTTCCCACTAGCAGTAAAATGCACACACAGTTACCTTTCTCTAAATTGCTGCGAGGCTCAGTAACTCACATTACACTTGCTCAATGACCTCTTCCCGTCCACGCAGAATTGTGGCACTGGGGTTAGCACATTCATTAAAGCAGACACACAGAGATCATGTGTATTTCTGCTCTCAAACGCCCTTACTGCACCATAAAGTGATCATCTCAAATGTGTTTTGGTGGTGATCAGTTGTGAACAGTTCTACAAGTGATTTTGAACATACAAACCTTCCTGTACATTGCCCTCTAAGAATTTAATTCAAAGGGTATTTTTCTGAACAGATAGTAAAATGCAGTGTGAAGGGCCATACATCTGCTCACAGGAAGTGCCTGTCTTGGTTGGGACAGCATTTGAGGAAAGCTTACCTGTTCCAGAGCAAAAATGTGCTGATTGAAGTAGAACTGGATCTGCTCATTGGCGATGTTGATGCACAGCTGCTCAAAGGAATTCTTCTGGAAATTCTCAAAGCCAAAGATGTCCAGGATGCCCACGTTCATCCCGCTCTCTGCGTTGCTTCAGGACAGAGGCAAAACAGGAAAGGCCACTATATTTCTGAGTGAAATCTGCACTGCTGCCAGTGAGCAGGTGTGTAACACACACAGAGACATTGAACTAATATTACTGTACAGGCCACATATACATTTATGACCCTGGGCATGTGATGACGAATGAAACAGGAATCACAATTATGCAGCTTCACTGGTGCTTTGTATCAAAAAATTTACATCAAAATTCATGAAAAACTACAGCTGTGGCATGAGTGTCTGCATTTCATCACAAGAACAAGAATCAACATCCACAGAGCTGCAGTGCAGGCTGGGAAATGAAGTCCACTGAGCTGCAGTGCAAGTTGGGAAATTCCACTCACACACAGCTGCAGTGCAGGCTGGGAAACGCAGTCCACAGAGCTGCAATGCAGGTTGGGAAACTCACTCACACTACTGCAGTGCAGGCTTTGTTCTGTTAGCCATGGGCTTGTCATGCATTTGTGTGCTTGTCATGTACACTGCTCAAATATAATTTAATCCTTTACACTTGCAATCCATTAAATTGTCACTGGCTATCTTCGCTAAAAATGTTTAAAATGTTTAACTTATATGATTATATTATATTAACAATATGATGTTGAAAGTCTACACCAAACTTTGACAGAAAAGTATGTTGCAACCTATCAGAAACAGAATTTTCTTCTGTAATGAAGGATGGGACTCTTAATGAGAGATAAATATTGTACTTTTCCCCCTCAGTTTCCATCCTTCCCTTTTTCCCTGTAACGGTGCCCAGCCTCCTCGCAGAGGTCACCTTCAGCCTGGATGAGCAGGTTATTATGAGCAATAACAGTGAAAATACGGATGATTGGAGTGGAAAGCGTTTCACTGGGTTGAGAAACGCAGCAGAGAAGGAGTCCACTCTCAGAGCGCAGGAACAGCCTGGCCCAAGCTGTGTGATCTCATTCTTTTGGATCAGTGACGAGCACATCACATTTTTCTCTGAAGTCTTTTTAATAATCAGAATATTATTTTCTCAGCACACAACTCCATATTAAACATTAATGTTGGATTTTTCATTATCTTTCCTCATCCTGCATTCTCCAACAGCATCTGAAGTGTAACCTTGCAGTCTCAGAGTGTAGAAGTGTGTGCGGTGAAAGCCTGGCAGCGACAGCTCACTGGGTTTGGAAAAAGAAATAACTCACTCTTTTGAAATGGAGAATAACACAGTATCCACGAGACAAACATTTCCTTCTCAGTTGGCAATAATGCTCCAAATTTCAACCAAAATTTGCCCACCAATTGACTCAGGGCCCTGAGTAGGTGCCAAACACTGCAGCACTACTAAATGCAATATGATGATAATAATAATAATAATAATAATAATAATAATAATAATTTCATGGGTATAAGGTTGGCCACTATGTAAACTACATAAGAACATGGAAATGGAAGACTGAGGCTAAAGTAGCACAGGTTCTAATGAGCACTGAGAGCAGCCTGGTAACATGCTGCTTCCACACAGATCTCACACTGCTGATCATATCTGATACCTGCACATCTGCAAGAACATGCTTCTGACCCTCAGAGACTCTCTCACCTTATTGATAGGCTGACAAAGACAGCCCTTATTTAGAAAAGATCCAATAGTTAGAAAGGTATGCAGATGGCCGGCATTCCTTCGTGTCAGCTGAAAGGGAAGGGAATGACTGAGGACTGAAGGGTCTCACCAGATGTTCTTATCAGGCTGTAGCAGGGCGTTTATTCGGTTGACAATCCAGCTGAAGAGCCGTCCATACAGAGCCTTAGACATGGCATCTCTGACATCAGTGGCCTTGTCCACAGTGTTGGTGCGAATGATTGTCTCACCACGGGTCACCACACAGTGCGACGTCAGCGCCTCCTGCAGCTCCTCTGGGCCAATACTGAGGAGCGCAGCAGCTGCAAAAGAGAGCCACCAAAAACCACATAACACATGTACACCTGCACAAATCACATTACACATATACACCTGCACAAACCATGTTACACATATACACCTGTACAAACCATGTTACACATATACACCTGCATAAATCACATTACACATGTACACCTTCACAAACCACATTACATATATACACCTGCACAAACCACATTACACATATACACCTGTACAAACCATGTTACACATATACAGCACCACAAACCACATTACACATATACACCTGCATAAATCACATTACACATATACACCACTACAAACCACCACCACAAACCACATTACACATATACACCTTCACAACCCACATGACACATATATACCTGCACAAATCACATTACACATATACACCACCACAAACCACATTACACATATACACGTGCACAAACCACATTACACATATACACCTGCACAAACCCCATTACATATATACACCTACACAAACCACATTACACATATACACCTACACAAACCACATTACACATATACAGCACCACAAACCACAGTACACACATACGCCTGCACAAACCACATTACACATATAAAGCACCACAAACCACATTGCACATATACACCTGCACAATCCACATTACACATATAAACCACCACAAACCACATTACACATATTCACCTGCACAGTCCACATTACACATATACACCTGCACAAACATACACACTAGTTTATTCACACACTGCAGGTCTAACCACACTGAGAAATCAGCTTACCATTTTCTAAGGCTTCAGCATTAGGCACTTCACTTTTATCGGTCTGGTGCTGAGATGTAATGGCAGCAAACTCAATATTCCCAGTGTTCAAGATGGCAGAAAGGATTTTGTACACCGAATTTACCTCCTGTACAATATAGAAAGCACCCACAAAGAATACAGTAGAGTCTTGCCTTTGTAATTAAACCTTATTACAGACTGATCAAGGTAATGTACACTGATGTGAAAAAGTAAGTACATCCCCTGAAAGATTTAGTCCTCTTGGATATATTCAGACATATTGGATATTTGATTTTAATTCAAAATATATACAGTACATAAAGATCAACTGATTTACTAAATAAAACTGAGCATTTTCACTTTGTAATTATTTGTACAGCTTAAATCAATAGAAATTGAATTTCCTTGAGTGGAAAAATGTTTGTGCACCTGCACATTTATCATCCAATCCAGGTGCACCATAATAAGTAAATGATTGGAACAGCATTAGAGACTTTTGCCTTATGTTAAGATTAGAAACCTGTTTGGCTTTTGGTGGTGATGTCATTCTGAGACAAAAAGATCTCTCCAAGAACTTCAACAGAAAATTGTTGATGTCCATATGTCTGGGAGGAGTTTCAAAGCCATTTCCAAGCAATTTGGGTCACTCATTTCACTTCCACTTCCAAAAAAATAATCAACAAATAGAAAAAAATCCAGACCACTGGAAATCTATCCATATGAGGCAGTCTAAACATATTTTTCCTGAGGGCTGACCAAAAGATGCTTAAAGAAATATCTGAGTAACATGTACATCCTGCCACAGTTAGTGTCAAAGTGCATTAGAACTGTCAAAGAGACACTGCAAAAAATGTGGTCTACATAGGAGGTCAAGAAGATAGAAATATCTGCTCTCAAAAGTGAAGTTTTGCTGGGGGAGCTTGTGTGTTTGAATAAGGGCAGTGGAGAGATGGTGCTTTACCTCCTTGGTGAAGCCGATGATGCGGAAACAGTCCTGAATGGCATCAAACTGGTCCTTATACTGTTTGCTGGATACAATGTCCTGCATGACCTTTCCATGTTCACTATCGATGTATCTAGAAGCAGTTATAGATGTGTCTTAATTATATTTCCCCACTGAATGTATTGTGCTTGTTTGAGTAAAAGTACAAGAGGATTAACACAAAGACACCCTCAGCAACACTTGACATAAATGTAATTTTAGTTATAATGGGAAGATATACTCTTGTTCAGATAAGTAGAAATGCCTCAAACACAGTGTTGGTCGGAATGCTCAGGTTCTTCTGTATCACACGCACAACACAATAGTGATTATTTAATCGCAATTACACTTATGCTCCAGTCATTTGAAAATACTGTTTTCTATGATTGAGCAAATACCCCATAAGCATAACTCCTAACTTTAAAGTAAAAATATGTATGATTTTAAATACTAAAATATAGCTGAGCTGTGAAGATGAATCCAGAGGAATCAGTGAATGAACCTGTATATTGCATGTTGAGTTTGCCTATTCACCTTTGCTTAAATCCGAAATAATTCATTCACATTTAACACCATGTCCTAATCTCAGTGAAGCTGGATTGACACAAGCTGCTCATGAAAGATATTTTTCTGACTCATCTTAGTTTGGCATTCATACAACTTCTGCTTGTGCACGGTGATATCCTAAAAGATTCTGCCATTGGCACTGAATAAAATTGTAGACAGTGTCCAAGATCAGCACTTAGAGAGTGCAGCAGTGGGACACACCCCCAAACAACACCACACCCCAAAATGATGCCGCGCCCCAAAACTGCCACGCCCTAAAACAATGCTGTGCCCCAAAATGATACCATGCCCCAAAACGACGCCGTGCCCCAAATCGACGCCACACCCCAAAACGATGCCATGCCCTAAAACGACTCCATGCCCTAAAATGACGTCACAACCTCAGCATTATGCTCCTTTACTCAGGCACTTTCCTTTTTCTCTGGAAAAAGTTTTCTTCTATAGAATTTTTTCTTCAGAGCATTTTTTGTCAATTTTAAAAATACTCTGGAGCATTTTTAAAATACAAACAATAAAGACGTAAGGAAATGTAAAAGAAGAAATTGTATTTTAAAGGTGTTACTGCGGATACCTAAAGCATTTGAAGAAAAATCACAACTTATTTAAAAGGACCACATGGTGCATTCTATTTAAAGACAGGGACTGCACTAAGAGGTCACAATAGAGGTTTTGTGTTGACATTTTGGAAATGGAAAGATAATTTCAGAAGAACATAAATTGAAATATGGAATGATCTCCTACCTTGGAGGTGCCTTCTCAGGCAGTCTGTATTCCTTCAGTTGCTTCTGATGGTAAAGCCCAGCATATATGTAATAAAATATATGAAAATTCTTCTCTCCCCTTGAAATGAAAGCACATTACCAATTTATTAATTACACCCTTCAAATATTCTCTGTTGTTTACAGTTATGAGCACACTGGTGTAGACAGTACTCAATGCAAATAAATTTACATGTAATTGCCTAAAAGACATTTCACAAGCAGAGCTCAGTCTTATGAGTAACTTTTCCATTTTGTCTGTAGGTAAACATAATGTCTGGGAAAACGTGCTGGTTTGAAAACCCTGGATAACCCAGCTGGACTTACACGGCCTGTTTGATAACTCTGGACTTTTCTAGCAGGTACTCAGAGATCTTGGCCCCCATCACGGCACCTGTGGGAGTGAACTTCATCTCCAGGTATTTGCCGAAGCGGCTGGAATTATGGTTGATGGCGGAACAGGCATTTCCGAATGCCTCCACCAGCGGGTTCACCTGCAGGATCTTCTCTCGCAGTGTCCGGTTATTTGCCTAGAGCCACATATAAGCAGAAATGGTTTCCTTTTTCCTTTTGCCATTCTTGTTTGTAGGCCCATCCCATTCAAGACAAAGCAGATGAGTACACGTCAAAAGAATGTGCTGCCAAAGGAGGCTTCCTTTCATTCTGCAGTCCTGATGAGTGTGTGTGTGTATGCGTGGGAATACGTGTGTGTGTGTGTATGTGTATGTGTGTGTGGGTGTGCGTGTATGTGTTTATGTGTGTGCACGTGTGTGCACGTGTGTGTGTGTATGAGTGTGGATTTGTGTGTGTGTATGTGTGTACATATCGGTATGCGTGTGTGTGTGTGTGTGTGTGTGTGAAGCTGCTGCAGGTAGATTACTGCTAAACTGTTTCACTCTTCTCCTGAGGCCAGTATGAAACAGAGTCATCTCCCAATAGAACAGAATTCCCTCTACAACTAAAACTAAAACCCTCACCTCCCTGGAGCACAGCATTGACAGCTCCCACAGTCAGCACAGTCACAGAGCTCCCACAGTCAGCACAGTCAGAGTTCCCACAGTCAGCACAGTCACTGCTCCTTCCCCTACGCTATTCACCCTTCCCTTGTCACCCTTTCCTAACCAGAGCCTACCCCTGCCCTGCACCTAACACACCCCTACCCCTACTATACCATGTCCTTACCCTCCCCTATCCTGCAGTTTGGCTGTGTTAACACTCTCCCTACACTCCCGTGTACTCTCTGGCAGTTCTTAATTAGTTCATAATTACTACCCAGTTATAATTAGACCTTCATGTTACAAGACCTATATAAATACTGTTGTAAAACAGTACATAAATGTAGATTATGAACACATTGCTTAAATTGTAACAGTAAATTATTCATACTTTTGAAGAATAGGTACAGTACCTTTCCCAGGAAGGTGAGATGCTGAACGATCAGGTGGGCACTCTCTGTCTTCCCCGCTCCGCTCTCCCCACTGATGATAATACACTGAACCATAAAATACCAACGCTCATCAGAATCAAAGCCTTAACTGTCCGTTCTGTCTCAGCAGTTCTGCATACGCTCATGTGTCACAGTTAAGGCTGGTTTATACTCTGTCACTGCGGTCAGTGGCATCGCTGGTCACTACGGCATTCATGGTTTTGTAGGTGACTCGCACTCTACAGTCACTGCGAAGGGTGCTGGCCACACTGCTCTTAAGATAATACTTTATGTTGGCCCTGTCGCTGGTTCCGATGTTATGGTTATTTTTATCTCTGTAAGCCAGGTACCAACCCTGCTCAAGCCCCTATGGCTTAAGGTGCCTGTGCAGACCACAACAGTGAAAGGACTGTTTATTGAGAAGCTGTTTTGTATGGTTGTTAGGAATTCTTGAACATAAGAATATGACCAGAGAAGCTAAGCAGATGCTTGCTTAGCTTGTTAACTGTTTTACAAGCTTGCTTGCACATTAGGTAAACTTACATGATGTTAAATTTTCAGGCTAACTTATCTATTTGTAGTTACTCCCCACATTCTGACACACACATCTGGTGATGGATTTGCTGTTGCTAGTGCTGGCTACCTAACCATGTTCATGGGGGCTAGTGTCATATTCCCAGAACACTTGTCATATAAGGTAGTTTTATGCTGATTTCCAAATATATATAACCTGACACTTGGCAAGGTTAATATTTAGATATCTGTTCATCACTAACAACACAGTAGCCTACGGTAGTAATCATGTGAATATTGTTTTTGAACATAATGCTCACATGTTAAACTGTATTATATATATGCTATTTTAGCAAGAGCAGCACAAGAACACCCATCATGTTTGCTTTCTCCTTTGATGCAGCAGTAGGCAGATGATGACTTAAAGCACTCATCATTCTTGAAAACAGGGTCAACTATTGTTTGAAACTGATGTGTGTTTATAGATTCTGCAAACGACAACAGTGGTAAAAGTGGAGCGATGTTAAAACATTCATGAACCTTGTGTGATTTCAGCCAAGCACCAGTCACCTAAAGCAGGTCGAGTATAAAGCAGGTTTCATGGTGGCGGTGTGATTTGTATGCAGCCAGAGCTGAACTGCTCACCTGGTCTTTACAGAAGGTGACCATCCCCTGGTAGGCTGCATCCGCAGTGGCGAAGATGTGCGGTGGGTTGGACATGCGCTTCACACCGTGATACAGCTTAGAGAACTGAAGACAAACAACACAGGCTCTTCCTGTGGGCACCTAACACAAGCCTTATTGTGGACAATATCTACTGAGGTAAGCCTGATACAGCTTAGCGAACTGAAAACAAACAACACAGTCTCTTCCTGTGGGCACCAAACACAAACCTTATTGTGGATAATATCGACTGAGGTTAGCCTGATACAGCTTAGCGAAATGAAAACAAACAACACAGGCGCTTCCTGTGGGCACCAAACACAAACCTTATTGTGGATAATATTGACTGAGGTTAGCCAGGAAGTTTAACAGAACCCATTTTAACGTATGTTTCACATTCTGTGACACATAAAAAAAGCACAAAAATATTATTCCTCTTATAGGGCTTACTTGTGGTGAGTAGATGTTGAGGTTTTGGAAAGGGTTGAGAGCGATCAGTATGTCGCCCACATATGTGTATATTTGTAGGTCCTCATATCTCCTCTGCAGGTGAGTGATGATTATTTCCTGCAAAAACAGACACACTGAACACGCATCCAAATGATTCAGCATCGCAGGCGTAGGGTGCCATTATAATTATTATCATTTTGCATTCTTAATTAACAGAAAATACATAATTAGTTGGGCTAGTTTAACTATGTTTGATTATATCAAGTGGTACAATGTCCAAAACAATATTTTTAAGAACCCTGATGAGGCATGTATTGCCAATATGGTGATTTTTTAATGGTGTTTTTTAATACAATGTAAGATTCGGAGCACAGAGCATATGTGGCCGTTCACTCCCTTTTCATTGTTTGAAGTGTCAAATGCGACAGGCCTGCCTGAGGTTAGGGCCTGCAACTGCAACTTCTTTCAGTTCATAGTTAAGCTGACTGAGCGGGTGGCTGTGGCTTGCATTCCAAGTGCTAAAGGACATTTGAAATTTTGGATGCTATAAACATCAGTCCCAGCACCACCTGCTTTCCAGCAGATAGAATAAGATTCCCCTTTTACCTTTAAATTTACTTCATTTTGCACTTGAAAGGATTTTGGACATTTTGCTTGTCTTTGTTCTTTTTGTATTCTTTTATGCTGTATAGTCTAAAAATACATGCGCAGTCCCTCTTTACCAGACCTCTCCTGCAAAAGAGAGAATGTAAAGAGGATTAATAAGAGAAATAAATTCTTACCTCGTCTAACACCTCAAGATTTACCAAATCATCACTGGGACAGCTTTCCACCTTCAGTGTTTTACTCGTATTGATTCTCTCATGCCTGCAGGAGTGAGAAAATGAAGATGTTTTACATGGCACTGGGTGAGAAAGAATGACAGATTGTGTTGGACTCCCTCATTTGCATGGCTTGTTTTCCTTCACTCAAACGGTCTAATTTCAGCCCTTCCCCCAGGGTGTCGCCATCGATCATCTGCTTTGAATTCATCTAGTGCTGGATGGGACTTCATCACCTATTGACCCAGTGTCCTCCCCAGAGAGCAGGAGGTCAAAGTTCAGTGATGAGCCAGTTTGTTCACTGGTTTAGATAATCTCAGTGAAGAGAGGGGGAACTATCAAACCCTAATCCTGCCCCTAGGGTCCTGCAGCAAATCAATGCTTCAGTGCACATATTTGTGTATGTAAGTGTTTGTGTATGAAGTGTAGTATAGTATGTACTATATAGTGACAGTATTAGTATAGTGTGTAGTACAGTTAAATTTTTAATTGAATTCCCCCCCTCCCCTTTTTTCTCCTCCTGAACTTGGTAGAAGAAGCTGTAGGGACGTGATTCCTCCAATTCACATGACAACTATCCATTGCTTCTTTCCACACTGCAGATGCACCACCAGTTACTTCCTAAATCATTGGGGGATGAAAAGGACAGCACTACGAAAAGGACCTCCAGCCATACTGTGTTTTTATCATGGTGGGTGATGTTCCTTACACTCCGTTTTTATAATGGTGGGTGATGTTCCTCACACTGTGTTTTTATAATGGTGGGTGATGTTCCGTACACAAGTCTGAACAAAGAAATCCAGCATTTGTTTGTTGCTTTAACTTTTAGTTGAACTGTTTGTTTTCAGAAGTACATTTACATTTTTACATTTACAATTTCAGTTAAAATTGTGCTGTTTAATGTACAAATGTGCCTTGTCCCATTAATGCAAACAGAAATTTTCTGTAATTGAACATTGAAAGATGCTTATCAAAGCGGAAATACAGAGCTTAAGTATCATTAAGTGTGTAACTTATTGGTTTGTTGCATTTGTAATAACTCTTATTTGAACCTCTCTCATGCTGTAATGTGAAAAATAAATCTTCACTATGTAAGCTTTTATGTAAAAATGTAAAATGGGCTTTTATAAATATAAATTTAAAAATGTTATACAGGCTGTTATGCTCTGTAAGATCAGTGGTGTTTTTCTCAGTGCACAGGAAGCCAGGCAGTGACCGCATCCACACAAGCTGGAGCAAAGCGACAGCACTTCTGTTGCTGCTGAACCATTTACTACTGGTTAATTAGCTGCTTAAATATTAACTACTGGTTAACTAGCTGAGGCAGATTCTGCAACTAAAGACAGGACTGGACAATAGTGACCAGTCACTGCCTTTAATTGGCACATTAAAAGGTGCGCAACACAAATAAAAAATGCTCTTGCTGGCCGTTTACAGAAGCCATTATGCTGAAGGGGCTTTATTAATGTTGCTTTGTCAGCGAATCAAACTAACCTTGCCACTGAACTGAAATCACTACTTGCAGCTTCAGCCCAAACTGGCTTCCTGCTACCTGTGTGCATGTAGAGGACCAGTGATATTAGGAAGGGAAAACCTCCCACCTACTGGCCATGAGAGGCACCAGCATTACCCTGGCAGAGTGTACACACACACATACATACATACATACATACATGCATACAGAATCACACACACACTCTCACACACATATACACTCCAACACACTCACACACAGTCATACATACACAAATATATACACACACACATTGCTAAACTGAGGAGGCTGTGCATGGCTATCCCTGCCTTGGCATAACAACACTCCTCTGGCTTTCTGTCTTACGCTTTCTCAAAAGGTCTGGAATTTAAGAAGTAAGTCAGGTTTTTCTCATTATTCTGCCCCTCTCGGACTTGAATTAATCCTAATTAATGTCATTATAATTCATAAACATTAGTGTTACTTTTCTTCATAAACACAGTGGAATTCACCATTCACCAAAAGACATCAAAAATGCTCATGACTAAAGAGTGAATGAATCAGAAAACTGATCTGAGTACTCAAGTGAGTGTCCTGCTCTCAACTCTGAGTGTGTCCTACTCTCACTCTGAGTGTGTCCTGCTCATCACTTTGAGTGTGTCCTACTCTCACTCTGAGTGTGTCCTGCTCATCACTCTGAGTGTGTCCTGCTCTTACTCTCGGTGTGTCCTGCTGTAACTCTGAGTGTGTCTTGCTCTCACTTTGAGTGTGTCCTGCTCTAACTCACAGTCCTGGATGGATCCCTAGGCGTACCACCAGTCCTGTTTGTATAGAGTGAATGAGGAGGACCCTGTCATCCTGCTGTCTGTCTGAGTGTCTGTGTGGACACCGTGACGCACATACTTGGTTTTGGTCCTGCAGCCAAGCTCCTGCTGCTGTCGAATGAGGGTGGCCAGCTGTTTGCGCAGCGCCATGTCTCTGCCGTGAGCCTGCTTGATGAAGGGGTGCTCCAGGAGGTGGATCACTGCTGGTCGTGTCTCAAAGTCCTTGATCAAACACCTGCACATTGAACCAGGCACACTGCATTACCACAGCCACACATGACTGCTTCACAGTACTGACTTCACATAACATTGCTGTGCCCTTGAACAGGACCTGTAGAACCCATGAAGAGATCTCTGATCTGCATAGAGCTTCAACAGCTGAATTTCCCAAAGCCCAGAGAGAGGCTTGTTCACACAGCAAAGCCTGTTCTCCTCACACTATGAAAGACCTCCTGACAGACCTCCAGTCTCAAGCTAACCTAACCCTAACCCTAACCCTGGCACTATGAGAGACCTCCTGATAGACCTCTAGTCTGCTGGCCCTGTGAGATCTCACTCCTCTCTGTTCATTAATGACAAGTGCTGGCTTCCTCAAGTGTGTGCCTCTGATATTACCATAACAACCAGCCTTCCAGCACAAACAGTCCAGTTACACACACACACACACACACACACACATCTAGGCTTACAGAACAGGAATCTGGAGTCACACACACACACACTCACACGTGCACATGCACACACATGCACACACACATACACACACACTCACACATGCACGCACAGACACACATGCTTACAGAACAGGAACCTGGAGCTACGCACACACACGAACACACACACACATACACATACTGACAGGAAACTGGGGTGACAAAGACACACACACACACTCAAATGCTTACAGGGAACTGGGGTAACAAACGCACATGCATGTGCACACATTCACATGCTTACAGGGAACTGGGAGACACAAACATACATGTCACTCTTTACAGTTGTGACTTTTTGAAAAGATGTACTTACAGCTGGTGAATCAGCAGAGACATCATGTGCTATCACCAGGGCACTTTCAAGTATCAGTTATAAAATCATCTCACCTACCCAGTTATAAACTAAGACACACACACACATCTATCTACTGTGTGTGTATATATATGTGTATACAAAATTGTGTGAATGTGTGAAATATCAGTTTCTCTCCCTGTACACCTACACATAATAATAGTCAGTTATCATAACTCCACCCTTCAAAGTGTCCAAATGATTTTTTAAAGCAGGACATTGCAGGGAAAGCTGAGATAAGATAACAATGGCAGCCTGGCTCCGGTTCCCCTAATCTACGCCAAAACACCAGCTCCCTACTTCTATTAGTATTTTGACTCTGGAAATTAATTCCCAGAATTCATTAGTGTCAGAACATTAAGCAGGAGGTGCAGCCATTTGAGCAGCGGCTCAGCCGGGACCCTAAACACCAGCCGCACTTTGTCACAAAGGCAGTGATTCGCTGGCACAATTACAGTCGCTGATGATGCATTTATTACCGAGAACAACAGCCAGCCCCCACACGAGGCCCGTCTGCCTGAGCGCCGCAGAGGCTTGCACAGCCGGCCCCGCTGATAACATTGTCTGCCTCCTGCGCTTTTGTGCTGTGGGCTGTCGGCTCTATTCTGAGAGCTGTGGCTATGATCTGATAAGCAGCACAGCCCTGGTCACAGCATTACAGCTGCGGAATTAATGGAAGTGAATTGGCAATAATAGCTGTTACATTAATGATGTTTTGTGACGTGTCAGTCTTTTTGCAAATTATGTTCTGTTTTTGGAGCATTATGAATCTAAGACTTGTCAGACAAAGAAAAAAAAAACCAACAGACAGTGAAAGGTCCCTTTGGCAGAGAAAAGGTCATTTATCAGCTTACATCATAATGAACAATGAGAAACACCCAGTGATGTTTTTTAAGAGGTCTCCTCTGGTCCAAATGTTTTCATTTTTGTGTGGCTTTTGCACAAAATGGTATCAAATAAGCACTGCTACAGTTTACAGTCTGAAATCTGTGTGGTTTCACAAGGGTGAACAAATTCTAGGCTCTGTTACAAACAGTCAGGAAGTGACATCACAACCAGCTTTAATTTGCATCTCCCTCCCCCCGATGTCACCTGATCAAATTGTATAAATTTGTTTGTAAATTATGGCTGTATCATTCTGCATACTTGTCCTTTGGAACACAGTTTACGTTGTGCGGGGCTAAGGGGTTTGGGCATCACCCTCTGCCAGTCAGGGTTGTGGTTTATTAATATAAAACCATGAAATTGTCATGTTTTCTAAAACATGGTATAGAGAAATGACAGAGTAAAAACTGAGAAAAGCAAGCTTAAGCGACCTTAAAAGAGATGTAGCAGTGAGCAAGACGGAGCTTGGATGTAGCAGTGAGTGTGACAGAGCATGGATGGAGCAGTGAGCTTGACGGAGCGTGGATGTAGCAGTGAGTGTGATGGAGCATGGATGGAGCAGTGAGCTTGACGGAGCTTGGATGTAGCAGTGAGTGTGACAGAGCATGGATGGAGCAGTGAGCAAGACGGAGCGTGGATGTAGCAGTGAGTGTGATGGAGCATGGATGGAGCAGTGAGCTTGACGGAGCATGGATGTAGCAGTGAGTGTGACGGAGCATGGATGGAGCAGTGAGCAAGACGGAGTGTGGATGTAGCAGTGAGTGTGATGGAGCATGGATGGAGCAGTGAGCTTGACGGAGCATGGATGTAGCAGTGAGCTTGACGGAGCTTGAATGTAGCAGTGAATGTGACGGAGCATGGATGGAGCAGTGAGTGTGACACAGCATGGATGGAGCAGTGAGCTTGACGGAGCGTGGTTGTAGCAGTGAGTGTGACATAGCATGGATGGAGCAGTGAGCTTGATGGAGCATGGATGTAGCAGTGAGGGTGACATTGCATGGATGTAGCAGTGAGCGTGAGGGAGCATGGATGTAGCAGTGAACATGAAGGACCATGGGACGTGAAGGGAAATTGAGGCTGGATCAGGCACTCCCTTCATCACAGCTCCTCCACCAATCCCAGTGTCGTCTGTGTGGCACTGCTGATGTACATGCTGTCCATAAGGGGTGTGGTGTGCGTGTTAAAGAAATTTCCATGGAAACAGTGATTACTGTGGAAATGCAGGGAATTTCTAAAGCAATAGCACCGCCTATTCCTTGTAGTGCAGGATTTTCCCCATTACTGCATCCCCTTCCAAAAACAACTACGAATTCAGAATTTGGTTTTAACACTGTCTTATCCCCTAGATCATATCTTTCTCCACCATGGTGAATGTTTGCTTGTGTTTTTAGGATTTTCCTATATCTGCAAAACCCTCTGTACAGTCACAAAGCAGGAGCAAGTAGACTGTAGACACCCAAAAGGAGAGTGGCTATTTTGCAATGACCAGAGAACTGTCAGGCCAACTGAACTTCAGCCTGCACAGGTAAAGAAACAGCCACGCATACCTCATTGACATTTTAATGTTCTAATCGTCCCATTATGTTATTTTATACAGAAATCCTAGTCTCTAAGATTATATCCTTCTCTCCCCTGGAAGAAAAGTGCATGGAAAAATGTGCATGGAAAAATACATAGAAGACACAAAGCTACAACTCAGGCATATGGGTAAAATGTATGATGTATTTCATTTATCCACTGGTTCCTATTTATTAGCACCTGGCCTGACAGAGTACACACACTGACAAATGCACAACTAACACAAATAAATGAGTCAATTACCTCTAATGGCTGCAGGTGCACAGCTGTGCTGTTTGATGTTTTCATTATAAATAATGAAATAATAACCAGAATCTTTAAGTCTGCTCCAGCACTAATAATGATAGTCGGGAGCAGAGAAAGGGAGAATCACAGCCCCACAAATAACCACTGCACAAATAGATTATTTTCTCATCCCATTCCCTCCTCCAGCTCACACAAGGCATGGCAGATATTAGAAACATATATTTGGTGAAAACATTACAGGCCAATATTGCCGTTATTTGTTTGGCACTTCAGGAAGGGCTGGTTTGGACATGGCCTCTCAGATGCCACTGATAATTCACAGGCAAATACGTTCAGCCCTCAGACAGATTTACACAAATGAAAAGTAGTAAACATAGGGATAGTGAAAAGGGCTATGTTATCTTGGTAAAAAAAAACCCTCCAGTCTCGCTCACCTCTACTGTAAATACTTCTAGAGTCACTGTTTGTCACACAACTACACCTTCAAACAGCTGTCATGGAGCAAATTAAAAACACTAACAAATCTTGGAGAAAGCCTTAATTTATAGGGCTATAAAATAGCACAAGTGGAGCAGAAATCTAGAGCAGCCCTTGATGGCTCTTGCTGTGAGTATCTTTTGCTTGGTTTTGGGTGAGGGCATGTGTGTGTCTGAGTTTTTCTTTGTGTTTTTGTCTTATTTTATTAATAAATATTATTTGAGCTTTTTAAATTTTCCCCCGTTTTCCCACCTGTATTCAGCTGAGCAGTTCAGCCCCAGACAGCTACGCTGTCCTGCTGACTTGGGGGACGAGTCATGTCCCATGACTAATTTATGTGACAGTTGGGCCTCACTTCTCTCCACACTACAGACACACCACCAATCCCATGCTACCCATGTCATTGGGGGATGAAGCACAATTAGTTATTTAATTAGTTAATAATACTTAGTTATTATTTTCTTACCACCTTTACAGGCACTTTGTGCTAGACCATGTCTGCTGCGTGAGTCCTACAATATTATTAGATCGATCCTTCTTCTGGCACATGGTGTTGCATTTAGCAGGAAATTGTGCTGAAGAGAACTGTTGGATCAAAAAGGTGCACAAAATTAGATTATAGCCATTTGCAATTTTATAAAAGAACTTAAAAATCTATCTCCTGCTGGTTTTGGAAAATGTTACATAAGGGTCATTCCATACCAACTCACCTAGGACCCCCAGTTCTTGTCATGGATTTTCTTAAAAAAAATTCATGTGAAAAATTAAATTAAATTAATAGGACCTTAGAAATCTTATAGCTCTACTCCAAATACTTTTTTAGTTATGAATTTTTTGAAGTTTGGCCCTCTGAGCTAAATTTCACCATTTTTGTATGTGTATTCTACGCCTCACCAATTGCTTATTTTTCAGTGGATTGGATTGAAATTTGTACCAAACATCCAAGAAACACAGTGGATATTTTGCAACATGCATTCAAGTAAATAGATGTTACTGAATTTTTACAATAATTAAATTAATAGAATCTTAAGAATCTTTAATTTTCAAACATTAATATGTCCACTAGTTTTCACTTTCTTGCAACCACATTTTTATTCTATGTAGTATTAATATACTTCTATCACATCTAGAAATTATTTGGCTCTGCATAAAAAAATTGAGTGCCACAGATCTTGCAAAATGTAGCTTTGGATCTGAAAAACCCCCTTTTTAAGATATTTTGACTACATATTGTTTGACTACTTTACTATATTACTTTTCACTGGCTATAATATTACATTCAGTGGTTTTATTTCATAGGGAGATTTGTACTATGTTGACTTCAAGGTTTATCATCTCTGTGTGATACTCTTCAGCCTGTTTTTCATTGGTTTCAGGAAATTTGCAAGTTACAGCTTGCAATGACTTGGTTTGTTAAATCATTTAAAAGAAATGTTGCTTATTTTACTAAATCTAGTGAAAATCTGTCAATAGGTGCCGCTATAGTTGAGAAATTGTCATAAATAAGTTTGATTTTGTGCATTGTATCTCAGTCGAAAGTCCTACTAAAATATATAATGACAAGCTGATAGCTCAAAAAAGATGGTCGCCATCAGTTAATCAAGTTTCAGCCTTGAGCTGGAGTCCATAATTGCTGTTTGCTGCTATATTTCTACATGTCTTTTGTTTGCAGTGACACTGACTTGTGAGCTTTTTCAACTTATCCTGTGATAATTATTAAAGATGGGGTTATGGCTGTCCTCATCCCTTTGTTCCACTCTGCATTGCCTCAATCTTATGGTCTTTTATTATATTTTGAATTCACATTTTGACTAAGTAACCACTAGGTAACACAATCATTAACAATAACCTCATACCACCACCAGTTAATTTAATTGAGGGAACATAGGACTGAGGCAGCATAGGACTGAGGGAGCATAGGACCGAGGCAGCGTAGCACTGAGGGAGCATAGGACTCAGGGAACATAGCACTGAGGCAGCATAGGACTGAGGGAACATAGGACTGAGACAGCATCGGACTGAGGGAGCATAGGACTGAGGCAGCATAGCACTGAGGGAGCATAGGACTGAGGGAACATAGCACTGAGGCAGCATAGGACTGAGGGAACATAGGACTGAGGCAGCATCGGACTGAGGGAGCATAGGACTGAGGGAACATAGGACCGAGGCAGCATAGGACTGAGGGAGCATAGGACTGAGGCAGCACAGCACTGAGGGAGCATAGGACTGAGGGAACATAGGACTGAGGCAGCATAGGACTGAGGGAGCACTCAGCTGAAAAACAATGAGCTGCTGGAGTACAGGGATGTGATAGCATTATCGCATAGCTAGGGATAAGGAACTATGCACAACTATGGCTGTTTATAAATAAACAGTCATTTGGCCACCATGTTTTAGACTGCTACGTAACCAGTTACAGCCCTACTGAGCAGGCAGAACATTGTGCGATATCAAACGTGAGAAATTACTGCTGAGCTGGCATGAATCTTGGTAATTAGTTTTTACATCCTAACCTTTTTTCAAAGAGCTAATCGTGATTTGTTCACTTGTCTGGCTTTCATGTTGACTAGCTAGCTTTTACTCGTCATTTTTTGAAGGCAGCAAAGACATGGTAGAACTCTGTTGATCCAGTGGGGTAGCCATTTCCCTAGAGGCAGTGCTGAATAGTTATTTGACTGACATTTTAGAAAGCCAGACATGCAGTCAAAGGTTAACAGCAAGAGACAGCTATTTCAAAGCACACATTATAGGCTTTAAATCATTCCTGTTTGGCTAATTATGTTTGGCAGCTCTTTCGTAGGTAAGCTCATCCATTTGTTCAAGAGGCTATAAAACCTTCATCTTGATTTTACAAATACAAAATGTGTCACTAATTTTATTAGATCACTTCACATAATAATACTGAGAAAAAATAAGTCTCTGCATATTTAACAGACCCTATTCATAATGTAGACAAGAAATAGTCAGGAAGTACCTGCAACGATTGTCAATGATAACCTGCCTGAAACAAGTTTCAGTGGGTCTTTATCAAAATTTTATGTTTTATAGATGTAAGAAAAAATTATTTAAGTATTTGTTATATTTCTTGTGCGTCCTATATTTCTATGTAAGTCCCAAACAAGGTGTCCGTGTTGAGTTCTCTCATGAGTCTGGTATTCAGTCATCTAGTGATGTAGTTAATGTTGTGCAGCAAACAAAGTACCAGCAACAACAAAATGGTTGGAACATGTAGCACGTGCGGTTCAAGAAATTTCGACAGAGAAGCAACAACTTCAAATTTCTTTCGGCATCTGAGGTTGCACAAAGAACGGTAAGTTGAAGACGATGTATGACAAGGCAATATGCTACAGGTAGTGGACTAGCTCACTAGCTAGGTTATATGTAACGTTTGGTTTTAAGACCCAAGAGCTGTTTGGCTTTGGCTTTAGTCCAAACTGCTCGCTCCAGTTCATCTGCATGCTTTTGCACCAGGAGATGCACAAAGGGCTGTCAGATTGAACTGGAAATTCTTACTTGCAAGAACAAATGTGATATTGAGGAATGGTTAGTACTCTGTAGCACACGCATGGCTACAGAAATCACCAATGGCATAACCTCACAAAGCTTCACTCTCTCCACAATTGCTTGCATTTTTATTTTTCCTTTCAGCTGCTACAATACATTAAAATGGCAATATCACTGGTATTAAAACTCTCTTCTTCACTCAAATCAGCCTCTGTGCAGATGGTTGTGTTATTACGCAGATGGTTGAATTATTATACAGATGGATGTGTTATTACAGAGATGGTTGTTATTATGCAGATGGTGTCTTATTACGCAGATAGTTGAGTTATTATACAGATGGATGTGTTATTACAGAGATGGTTGTGTTATTACGCAGATGGTTGAGTTATTATTCAGATGGTTGAGTTATTACGCAGATGGCTGTGTTATTATGCAGATGGTTGTGTTATTATGCTTTTAAAATCCAGATGAATCATTGAGTCATCCACAGCTAAACTGAACAGCTCGTAAGCCAACATGTCTCACTGCTCCATAAAATGAAACAAATCCACATTTTCTGTTGGATGGCTGGAGTGCCGCATCTGAAATCCTCCTTTTCCAAAATCTCCACCAACCCCCAACCCACCAGAGCTGCTTCATCTTTGTTTAAATCCAATCCCATCACTTTCACGCCAAAGATGTCTTTCTGGATGACTGTTGGGTTCATTTAGCCCTTGGTAAATCATTGGATGCATAGCAGCAATTAACATTAAAATACCGCCGAAAATCAATGACCTTTTCTCTGTGATCCCTCCAACTCACCACACTAAACATTGTGATCAGTACAGCTCTGACAGCTTGGTGCAAAATCAATAGAATTACAAATTCCAACACTTTGTACATACACACCAATGTGGTGGTTCAGTCAAGATACTCTAATAAAAAGCACCATTCATCTTCACCATTTGGATGCAAAAAGGTATCATACACCTGAACAACCAAACAGCACACTCCTCAGCTTTCAAAATTTGGTGCAGACATACACCAATATCTTAAGTAACCATTAAATTTACAAATCTACTAGACTCACTTGGTAAACTATTTGATATAATACATATATTGCAATCTATAATCATTTTTCCCTGAACTGACTACAAGTGAATATATGTGGTAAATGGGATAATGAGCTAAAATACCACAAATGTTTCTGTTATAAAATGAATGAATTACACCTGGATTATGAGGAGCAGTTTAACATCAATCAGGCTCTAAGGTTTCAAAGGTCCTGTGTAACACTGCAAAGTTCCAAACGTTCAAGTTCTTTGACTATGGAATGTAAACACCATATTCAGATAATCATAGACTTGAATAACTTGCTCAGTTATGACTGACTGGTATGTGGGATATTCATAAGTCATATAATTGTTTATTTCACAATTCACCCCTTATGTAAAATAAAAAAACATATACAAGTTATTCTGGAAATAAATGAATGTCTGTTTGTTGTAATTTCTAAGTAATGGTTCAGACAAGAACTGTAGTTCCCTGTGGCACCACATCCAGACAATCCACAGGATCCAGAAAATCCTAGCCTCTCATTAATTGGTCAAAACTAATTTTACCTGAATTTTTCACAGAAAAAAAAGCCAAATCCTCATAATCTTTTGTTCTGATCTTCGGTCTTACTGTCTGAGCAATTGTTCTGCCGAATTTAACGAGAATCCTACGTGGGGAACTAATTGATATACACTTTGGCATGCCCATTGTGACACAATAGTGGATCTTCACATTAAGATTGTGAGTGAAACTAATTTCACATTTTATTAGTTATCTGGTATTCCTTTGAATATTACAGTCTTTCTTTGAGAAACGTGAGTACCTATACTTGCTTGCTTTGGTACCTCAGCTGTGAGTTTCTTTTAGTTTCTTCTACGGAAATAAACGTATTGTTACCGTTTTTGCCAGAGTTGGGTCAGATTACTTTGAAATGTAGTCAGTTAGTGGATACAAATTACATGGCAATTTTTGTAATTAGTAACATAATCCATTGGATTACAAAATAAATGTAATCTAATCTGAATCTTTTTTGATTACTTTTGGATTACTTCAAAATCAAACATTGAAAATATTGCACCTTATACTAATAAAATGGATGCAGCCACAAAAATTTGATAAAATCAACTTGTCATATGTTCAGTTTGGCTAGCTACCTAACTACAGTGGAAATGAGTGACCATAAGCTCCCCTTCAACATTCTATTGCTATTTGCTATATGTTTATGATGTATTATTATATTATGTAGCTACAGTATTGTACAGTATTGACCTACTTAACCCATAAATCACCTTGCTAGATACATTACCTGAAATACAGTGCTGTATATGTACAGTATCTTGGCTATTTAGTAAATACAGGTACACTACAATATCCGACATAGCTTTGCTAAGTATATACGATAATATGGTGTTTGCACAACTTCCAAATCACATAACATCCTATTTCATAGGTCGTATCATGGACGTTTAGCTATGCAGACCTGTATATGTAAGAGTGCTGTGGGCAAAAGCCTCTTGCAACGTCTGATTCTGGGGTTTGTTTTGAGCACTCAACTGTCCTTTTGTGGCTCTCATCCATAGACTCTGTACTGTTTGACATGATTCTTGCATAGATGGTACGTCCATGTGACAGAAGTAGCCCCTCTTTTAGGTATGAGCTCCTGTTCTCCTGTTCAGAATTATCCCATTCTGAACAGGTGTTTCACGTTCACTCTGCCTGCATCCATATTGCCGCAAAGAGTGTGATTTGCGACACAACGGAATTAACAATAGAGCATAATATGAAATAATAGAAGTGTTTCTATCATCACACGATATATATTGTCATATCTTGCAGCCCTTGCTAAACCCATACCACATTTGTCTACAATGATAGCTAACTAACATTAACTGTTGACGTTAGCTATGCTAGGCTAACTGAGAAATAAATTTACCTCTAAGTGTTTTTTCAGATTTGAATTTGAGGTTTTTGCAGATGACAGCAACTTTATTTTTGGGCTTGCACAAATTGCATGGGACATTCTCATGTTGCACATATTTGAAGTTGAAGTAATGACGATATTGCCAGGAGTGGAAGGCCGTTTTGGAGGGACTGCTGCTGCTTCCATCTTGACTCAGCACCATTCTTTTTTCCCCCGCCACAAAGTGGAGCACTTGTCTAAGAATCCCCGTATGTGAGATGTGTTTTTCATGAGTTAATAGCATTGGTTATCATGAAAAAATTCCTTAGGTTAAATACAATATTAAATAATACTTCATATAATGCAGTTTACAGTTCTTAAGCACCACCTTAATTGATGTCTTTAGGAAAGAAACTGAAAGCAATGCTTTTTGCAATTCAGTGTTTTTATATTTGTTAAATGACCACAAGGACCACTATTTTGAATATTGTGAGCATGTAAGAGTAAAAGTGTAGATGACTAAATTCTCATTAATATTCTCAGTGCATAAACAAGTGTGTAAATTACAGGCTGTAAACTGGACTTCTTTGAGCTCTTTCTTGCCAAGTAGACTTCAGAATATTTTTTACATTACAGGTGCAAGGTACAATATATCATCCATTTAATATTCTTTTTGAAAATGATGCAGCCTACAGCTTTCACTCTGTTTTCAAAAGTGTGTCTGAGATCACAATTGTTATACAGGGAGAGTAAAAGTACATGCTATATGTCAATGTGAGAAATATATCCATTTTAAGGTGAAATCCCATCAATTTGTTTTCAGGTGAAATCCCTTGAGATGTGAAACAGATGTTCGATCATGAAGAAAGTATAATGATAAAACAATTATGTCTCTAATGATGTGGCGGGAAATCAGTACTCCCACAGGGTTTACCCCGAGTTCAGTCCCTGCTTCCTCATGCTGTGTGAGCACTGAGCAGGTATCAATCACACGCACAAACACACTGCAGAACACACACTCTATGGAGGAAGATAAACACAGCAGAACACACACTCCTTAGAGATACACATTCATGAGAGCAGAACTCATACACATTAGAGATACACAGCAACTTAGAGTAGAACTCATACACATTAGAAATACAGTAACTGAGAGCAGAACTCATACTCATTAGAGATACACAGAAACTGAGAGCAGAGCTCATACTCATTAGAGATACACAGAAACTGAGAGCAGAGCTCATACTCATTAGAGATACACAGTAACTGAGAGCAGAACTCATACTCATTAGAGATACACAATCACTGACAGCAGAGCTCATACTCATTAGAGATACACAGTCACTGAGAGCAGAGCTCATACTCATTAGAGATACACAGTAACTGAGAGCAGAGCTCATACTCATTAGAGGTACAAAGTAACTGAGAGCAGAACTCATACACATAAGAGATATGCAGTAAATGAGCAGAATGCATACTCACTGGGCAATGAAGTGACTGAATCCCCGACACCACTGATCAGGATGGCGTAGCGTTGGGGAGGGGTTCCTGAGGGACAGACACATGACTGCATTATAGTGGAAAACATTAAAGAAGCTCCTGACATCTTTTGACACATTAAACTATTTTGAAATGTTTATAACATGGTCATGTAGGTATTATGAGCAAAGTATTAACTGTTACCAATGAACATTTACCGCTAAGTAGCTCTCTGGGTTACTTCAGCAAAGCTTTGGAGCTTCATTCACTATTTAAATATTCTGATCGCACCTTTTTTGGCTGCAATAACTGTGTAAATATATTATGGGGTTGATTTACAAAGATCCTAAATAAGGGTTGTTAATTTGGGTAGTCATGGTAGTCATGCATGTTATCCTTTCACTCTTAGTGGGTGTTTAACAATAAGTCATTATGTAAATGACTCAAGCTGTAAACTTGCATATTTAACGGAGGACTTTTGTGTGTTTGCAAAGGATCGTAACCATGGTTTGATCAAAAGGAGAAAAGGGTCAGTTAACCACTGCATGTGCAAAATGAAGATTGATCCACAGGAGTTTGAATTCCTCAAACTCTAAAATACTAATCACACTTGGTCCATCCTGTGCAACATGACATTAGGACCCAGAGACAATGTACCTGAACAGCTGGGCTGGGTGAAACCATGCCCACAGCATGATCTGCTCACAAATGAGAGGTGAAACCACGCCCACAGCATGATCTGTTCACAAATGACAAGTGAAACCATGCCCACAGCATGATCTGCTCACAAAGGACTGGTGAAACCACACCCACCGCATGATCTGCTCACAAAGGACTTGTGAAACCACACCCACAGCATGATCTGCTCACAAAGGACTGGTGAAACCATGCCCACAGCATGATCTGCTCACAAAGGACTAGTGAAACCATGCCCACAGCATGATCTGCTTACAAATGAGAAGTGAAACCACACCCACAGCATGATCTGCTCACAAAGGACTGGTGAAACCATGCCCACAGCATGATCTGCTCACAAATGAGAGGTGAAACCACACCCACGGCATGATCTGCTCACAAAGGACTGGTGAAACCATGCCCACAGCATGATCTGCTCACAAATGAGAGGTGAAACCACACCCACAGCATGATCTGCTCACAAAGGACTGGTGAAACCATGCCCACAGCATGATCTGCTCACAAATGAGAGGTGAAACCACACCCACAGCATGATCTGCTCACAAAGGGCCGCCACAGCTGTGATCATTTGAATTTGAGAAGCATAAACATTTAGTTTTTATGGTAATGTCCATAGTTTCAATGCTACAATTAATTGTAATTTTTATAGAATGGTAATGTGTCACATTTACTCACTTTCACAGCACCTAACATTACTCAATTTCACAGCACCTCATATTTATTCTCACTTTCACAGCACCTCACATTTACTCTCGCTTTCACAGCACCTCACAGTTACTCTCGCTTTCGCAGCACCTCACAATTACTCTCGCTTTCACAGCATCTGACATTTACTCACTTTCACAGAACCTCAAATTTACTCTCACTTTCACAGCACTTAACATTATTCACTTTCACAGCACCTGACATTTACTCACTTTCACAGCACCTGACATTTACTCATTTTCACAGCATCTGACATTTACTCACTTTCACAGCACCTCACAGTTACTCTCACTTTCACAGCAACTCACATTTACTCACTTTCACAGCACCTGACATTTACTCACTTTCACAGCATCTGACATTTACTCACTTTCACAGCACCTCACATTTACTCTCACTTTCACAGCAACTCACATTTACTCACTTTCACAGCACCTGACATTTACTCACTTTCACAGCATCTGACATTTACTCACTTTCACAGCACCTCACATTTACTCACTTTCACAGCAACTCACATTTACTCACTTTCACAGCACCTGGTATTTACTCACGTTCACAGCACCTCACATTTACTCTCACTTTCACAGCAACTCACATTTACTCACTTTCACAGCACCTGGTATTTACTCACGTTCACAGCACCTCACATTTACTCTTGCTTTCACAGCACCTCACATTTACTCACTTTCACAGCAACTCACATTTACTCACTTTCACAGCACCTGGTATTTACTCACGTTCACAGCACCTCACATTTACTCTTGCTTTCACAGCACCTCACATTTACTCACTTTCACAGCACCTCACATTTCCTCACTTTCACAACACTTGACATTTACTCTCAGTTTCACAGCACCTCACATTTACTCTCACTTTCACAGCACTTAACATTACTCACTTTCACAGCACCTGACATTTACTCACTTTCACAGCAACTCACATTTACTCACTTTCACAGCACCTGACATTTACTCACTTTCACAGCATCTGACATTTACTCACTTTCACAGCACTTCACATTTACTCTCACTTTCACAGCAACTCACATTTACTCACTTTCACAGCACCTGGTATTTACTCACGTTCACAGCACCTCACATTTACTCTTGCTTTCACAGCACCTCACATTTACTCACTTTCACAGCACCTCACATTTCCTCACTTTCACAACACTTAACATTTACTCTCAGTTTCACAGCACCTCACATTTACTCTTACTTTCACAGCACCTCACATTTACTCTCGCTTTCGCAGCACCTCACATTTACTCTCGCTTTCACAGCATCTGACATTTATTCACTTTCACAGAACCTCAAATTTACTCTCACTTTCACAGCACTTAACATTACTCACTTTCACAGCACCTCACATTTCCTCACTTTCACAGCCTCTGAAATTTACTCACTTTCACAGCACCTCACATTTACTCTCACTTTCACAGCACTTAACATTACTCACTTTCACAGCACCTGACATTTACTCACTTTCACAGCATCTGACATTTACTCACTTTCACAGCACCTCACATTTACTCTCACTTTCACAGCAACTCACATTTACTCACTTTCACAGCACCTGACATTTACTCACTTTCACAGCACTTCACATTTACTCACTTTCACAGCAACTCACATTTACTCACTTTCACAGCACCTGGTATTTACTCACGTTCACAGCACCTCACATTTACTCTTGCTTTCACAGCACCTCACATTTACTCACTTTCACAGCACCTCACATTTCCTCACTTTCACAACACTTAACATTTACTCTCAGTTTCACAGCACCTCACATTTACTCTCACTTTCACAGCACTTAACATTACTCACTTTCACAGCACCTGACATTTACTCACTTTCACAGCACCTGACATTTACTCACTTTCACAGCACCTCACATTTACTCACTTTCACAGCACTTCAAATTTACTCTCACTTTCACAGCAACTCACATTTACTCACTTTCACAGCACCTGGTATTTACTCACGTTCACAGCACCTCACATTTACTCTTGCTTTCACAGCACCTCACATTTACTCACTTTCACAGCACCTCATATTTCCTCACTTTCACAACACTTAACATTTACTCTCAGTTTCACAGCACCTCACATTTACTCTCACTTTCACAGCACTTAACATTACTCACTTTCACAGCACCTGACATTTACTCACTTTCACAGCACCTCACATTTACTCACTTTCACAGCACCTCACATTTACTCTCAGTTTCACAGCACCTCACATTTACTCTTACTTTCACAGCACCTCACATTTACTCTCGCTTTCACAGCACCTCACATTTACTCACTTTCACAGCAAGAAATCAGGAAAGCATTTGTCTCACAACTTCTGTACAGTGGAGTTATTGTTGTACTTTTAAGTTTTTATTTTTATAGTTTTGTTATTGTAATTAATAATTGTACAGCCACAAGGAAGTGTTTGTGCATCTGTCAGTATTGCTGCTGTTAGGCCATTTTTTTGTAATGTGTGTTTTAGTTTTGTTTGTGTGTTTTCATTAGTTTTTTTGTTTCCTTGGTTCATATGCTTTTGTTTTCATTCCCTGCCTACTGGTTCCCTACCTGCTATCTTGATTATTGATATATTTCACCTGGATGCTTGTTCATCTGTGTCTCCTTTGCTTGTTAAGGTCTGTGGATTTATGCCCTGTTTGTTCTCTTGTTCAGTGCCAGTTTGTCACAGTTGATTCCTGTCTGTTTGACAACCCACTCATCTCCCTATTTGATTGCCTACTCATTTTGACTTTTGTCTGTTCCTTCAACTCTTGGTTTGGGGTTTTGCTGTGACTGCTGTGTTTTCCTGAATTTTTGCCCTTGACTGTGATTTTTGGACTG
Organism: Albula glossodonta; assembly: GCA_019788955.1. NCBI lineage: Eukaryota > Metazoa > Chordata > Actinopteri > Albuliformes > Albulidae > Albula > Albula glossodonta. The sequence goes on along the minus strand of JAFBMS010000892.1, from coordinate 427,548 downwards.
TGTACCTGTACTTCTGAACCTTTGCCATGTGTCTTTGGTGTTGAACTGGTTTTCAACCCTAATTTATTGTTTTTCGGATGCTTTATTAACTTCTGTTTATTATTCACCTGCGTCTGCGTTTGAGTCCCTGCCGGAGTTCTGACAGCGTCAGGCCAAGAGCCACATTGAGCTGAACACGTTTCCACCTCAAAATTTTTGTAACTCTTGTGACTCCCTCTTGCCCTAATAACATCCGTCATCTTATTGATTGTGTGTCTGTTTATACCTGCTTCCCATTTCTACTAAAATGCACACTCAATTACCTTTCCCAAAAATGTTTTCAGGCTCAGTAAATCCCATTACACATGCTAAAGTAACCTATTTGCATGACTGCCTCCCAGTATTTTTGGAACTGACATAGGAAAGTCAAATCTTTCATATTAATTCAAGCTAACCCACAAAAATGTAAATATACTATGTATTCAGATATAGCAGACTAATAAATTAATAAATTATATAATATATACGTATAATGTTCATATAATAAGATTTTAAATATTATATAATATTTACTGTGGTAATTAATAAATTTGAATACATTTGCAAACTTGTACTTCATAACTGTAGCCGTTTCATGTTGGTCCTGCAGTCAGATCTAGTGGAAAACACACAAAAGAGCCAATGCATTTACATCATGCAATATGTGTACAGTAGTAACACTGACAGCACCAGTAACAGTGTAGCAGCATCCTCACTAACAGGCAGCATCACCTGAGGAGGGTGTGGAACCAGCCCAGATTTCAGACATTGCCTTCAAGTAGGCCATGTCTTTCAGGCGTGTGTGTGTGTGTGTGTAATAAAGTATATGTGTGTGTGTGAGAGAGAGTGTGTGTGTCTGAGTGTGTGTGAGAAAGTGAGAGTATGCGTGTGTTTTTGTGAGTGTGTGTGTGTGTGCATGTGAGTAAATGTGTTTGTATGTGAATGTGTGTGTGAGTAAATGTGTGTGTCTCTGTGTGTGTGAGAGAGAGAGAGAGAGAGCACTGCATGAATCCCTCTGCCCCTCTACAATGAAAATGCATGACAGATATTATCAGCTATAATCAGATGATCTGGCAGTGAGGGTGAGCACTTGAGTTTGGGAGAAATGCTGAGGGAGGGGACCCAGAGCCAAGGTGGCTGGAGAAAGTGACAAATGATAACTGCTCCATGCTGTCTGGCAGAAAGCATCTGCCAAGGGAAGGCCAAAATTATGGGAGCAAGTTATCCCTCTGTCAGCAGCATTTAAAAGGGCGATCTATAACAAGAAAAGCACCTGAAAATAAGGGTTTGAGTTTTGCAGTGACTGTAACTGCAGCAGGGCCAGGCTGGAGCAGAACTGAGCAAGGCCGAATTCAGATGGTCATACTGCACAGTGTAGCACAGAAGCAGACTTTGTCTCTCTAACACATGGCACAGTATATAACAGGAACAGGAGACTGTGTCTCCCTAACACTCTAACACACAGTACAATGCACAGAAGGAGACTGTGTCTCTCTAACACATAACACATGCACAGTGTAGAAAAGGGACAGGAGACTGTCTAACACACTGTACAGCTTGCACAGGAGCAGGAGACTGTGTCTCTCTAACACTCTCACACACCACACAGTGTAGCACAGGGACAGGAGACTGTGTCTCTCTAACACTCTCACACACCACACAGTGTAGCACAGGGACAGGACACTGTGTCTAACACACTGCACAGTGTAGCACAGGGACAGGAGACTGTGTCTCTCTAACACTCCAGTACACTGCACAGTGTAGCACAGGGACAGGAGACTGTGTCTCTCTAACACATTGCACAGTGTAGCACAGGAGCAGGAGACTGTGTCTCTCTAACACTCTAATACACTGTACAGTATAGCACAGGGACAGGAGAATGATAGAATTTCTTGCAAATTCTAAATTGCATTTTGCATTTCCTGCATTTCCTCACATCACTTTGGCATCATCTTTCAGGAATACAGTAAAAGTTAGACTGAATCACCTTAATCAAAAAAGGAAAATATTGATATATTATAATGGTTTTAACATCATCCTTGCCTTTTTAATAATATTAGTGATTATGTTTATGGCTGTGAAAATGCTAGAAATGCTATAGCCAACACATCTCAATATAGTCTACTCATATAAATAGTGAGTTGAGTAGGATTAATAGCTTACCCACATATTGTACTCTCAGGGATGATTACAGAGATTTTGGAGAGGAGGGTGAGCGTAGACATGTTAACATGACTGGCCAAGTAACGATAATTTCTATCCCGTGTATCGTTGAGCGGTCAAATGCCGTGATGGACAGTTAGTCACGGATCATACACACAAAGTCCTGAAGGTTGAAGATCAATTTCATACTCAGTACTATAGTAGGGGTGTCCCCGACTAAGAATTTACATAGTTGATAATAGGACATGTTCCATCCTTTTTCTCAGTTATTATTTGAAAAGTCTGCATCATGGTGACCTTATAACAATAATAAATAGGCCTGTTTAGAATATAGAACGCCCATAGCTTACAGTAAAAAAGAAACCAGAGTGTTTAGTTATAAAAAAATTTTAGCACACAGCAACAACTTGATAATGAAATGACCAAAACTTAAACGAGGCCACTGTCAAGTGTTGGCATATCAAACAAAGTGGCATATAAAAAATGACCATAGCAGAATATAGATTTAAATAACAGGCTGACACATGCAAAGATTTTTTTCTTTAGTTAGTTTAAGTTAAGGTGAATCCCAACAAGCTATAAATTAAAGGCAATATGGAATAAACATTATTCATTAAACCACAGGCATCATTTCCATTTTTTGTTGTGGCCTATTTCAGCCCCACCACTTTTACAAAGCTTGTACACGTCGAACCCGTTGTTGTCCCCAGCACTTTTCAAAACAAACTGATGCCTATGCGTGAAACGATGTCTGCTTGATTCTTTTCAAATTGTGTGCACGGAAAACCAACTTGTACATGTTGCCTTGGAGAAGTGCACTCCTTGCTTTGCTGACAATAAACCTGCCTTAGACAATATTTTCTCTGATGGTGTGGCGATGGATGGAATGCTGTGGATTATTTAATGTAGGTCAGGTAAAACTGACTGCACATTTCATTATTAATTTGTAAATTCCTGCTCTTGTGGATGTGTATTTTGTGTAAACCATGCATCTCTCTTTTGGTAACAGTGTATCCTGGTTCAAGTGCATACATTTTTTCCCAGACATTGTGAGCTATTAGGTAGCTAAAAAGATTTAAAGCCCAGCCAAGATGCTGCTCAGATGGTCCTGTAAAATTGGATAGTGCAATTTAGTCTACCATGGTGATTTATTCATGCATACTGAGGAGATTGATTAAAAGCACATGAGCTATTTTCAAATGTTTATTAACAGTATTATTAATAGGCTGATATACACCAAAATAGACTATATAGCATGATTTATTGCGAGAAACCAAGCAATTCTGTGTAAAATCAGACATTCAGCACCCCCATATAGCCGGAATGGAATGATCCTTGTTTCTTAACCACATATTGCAACGATTCAACTGTGTGATTGGCAGTCGAATCAGGTTCCTTAGATCAAATCGTCGAATAGTCAACTATTTGGGGTCACCCCTAGTAATAGTCACGTTCAATGTTTAAAATAAGTATGTTGATATGGTATTGTTGAAGAGTTTATGGATAACTTCGTGGCTACACATACAAACAAGTAATAATTGGTTAGCTGATATGGTTAATTAGCTGGCTGATCTCTCACCAGCTAGCTACTATGTATAAAGAGGGAAGTGGCAAAGTGACAGTCACTGCAAATTCCATCTAAATACCAATTTTCACCCATTACGACTATTTAGTAATTCGCATGTAAATACTGACATGTTTTAGTGGCTGCTTTTACACCTGAAAAGCAATCACAATCATTTAGTAAATCTAGCCATGAGTCTCTTACTGATGTTATTAATATTGTGGCTTGAAATTATCTATAGGTTGTTATGACTGTAATTCAAAGGGTCCCTTGCTTTCTTACAAAACCTTTTCATTTTATTTTCTACCTGTTTTTATAATGTTAGTTGGAGTGACCATGTCCTAAACTGGCAGGATTGGCTGTATTTCATATCTGTTGGCAAAGCATGGACAGCAAAGGAGAGGAAACAGATTGAGAAAAGTCTTATATTAGCTGTTTTTAACCAGCATATTAACAAATTAACTTACTTGGAAGGAGAAAAGAAACCAAACAAAATGCAGTTCATTTGAGGCAGCATGAATTCACAAGTTTACATAAGAATAATTTGCTCCAGTTTATTTATTTTTCAAAAGAGAATAAAAGGAGGTGTAATATCTACATGACCCTGTTAAGTATTTTTCCTCATTTCTGTGGAAATCTGTCATTCTTTGCAGCAAGTCACTCAAGGCGTTGATAAGAATTCAGACCGACAGCCCGTTCTGAAGTGCAGATCAAAGGCAAATAACCAGCTTGTTCCATGCAGAATGTAATCTGAGCCTGCAGTCATGCTGCTACTCACTGTTGCACTGCAGCATTTCTGCCACGTTACAGACTCAACACACCCATTCTCAATACTCATCCACACCCCAGTGACAACGCTCTCCACACACCCGCACCCCTGTGACAACGCTCTCCACTTACCTGCACCCCAACCACAGTGCTCTAAATACACACCCACACCTCAACCACAGTGCTCCCCATACACACCCGGGGACTGGATGTGGGGGACTTCTACCCCACTCTAGGACTTTAGCACTCTCATTCCCGACTTAATGCACTGTGAGTTGTACGTTGTTCTGGATAAGAGCATCTGCAAGAATGCCTGAAATGTAATGTAATGTAATATGCATGGACCTAACATTAGGTTGTCTGAAGCGTTATTTAAACATTCTTGTTCATAAAGATCAGACATGCATTGTGCCTCACTATATTTTAGTGTATCTGTTTCTGATAAGGGATGTTGTAGATATTGGCATGGGTATGTTTGTAAGATGTTGAGAGTACATATGATGGGTTGAGAGGGGCCACTGTCCTGGTTAAAATGGGTGGGCTGAGCTGCATGGTTCCAGTGCGGAGGGGCAACAGGCAGGACTGTCCTCTCAGCACCACTGTGTAGCCTTGCCATTGAACAACATAGCTTCTCCGTTAACATGGAGTCTCTGTGTTATAATGGAGTCTCTGTGTTAGGTGTTAACATTAAGTTTCTGTGTTACAATGGAGTCTTTGTGTTATGATTGAGTCCTGTATTACATACATTCTATGTTGAAGATCACTCCAGCTTCACTAAGAATTTCTGCTGGTAATGACCTCACACTTTCACCCTGTTATTGAGCACTGAGATCAGGGCCCCTGCATGTGTGATATAAGGGAGAGGCAGTGATCACAGGAAAGACCGGAGTCTCGCTATTTTTTCACCTGCAGAGAATGTGAATGACATGTTGTACAATGTGACCATTTTGTGTCATAACTCATCTCATGCAAAAAAAGAATACAACACTAAGAAGCTAGTAATTGTATTATATTAAAATTCAAATAAAATTATTCTACATACAAGTGAACAGTAATTTACACATTGTACCATACCTTATTTTCATTGTCTTTTACTGTGAATCCAGGAAACTTAGTGAATCTAGTGAACTTTCTGAATGTTTGATTTGAAAAACTAAATTCATATTGATTCTTTCTCTTTAGCTCTTTACATTTTCTTCAGCAAAATAAAGAAAATGTATTTGAAAAGGTTGCTTTTAATTGCTGTAAGTGTGCTCCTGTCTTATAAATGAAAACCTGCATTTCAGCTAATCTTGGTGAGTGCAGGTCCAGAGGCAAACGTGAGAGGAAAAAAAATTATATGTTATCCAGAATATATCCTGTTTGCTGATGCTATCACTTATTTATCCTTGTTAGTCACCTTATTATCACATAGAATTCTGGATAAAGACCAGGTAGCCCTTTCTTGCTGGTGTCAGCACTAGGAGCTAAATAAATGTTTAAACATGGTGTAAGCAGTTGTGTTGTCCAATAAATTGCCACAACTCTGCATATATGGGTAAAGTGAAAATGGGTTCTCTTCATTTCCAGTTTACTTTCAAAGTTACTCAGCTTGCTAACCTAGCAATGCATGTTACAATGTAATATGGTTTGCCTGGGTTAGCTAGTGAGCTAGCTGTGTCTGCCAGTGACAGAACATCAGGGATCACCAGAAGATCTGAGTGATCTAAACTCCTCAGACAGTGTCAGAATGAATGCAGTAGTTTCACAGGATGGACACAGTTATCTGTGTGGTGATCAGATAACTCAGTCACCTCTCAACAATCTATGCAACCTTGATGTGTAAGCAGGCTGAGTCAGCCACACCCTTTAACCCATTCTAGTGCTGTGATTGGAGGAATGACCACATTTTATGTTTAGACGCAGCTGTGGAATCAATACAGCACCGGCACCCCCTGTATGAAAAACAATGCGCTTGTAGATGACATTCCTAAGTACAGACTGTATTTCAATGTGACATGAAAATTCTCCTTCATTATGAAAAAGGCTATAACCCCTTATTGTATTTCAGTGTATGTTTGTTTTACAGAGCACAGTGTAAGGCAAGGCGATGTTGGATCTGCGTTATATTGCAGCAGGATGAAAGTGCATCATTATGGAAAATCATTAACCCTTATGCACCATTTCATTCTGTTTCATTGTCTCGGTTGCGTTTAATTATGCCCCGTATAATGTTCCCCAGTGTGCCTCTTATGATTCCAAATGCACTGCTGCTCAGTGAGCATCCTTCATAGGTTAACATATACACTCAAATAAATATCAGTTCTAGTCCAGTGGTTGTTTTCTCTCTCAGTCTGCCTTTTCTGACTTAGTCTAGCCTGAGGTTTGCATGCATTCATTAGGTGGAAGCTCAGTTACAGAAATGAGAAAAATGGCAGCATGCAGTAGTGCCTCTCAAATGCATGAGGTTATTCATTTGACAGTCTGGGCTGACACTACAAAAACCAAAACAACTATCAGTTTTTCCCATTTTTTTCTGAGTGAGAAATTTGTTGGCCATTAAATATATGGACCACCCAGAATAAACCCTTGAGGCCTACTTCAGGTGTGATATAACAGGTACTAAGATATTGCCCCTACTAATGAAATAATAATGTAGCCAGTCAGGAAAAAGTTATCTGTTTTAGGGACTGTATTCTTTTCTCTAAAAATGTGCTTATTAGAGGCACTTGGAACAAGTGGCTTATTAAAATGGAATATTGCGTTTTTCACTTTTTAGGATTGTCCTTCTTCACCCAAATCTCCATGTGACCTCCTTCTCACAATCCCATTCATGGGTTGCCACCCTGTTGGGTAAAGCACCACAAATCTGTAAAGAGAGTTATGCATCAGCACTGAGCTGTGTCACGCTAATTTCTGTAGAGTTATGCATCAGCTCTGAGCCACATCATGCTAATTTCTGTAGTTATGCATCAGCTCTGAGCCACATCATGCTAATTTCTGTAGTTATGTATCAGCTCTGTGCTGCGTCATGTTAATTTCTGTAGAGTAATGCATCAGCTCTGTGCCACGTCACACTAATTTCTGTCGAGTTGTGCATCAGCTCTGAGCCACATCATGCTAATTTCTGTAGAGTTGTGCATCAGCTCTGAGCCACGTCATGCTAATTTCTGTAGAGTTATGCATCAGCTCTGAGCCGTGGTATTCTAATTTCTGTAGTTATGCATCAGCTCTGAGCCGTGTCACGCTAATTTCTGTAGAGTTGTGCATCAGCTCTGAGCTGTGTCACGTTCATTTCTGTAGAGTAATGCCTCAGCTCTGAGCCGCGTCACACTAATTTCTGTGAAGCATCAGCTCTGAGCCGCGTCATGCTAATTTCTATAGAGTTATGCATCAGCTCTGAGCCAAATCATGCTAATTCCTGTTTGAAAGCTCATCCCCACACTGTGTTGGACAGTTTGATTCTTAATGCCATTCATGATGATTGCATATTGCTTTAAAGTCATTTTGGCCACTGGTCATTTTGGTATAGTCCTCTTTCATTCAAAACATTGAAGAAACATGATATGATATTAGCTATGTTGCTCTGTGATCAGCTGAACATGAGTTAAAGGATTAGCTACATTGTTCTATGATTGGTTGAGCATGATTTAAGGCAGTAGCTACATTGCTCTGCGATTGGTTGAACATGAGTTAAGGGATTAGCTACGTTGCGCTATGCTTGCAAAATATTTAGTTAAGGTCTTGCAGTAGCAGAGAACCTCATTTTAAAAAATATTCAAAAACCCATAAATTTAGACATTTTGTAGTATGTACTCATAAAATCGCAAAACATCAACATAGTTATCCTTGAGATAGTGCCAGTGTCACAATATAATGTTTATACTATACATTTTGCCAAGTAAAGCAAAAAAAAAAGACAGGTAATAGGTAGCCAGCTTTGATAAAACACTTGTCTTCTTATCAACCGGAAGTCTCGCACATATCGCAGAATGCATGTAGGTGTTCGAAAATATTATGGATAATTAAACTTGTAAACTAAGATTGGGTATTGCAAAAAATCTATTAAGAATGAATGATTGCTTATAAATTTGAATACAAGATACTCTAATTTTGTTCAAAAAACATCCAAATATTTAGCTACAAGTACAGAAATTATTATTAGATAATACACTTATGTTTTACCCCTGTTTACAAGCACATTTATAAAACATGACATAAGCATCCAGTAAGCCATTATCTGATTATTAACGATGTTGTCCATTGCCTTCAGCAAAATGTATAAACTACTCTTTCATGACAAATAGATTATCTGTTAACATTTACTAATTTTCTGCAACACATACCTCATTCTGTCTAACATTTACATATATGAATAAACATGTCAGATAACTCCTTTCTTAATTGTATGTATAAACTATGAAATATATATTAAGTTCAAAACTAAGAAAGATGAATTAATTAGTTAATTAATTAAGTATTACCAGTTTGATGAAAGCTATCTATGGCAAGCAACAAAGTTCTAAGATTATTATTTTTTATTTTACAGTATTACTGTATCTTGCTGTTAGTCTTCCACTGTACATACAACTGTCTAACCCAGTGAGGAAATAGTGCAACCCAAACTTAACTGCTATCAAAGGACAAGTACAAAAACATAAGCCAGCTAATAACAATCTTTGCTATGCAAGTTGTCTGCAGCTGGGTGGCTTGCTCACTCCCTGATACCAGGGGCAGGGACTGGGTCCTGCTTTCCATTAGCGTGCAACTAGTGATGTTATTCTCAGTGTGATTCTCCACCAAGCTCAGCCAATCTCCCAGGCTAAAAATAGCTCACAGAGTACATTGTATATATGGGCTCACGTGGCAGAAATGTTCTCAGATTTTTTCTGGCTGTAGTATTGATTTAGCAATGATTTATTAATTTAAAAATCCTACACAGGGCCCTTTTCATGGTGACATTAGATTAATCAATTGGTCGGAAAAAAGCAATGGGAATAAACCTTGAGTGGCCATGTGTGAATCGTGTATTGTTTTATAGGGGCTCTATAAAAAGCAGACTGCAGGTGAAAGGAGCTAGGTGTTAGTATTGCTGTTTTTGTTTTGTTTTGTTTCGGATTTATTTGTGTGTTTCCATATGCTTGTATGTTCTTTTTCCTGTTTCCCCAAATACCTGTTTGTTATTTATTGTGTGTTTGTTTCACCTGTTTTATCACCCACTTGTTACCTGTTACCCTCATTAATTTGTGTATGTATACCCTTGTGTTTCTTTGTCCTGTGCCAGTTCATCTCAGTAGATTATTCTTTGTTTTGCAACCAACCTGTTTCCCTGTTTGTTTGCCTGCCTGTTCTGACTTTTGCCTGTTCCTTTTGACTTTCTGGATTGTGTTTTTGCCTGATTTCCTAGTCTTACTGGTTTTTGATGTTTGCCTGCCTGTGACCGACCTTGTTCTTGGACTGTTATTCTGTACCTTTGCCTTGTTCCTCTGGTTTTGAACTTTGCCTGGCTAACAACACCAATCCTGTTTTTTTTTGTTTTTTTTGGGGGGGGGGGGGGTTTGGCTGCTTAATGAACAACTGTTTATTATTCATCTCCATCTGCGCTTGAGTCCCTGCCTGAGCCCTGATACCAGGACATCAGATTGTCTCCCCTGTGCAGCTGCAGTGAGCTGCTGGGTTACTCAGAGCCTCTCCCCTGTGCAGCTGTAGTCAGCTGCTGGGTTACTGAGAGCTTCTCTGCTGTTCAGCTGCAGTGAGCTGCTGGGTTACTGAGAGCCTCTCCGCTGTTCAGCTGCAGTGAGTTGCTAGGTTACTGAGAGCCTCTCTGCTGTGCAGCTGCAGTGAGCTGCTGGGTTACTGAGAGCCTTTCACCTGTACAGCTGCAGTGAGCTGCTGGGTTACTCAGAGCCTCTCTGCTGTACAGCTGCTGTGAGCTGCTGGGTTACTCAGAGCCTCTCTGCTGTACAGCTGCTGTGAGCTGCTGGGTTACTGAGAACCTCTCTGCTTAGCAGTGGGGACTGTGCAGTTAGCTGCTGGGTAACTGAGAGCCTCTCCACTGAGCAGCTGCAGTGAGCTCCTGGGTTACTGAGAGCCTCTCTGCTGTGCAGCTGCAATGAGCTGCAGTGAGGTATGCCATTAGATGAGCCATTACATCACATTCCTGATCTCTGGGGTTATTGAGTCAAAAGGATTGCTATGAATTGAAAGAAATTACAGAAATGCAGGATAGTACATTACTGCAAAATACAGAATGCAGGATAGTACTGTACTGTTTAGAGGCAGAATGTAGGATAGTACTGTACTGTAAGAGGCTAAATGCAAGATGGTACTGTGCTGTAAGAAAGGGTGCAGGATAACACTGTACTGTAAGAAGAAAAATATGGAATAGTACTGTACTATAAGAAAGAGTGCAGGACAGCAATCAACTGTATGAGGGAGAATGCAGGATAGTACTGTACTGTAAGAAAGAGTGCAGGACAGCAATGTACTGTAAGAGGAAGAATATGGGATAGTACTGTACTGTAAGAAAGAGTGCAGGACAGCACTGTACTGTAAGAGGGAGAATGCAGGATAGTACTGTACTGTAAGAAAGAGTGCAGGACAGCACTGTACTGTAAGAGGGAGAATGCAGGATAGTACTGTACTGTAAGAAAGAGTGCAGGACAGCACTGTACTGTAAGAGGGAGAATGCAGGATAGTACTGTACTGTAAAATGTTCTGTCTGCGGGGACAGTGGTGGTAGGGCAATAGTAGCATCTCGTCTCATTCACTTAAAGCAGCAGGCGTTTAGCAGAGCAAGTTCAGTCCTTATTTCCAATCAGTGCCAGTGTCAGTGTATGGCCCCTATTCTCACTCCATCCCATCATCAAAGATGGGGGAATACAATGACCTGAATCAGCTCATGCCAGCTGTGTAGTGAGGAAAATGTCTCACCTCACCACCTGCTGCCCACAACAGGACACTTGAGCTTTGCAGCAGGCTAAAACCTGTCATAACAAAGGCAGAGATCATGGGGAGACACAATGCACCTTCCGCTGAGGAAATGCACCCATTCACACCCACAGGAATTCTGGGATTTAATGGCCTTCTAATAGCTTTCCACACGGTCAGAGGCATCTCAGTGACACAGCAGCAGCGCACTGTGGCGGTTCATTAGCACACTGATGAGGCCCTGGCATTCTCCAGACAGGGCCCCATCAGTGCTGAGGGAATAGCCCCTAACTGCCACCAAAAGAGGGAACAGCCCCAAACGGCCACCAAAATAGGGAACAGCACCAAACTGCCATCAAAAGAAGGAACAGCCCCAGTCTGCCACTAAAAGAGGGAACAGCCCCTAACTGCCACCAAAAAAAGGAACAGCCCCAAACTGCCACAAAAGAAGGAACAGCCCAAAACTACCTAAAAAGTCAGACCACATTCCCCTCATAATTTAGGCCTGCTTCTGCGCATTGATGGGAAAATATATTCCAGACAGATGACATGTTAACAGAATCATTTCACGGTCGAGTGCGCTTGTGCTGTGATTTATCCCCAGGCTGCGGAGCCACGGGGTCCTTTTCACAAGATTTATGCACCCAGCCAAAAATCCATTCTGATAAAGAAAAAACACCACTTCAGAGGGAAACAAAAATATTATGTTCTCATGCAAGAGCCTCCCTTTTTACCACAACATGGAGAATTATTCCATTAACAGCACAGATGGGGGACGGGTCAAAAATAATGAAAGATAAAAATAAAAACGTGCACATTATAATTATGACCTTGCTTAACCGTTATCAGAGGCCAATTAACATCTGCAAAGCATGAAACACCAATGGAATACAAAATATACTGTGGCACATAAAGAATGCAGGGCTGACTGAATCACATAAAGAATACAGGGCTGACTGAATCACATAAACAACACAGAGCTGACTGAATCACATAAAGAATACAGGGCTGACTGAATCACATAAACAACACAGAGCTGACTGAATCACATCATGAATACAGGGCTGACTGAATCACATAAACAACACAGAGCTGACTGAATCACATAAAGAATACAGGGCTGACTGAATCACATAAACAACACAGAGCTGACTGAATCACATAAAGAATACAGGGCTAACTGAATCACATAAAGAATAATAAGCTGACTGAATCACATAAGCAATACAGAACTGACTGAATCACATAAAGAATACAGAGCTGACTGAATCACATAAAGAATACAGGGCTGACTGAATCACATTCATATGAATGTTATCCTTTAAGAAGAAGCCCCTGTGACTTGTCACTCTCTGTGAGGGACAAGGGCACAGACAGGAACAGGCCAGTCTCCAGCATTCAGCATTAAACACAACTATAACAGCAGCACTTCCTGGCTTCAACAGCAGTACTCAGTGTTACTCTCCTTGCCATTGGTTTGCTTATGCTTATATTTTCCAAGCAGCAGTAAGGCCTCTCCATACTGCCATAACTGCTGTGTGTTGTTTTATAGGGGTGTAATTGCATTGTAAGAGAGTTCTGTAGTGTGTTGTTTTATAGGGGTGTGGGTGCATTGTGACAGAGATCTGTAGTGTGTTGTTTTATATGGGTGTAGGTGCATTGTGACAGAGCTCTGTAGTATGCTGGCTAATTTCTGTGACAGGCCAGCTGCCAGCATGTCTCCCATGAAGGGGTGGAGCGCACTTGGGGGAGAGATGGAGGTTGCACAGGGGTCTGGGGACAGGATCATTTCAATATGAATGGAGCTAATCATAGGTGCACAATGCAATCTGAAGGACCCAGCCTGAGGAAAGTGTGTGTGATAATTGCCTTACTGTGATGATAACATAAGGTCAAACACTCTTATAATCAACGCTTTTAAATAACCATCGATCAGACATATATTGATGCATGAATAGATTGTGACAGGCAGACCGAAAGCTTTTTAAGGCAAGACATAATTTTAAAAACTTTACAAATTCAATTAATTTGTAAATTCCTCCTTTGTTAAGATTGGATGCCTCACATACATATTATTTGTATTAAGAAAGAGGAATAATGATATTAAAAATCATAATGATATACTTTATTATCTGAGTAGATAATGAAACGGAAAATAAACACAACATCTTATTTTTAGAATCCTGTCAATGATCAAATTTACCCTGCCTTTACGACTAAAACTGGAAATGGAAAAAGCCCACAATCCTTTTCTTGCACAATTTATACTTCTTTCAAAATTACTAAACATGTTATATAATATCCAGTAACTGTTTGATCCACATATAATCCGAATTGCATTCTGGTGTAGGTTTTTCCCTAGCCAACTGCTTTGTTGAAATTCTTCAAGCGTTATCTCTCAGACCTGACCATTGTGAGTTTGGAAAAAACAGAAAGCTGCTTTTGGATGCAAAGGCTGTCACCGCCAACTCTCTGCCAGTGGTGTAGCATGGGCGCCCTCTAGTGTCTTACCGTGGGATCTTGAAAAGAGCTTTGACTGGATGCATTTCTGACAGTGGGGGGTCTCCGTCGGCCAACTCAATGGCAGTGATGCCCAGAGACCACACGTCACAGCGGGCATCATACGAGTAATCATACTGCTGCTCACAGGCAATGACCTAATGCAGGGAGAGACAAAAAGCACCCTCACATACCTTCCAAAGGGAGGGACACAGAGCACCCTCACACACCTTACACAGGGAGAGACACAGAGCAACTGCACTCATCCTCATACCCCCCCCGCCCCCTTCCTGAGCAGCTCTCTGGTGGTGGTGACCCCCCTGCTTTATCTGAGATCAGATGGTTGTGCTGATTGTGATTGGGATTCATGGACACTGAAAATACATGAACAATGATCATGACTGATCTATTTCCAATTTTCAGTTTGACTGATAATGTTTCACAGATGCATGATTTATGTTCACACTGGTTTTGAAAATCCATCAGCCATCATCATAGTGAATTAGCAATTTTATCCATATACAGATTGCAATAACACCTGCAATTTGAGTATCAGTTATTTGACCGATTGGAATTATTAGTATTATTATTATTAGTAGTAGTGGTAGTAGTAGTATTGTTGTTGTTTTGTTGTTATTAAATAATAATAATAATAATAATAAAAATTAACACTTTGTTTTAATTGTTATTTGTTTCCTTCAGACTACAGGTGTTTATTTTGTCTACCCTCTCTCTACCCAATTTAAGACAATATGGATTGTTTTTTCTGAAATCTGTTCGCACTACGATAATATTATTTGATTATTCTATCATAGATGACTTATCTATATTATTCAGTCTGATGTTTTATAAAATATGCGCTGCTCTCATAATTCAGTATTTTCATTATATACTGTTTATTAGGACCATAAAGGACCAAGAATTTAATTTGGATTATTACAGACCTTTTAGATAAAAACAGACCTTTTATATTATCTAGTGTGTAGATGAGATTTGAGCAAGAAAATTCTAAATCATAGATATCATTAAATTGACAACCAGCTAATTTCAGCATGAAGGATGACTTCCTGAAGGCCCAAACTGCACAGCGGCACTGGAGCCCATGATCCCCCACACAAGACTCACTGCGGCAACACACGCCTTTCCTGACTGCCTTTCACATTCTGCTATCAAACAAGCTTGAAACAGCAAGGTTATTGTCTTCTTAATTGTCTTGCCAAGAACTTCATTAGCATTTTAATGGAGATTATTTTGCATGTCTTTTGATGCCTCTTTTTTTTGGTGTCAAATATGGCTCTAGTTTATTACAGCAATCAGAGTTTACAGCTGATTTTAGTTTAATTGTCCCTTGGGGCACACCCTAAACTGGCCCAATGATCACGCCTCATTTCTGCCACACAGAGCGCTGGGGGCAGCAGACTTCCAGCTATTAACCTTGGGCTGACCTCCAGAGCGCTGTGTGTGTGTGTATGTGTGTATGTGGCGGGGGGGGGGGGGGGGGGGGGGCTGCACAGAGCATGCTCAGACATGCTTTCAGGAAGGTTTTCAGACACCATCACATGAAAACACTCCCTGCAACCACAACATCCTGCCTTATTTGACCCCAATTTTTAATGTTAGACAAACATTCAGGTCACCTTTGTAAAAAAAAAAAAAAAAAAAGCTGTATTTTCAGTGATGAAAATGAGTATTGGTGAGTGGTATGTGAGGGGGTTTAGTTTTCAGGGTGATGTCACTGCATGTAAGGGCCAAGGCGCAACACACAGCCCTGGGCCTGACCTCTGGCGCCATCCAGAAGGGAGTCCCCACAGACGTGTTCCTCCGCAAACGCGCACTCGTCAGCTGAGCAGAGACGCCTGCCAATAAAAACCACACACAGGAAATATCACATATATGCTGAGGGTACACGTGTTTACACAAAATATTAAATTTTACACAGATCAAGCAGCATTCTGTATTGCTCTTGTTGACAAACGCAAACATACATATAACAAGGCCAAACTGGGAGCTGAATGAATACATTCTCCAAGGACTGTTTGTGTATAGTTCTGCTAATATGCACACACACACACAAACACAAATGCACACACACATACACACTCACACACACACGCACACAAACACACACATATGCACACACACATACACACTCACACACATGCACACAAACACACACATATGCACACACACATACACACTCACACACACACACATATACGGACACACACACATACGCACACACACATACACATTCACACACATATACATAAACACACACACATAAGTATAAATAACTTGCATAGAGGTGAGAAAAAATACATAAACTGGCATGACAGCAAAGCAGGCTATCCCCAGAGAACTGGCAATAATAATTTCAAATTAAGTGGGACAGCACGTTTTAGCAGCAGGAGTCCACTTCATTTCTATACAGAGGGAGACTACTTGCTCCAGGCTAGTCACAGTCATTATCCCTGAGCAGCTTTGCTTTTCATATGCAAAGGATTATATAATGAAATGTAAATGAGTAATCATACCCTTGAGTTAAGCTGTGGCCCATGAAATGTAACGACGTCGTGTGGGACAGGGAACAGGGATGTCTGATTCCATCAACATACAGTAAATCGCTTCCCCAATTGCAATATTTCCCTGCCACTTTTTCACAAAAAATATACAAGTTATTTCTCTTGCAGGGTGAAAAAATGGATTAACTGTCAAACTCCTGAGGTGCCCCATCTGTTAAGTCAGCACCCATAAGTGGAGTAACAAAGCACACAGAGAGCTCAACGCCACCCCCTCAAATCACTCCTGCTTTCTCAATAGCCCATAAATTGCCTGACTTGACCAGACCGCCTGGTAGCAGAATAAATGGGAGGCAGTCATTACCAAAGTCAACCAGCTTCACTCCCCCTTCTGTTGTCAGCAGGATGTTGTTGCCCTTGACGTCACGATGGATGATTCTGTTGTTGTGCAAATGCTGGAGGCCCTGGATAAAAGCGAAGGGAAAAGCATGAGAGACAGACTGAGAAAAAGTGGAGCTGATTTTAGAATCAATTACCCTGTTATTAGAGTGTGTGATTAGGGCAATCTGCACAGCTTTAATTGCCTATCGCTGCCCGCCCACAGTTTGAGCTGGTTTTTTTTTTCACGCTTACTCCCCCTTCCCAGGAAAGCTCTGTACACCACATATGCACAAGAAGGAGGAATCCCAGGAAAACACTCTACACCACATATGCACAAGAAGGAGAAATCCTCCCACAGCTGCTGTCAGGGCTGGGAGGCAGATCTTACCAGCAGAGCTCCGTACAGGATGTATGAGATGAGCGCTTCCTCCAGACGCTGGCCGCGCATCAGCAGCCCTTTGATGAGATCCGTGACGGAGCCGCCATTGCACAGCTGTGTGTCACACAGAACATGAGTGAGTCCTCCATCTTACACAGCTGTGTGTCACACAGAACACAAGTGAGTCCTCCATCTTACACAGCTGTGTGTCACACAGAACATGAGTGAGTCTTCCATCTTACACAGCTGTGTGTCACACAGAACACGAGTGAGTCCTCCATCTTACACAGCTGTGTGTCACACAGAACACAAGTGAGTCCTCCATCTTACACAGCTGTGTGTCACACAGAACATGAGTGAGTCCTCCATCTTACACAGCTGTGTGTCACACAGAACACAAGTGAGTCCTCCATCTTACACTGCTGTGTGTCACGCAGAACATGAGTGAATCCTCCATTTTATACAGCTGTGTCACACAGAACACAACTGAGTCCTCCATCTTACACTGCTGTGTGTCACACAGAACATGAGTGAGTCCTCCATCTCACACTGCTTGCATTTATTTACCTGCAGTGCATCTGTATAAGATTATTTATACTGTTACCCCACATGTGTTACTGTGGGTGCCTGTATAAGATTATGTGCCTGTGTTACCCCATACATGTTACTGTAGGTACCTGTATAAGATTATATAACTGTGTTACCCCATACGTGTTACTGTGGGTACCTTTATAGGATTATGTACCTGTGCTAACCCATACGTGTTACTGTGGGTACCTGTATAAGATTATATAACTGTGTTACCCCATACGTGTTACTGTGGGTACCTTTATAGGATTATGTACCTGTGCTAACCCATACGTGTTACTGTGGGTACCTTTATAGGATTATGTACCTGTGCTAACCCATACATGTTACTGTAGGTACCTGTATAAGATTATATAACTGTGTTACCCCATACGTGTTACTGTGGGTACCTTTATAGGATTATGTACCTGTGCTAACCCATACATGTTACTGTGGGTACCTGTACAAGATTATATAACTGTGTTACCCCATACGTGTTACTGTGGGTACCTTTATAGGATTATGTACCTGTGCTAACCCATACGTGTTACTGTGGGTACCTGTATAAGATTATATAATATATGTGTTACCCCATACGTTTGGACTCATGTATGGTCTCAAGGAAGAGCTTTAGCTCTCCCTTATTGTAGAGCTGCAGGTCATGGGGCCTGTGCAGATCAGATATCACACAGCAGATGGCTGACATCACTGTCTGCTGCAGAGTGAGGGAACACAAAACCCACAGCCTTTCACAATCTCCCACCTGTGCAACTCCCAGCCACCTGCCTGGAGTCAGCCAACATCAAAGAGTAAAAGATACAGGAATACCATGAGCCTGTGCGTGGCTCAGCGTAGAATCACTGTTTATATAAGAGTCCTTCATTTACCCTGACTCTCTCTCTCTCTCTTTCCCTCCCTCCCTCTTTCTTTCTCTCCCTCTCTTTCCCTCCCCCACATTCACTTCTAGTCTTATAGATGTGCCCTAATTGTATTTATAAAGAGAAAGTGGATTGGCTGGAATAAAGAAATGAGTTCTAGCTCACAGTACACAGTGAGCATGCTCAGACGGACAGCAGAATCCAGGGAAGGTCATTCTCACATTGCATTACAAGCCCATCTCTATTCTGTGTTTGCATTCTTTCCGTTGATATAAAACTCCACTGACCTGAAAACAAATATTATTCTTAGTGCTTAGTGGTGACTCACACACTGCTCTTTAGGCAAGCTTTTGTTCTATTTAAAAGAACCTTTCGCATAAAGGAGACAAAATCACTGATGGCACAGTAGCCAAAGGCAGAAGAAAGCTCTCAGCATTCAAGCAGACTAAAAAAGGAAACAATACAAGTCTGCAAAACACTGCTACAAAAGGTGAGCAGTAAACCAAAACACAATCACAGTTTTCGCCCATAAAAGACACAATATAATTGTAAATGCAAAATTTGACAAACATAAAAATACTGTCTGGGAAAATGAGCCAGCTGGATAGCAAAAATGAGTAGTTCATATAAAGGCTGGTTGAACATGACCTTTTTTTTTTGGCTGGCAAGCCAGCAAGGGTGCAAAGTAACCAGACAAAAAAATAAGTAGTGTTTGATAGTTAACTATAGTTAAATATAGAAAAACTCTGCCACCTGTTGTGTGGATGCAGGCAGTGCATGATCACTGTGAGAAGGCTCCAAATTTGTTCTTTATCATTCTCATTTCTTTGTTGATAAGAGTGATGGTTGGTGCTGGCACAGTTATGATTTGATCCTTTTTGTGTGTCATCGATGATGGAATTTTAATTTATTTATCTTGTCCCACATTGTACAAAGTTGCAAGATGTAACAAAGTACATGTGATGTTCATCTCTGACAGGTTTAATATCTGGAATACATATTTCTGTATTGAACATAACGCGTGTTAACTATGTATTATTTTAACTCTGTAATATATTGCTACGTCCGCTTGTACTTGTCTTTATCACATTGCTGTTTCCACTCCTATCCCAGCAGCAGCTTGTTTCAGGTCAGGTTGTGTTCACCTTTAGAAACCACAACACAATGCAACCACTACAGCCACAATCAAACACTACTAGTGCTTGTCACTGACTGCAGTCTGCAATCTGAATTGCATAACTGTCTCTGTCTGTCACCTCTCTGACTGGGGAACTAAGCATTTGGACCTTATTATTGACTGACACATACAAATTATTCCCCATAAACCAGGTGATTTTTTTTGTGGGAATGAACCACAAATATCTTATTCAAATTACAGGACAGAGGGCTGCAGGGGATGCTGCAGCAGACTGGCCCCTAACCGAGGGAAGTGTGGGTTCTGAGTCACTGTTACAGACCTCACACCAATACCATAGTTTCAGACCTTACACCACTACCACTGCTACTGACCTCACAACACTATCACTGTTACAGACCTCAAACCACCACCACTGTTACAGACCTCACACCACTACCACTGCTACAGTCCTCTCACCACTATCACTGTTACAGACCTCAAACCACCACCACTGTTACAGACCTCACACCACTATCACTGTTACAGACCTCACACCAATACCATAGTTACAGAGCTCACACCGCTACCACTGTTACAGACCTCACACCACTATCACTGTTACAGACCTCACACCAATATCATAGTTACAGAGCTCACACCGCTACCACTGTTACAGACCTCACACCACTACCACTGTTACAGACCTCACACCAATATCATAGTTACAGAGCTCACACCGCTACCACTGATGCAGACCTCACACTGCCAACACTGTTACAAACTTCACACTGCTACCACAGTTACAGAGCTCACACCAATACCACTGTTACAAACCTCACACCACGACCACAGTTACAGACCTCACACCGCTACCACAATTACAGATCTCACACCGATACCACTGTTACAGACCTCACACTGATACCACTGTTACAGATCTCACACTGATACCACTGTTACAGACCTGATGGGAGAGTGTGGCGGCAGTATAATGCATACATGGGTCTTTGCCCATAAAACTCCAAACATCAGGCATGCTGGGTAAGACCATTCCTACCTATGGGTGGGACAATAGGAAGCAGGTCCTGGACACATAGCAAGGACAAAGGGGTGAAACAGACAGACAGGAACAGCACAGACGATTGGCATGGCCTGGTGATTGTTCAGTTGTACAAGTATATGCTTGTATATGCCAGTATCCTTATATGGAATCTGCACTGTGCAGCCTTACAGACTGAGGCAAGCCAGATGGAGAATGGAGGGCTGGCAGGCTATTTGGGAGCTTGGAGGTACTGTATCTATTGCACATAAGAGGTATCCATTTCCCAGTCCCCATGAGAACCCCTACACAAGCTGAGTGATGGGACAATCCACTGCTGGAGGATCATAAGAATGAACTGGAAAAAATGTAAGCAAAACCAAAGCATTACATTATACAGAGGGCCAGGCTGTGTATGGAGTTGACATAAATGGAGGCCATGACACTAAAAATAGATAAATTCAGATTAGCACCAATTATATTACTTGCCATTAGCATTCAAACTACACTGTCTGCATTACACTGGTAAACATTAGACTATGCTTGCCCTATTAGGTGGCATAAACCTATAGGACCTACACTGTTTCATAAGAGGGGCCAAAAGACCCTATTCATCCCAAGGGTTTTCTCTATCATAAAGGAGTGTGCATATGGGCTGATTTCACTGGGGGGCCCAGGCTTGTAGCCAGGCAACGAATTTTTACTGAAAACAAAAACCCAGATATGCCTATTCACAGTCCAGGACTAATTGAAATTGTAGGAGACCCTAGACCCTGACAATTGCATTGAACCCAAAGTGTAGCACATTGACACTATTGTACTTGTACACTCACATCTTAGGCCTATTTTAGATTTAATGCAGGACTGGTATGTTTACAACTGATTACTGAGCTCTTAAATTATGTCATAGTTAGATCCATATTTGAATTTCATTGATTCAGTTCAGTCTTACATCACAATAACTTGTGTGTTCTTTTTACTCCTCCCTCCCTTTACTCTGCTCTCCTTTCTTCAGACTTCTCTCCTTCTCTCTTTCCCTGTAACTTTTCTGAGTTGCTGAGGCCTGAGTTTGGCCTTCAAATGTGATGTAACTTTGTGTTTGGTGTGAATGTGCTGTAACTTTGTATTTGGTGTGTAAATATGCTGCAACTTTGCTGTATTTTTTGTAAATGTGCTATAACTTTGTGTTTGCTGTATAAATGTGCTGTAACTTTGTGTTTGGTGTGTACATGTGTGTTTGGTGTAGATGTGCTATACCTCTGTGTTTGGTTTGTAAATGTGCTGTAACTTTGCTGTGTTTGGTATGTAAATGTACCTTACGGTTGTTTTGTGTTTGATGTAAATGTTCTGTTACATTGTGTTTGGTTTGTAAATGTGCTGTAACTTTGCTGTGTTTGGTATGTAAATGTACCTTACGATTGTTGCGTGTTTGATATAAATGTGCTGTGACTTTGTCTTTGGTCCGTAAATGTGCTGCAACTTCACAGTTTTTTTTGTAAATGTGCTGTAACTTTGTGTTTGGTGCATAAATGTGCAGTAACTTTGCTGTGTTTGGTGTAAATGTGCTGTAACTTTGCTGTGTTTGGTGTAAATGTGCTGTACCTTTGTGTTTGGTGTGTATATGTGCTGTAGGTTTTCTGTATATTTGGTGTGTTTGGAGTGCACTGCATTGCACTGCACTTATGATCAAATATTGGATCATGTGATCATGCAGCAGTAAAAATCTAAAAAAAAAATGAACCAAGACAGGCAGGGATGAAAATATTTTTCAATTAATAAAAACAACGTAATGATGTAATAACTTTTAATCACATTTTGATTTACTGCATTTTACTCCTACACAGCAGCACTCCTCCACTGGAAAACATGAATGTTCTATTGCTTGAAAATAAAAAGATTAACTTGACATGTGATTTATTCACACTCATATATTTTCAAGCAACCAGACTTGCTGGCCAGCCAATCACAATTATGATGCACTGAAACATGTCAGTCGCTCAATTAAAACAGATTCCCCCAACAACAATCACTCACAAACACACACACCCAGAGATTCACCATAACAACACTCACTCACAAACGCACACACCCAGAGATTAACCCCAACAACACTCACTCTCTGTCTCACACACACACACACAAACACATACACACAGACACACACAATCTCACCTCCAACACCAACCACAGCTGTCCCCCAGAGAGCTTGTCCGCTTTGTAGAACATTCCATAGAACTTGACCACATTGGGGTGGTTGGATAAACACCTCAAGATGTTGTATTCTGCTTCAATCTCCTCATCGACATCCTGCACAGGGAAAATGTGGCACACAGAGTGGTGAGGCTACAATCCCTGCATATCACTGTACTTATCTATCCCTATAACCTTTAACTGCAAAACACTGTATTATACTTTTACTTTATGCCTTTTTACATATTATTATTTCTGAGCAAAAGTGCTGTAAGATTAGAGTTAGCATGGCCCTAAGATGTTGCAGTAGTTGACCAGTGCTGCTTTACTAACGTTAGAGTTAGCATGGCCCTAAGTTGTTGTAGTAGTTGACCAGTGCTGCTTTAATAATGTTATCAGCAAGCTCTGGTATTCATTGCACATGAAACCTAGCAAGCTAGTTTAAGCTGTCTTTCGTCCTTGTCCATCATGGCTTGTTCTAAACATCTGGATTAATTCCACTAATACTACTGATGACCCAACCTGTTAAATTTGGTTTTGTATCAAACAGCGGATTCCCCCCAAAGGCCGTCTGTGTAGTTTTGCCAGGCTGTGCCCAACAACGAGGCAATGAAGCTTTCAAAATTGTGCAGACATTTGAAGACTAAACACGTGCACCTTAAAGACAAATCGGACTTCTTTAAAAGAAAAATTGACAAATTTAACACATTCACACACAACCCAAACCAAACTGCTAAGACAATTAAGTTAATTTATTTCAATTAATTTATTTAAAAATTTCAGACCAGCTGTTTTTATTTTCATCTAAAAAGAATCCCAATCTTAAATAATTTATTCTTGTTTAGTTATTAGTTATAATGTTTCAAGAGAAATAAAGAAGTAGGCCTTTCCTGTTGAATTAGAAATGTCAGTTATTTCATAGCAGGTAATGCCGTGAATTTATTTTAAATGGTTTTATTTGCTATAAGAGCTTGATTTAAACAGAAATACATGTGTGCTGCCTGTCTTATTATTCCAACAAATCCATATAGTGTCAGGACATTATATGTCAGCAATTCAAATAGGCCGCAGCTGAAATCTTGCATCATATGCAAGATTATTTACTGATTTGTAAATGCTCAGAAATATGTTCCCTTGACTCTGTTGCATTTGAATATGTTGATATGGTCAAAATCATCACTGAATCTCATGCCAATGGATTTTCTGATTGCCAGATAGTCTATAAGAAAAAAAGGAATGAATAGTCAAATCTTTGTATTGAACAGCCAAATCTGATTTGACTGACAAAATTCAGAGTCGGATACAGCCCTAGTTTTATGTATAATTTACAAAGTCAATGTAAGTAAAAAAAAAATGTTATGAATACACCAAGAGAAGCACACTGTATTCAGTCTGGCAGTTACTCAGGCTGCATACACACACTGTATTCACTGTGTGTGTGCAGTTATTCGCAGCATACACACAGACTGTATTCACTGTGTGTGTGCAGTTATTCGGGCTGCATACACACAGACTGTATTCACTGTGTGCAGTTACTCAGGCTGCATACACACACTGTATTCACTGTGTGTGTGCAGTTATTCGCAGCATACACACAGACTGTATTCACTGTGTGTGTGCAGTTATTCGGGCTGCATACACAGACTGTATTCACTGTGTGCAGTTACTCAGGCTGCATACACACACTGTATTCACTGTGTGTGTGCAGTTATTCGCAGCATACACACAGACTGTATTCACTGTGTGAGTGCAGTTATTCAGGCTGCATACACACAGACTGTATTCACTGTGTGAGTGCAGTTATTTCGGGCTGCTCTGATGTACTCACATTGATGGGGTCCAGCACCTTCACTGCAGCTTCGCTCCCGTCCTTTCTGTTGCTGACCTTGTACACTTTCCCATAGGTTCCTTTCCCAATGGTCTCAATAATGTCCCAGTCACCTGTGGGGTCTCCCAGGTGCTCCAGCCCGATCATACTGGACTTATAGGGGTACAGTCCATACAGTGAGCTCCTGAGCACCAAGAAAGAGAGACACCAAAAGCTGTTACATAGCTGCTACACAAATATTTTTTCAAATACACAGCATTTGCAAACTTTCTAAGACCTACAACAGACATATCTTTTATCCAGAATCTACTTTTTATCCACTTTTGGTGGTCAAGAAAGCATTGTGAAACATTCAAAATGAAACATATACTGCAGCATTACGACTGGTTAAACAACATGAGAAATCCTTTTCTAAAGGATTGCACATATAAAATTGTATCCAAAACTGCTACAACAACTGAGCTGATCAAACTACAAGGCACAAAATGTGTTAATTTGTAAAATGAATATGCAAAATTGCACATTCCTGTGTTAGTTGGTGAAATAGTCAGAGGAAATCATGCCAATAGATTACTTTACCATGTGTAATGTGATATATTAAGTGTAACAGTAATTTTGGTGGAGATGACTGAATATGCATTTTAGTATGGATGGGAGGCAACAGCAGGTACTAACAGGCACACAGATAGACATTTTCAGGTTTTCCTTCACTATGGCCTCTCTGCTAGTTTACAGCTTTGTGTGAAATAAGGCGTGATGGAGGAAGCCATGCCCAACAATGGCCAAACTTCAGGTGAGTCTGGATTTCCTGGACTCTGCACTTCTCCAGTGTATGGCAGCTATTGATCTTCCAGTCCAGCTGTACAGGTTTGCTGTCCCTGGTTCTTAACCCTCCAAGGCGTATATACACACCAGTGTGTCCATTCTGTTCTTACTGTTGGAAAGTACAGACACACGGGTCTGTTCTGAATATCCATAACCAAATGTAACAAATGGTCACATAACATTAGGAGCTAGGTAGCTGGTGCATTCTGCTTAATGCTCAAAATACACAAAAGAGAGTTTGTGGGTACATACACCATGAAGAGTAAGAATAAGTATATGTGTATTGATGAAGCAGATCATGTTACAAGAGTAACTCGTATTTTAAGCAACCAAAGAACACATGCATGGCTATTACAACAACCAGTGAAAAAAAAAGCAAATAAATACATAATCAAATCAATTCTTAATAAATATCAAAATAAAATGAAATGAAAATGTGATTTTATATGGCACTGACAGTGTGAGTTGTGATAATA
Source organism: Albula glossodonta (assembly GCA_019788955.1). Lineage (NCBI taxonomy): Eukaryota > Metazoa > Chordata > Actinopteri > Albuliformes > Albulidae > Albula > Albula glossodonta. Next base: position 401,428 of record JAFBMS010000892.1, on the reverse strand, counting down.
ACTACACCTACAATCATTTCAGTCTTGCCAAACATTTACTCCTGGCAGACATTCAGAGCATGCACCATAGCAGTTCAGGGTAAACAAAAGCTGAGACCTGTTCCAAACACACAATCCCCCATTTAAATATGGCTTTTTGCAGCTGGAGTCATTTACACAATGCAAAGAGTGAAATTGCAACACATGAAGGTACTTTGGTTGTGCATGCAAAATAACACCCTTGATTTGGGATCTTACTAAAGCTCTTTGATCTCAGACACTTTTCACATGGATACCAATACCGGCTGTGGCACAGCTCATATAAATAAAAATAATGTTATTGATGAGCATTCTTGTGTATGGGGTCTGTACATATAGTAGCCAGTAAAATATTCTAATACAGAGTTTATTTTCCTCTGCATGGAATGTAATCTGACTGCGATGAGTTCCCGTGGTAATTAGCAGTGCCAGTGTAATCTCATTGCAATGAGTTGCTGTGGTAATTAGCAGTGCCAGTGTGTAATCTCACTGCAAGGAGTTGCTGTGGTAATTACTAGTGCCAATGTGTAATTTCACTGCAATGAGTTCCCGTGGTAATTAGCAGTGCCAGTGTGGAATCTCACTGTGATACGTTCCCGTGGTAATTAGCAGTGCCAGTGTAATCTCATTGCAATGAGTTGCTGTGGTAATTAGCGGTGCCAGCGTGTAATCTCACTGAGACAAGTTCCCGTGGTAATTAGCTGTGCCAGTGTGTAATCTCACTGCAATGAGTTGCTGTGGTAATTACTAGTGCCAGTGTGTAATTTCACTGCAATGACTTGCTGTGGTAATTAGCAGTGCCAGTGTGTAATTTCACTGCGATGAGTTGCTGTGGTAATTAGCAGTGCCAGTGTGTAATTTCACTAAAATGAGTTGCTGTGGTAATTAGCAGTGGCAGTGTGTTATCTAATGCAATGAGTTCCTGTGTTTTGATGAGTTCCTGCGTTTGATGTCAATGTTGCCCCCCCTCACCACACTATACCCACCGCCTCGTCCATGGCCCTCATGCCAGGAGAGTGCCCCATTTTCACACACCCCAAAGGCACACCAAACCCCCCCAGGATCAATACACCGCAGACAGTCCCCTTCAAACACTCAATACCATTGTAGTTACTACATCTGATAACCCCGGAGCACAGCCTGGAGCCACTCAGTAAGGCCTGTCCCATGAGCCAGCACACACATGCTGGGACAACACTGTTATAATGAGCGCACGGTGTCCTCCATGGCAACGTGAGGCGAGATGTTAATGACATCCAACACCTCCAGCACACCCAGGGAGAGGCACAGAGAGAGAGACAGGCAGAGCTACACATGCGGTCAGCCCTGCTCTGAACTTCACACAGCAGGCCACAGCTACAAAAACAGGGTAAAATAAGCCTAAAAAAGTACAATTTCATTTGAAACTCTACTCATCTCTCTTTGAGAATGCCATTCCTGCTAAGAAAGCTCAGCTGAGTAAATCTCTCCACAGCAGAAGCCACATAACAGGTTTACAGCCATGACAGAGTGAGGTGTAAAAAGAGCTGAAAACAAATGTAGATACTCACACTGATGGCTGCACTCTCCTGCAAACTGTTGTACCGGGTCCTGAGGCAATCATGGCATGGATGGGGGCTGGCAGTAACTAGCTGCACTTCCTTGGCCAGTGACTCAGTGTGGGAGATGTGCCTGCTATCTGCTGTGAACTAACACCCTGCCAAGCTGCTCACAGTCAATTGGATTTACTGGAGATTAACGTGACCCTAACCAGCTCTCAGGGAGTCCTCCATCCCTTAACCTTGCATTTCATTCAGCAGGGGTCTCCTAATCTGCTCAAGCTTTATTTTTTCCATCCAAATACATACATTCTCCTTCCTCAAAGTTGTGACGAAGGTAAAGATTTAAAAAAAAAAAAAAAGACTTCCAAAAAAGACCGCCATCACACATTGCCGACCTTGTGAAACATGAGTGGTCACAATACACATAGTGTAAATTCAGTGCATGAGGCACAGAGAGAATAAATATACATGTGTGTGCATGACACATTTCACTGTGGATGTGCAGATAGCTGCACTTAAGTAATTCATCATCTCTAAGCCAATACGTCATTCTGAGGGGAAATATTTATTTTGAGCTCAGGCTAAAGTGAAATATTAAAATATTCCTTTGAGGGTGAGGGCACTCTGTCATTTTGCTGACAGATTTCTGATTTGATGTTATGAAAGGCTGGATGATGTCTGTATTTTACATAAGGATATTGTATTTTCAGCTGGACACCTTTAAAGCAGTGCATAACATGAGAACCGATCTCCCTCAGGAAAATATTGTGTTCACCACAAACTCAGAGATGACCTCTATGAGGAGAACAGAAGAATGACCTTGTTTGTCGGTTTAAATAAATTCATAAGAACACACAATGCAAAAATAAGGCCAGCAGATAGAGCCTCATTTCTCAGACTTAACAGTGGGGTCAAATAGGACAGCTGGTGAAAATGCAGCAGAATTCTGCTTTGGCAAACTTGGTGGATTGGGAGAGAATGTTAAAAGGAGGATTCTCTGTGGAGGAGCACATCACACTGGGCTGTGCAGTTACTGGAACAGAAGAACTGCAGGGCGGTGCCATGCAGTCCTCAGGCAAAGCATTATACCACATGAACCTGAGAACCAATAATTCCATTCTCAAATTTAAAAATATGGTCTTGGGGAGGATTACCTCCACACTGACATGCATCTTGAATGGGAGGGTCTTGGGGAGGGTGTTTGAGAGGTGCCTCAGTGACATCTCAGCCAGCAAAGCATCACCACATTCTGGTGGTGGAATTTAGAGATAAGTGGAAAAATTCCCCTTAAGTTTTCTAACATTGTTAAAGGTAGATTCATGAACTGACTGCAAGATGCACAGATTCACTAAATTCACGTAGCGCCAAAGACCACTTGCTGTATTTGCATATCTGAAAAATAAATTAAAATTGATTAAAAAAATAATAATAATTCCATGTCTCGGAACCATATAAGATCCACTGCCATCTTTTCTTTTTTTGTGTAACCCTGTGCTCACTGTGACAGTAAGCCCACATACTGCTCAGTCACTTTGTCTACAGCCTGTTCCATTTACCTGTCTGTAATTTAGGCACATTCCTTATTTGCTTTTAGAAGCAAAAGTCAATGTAAAGCTATTCTTGTCTTCTTTTTCAATGTTTATTACATTTATATTTGTTTACAGTGAACCCTGAAAAGTACAAGGTAAAGACAGGTTATGTGAACGTGCTCATTCTTATGTTCTTACAGTTTCAAGTCTCTACCATTATAAAGCTCAAGGTTCCTTGAGAAAAAGACACATATATTACAAAGACATTAGAGTGTTCATTTTTGTTGCCTGTCCAGCTGTAATGTTCTCCACATCTACATGTGTCCTCTGCTGTAGCACTCAGTGAGGTTACAGCTCTGTGTCACACTGCCCCAGCAGCAGCAATTATCACTCACCTACACATTTAAACATCAAAACTTGGAAAAAGTTGATACTGTTTAGTTTAAAGAAATTAACACACAGTACCTGTGTTCTGCAGTAGTTCCTCCTCTCTCCTGAGTCCTGCGTCTATGTGTATCTATAGCACCTAAATCATGTTAATCAGCTTCCATGAATAATTGATTCTGTTGTAATCTGTAATGTGATCTGTTTTTAAATATTCAGTAAATGTATCCACTCATAATGAGGTCTGATATGCGATGGCTCTCAGGTTACATACAGGTTACTGAGTGATGCCAGCGAACCACAGCCCAACTCCATTCAGCCCCTAAGAATCAACACACCTAAAAACTAACCCTAACCAAACACGCTTAACATCTACTTTATACCTGTACTTTAGACTTTCATATTTTTTTAACATGTACTTTATACTGTTATACATGTAATTTATATCAATATATTTCAACACATAATTTAGAGAGTTATATTTCAACACTTAATGCGTACTTCAAACTGTTATGTTTTAGCACTTGTTATCCCTAACATTTTTAGAGCTCCACCATGTTTAACATGTGCTTTACAGTGTTAGAGCTCCACCAAGCTTAACATGTGCCTTACACAGTTAGAGTTCCATCATGCTTAACATGTACTTTACACTGTTATAGTTTAGAACTTCACATCTACTTTAGACTGTTATAACATGATAAATATTTAGACTGTTGTAGTTAATTAATACTTAAGACTCTTGTAGTTCAAAAACCATTGGCCACATTGTATATATTTCTGTACATATTTGCATTTGCTTAAAAATAAACCTGTACAAATTAACATTGTGAAAGTCCATAATATTGCTTCAGGTTATAATGAAAGCAATATTTATCGGTATTGTAGAATTTTGTATTTCTATTTACTTCTGTATCTCCCCTTCTATTTGCCCCCTCCCTATCTCTCAGGGCACTGTGAGGAGCAGCAGTGTGTCTCCTTTGTGCATAGAGAGCTGCAATGGGTCTCTGTTTTGGGCATACAGAGGTGCAGTCCATCTCCTTTGGGCACACAGAGCTGCAGTGTGTCTCCTTTGGGCACACAGATGTGGCGCAGTGTGTCTCCTTTGGGCACACAGAGGTGCAGCATGTCTCCTTTGGGCACACAGATGTGGCGCAGTGTGTCTCCTTTGGGCACACAGAGCTGCAGTGTGTCTCCTTTGGGCACACAGATATGGCGCAGTGTGTCTCCTTTGGGCACACAGAGGTGCAGCATGTCTCCTTTGGGCACACAGATGTGGCACAGTGTGACCCCTTTGGGCACACAGAGCTGCAGTGTGTCTCCTTTTGGCTAACAGAGGTGGTGCAGTGTGTCTCCTTTGGGCACACAGAGGTGCAGCGTGTCTCCTTTGGGCACACAGAGGTGGTGCAGTGTGTCTCCTTTGGGCACACAGAGGTGCAGCGTGTCTCCTTTGGGCACACAGAGGTGGTGCAGTGCGTCTCCTTTGGGCACACAGATGTGGTGCAGTGTGTCTCCTTTGGGCATACAGAGGTGCAGTGTGTCTCCTTTGGGCACACAGAGCTGCAGTGTGTCTCCTTTGGGCACACAGAGCTGCAGTGTGTCTCCTTTGGGCACACAGAGGTGCAGTGTGTCTCCTTTGGACATACACAGGTGCAGTGGGTCTCTGTTTTGGGCACACAGAGGTGCAGTGTGTCTCCAGCAGAAAGGCCCCATTGTGCATCATGTGAGATGGGCTGACTCACATGGACCAGTGACTCTTTCATGAAGACTGGGTCTCATATTACTCTGCACTTTCACTGCTGCTTTTGGAGGTCAGCTCAACCCCCTAGAAACCAGGTTAATTGAGACAGGAAAGGGGCAGTAGTAATCATGAAGCTAGGAGCAGCTGAAACCCAAGGGAGGGGACTGAGCAGTAGGATCACACTGAACACAGTAGTGTCTTATGAAAGCTCATGCTATACCATGAATATGGGTGTGGCTACAGGGGCTGAATATGAGTGTGGCTATAGGGGGTGAATATGGGTGTGGCTATAGGGGCTGAATATAGATGTGGCTATAGGGACTGAATATGGGTGTGGCTCTAAGGGATGAATATGGGCATGGCTATAGGGGATGAATTTTGGTGTGGTTATAGGCGCTAAATATGGGTATGGCTATAGGCGCTAAATAGGGGTGTGACTATATAAGGGCTGTTAACCATGACGAGACCTTGGGTTAGGGATGTGGTCAACGGGCAAAGACTACAGTGATTTTGAATACCATTGCATACTAGCAATCAACTGGACCAACAAACCATATCACAAGGCAACAGAATGCCAAAGACCCAAATGATCTGTTCTACATGTAAACATTACAATGAGGGGAGAACTACCAAGGCAGTCAATGTAACCAGTTACCATGTCAGTACACAAGTCTTGCCATTGATGTGTGGATAACATTGTCACACAACATTGTTCACGGTCATGAGCTCCCAAAAGATCTGTTTAAATTGAATGCATTTGCTTATAACGCTAGTGTTACAGGAAGGCATTTACCTGACATCAGTTATTGTCTTTTAAAGTGCAGACACATATACACATGATTGCTGTAATTCTGTTGATGCTGAAGCATCCCTCTGCTTCTACACTCTCCCTTTTTCTTGTTGTTTATTTCAGCTTTGTCATAAAATATTTTATCTGATCAAAAGAACAGTGCATAGCTCGAAACACCGCTAATTTTTAAGCTTACTAACTCAAATAACATAGAAGTTGGGGTTACCATTCATGCATGGGTTGTTCGGCTTGTGGATAGCTGCTAGGGCTGATTGGCACTGTTGGAAGGTTGTCTGCATAAGCACAAATACTTTATGGTAGTTCCAACTTTAACATCGTCCAGAGGTGCTTGAAATGAAAATATTCAACAATCCCCACAAAGTTTTCTTGACAAACCCTTGATTCCAGCGTATTCAAACAATTATTGTTCAGTAGTCTTGTTTTCAGGATACAAAAACAAGTTGGCAATATCCACCAAGGATGTCGGTCTAATAATAAACCCCTATCTTCATTGCAGTGACCACCACTCTGATTCGGAGCTCCATAAGAGCAATCAATAGGTGGCCTTCCTCAACCATATGGATGGAGAGCAGATGTTGGGACCTGGAGACACTTCACACTTTCCCCTACAAGGTCAGCCTCAGGCAGGTCAGGGAATGTGGTTTTTAGTTGTCACAGTCCAGGATGTAACATGAACGTTTATTGCAGCCTCAAGATCAGCGGGGAGGACTGATGAGAGATTACTACAAACCTATGAAGATGGCTCCCTCTGCTCCAATGGTGATAGCTGCTGGGGCCAAGGACAGCGTGGAGCTCAGGGGCACGCAGCATAAGCTTCATGACTGAATGAGCTGGTGTACCATACACCTCAACCCTGTACCTGTCAAGTTCTTGCTTACATATGAGGTCAGTCTGCTCTCATTCTCAGTTTGTTACACTCACTTGCATGAGACCTATGAATGTAGGAAGTTGCTCTTTGGGGATCTGGACCAATTTCCTGGGTTCCTTAGCCAAGCCCAAAGTAGTTCAACAAGAACCTGAGCTTTGGTTACATCTAAATAAGCTTTGTAGATATTCTTAGATTGAAGGCTAAGTGCATGACAGGTGAAGGGAGCTAGCTAGCCACATTTAGTTCATGCCAACATAGTAATGCAATAGATGATTGTGTAGCTATGATAAAAAAGCTCACAATTTTATCACTAGTAAGTTAGCTAAATGTTAACATTACTTTTTCAAAAACTAAAGTTACTTAGTTAGCAAGCATGTTTGCAAACAGGCTTGTGCCATGCAAACTGGTTTACAAGCTGACTTACTGTCGAACACATAATTCTATCAGTGCCTTCTATTGTGATGTATAGGGAGATTCATGCATGCATACATGGTGAATCCTGTAAGTTTTGTGTCACTCAAAATTTCTGCACCTTATACGCCCCTTATCAGATAGCCGACAAAGTATTAAAGTCGGCCTTTTGATATATTGGTCAGGTTTTAATTATTACATCTAATACATACATACACACACATTCATACACACAGTATATGGCCAGTATACACTAAAGTATGTGAAGACCTGAACATCACACCCATGTGTGCTTGTGCTCATCCAAAGACCAAGGGCATTAATATGGAGGCCAAGGGCATTAATGTGGAGACCAAAAGGGCATTAATATGGAGACCAAAATGGCATTAATGTGGAGACCAAGGGCATTAATATGGAGACCAAGGACATTAATGAGGAGACCAATGCAGTAATATGCAGCACAAAAGGACATTAATATGGACACCAAGGGCACTAATATGGTGGCCAAGGGCATTAATATGGAGACCAAGGCCATTAATATGGGGGCCAAGGGCATTTATATGGAGCCCATAAGGGCATTAATATGGAGACCAAGGACATTAATATTGGAGACAAAGGACTTTAATATGGAGACAAAGGGCATTAATATAGAGACAAAGGGCATTAATATGGAGACAAAGGGCATTCATATGGAGACCAAGGACATTACTGTGGAGTTGGTCCCCTGTCCTTCTGGGAAGGCTTTCCCCTACATGTTAGAAAATGGAATTATAAAGGTGGGCACCAAGGAGGGCAATAAGGCTTGGCTGGCAGTTGGGGTTTGAAGTTCATCCCAAAAGTGTTGCATGGGGTTGAGGTCAGGGCTCTCAGCAGGCTAGTCAAGTTCTGTCCCTCTCTCTCGTACACAGTCATCATTCCTTTGCTCTAAAGATGTAGCATTGGAATAAAGCCTATCACTTAATTTCCAAGAAGCACAATGTTGGCTTTCCTCCCTTGCACTGGTGTGTTTGACACGTTCAATCTGTCAAAAACATCAACTGGGTATTATTGGGTAGCAGCTGCAATAACCATAAAGGGGCATCAGGGTGCTTGGTGAGCTTGGATTCAATATCAGCTAAAAGGATTGTGCCTCCATAAAGGGGTGCAGTCCTCTCTCTGCTGAAAGCCAGCACAGCTCTGTATGAGAGCATCTGCTCATGCTCAGACCCCATTTCTGTGCACAGCAAAGGAAATAAGAGTGCACTAAAAGGCTGTGCTTAGGTTAAATATACTGGCTGTACTACCCACAGTTAGGTATTTAACATATTCTTAAAAGAACAGTATGCCTTTTTTGGAAGTTTTTTTCACAGATTTTTTTCTGTTATCCATAGTTTATGTCAATAAACTATGTGTAATTGGGAAATGATGAGCATGTATTTTATAAACATTTTACCAAGATGTTTTAACTTTACTCTGATTAACTAGTTTCTCAGTAAAGTAGTTGATTTGTCAACCAATTTTCATCCCAAAGGACAATCTGGGTGGGGGGGGGGGGGGTTTGCATCTCTACTGAACAGCTTTGTAATGGAGATCTGGCCTGGAAGCTTGTGCTTTCCCAGCATCCACTGTGATATACCATAGAGCGTAAATAAAGTTCAATGGATGATACTCATGCCTAGAGGGATGGACAAATCAACAAGTAGAGCTGGAAGAATTTATTTTATAATACAGAATTATGCTCACAGTTCACCCCTTCTCTAGTCTTAGTCTGCAACAACTGCCATTTTTCATGCTGATATTGGTCAATATTCATTAAAAGATAAGGATTTGTATTGTGAAAACAGCAATGAACAACTTCATACTTCTTATCTCTCTAAAAACCTGTAGGCACATGAATACTCTCCTGTTCACTTTCTTCTTTGTGTTGATGTACTGATTCCAAATAAAAACCCACATACAGACACTCCACATTAATCCTGTTCTCTTGAATGTGATTGTGTTTCTCTGACACTTGAAGCACAGTTAACAAGTGGGTAGATGCCAAATGAGTTCACAGTTCACAGTTAGAAATCTACACGTTTAAATTTAATGGCAATTACTAATGTCACGAGTCAGGCAGGGACTCAATCGCTGACAGAGATGAATAATAAACTTGCATCTATTAAGCAGCCACAAAGAGCAAAAAGTTGGGGACATGCAAGGAGACACAGCAAAATCACAACATCACAGTCCAGAGGCAGATAGGTAAACAAGCGGGCAAAAAGTCTAAACAAGAAAAACTTGGAAAAACAATCCAAAATCAAAGTAAAAAAAGTAGAACAGGAATCAAAAAACAGGCAGGCGGAAAACAAAAAAGGCGGGTTGCAAAACAGGTACAAAACAGTGAGGCGAACTGGTAAAGAAAAAACAAATGAACAAGGTATAAATGCACAGGACTAATGAGCAAACGAGACACAGGTGAACAAGCGAGGCAAAAGAAACAAATGGGCAATCTCACTAATGCGAAAACAAAAACAAAGACGGCTAAGTAGCCACAGACATGACAACTAATAAACTGTCAAGTTTCTGCTGTAAAATATTTTATGTTTCATTTTATGTTTTGAGAAACAAGAATTGTCCATCCAAATCTCCAAGACACAACCAGCATAGTCTGTTCACCAGGTACAATTCGCAATGGCTAATATGTTCCAAGACACATGTGGAGAACAGGGAATTTACACCTGTTTACTCAACAGTCCCCACGTGGAAAGGGGTTTTATGATACTGATATGTCTCCTATGGCTTTTACGAGAGCTGTGTTTTACACACTTGTGGTACATGATGCTTTTATGATTTATCATATAAAGTTGCTGGACAAGAGAAATATAATATATAGACACACTGAAACTGAGTTTTTCATATGAAAAAAATGACACTGACCAATGTCTTTTCAGTCATGTATTTGGACTCAGGGGTGGGATTGAAAGTAATAATGCTTATTAACCCATTATAAGACGCATTACTGAAAGTGCAAGCAATTTGCATTTTAAAACGCATTTGTTGAATATTGTCAAAGACAAAGTAGAAAAATATTTATAGTCTGTGAAATTAATATTATATGATGTTTACTGAGGACCTACATCTGAACCATCTCGATTCTATAGCCCATTAAATCATTAACACTGAATATATGTTAATGACACTATATATAAAGCTTCATACTAATATCATAGTATCACTTCCTGAACTGCACAGTACATGCATCCATGATGAAAGAGCCATGTGACATCACTAGCATTTCATTTCCCTAGACTGCAGCAGATCATTTGCATAGCAGCTCCATAACTTACATACAGGTATCTAATAGTAACTATAACATTCCTACTTGGTGATAGGCTGTTTCCTCACTTGATTCAAGTACGAACATTATAAGACATCTAAAAATATCATATATGTCTTTCTGATATGTCCTTACACCCTCATCTTTATGGGTGAGCAGCATAATGTTGCAATACAGACCATGAACTATATCCGAGCCCTTCTGCATTAATAGAGTGATGACGGGTCTCTGCATGGCTCACGCAGTGAGAGATTCCATTGGGAAGCAATGAGCCCCGTGACTGGGTGTTCGTGTCCCAGCAACCCCTGCCCCGTTACCAGCTATGGCCAGAGGTCTGTATTGTCAAAGCAACAACTGTCCCAGCCTCACCAGGAAACACAGAGGTGAAACCGATTCAGCTGGTTAGACTCATTGCTCCCTAGCGACCACTCCTGGCCCTGCACAGTAAGAGTGTCTTCCTTCCACCACCTTTTATCATAGTGCAGAAAGAGCATGTGTCCTTCAGGTGAATTTTGCTAATGAGTCCATTTTGGGAAGTATTCAGGAAGAACTGACAGAAACAAACCCTCTTTTCTACCATGAAGAAAAGGGGCTGGGTGCAGGGTGATGGTCATGGCCTGAGTTAGCTGAGTCAGTCATTGAGTAAACCATGTATTCCAAATTCTTTGGAGCAGAATCCAGTCTACACCTCAAAAGCCCACTGAGATGCATTCAAAACACCTGATGTTCACAGTAAAGCAAAAGCTGAAACTATTTTGCATGGTGCACATTCAACCTAAATAACATATAATGCAGATATTTCTGAGGAATTTCTTTCCTGAAGCAACTTCAAGGCCATCATCGTGCATCACAATTTTCAAACTATAAGCTATGGTGCATCCCGGTGGCTCATCTGGTAGCGCACATGCCGCACAAGGCCAAAGCCCTACCACAGCGGCCCAGGATTGAATCCAGCCTGGGCCCCCTGCTGCACATTCCAAGAATGTCAAAATCAGGAGTGTGTTTGTGTGACAGCACATGTCATTATCCCAGGTGTTTTATAAGGCACCACTGGGGAGGCTTCTCATGCCTGACCTGGATGCTCACAAGCTGTTTTTTTTATTTTTCCCAGATTATAAAGTGGAAACATCTAGGAGCTTCTATAATTCTATACCACTCAAAAATAGTATTGACTGAAAGCTGTTCTATTAAAGTGTATCTTGAGGAAATGTCTTTTCATAACTTGCAGTCAAACCCTGGTCACCCAAATCCAAGCCCCTCAGGGATATCTGATACATCACAGAGCAAACCTGTGCTACTTCGTAGTCCAGCATTAATAATGCTGTAATATGTTCTGACATTTACATAATCAACATTATTCTGATAACATTTGGAACAATGAAGTATTCAGGCTATGAGGTGACTTGAGTAAATTCAATACTTCATTTGGAACATTGAAGTAATCAGACTATGAGGTGACTTGAGTATAATATCCCTGCGTATCAATGCTTGTATAGCCATTAAATGGGGATAAAGAACAACAGAGCTGTACTTCAATGTTCCAAATGAAGTATTGAATATTATTCAATATTGAAGTACAGCTCTGTTGTTCTTTATCCCCATTTAACACTTATATAAGCATTAATACACAGGGAGCAATAGAATTGAAAATTTCAAATCATTATAGTAAACAACATTATAGTAACAATATGATACAATCAAACCTGGCAACCAAGCTGTGCTATTTAGCTAAACTACGACCATGTGAAATATGCAACAATAATTACATTAGGTTTGAAAAGTCAACCTACTATTGTTTGTTTCTTTTCTTTTATTATTCCTATCAAATTTTCTGATAACATATCTCTTTCTACAGCTTTCAAGCTAGAACCACTGCACTTAGCTTCAGGTTGTTATAACCTGAGTTGCTATTAACAATTAAGCCATAACAATTAATACAATTTGGCTATACCAAATAGGTCAACAGAGTCTGCCTGACATCACGGTCATGCTACCTGATTGGTTGACTGCAGTCACCCTATATGTAGGTCTGCTGTGTAATATTTTGTTATATGGACCACAAAAACTCATTAAAAGGCTAGTAACTAACCATGGAAAACTAACGATTTAATCAAAAACATAATTTATATGTGGTTCTGCATCCTATTTATGTATGGATATATGTTCTGCATTATCAATGTACCTTGTTAACTACATACAAAGATTGATATTCCAACAACTTCCAGACTTCTGAATGCATCTAAAAGAAATTATCATAACAAATTAACTTAGGCAACTCCATCAACTTCTTTACATACAATTAGATCAACTCTAAGGTAGGGACTAGAGTCAAAACTGTCTTACCCATGTTTTGTGGACAGACTAATTCTTTGTTGTTTATGATACCTGCTTCAATTGTTTCAGTCCCTGGTTGAGTGTGTATTTTGGTTATGTGGTAGCTGGTTAAATGTGTTGTTTGGTTATGTGGTAGCCTGTGATAGCTGGTACAGTCTCCAGTTGAGTGCATACTTTGGTTATGTGGTAGCCTGTTTGAGTGTGTAGTTTGGTTATGTGGTAACTGGTTGAGTGTGTAGTTTTGTTATGTGGTAGCTGGTTTAGTGTGTAGTTTGGTTATGTGGTAGCCTGGTTGAGTGTGTAATTTAGTTGTGTGGTAGCCTGGTTGAGTGTGTAGTTTGGTTATGTAGTAGGTGGTTGAGTGTGTAATTTGGTTATGTGGTAGCTGGTACAGTCTCCATTTGTGTGGGTAGTTTAGTTATGTGGTAGCCTGGTTGAGTTTGTAGTTTGGTTATGTGGTAGCTGATTTAGTGTGTAGTTTGGTTATGTGGTAGCCTGGTTGAGTCTGTAGTTTAGTCATGTGGTAGCTGGTTGAGTGTGTAGTTTGGTTATGTGGTAGCTGGTTGAGTGTGTAGTTTGGTCATGTGGTAGCTGGTTGAGTGTATAGTTTGGTTATGTGGTAGCTGGTTGAGTGTGTAGTTTGGTTATGTGGTAGCTGGTTGAGTGTGTAGTTTGGTTATGTGGTAGCTGGTTGAGTGTATAGTTTGGTTATGTGGTAGCTGGTTGAGTGTGTAGTTTGGTTATGTGGTAGCTGGTTGAGTGTATAGTTTGGTTATGTGGTAGCTGGTACAGTCTCAGGTTGATTGTGTAGTTTCTCATGAATAATACCATGCTTTCATGGTTGAGAATGAACCCATTTATTTTCCCATGGGGAGAGTCCAACATCTGTAAAAATCATATTCTGAGTAAGACATTACTCATACAGGGGTCGTACTCAGAACGTGGTGTGCATGTAAACTGCTCACTGCTTCATGACCTTTACATGTCGTATCATTCAGCTATTTCTAACACACTAACAATTCAGTGAAAATCTATTTGACCTCTTTCAAAATTTATCATGTTGCTTTAACAACTCACACATTAAAGGGAATGGTTCATCAAACCGATTTTTTTTTAGTAATCATTTTCAGTTTACTGCAATGCAAAGCAAAACATGACCATGATCATGCCAATGACTTTTGGACCTCCAACCAGTAATCCAGCCGTTCTTATCTGATGTCACTTTCCCCTATAGCTGAATATAATTCGTACTCTCTCATGCACATGCCAACCCATTTACACTACTGCCAGCAACAGTGTTTAGCAAAGAGAAAATCTACATACTTATAAGATAATCTACATACTTGCAACATGGAGATCATTACTTAAAAGTGTGACATTTTCATTAATTTACTTTTCAAATAAGGGTATTTACAGTACAGTGCAAAAGCACATGTAAAAAATAATAAAACAAATATAAATAAAAAAAAGGGACCAAATAGTTTCCAAATATCAAAAAATGTACTATTAACAGGACTAAACAGCAAAAAACTAACCAAATCGATACTTCTTTTGCTACTTAGAATTCATTTAATGCAGTAACGTTTATCTGCTGACTTTCCACAGGGATGAGTCTGGCAAGCAGGTGCTATGCATGTCGAGTCAGTCAGAGGCGACACACCCACTCAAGCCATCTAATTAAGATTTCTAAAAGTTGCTGCACCTCAAAACAGGTTTTCAGTTCTCTTTATTGTATAACTGAAAAGGAGCTCTGATTAAACTGTATCGTGAAAGTAATGTAAACGTAATGTTTTTATTGTTGTTGTCTCCCTTTGATACTCAAGCAGACTACCTCTCTTACTCAAACACAGTCTAATTCTTGTTCAATAAAGTCTAACTATGCTGTACTCCTTATTAGTCAGGTGTGTAGGGGTTTTGTTGTCACACCCCAGATGTGTATTTGGAATAATATCCAGGCATCCAAAATTCACTGCCCAGTACTGGAAAAACTTGTCCCTCTCTAAAAAATAAAACATTCAAGAAAAAGTCAAAAAGTAAGAATTTTGAGCGAAAAAAAGAAAAAGGTTCAAATCAGTTAATGTCTTCACTGTGTTCTCTCTTAAAACCTACTCTGACATTTTTTGGACCCTTGGCACAGGAAACAAAATTTAAAGTATAGTATCACATATATAATATGTCATTTTTCTATGGAACAACATGCACGTTGTTCCATAGAAAAATCCCTCCTGGTCATCGCTGCGCAGCTGCGTTTGTTTTGTATGGTGTGTACAGGCCAGGATGGCCTTTCTACCAGGTGAGCCACGAGTGGAAAAAACAATTTTACCCTGCAGGGATTTTCCTCCCTGCCCCATGTCCCCTGAGTATCAAGCAAAACAAACCTCATCGCCGAGGATCAAGTTTCTCTCACAGAGCAGCTTTTACCCTGCTGGCGAGGATGCCATACACTCATCTCCTGGTCTGGTCTATTGATTGCTCTGTGATTGGCACGTTTGCATTGCTGTGGCACATTGCTGAGGCAGGAGATGGCGCACTTCAATACTCTGGAAGCCAACAGTTTCCATGCAACTAACCAGAACAACGTCACAACGAAGAAATAAAATGGACATTTTCAGGGTGCAGAAACTATAAATAATAAGTTTAAGGCCAATACTCAGTAAATGGCAACAAATAATATTGACAGCTAGCAAATTATTAACTTGCCACTGTGCTGTAGTTAGTATATGCTACAGTCTGCTGTAGTTACTATGTTCTTCAGTGCGCTGCAGTTAACATACGCTACAGTGTGCTGTAGTTACTATGTGCTTCAGTGTGCTGTAGTTACCATAGATTGCAGTGTGTTATAGTTTCCATAGTTAGTATATGCCCCAGTGTGCTGTAGTGACCATACACTGCAGTGTGCTTCAGTTATAATATGCTTCTTTGTGCTGCAGTTACCATACGCTGCAGTGTGCTGTAGTTACTATGTACTTCAGTGTGCTGTAGTTACCATATCCTGCAGTGTGCTGTAGTTAGCATATGCTGCAGTGTGCTGTAATTAGCATGCACTGCAGTGTGCTGTAGTTACCACACCCTGCAGTGTGCTGTAGTTAGCATATACTGCTGTGTGTTGTAGTTACCATACGCTGGAGCGTGCTGTGGTTAGCATATGCTGCAGTGTGATGTAGATAGCATATGCTCCAGTGTGCTGTCAATAGTATATTGCTGTACTGTGCTGTAATTATCATTTGCTCCAGTTTACTGTAGTTAGCATGCACTCCATGTGCTGTAGTTAGCACATGCTCCAGTGTGCTGTCGTTAGCATATGCTCTAGTTTATTGTAGTTACCATATGTTGCAGTGTGCTGTAGTTACTATGTACTTCAGTGTGCTGCAGTTATCATACCCTGCAGGGTGCTGTAGTTAGCATATGCTACAGTGTGCTGTACTTAGCATACACTGCAGTGTGTTGTAGTTACCATACGCTGGAATGTGCTGTGGTTAGCATATGCAGCACTGTGCTGTAGTTATCATATGCTCCAGTGTCTTGGTAGACTTTACAGTTTAAAAGGTCAAGGTCAGAAACAATATTACATTTGTTGTACATAATAACAACAGTTAATAATGCATGTGCATGTATCATTTGCTCCAGTTTACTGTAGTTAATATACACTCCAGTGTGCTGTAGTTAGCATACACAGCAGTTTGCTATATTTAGCATTGCTGCAGTGTGCTGTAATTAGTATATGCTCCAGTGTACTGTAGTTAGCATATGCTCCAGTGTGCAGTGAGCTGTAGTTAGCATACACTCCAGTGCGCTATCGTTAGCATATGCTGCACTGTGCTGTAGTTATCACATGCTCCAGTGTGTTTTAATTAGCATACACTGCAGTGTGCTGTAGTGAGCATATGCTGCAGTGTGTTGTAGCTAGCATGTGCTCCAGTGTGCTAGAGTTAGCATACACTCCAGTGTGCTGTAATTAGCATACACTGCAGTGTGCTGTAGCGAGCATATGCTGCAGTGTGTTGTAGTTAGCATATGCTCCAGTGTGCTGCAGTTAGCATATGCTCCAGTGTCTTGGTAGAATTTACAGGTTAAAAGGTAAAGGCCTTAGTAAATATATTTTGTTCCTAGATCAGAAACAATGTTACATTTGTTGTACATAATAACAACAGTTAATAATGTACTGTATGTGCAGTATACACAAAGTGATGTATATCTCAGATTCAGTCTGAGTCAGTTCTCCAGCCTGCCATGTTCATTACACAGCCATGTGCTGTGGGTCTGCATCAATTAAAATCCTGTATGCGGGTGAAAAAGTGAGGACAAGCCACTCACCATCTACTGGGATGATAGGTAGCTGATAAAGCTCTTGTTTGAGTGTTGCTAAATATTTTACTGAATGTTTTATTGGATATGGGTGAGACTCAGATGAGCTCTGGAGAGATGAGAACACTGCTCTGCCCTGTCTGGTACAGAAGAAAGTGACTGTAAAAATTATTCTTTTTTTTTCAAACTTTGTCATTTTTGTTTTAATATTTTTCTCAATATGCATATTGTGCCACACATTGCTGGAAAGTGACCTGACAATACTTAACAAGTTCATGTGCACTATTTATTATTGTTCTCCTTGGTGCAATCCCAACCTTTTTATATACAGTGCATACAACTATCCCAATCCAAAATACAAAAAAAAATCTAAGGCTTAGACATATTTATGCCCTTAATTCCATAATAGTATTGGTTTTGATTACAGACAACTAGTCTGTATAAAGAAAACAATGTTTTCCTTTCTACAATATTTTATTGAATACTTTAAAGTCGATATCGATTGATCTTACCCTTCTTTCTTTGCAGCATCTGAATGTCCTTTTGTATTTCCTGCAATCAAAGAAAACTAATTTATGGCAAGCTGGAATCTGAGTATGCTGTCTGCATAACAACAACATGCGCAGAGTGAACAGCGCGGTAAACACAGGTCCTCTCCGTACAGATGCCGGTGGTAGGAAAGACAGGCCACCCTCCTCCAGGCGTATTGTGAAGAATTAAATTACAATCATACACGTAAAATATATATATATATATATATATATGAAGCTGAGTCTAAGCGACACTATGAGAATGAAAATCCTACCTTCCATAGCTGCTATGTGCAACACAAACAGATTTTCTACTGCACCTGACTCATCCGTCATGCAGTTAATTATTAACCAGAACTTGATAAGCAGCAGCGCATGTACCGGTATTGTCAAGGCGTAACACACACCTTTGTGGTGTGCAATTCCCTGGGTACGAGGCGTAACACACACCTTTATCGTGTGCTATTCCCTGTGTATTTACTGGAGAAAACAAGTTATACAGTACATAAACACAACTGCCTGTTCATACTGTTTGGTTATTTCTGCCAACAGGCACTGAAAAACTGCATGCAAACCATTACAAACATTTCCCAAACTTTTAAGATAAATTCTAGTCTCGTTTAATACTGTAGCCAGGTTCCTGAACCCATGAACGAATATATTACGCAATATTAAAATCGACATCAAGTGTGAATGTGTAACATATTAAAGAAGACTCACATGGAGAGTTAAAACACAACTACTGCATGCTAAATACAAAAAGCTACACTGAATATTCCTTTTGTAAATAGACACGGTGGAAGAGATTACTTAAACAACAATAAAGTTGTTAACTACAGGCAGTATGATAAAAAAGCCTTTTTGCTTGAACAAATTAAATGTGTATTATCTTACCAAATGTATGGTGTAAAGATTTTTATAAAGTTGGTTAAGTTAAAGGATTCTTGATGGTATGTTATGCAAAGTTACCATTTGCCGCGCGCGGCCGCGCACTGTACAAGCGCTGTCTATCTCTGCCATCTCAAAATGCTGTTCATATTTGCAGGAGTTTCAAGTTTTGCTCTCTCGATGTTTTCTGCTTGTCAAAGGGATTACACTAATTGGTTACGATGCGAAGAGAATGGGGTGGCTTTCCACTGGCCGTTTGCCTGAACTGCATTAATTGTCCTAATAGCTTCAGCCCGCTTTTCCTCTAGTGCACAAATATATTTAATGCCGATTTGGATTCGGGGGTTTCGCAGTGATGCATTGATAATTCTGCGTCCCTTACGCGCTGTCGGCCATTTGGTCAAATGTGTATCTTTATGAAAATAACATAAATTTCATAAAGATACACATTTGACCAACATCTCCTACATTTTGGAAATTTGAAGGAAAAATTAAGAAATAAAGATCTTTATTTGCATTATTATAAACTTTCCAATAATCCTACCTATGAGTTTAACTGTTTAACTGAGTCCCTGTTAGGTAATTCACGGCTGTCAACCAAAATCAGAACGTAAATGCTTTTCCTCTCTAGCCGTTTTCTTGAGACAATTGTAAATTGTACTACTCGTTACTGATGGAAGAATCTGCTTAAGTTATAGAAATGTAACAACTTCAAACAAGACAATACAGGCATAATATATTTTCTATACACATAAGGACAAAATAATGCAAACACGAAATAATGTACATTATAATAATTTGGTCACCCATTGTCTACAGACTATCTATAATCCCGTTTTCAAGTATTGGACCATTCCTGAGGAATGAAAGCATCCTGTCCTTTGAGAGATGGAGAGGTTTTTGCCTTCATCCTGCTTCACATGAAACCCTACAAAGTGTATTTAACAGTGTGTTAAACAATGTTTTTAACAGTGTGTATAACAGTGTGTATGAGGGAGAATCCGGCTGGAATACAGGGCCATGCTGAGGAAGCAGTATGTGCACCATAGGGTGAAACCTGGTCACCCAAAAATTGTCAGAGTAATAAACAAGCCTGTTGATTTCCACACCACAGCTGCCCAAATAGATAAACAACCATTGTTGGAGCCATAGTTATTTTGGTTATAAAGGAAAAGAAAATGCATTAAGAAATTATGATTTATTGCTCATATGATTTATGGTTTTGTAAACATACTTACCTGAAAATAATTACCTTAAACACTTTACCTCACCTCACTTGTAGTATTGCTGCCCCATTTTTGGCTGAAAGGGATGTTACATGGGGAATTGGCTGTAGTTAGCTGTTAGGCCACTACTCCTGTGTTTCTGTAATCCTAGTTAGATGGGGACACAAAACAGTTTTGAACCACAAACAGCTCAACCAAAACCTAAAAGAACAAGTATTGTAGCATAAATAGTTTTTTGCTTTTTCTAGTATTGTTTCTTTTGAAAGGTCCTCAGAAATAGTTTGTGTTTTACCTGTATACATAATACATGCAATTTTGTTTAAACTGTGGATCTCTTCAAGTACATTCTAGATTGTGTGTTCAACTCTCCTCAGTCTATCTCGGATGGTGGCAATTGGAATCTTTGATTTTGAGTTTGATGCCACTACAACCATGTTTATCTGCTGGGAGTACATAATGTGAAGCCTTGCTATGCCTCAGGGCACAGCAGTTCAGGTTCATGCCCATTGTACGGGGTTGTGTTGTTGTGCATTGGTCTATGAATGGCATCTCTAATGTAAATATCATCTCTGTGAAGCTCATGATATTGACCCAGTTTTGATGAGACTGGAATATGGAGGTGTAGGCTCACTTCTGTGGTCATTTCTGAGGATGCTCCTCATTAATTTTAGCATATATTTGTAATTTTTGACCACTATCCCTCTTCGTAGTGTGGGTCTCACTTGTTTGGGTTATGCCATTATGGTTTTTGACCATATGAGTCCATTGTGGGTCTTGTCATTGACACATTAAGTGATTTTGCTACCTTTCTGACTGATGCAATTGCAAATCTGGAACCTACTAACTTAAGCATAAATGTTTTAGTAATTATTGTTGACATTATTGACACTTGTGTAGATTCCTTTTAATTTATATTTTAATTGAAATAGTGTTTCCATTATTTTTTTCTAGCATTACAAAAAAGACAGCAAATTCAACCATAATACCCAGTCACAGCACATATTCTCAGACCAATTATAGCTTTCCCCCACAGACACTGCATGGAAGAGCAAATGAGGTTTTCATGCCTGGTGGCTCTGTCTGTGAGTCTGTGTGTGTGCGTGTGTTTGTGTGTTTGTGAGTCTCTGTGTGTGCGTGTATTTATGTGTTTGTGAGTCTCTGTGTGTGCATGTATGTGTGTGTTAGTGAGTCTCTTTGTGTGTGTGTGTAGTTGCGTGTCTTTGAGTCTCTGCGTGTATATATGTGTGTCTGTGAGTCTCTGTGTGTGCATGTTTTGTGTGTTTGTGAGTCTCTGTGTGTGTGCATGTGTGTATTTGCGTGTCTGTGTGAGTCTCAAACGAATGCTCAGGATTAGTATGTGTCTCTGTGTTTGTGTGGTCATCACACTGCCCTCATAACAACCTATTAAAACTCAGATCAGATTTTTAAATGCCTTCCTCAGAACCTATATGCTGGTAATGAAATGAGTCTATAAACAGAGTTGGGCATTTTCAGTATTTACAATGATCAAATATCGACATCAACGTTCATACTCAGATGGAGCTTCGCCTTTGACTATTTTCTGTAGTTATACCTATATTTGGTACTTATACATTAGAACCACAAGAGGACTAGGAGGACCAGCTGTGGCTGAACTTGTGGAGACACATGGTGGTCAGAAATGTGACCTGTGATGGCACAGACAGCCTGAGGACTGAAACCTGGCCAGGAAGGCCCTGAAAGTTCACCATGATACTAGCGAAAGGGTTCTGCCAACAACGGCAGATGGATCTACGGATAAAATCAAACTCAGGACAAAAAATGTCACCTAGAATTAACACACTTATATGACTGAGTCAGAATACACCTGGATCACTGGATGTGCTCTCTTTAACAGGAATGAGCCCTGACCACAGTGTCACACTCCCTGTCGATAATACACACATTTCAGTGTCACACTTCCTGTTGATAATACACACGTTTCAGTGTCACACTCTGTTGATAATACACACGTGTTTCAGTGTCACACTTCCTGTTGATAAAACACTGTTTCAGTGTCAATGTCCTTGTTGATACTACACACGTGTTTCTGTGTCACTCTCCCTGGTGATTATAAACACATTTCTGTGTCACTCTCCCTGGTGACAATACACATGCATTTCTGTGTCACTCTCCCTGGTGATTATAAACATGTGTTTCTGTGTCACTCTCCCTGGTGATAATAAACACGTGTTTCTGTGTCACTCTCTCGGGTGATAATAAACATGTGTTTCTGTGTCACTCTCCCTGGTGACAATACACATGCATTTCTGTGTCACTCTCCCTGGTGATTATAAATATGTGTTTCTGTGTCACTCTCCCTGGTGATAATAAACACGTGTTTCTGTGTCACTCTCTCGGGTGATAATAAACATGTGTTTCTGTGTCACTCTCCCTGGTGATTATAAACATGTGTTTCTGTGTCACTCTCCCTGGTGATTATAAACATGTGTTTCTGTGTCACTCTCCCTGGTGATAATAAACATGTGTTTCTATGTCACTCTCCCTGGTGATAATAAACATGTGTTTCTGTGTCACTCTCCCTGGTGATAATGAACATGTTTCTGTGTCACTCTCCCTGGTGATTATAAATGTGTGTCAGAACTCAGAGGGACCCAAGCGCAGACGGAGATACGTAATAAACAGGAGTTTATTAAGCAGCCAAAAGCACAGTCCACAAATCCTAAATCAAAGTCATTAATCAGGCAGAGGTCAAAACCAGAGAGACTCGGCAAAAGTACAAAAACACAATCCAGGGTGGTAGTCAAAAACAGGCAAAGACTTACTAAACAGGCAGGCTCAGCAAAGGTACAAAATCACAAGGCGAGGAATCAAAAACCAAAAAAACAGACAGGGTAATAACAGGCAGGCAGATCAGGAACAGAAAGGCTCGTAGCACAACAGGTACTAAACACACTGAGACAAACTCGCAACGGACAAAAGACGAGGCAGGGTATAAATCCACAAACTAACAAGCAATGAGACACAGGTGAGACAGCAGGGCAGGTGAAACACATGATAATCAACAGAGTAGGGAACAAGGTGGGTGGGGAAAACAGAATGACAACAAAAGCACATGGACAGGGAATGAAAAGCAAAACACGGAAACAATCGAACAAAACCGACAGAAACAGAAACAATAATCCCAATCACCCCACATTACTGACAATGTGTTTCTGTGTCACTTTCCCTGGTGATTATAAACATGTTTCTGTCTCACTATCCCTGGTGATTATAAATATGTGTTTCTGTGTCACTCTCCCTGGTGATTATGACTGTGTTTCTGTGTCACTTTCCCTGGTGAGTATAAATGCATTTCTGTGTTGCACTCTCTGTTGCTCATACACACGATTTAGTGTCACACTCCCAGTTGATCACTTGCGCATGTTTCAGTGTCAAACTCCCTGTTGATAATACAAATGTTTCTGTGTCACTCTCCCTGGTGATTATAAATGCATTTATGTGTCACTCTCCCTGGTGACTATACACATGCATTTCTGTGTCATTCTCCCTGGTGACTATGAACACATTTCTGTATCACTCTCCCTGGTGATTATTAACATATGCTTCTGTATCACTCTCCCTGGTGATTATTAACATATTCTTCTGTATCACTCTCCCTGGTGATTATTAACATATTCTTCTGTGTCACTCTCTCTGGTGATTATAAACATATGCTTCTGTGTCACTCTCCATTATAATTATGAATGTGTTTCTGTGTCACTCTCACTGGTGATTATAAACATGTGTCTGTGTCACTCTTCCTTGGTGATTATAAACACATTTCTGTGTCATTCTCCCTGGCAATAATAAAAACGTTTCTGTGTCACTCTCCCTGGTGATTATGAACGTGTTTCTGTGTCACTCTCCCTGGTGATTATAAATGCATTTCTGTGTTGCACTCTCTGTTGATCATACACACGATTTAGTGTCACACTCCCTGTTGATCACTCGCGCATGTTTCAGTGTCACACTCTCTGTTGATCATACACGCAAATTTCAGTGTCACTCTGTCTGTTGATCATACATGCATGTTTCTGTGTAACACTCTCTATTGATCATACACGTGTTTCTGTGTCACACTCTCTGTTGATTACACATGCATGTTTCTGTGTCACACTCTCTGTTGATAATGCACATGTTTTTCAATGTCACAATTCCTGTTGATAATACACGTGTGTTTCTGTGTCACACTCTCTGTTGATAATACACGTGTTTCTCTGTCACTCTGATTATAAATGTGTTTCTGTGTCCCTCTCTCTGGTGATGACAAACATGTTTCTGTGTCACTCTCCCTCATGATCATAAACACGTGTTTCTATGTAACCCTCTATGATGATGGTCTCATTATCAAATGAAACTAAAAGTAAAAGGTGCTAAGTATGAAAATTGATAGTGTATGTTATATTATATTTTCATATTGAAACATACAAATCAAATGTAGTTTTTGTTACATCTGAAGTTTGTCTGGAAATTTCCCCATAGAAAAGTCTACATTAATGTGTCACACATTGGTGTACAGCATTTGTTACTTCTGTGGTAGGATACATCGATGTACCCTTCCTTTGGCAGAGATGACAAAACTATCAGAAGCCTCCCTCACTTCTCTCCTATGATTGGAGGGAGGACACAAAGATCAGTTTCCGGGGTATGGAGGAGACAAGGTGGTAGTGGAAGATAGGAATGGCGCAAAAGTTGTATCCTCCTCTCCTCCACTACCACCTCATCTCCTTCGCACCCCAGAAACTGATCTTTGTGTCGTCCCTCTCTCCAATGTTCCAAAATCCTGGGAGGTGAGCGAAGGATGCTAGGTCTCACCTCATTGTCTCCTCCAAACAAAGGATACATCAATGTATCCAACCGTAAAGGTCTTTTCATATTTCTGGGTGACATCATTATGCTCATGACCAGTCAGATAGACTATTTCACTATTGAAAAGTTCTAAAATGTGACAAGGGATTTACCAATCAGATTTACCAGAACAGTGAACAGTAATCGGATGATTTACATTATTAGGGAAACATTACTGTTTGCTTCTACAAAACATATAACGTTGACATGATATATTCACATTTCTGAGTTGCAAATTGTAATTATATCAATGTAAAATTGAGCATGTTCCTGTCGTGGCAGGTTTACTTATTTCCTTGGACATATGTATAAATCATGAGAATGTATATGATATCATACTTTAATGTATAAAAAGGGCTGGAGGTGTATGACAAGCGTGATTGGCTTAGGTATCCTCAAAATCAGTCGAAGTTACTACTTCATCAATAGCCGACGCTGACTTTGATGATGGGTGAATTTGATTAGCTGGTCCAATTTTCCTAGCATCTCCTTCCCTCCTCTTGTTTCCTCTCCTCCTTGCCTCCACAAACAGGTAGGAGACAAGAGGTTGTGGGGCAGTGGAGGAAAGGAGGAAATTAGCAAAAGTACCGGAATTCATCCGAGGATACCTGTTTTAAGCATTAGGACACACCCACACCGACTTTGCCATCCTCCAATGACAGCAACGGTGAGCAATTAGTGGTGCGGCTGCAGTGTGGAAGAGAAGTGAGGCTGTTGTCATGTGAATCAGAGTAGTCTACAGCTCTCCTCCCAGAGCTGGCAAAATCTTTTCTTTGCTGAATCAGCTAGTTCAGCCAGGGGTGGGAAATTCAGGGGGAAAGTCTGAAAATGTACATTTTCATTTTGTGTTTCACATAATATTTCAAGAGGACAATGTAGCTGTTGCTATGAATGATAGTCATATTTCAATAGCTGCATATGTTAATGCATTTTATTTACAGACAATAATAAAAAGCAGTATTATTTCCGTTCCATTTGGATTGCATACTACCTTATCATCCAGCTATTTAAATGTATATGCACATTACGGTCACTTATGAACAACCTAGCGGACACGTGGGCACTGTCCCGTTCCTGCATACTTATGACCCACGAATATGACATCTTGAAAGATGGGGAAAACATTTGTTTCCGCACAGCTGTATTGTATGCACCCCTGGTATGTCCTGTCTTTCTATATTTTTAAAATAGCATCCATTTTCAAACTATTTAGTGTCAGATGTTAGTACAAAGGAAAGCAGAATACACATTGCTGAGTCTCTTTATATTTTATTCACATATGTTACATTTTAAATGTCTAAATCAGACTTTCTGATCCCAAACAGAAGGTATGCATCAGCACCTACAGTAATGTACTGTATCCTTATCGCCATTCGTACAGGAGAACACAGAAAACACTCAAGCTTTCAATCACAATGTACACCCATCACTCAAAGGGCTTCTGTGTGAATGAGCAATACAAAATGGGGACTGCAAAAAAAGGAAGATTGAGAAGAAAAATGTAAAATGAAGAGATGAGCAGCATGCAGAGCGATGACACGATGGAGTGATGCAGAGCAGGGGAGAGGAGGCGCTTCTGAAACAGCTCTGCTCCCCTTCGAAAATCAGGATGAATTCAGGCACAACAGATTCATAAACACTCGCTCTGTTTAGTGAGAATGATTAATTTATGTTAAAGATGCAGAACTCAAAACATAAATCCATATATATGTTGGCTATTTTATTTGATGTGCTTAGGTTTATGGATGCATTTGTTGCAAGTCCCATCAGAAATGAATATAGGACCTGAACATGGGTCAGAACTGCTTTGCTGAAATAAAGAATGCCTTCTTATGAGGGCAACCCATGAATGGGACCAAAGCAAACTCATTTTAATAAAGCTGCAGCAAGTTTCAGATTCAGGCCAAGGTCACTGAATGTGAAACCCAGTTAAAGTTGAGTTGAGGAAATGTTCACGTATGATAATCAGTGATTCATAAAGAGAATTAAAACAAGCAATTCTACTACTATTAAAACAATTTTAAAAATAAAAGCAATAGTGCTCAAATGGTTGGTTTAAATAACTACTTCAGTTGGATGAAGTGCTGTCCTAAACAATGAAATCAAAGTGAGTCTTGTCAACCAATGAAGTCAAAAGAAAATGGTGAGATCCAAGCAATTTCAACAACGATTTAAGTGATTCTCTGAAAAACAGCACTTAAAATGAAAAACATTGCTAGAGCAATTCAAATATCCTTGCAAAATTAATATTCATGACCCATGCAAGAGACTGCATGCCACCTCTGCCCTGCATGTGTGGTACCCAACCAGGCTGACTTTCTTCCTATTGTATTTTTGCAGTATTTAGATAAAAAAGATTAGGATGGTGCAGTTTGCATCAGGTTCCAACGGCAGTAGACAAGGTAGGGAGTGGGTGTAGAGATGTGGTCAGCTGTTCAAACACACACCAGTCCAGCTCCAGCCTGCCTTATTCCATCAGCCCCAGCTATCACTGACCGTTACCATCCACACAAACAGCTTTACCTTTAGGTAAATCAATTTTTAAAGAGAGAGAAATTATCTTTACAAATTTAAAATATTTTATTTATTACAATGAATAGCAGCATGTATGTAAAAATTAACATTTTTATTTTAATCTACAGCAAAAAAAGAAGATTCCTGAGGATGAATTGCAGCTAGACCTCAGAGTGGAGCTCTGTGCGGCCTGGCGATGGGCTCAGCACAGGAGTGGGAGATGTTCTAGCGTTACTCTACACACACACAGCTCAAACACTCACAGCTACAGCACTACCACCTACACAGGAAACCCGCCAGGAAACGGCACAAGGCCCACACCATGAAGAGGGATGTGTTTGGAGTATGGTGACAAAAAAATTAGCATATTTTTTATATAATATCAATTTTTTCTGTTAATGTTATTCAAATATTCAGGTACATACACAGGGCCAGTTCACTCAGCCCATGAATATCAGTGGGAGAGATGCGGTCACCTGTAACTGAAATAGCACAGCTAATGACCTGGAGGTTTGACTGATTAATGAAGTCTTTAAGGGGCACATCTCTGTGTGTAAAGCCAGGGAGATGGCGGTCGGGGGACGGGGGAGAGCAGGGGGCGAGGGAGGGGGGACGTGCTCTGTTTAACATCTCCACAGCAACTCTGGTGGCTTGACATTCCTCCTTATCAAAAATCCCTTTTTCAAGCAAGCAGTATGATGGGTTGTGCTTTCACACTCAGCTTCTTAAACATCGTCTTTCCCCGTCTGAAACAAACACTTGAAATGATATCTTCATTAAACACACTGTTATTCTTGGGGCATGATTTTACACCAAATTTCACATGGGCTCAGCCCTCCTGCAGCCAGCTGACATCATACTGCACAGGCTGCCAGGTGACCCAGCGGGGCCCAGGTGGCCCAGCGTGGAATCTGTGGATAGAGTAACAGCTTACAGTCCGTTGTAGTGGGGCCCCCAGCGCTTGTTGATGTGGTCGAATGTGTGGGAGACCCACTGCTGCTCCAGAACCCGGTATCTCTCCTCACACAGGAACAGGGGTTTACCACGACTGCAGAGGGGAAGGAACAGCCCTGTTAATACCCCCTGCTTCTCACAGAGGGGAGAGAACAGCCCTGTTAATACCCCCTGCTGCTCACAGAGGGGAGAGAACAGCCCTGTTAATACCCCCTGCTGCTCACAGAGGGGAGAGAACAGCCCTGTCAATACCCAATGCTGCTCAAAGATGGTAGGGAACAGCCCTGTTAATACTACATGCTAGGGTCGGGCGATATGACAAAATTTCTATCGGCAATCGCCAATGTATTTGAAAGGATGAGTGGGAGAAGTAAATGTCGCAAAAGGGGATATATACAAATGCATTATTAAGTATTATTATTATCCACGTTGGCCTGCTGCATTTGGTGTGCTATCTTTACAAGACCTTTTCGGGAAACTGAAGCCGCAGATTAGTCTCACCACTGAGAGCAGAGGCAGAAACGGACAACTATCACAAGAAAGAGAAGTTAAATGGAGATGGGGATCCACTAACTTGGTGGAAAGCTCACTAAAAGTGTTTTATTCTCATGTCACACATGGTATGAAAATATCTGTGCATTCCGGCTTCCGGCACTCCATCAGAGAGAATATTTAGCACAGCTTGTAATATTGATACCCTTCGCACTTTGATCCGACCAGATAAAGTGAACACTCATTGTAGGTTGAACCAGCTGTTACATTATTCAGGTTCAACTTTGCTGTTTACTTTTACTCTGATCGATTGATCACAGTAGTTAAGAGAATAACGGAAATGATAAATAAAAAAATTTAAAGAAATAAAAGTAGATTTCTTTTCAGTATGGGACGTACAGTAAGGCTACATATGCCTGAATGAAAAATAATAACATCCTGTACCATGGCCTGTATAAAAACCATAACAATATTATGCATATCTTTTTTGTTACAAATTTAGGCAAACTTGTTTAAAAACTGAAAGGGCTATAGGCTAATCTTTAGTCAGTGTCCAAACAAATTAAAAATTATGAAGTAGACCAGTAGGTTTATTACTGAGGCTAAGCTATCAAATAAACAGTAATTTGTTATAATGCTAGGTCTACCATCTTCTGGGGCTCTATGCTGTGCGGAACACATGTTTGGAAAGGGACGCATGGTGCAAGAAATAAAGGGCATAGTCGCCTTTCAAAGATAAAATGACAGAGACTACTGTGCATGTCATGTCAGCAAAGATTAGACAATATTGCATCGCAAGCAGAACAACAGGAATTTGAGCCACACATTTAATTGCGCAATAAAGGTTGCTTCACTCTTCTGCACTTTGTTCTTATGTACAGTTAAGGACACAATGCCCATCTTTTCCAACAGCTGTAAATATACCTAGTATCGACAAAAACACTTTTTATGATAGTCACCCTCCCTGCAAAATCAGCAGTTACCTTTCAATTAATTTATGGAAATCATATTTCTACCCTCTGTGAGGAAACAGTAGCTCTGACGCACTTTATTTACTCATCTCAGATGGCTAGTTTTTTTCACCAGAAAACTGCAGATAAACTTGCCTGCATTTGAGATGTAGTCTGGGGAATTGCTGGCATATTCTTATTTTGATTCAATATAAAATGCATAATTTACTGCCAGCTAAAAAACCATTCAAGCACATTGCATGCACACATACACGCACGCACGCACGTGCACACACACAGCAACACTCCTGCACAGTGCTTAGTTTCTTGTGGAAGAACTCTCCGCAGAGACTGCTAAACATTGTGTGAGTACTGCGCCTGCTCTTAGGGGTCTCAGTCTGCTTTGTGACAATTTGAGCTGCGTTTGTCAATTACACACCAATAAAAACACAGGCCGAACTTGTAGACATATTTTGCATTTCATAGGTATGAATACAGAAGAATTTCATACAGACATTCAGTGGTTAAACTGTTATCTCAAGTTTCTACAGGCATTTAGAGAAAAATACATTTCTATGTAGTTGAGCTAGAAAAGTGTGGCTCGTGTATACATTTATTACTGAAGAAGCAATAGAGAATTCCCTGTTTGTGAACAGCCACTGCCAAGCTTGTGATTGTTCAGAATCACTGGTTCATTGGAAAATCACATCAGTGAAGTTTGGTATTAGGGTGTGATGGAGACTGTTGTTTGATCTATCAAGAGGGATATTTGCAGTTGATCATTTCACAGCTGATTTTGATTTAGACTTACTCTTTTGACTAAAATTCATAAGTTTTTGTCGTATTTTATTCATTTGATTACTGATTGGTTTTAGTCAACAAAGTTACTCTAAGTTTAATCAATTTTAGAGCTTTCACTGAATTTGCTTTTTCATGAAATCATTGGGGTGATGTTTCATAAAACTACAAAACTGAACCCAATTAGTGGTACTGCTGATGAATGATGATAACTGTGATTAGTCTGTCTGTGGCATTGTTTCATTACCATTTATTTATTTATTGTTTCTTTGCCCAGGAAAATCCCATTGAGATAAATATCTCTGTCGCAAGCCCGTCCTGCAGATAAATAACACTTCTAAATTATTCATGACTGGAAATGGTAATATAACTGTCAAAGTTTTCAAAGGTGCATCTGTCTCATTTTCATCATGGAAAAATGGTCACTGATGGAAGCTTTTCTTCGGTTTTCAACAACAAAATTAACATTGGGCATTATGGCACAATGAAGACAGTAGTGTGATTTCTGAAAATAGCAGTTTCAGTTTAAGGTGTGGTGGACATGGCTGTCTCTATCTCATCTAGAATGATGTAACTCCCAGCTTCCCAGAATACTACTGTGTCTGTCCTAGTGCTATAATACCCAACCTCAAACTATTCCATGGTGATGCCCAGCATCAGAGATAAACAGTGGAGGAGCATTTAAGATGTTGGAGGATTTCATACCGAAGGTCGCGGTCCTCCTCTCCGTGGGCGTCCAGATAGACTGAGCCCCAGAGACAGAAGCGATGACCACGGATGATGATGATGACAGAGGCATTGATCAGCAGGAAGATACCAGTCGCTGCTCCACAGTGCTGAGAGTGCTGGAAGAAAACATGCCCAACCTCATCACCACTTACAGCACACTAACACACATCCTTATCCCCAAAGAACACCCAACCTCATCACCACTTACAGCACACTAACACACATCCTTATCCCCAAAGAACACCCAACCTCATCACCACTTACAGCACACTAACACACATCATTATCCCCAAAGAACACCCAACCTCATCACCACTTACAGCACACTAACACACATCCTTATCCCAAAACAACACCCAACCTCATCACCACTTACAGCACACTAACACTCATACTTATCCCAAAACAACACCCAACCTCATCACCACTTACAGCACACTAACACACATCCTTATCCCAAAACAACACCCAACCTCATCACCACTTACAGCACACTAACACTCATACTTATCCCAAAACAACACCCAACCTCATCACCACTTACAGCACACTATCACACATACTTATCCCAAAACAACACCCAACCTCATCACCACTTACAGCACACTAACACATATCCTTATGTGTGCACAATTACTGTGTGTGACTGCACCATTACTGTGTTTGACTGCATTATTACTGTGCGTGACTGCATATTACTTTGTGTGACTGCACTATTACTGTGTGTGACCGCTATATTACTGTGCGTGACTGTACATTACTGTGTGCAACTGCACTATTACTGTGTGTGACCGCTATATTATTGTGCGTGACTGTACATTACTGTGTGCAACTGCACTATTACTGTGTGTGACTATATTACTGTGTGTGACTGCACTATTACTGTGTGTGACCGCTATATTATTGTGCGTGACTGTACATTACTGTGTGCAACTGCACTATTACTGTGTGTGACTGTATATTACTGTGTGTGACCGCTATATTACTGTGCGTGACTGTACATTACTGTGTGCAACTGCACTATTACTGTGTGTGACCGCTATATTATTGTGCGTGACTGCATTATTACTGTGTGTGACTGCACTATCACTGTGTCTGACTGCTATATTACTGTGTGTGACTGCACTATTACTGTGTGTGACCACTATATTACTGTGCGTGACTGCATTATTACTGTGTGTGACTGCACTATTACTGTGTCTGACTGCTATATTACTGTGCGTGACTGCACTATTACTGTGTGTGACCTCTATATTACTGTGCGTGACTATACATTACTGTGTGCAACTGCACTATTACTGTGTGTGACCGCTATATTATTGTGCGTGACTGTATATTACTGTGTGCGACTGCACTATTACTGTGTGTGACTGTATATTACTGTGTGTGACTGCACTATTACTGTGTGTGACCGCTATATTACTGTGCGTGACCGCTATATGACTGTGCGTGACTGCATTATTACTGTGTGTGACTGCACTATCACTGTGTCTGACTGCTATATTACTGTGCGTGACTGTACATTACTGTGTGCAACTGCACTATTACTGTGTGTGACTGCTATATTATTGTGCGTGACTGCACTATCACTGTGTCTGACTGCTATATTACTGTGCGTGACTGTACATTACTATGTGTGACCGCTATATTACTGTGCGTGACTGCATTATTACTGTGTGTGACTGCACTATCACTGTGTCTGACTGCTATATTACTGTGCGTGACTGTACATTACTGTGTGTGACAGCTATATTACTGTGCGTGACTGCAATATCACCGTGTGTGACTGCTATATTACTGTGTGCAACTGCAATATTACTGTGCGTGACTGTATATTACTGTGTGCAACTGCACTATTACAATGTGTGACTGCATTATTAGTTTGCTTGCCGAAGGCACAAACTACTGTAATTTTATTTACTTTCTTATTATTATTCCTGGTTCTTCCGGACGTTTCTCCTCCAACAGTTTTTAAGCTAGACATACCAAATTTGGCCACCAGTGATGTGAATATACTCAGGTTGTTTGTAATTTTTTTAAGCTATATGATTTATACTTTTTAATCTATAAAGCTTTAAAAAACAGTGTCTGTTGACTTAATATTGGCATAATACCGAGCATGCTAACAAGCTAATGTTAGTGATACTAAGCAACAGTCTGGTTACTTTTAATTTAATTAATACCACTTCAAGACTAGTAGTCCTAAGTATTCCCTGCTTTCCAATAATTTTTAGATAGTTGACAAAACAACATTATCCAAAGAATACAGCATGCCTGCTGGTTAGCTACCTTAACGGACTTGATATTTAGAAAGAACTTTCCTTTTGATGTAGTGATACTAGGATAACATTATTCCTTGCTACAAGTGCCACTCTTTCATTACACTTGTTTGACAGATTTTGGCGTTTGACTGGCGGTGTGACAGACTCACCGCAGTTTGCTAGCGAGGATGTTGCTGTATCTCGTCTTGGACTTACGTGATGGTTTCCAATAACATAAGTGAGCATAGCATAGAAACAGTGGGCTCACTTACATTATTGGAAACTGAAGTCCAAGTGATGACCTGGCCTGTGATTAGGTCCGAAAGATGTTATACTGCACTAATGTAATTTGTCTCAGGCAATCACAATGCACAGTCGAAACTGACTGCTGTGTAAAATGCATTGTGTAATATATGTGCAGTATAATTTTGCATCATCTGTTGGGCAAACAGGGTTTAATAAATTTAGCTCTGAATCCAGCTATGGTCTGTTACGTCTTATGAGATTAACGTCATCTCTGAAAAATAGCTACAGGGGACAAAGAACAGAAGACTCCTATAAGCCATACATATATAAAAGTAATAAAATATATTTAAAAATTGTTCATTATTATTTAAGATAATAATTCTACCTAACACTGCTGTTTATATCAATGCTGTCTTGTAGCCTACAGATATTATGATGTATTGTGTACAAGTATGATATTGTAGCCTCGCAGATAGTGACACTGCAATACTATTCAGGTACAATGACCTTAAATGACTAATTCATGTTTTTAACAGAAAGTTCTGCTGTTCTTTGACTGCTTCTAGTACTCCTATTGCTACTACTTTAGTGCTTACTGTACCTACTAGAAGTTTTAATATACAAATAATGTATATTAGCTACATTATTACTATAAAGTATAATAGCAATTTAAAACTTCTAGTAGGTACAGTTTTAAACATTCTCTTCAAGCCTTCGGCAAGCAAACAGAATTTCTTCTGGAACTCTATATCTAGTTACTGTGTGTGACTGCACTATTAATGTGTAGTCTTACTACTGTAGTCTTAGTCTCACTCACCAGGATACATTCACTGTAGCTGTGCTGTAGTGTCACTCACCAGGACACAGTCACAGTAACTGTGCTGTAGTCTCACTCACCAGGACACATTCACAGTAGCTGTGCTGCTTGCAGCACAGGCCCTTGAGGCAGACGAAGGTGCCGCACACAAGGCAGAGCGCTGGGTCTTTGGGAACCTTGTTGCAGGCGGAGCAGGACTTCCTGTGGTAGTACTGGAAGATGGTGTTGTAGTTCTCAGGCAGCTGGAGCAGATGGGGGGCAGCCCACTGAGGATCCTGCACCAGCAGAGTCTGTGGGGGAACAGAGAGGAGAACAGTCTGAGAGGAAACAGAAAGGAGAACAGTCAGAGAGAATAGAGAGGAGAACAGTCTGAGAGGAAACAGAGAGGAGAACAGTCTAAGAGGAAACAGGGGACAACAGTCTGAGTGGGAACAGAAAGGAGACCAGTCAGAGAGAATAGAGAGGAGAACAGTCTGAGAGGAAACAGAGGGGGATCAGCGAGGAGAACAGTCTGAGGGGGAACAGAGATGAGAACAGTCTGAGGGGGAACAGAGAGGAGAACATTCTGAGGGGGAACAGAGTGGAGTGTTTTGCGGTTGTGTTACTGTGGCAGTGTTGTGCAGTTGTGTTACTGAGGCAGTTTTGTGCAGTTGTGTAATTGCGGCAGTGTCGTGTTACTGAGGCAGTGTTGTGCTGTTCTATTACTGTGGCAGTTTTGTGCAGTTGTGTTACTGTTGCAGTGTTGTGCGGTTGTGTAATTGCAGCAGTGTTGTGTTACTGAGGCAGTGTTGTGCTGTTGTGCTACTGAGGCAGTGTTGTGCAGTTGTGTTACTGAGGCAGTGCTGTACAATTGTGTTACTGCGACAGTGTTGTGTTACTGCAGCGGTATTGTGGGTTGTGTTACCATGGCAGTGTTGTGCAGTTGTGTTACCAGCGTTTGATCAGTCTGTATCTCGGTGAGCCCCGTCACTTCGGCACACCACTGTGATGTCAGTGTATAGGGACACACCACCCACTCCAAACACCTGGCGCTGCTCCACTGGCTGGGTGTGGCAGGGGGCGTGGCCGGGGCAGGGGGTGGGAGCAGGCCCAAGCCCTGTGCCAGGACACAGAACTCCTCTTCTCTCTGAAAGGGCATGAGGAAGAAGAGCGCAGGTAAGCAGGGTGCAGGGGGAGGGGCTCAGGGGTGGTAGTAGGGGGCTCACAGCGAAGGGAGCACACTTACAGAGCAGCCTGGAAGGTCATCTCCATACAGGTGGTGCTGCAGGAGGCTGGAGAGCCGCAGGAAGGGCAGACAGAACTGCTGCAGGCTGACCTCCATGGACTGGGGGGTGCAAACAGTGGAGTTCAACTGGAGAGGAGAGAGAGTCTCACTGTAACAGAACTAGGCCCAGTGTGGATCTCATTGAATCAGAACTGGGCACAGTGTAGATCTCACTGAAACAGAACTGGGCCCTGTGTGGATCTCACTGAATCAGAACTGGGCACAGTGTAGATCTCACTGAATCAGAACTGGGCCCAGTGTGGATCTCACTGAAACAGAACTGGGCTCAGTGTGGATCTCACTGAAACAGAACTGGGCCCAGTGTGGATCTCACTGAAACAGAACTGGGCCCAGTGTGGATCTCACTGACACATAATAGAGCCCAGTGTGGATCTCACTGAAACAGAACTGGGTCCAATGTAGATCTCACTGAAATAGAACTGGGCCCCGTGTAGATCTCACTGAAACAGAACTGGGCCCAGTGTGGATCTCACTGAACCAGAACTGGGCCCAGTGTGGATCTCATTGAATCAAAACTGGGCACAGTGTAGATCACACTGAAACACAACTGGGTGCAGTGTGGATCTCACTGATTCAGACCTGGGCCTAGTGTGGATCTCAGTGACACAGAAATGGGCCTGGTGTGGATCTCACTGAAAGAGAACCGGGCCCAGTATGGATCTCACTGAATCAGAACTGGGCCCAGTGTGGATTTCACTATCACTCACTCAGTTCTAACTGGCCCGAACGCATGGTGAGAGATCAGATGGACTTACCGCTGTCATGTTGTCTGTCTCTGCTTCATAAACACTTCTGTCCTTGGACAGCTCTCCAATGACACAGCTGAGAAGGGCCTCCCAGGATTGCTCGGCATTATGGGTATTCTGTGGGACAGCGAGGCAGACGGGCAGGTAAATGCTCATGTGATACACAGCATCCTGCATCAGACTATAGTGTAGGTACGCTGTGCTGAAGCTGAAATATCCAATGCTTGGTAAGTGCTGAAACATTATTGCATGCGTCTTAAGATAACATACAACATTTAGTCTGAATAATATTTTATGTGGAGTAACGCAGCCAACATCTATCAAGCTGATGATAGAAAAATAGAGACTGACAGCTCTCTTATCTGTCTTGATGTTCTCAATTATAGACTTGGAGTTTCTGTATCCCTGGGACTGCATGAGTTTCAGAGTGTTAACAATGTGGATTGAGTGAGTGCTCCATTATTCAGACTGGGGCTGGGTTGGGGGGGCAGCACTGTTTCCAGAATAAATGAGAGCAGCCAAAAGGAGACATTTAGCATCATAATGTTGTGTTTGTCCACCAGTTCAATTTATATTCAAACAGCTCTTCCCCTAATACAGCTTTAATAGGCTCTGATAGAGGCAGAGTGGAGCTGGACGCTCCCATTATAAATGACAGGGGCAGATAATGATGATGGATCCGTTTACAGAGCAAACCGCTTTAGGAAACAAACTATGTGACGACTTCATCACCATCCCACTTTAAATTTGATATAGGGGAGGGGATGGCAATCCACAGCTATTAGTGAGTGCTGACTTTACCCTCCTGTAGGACACTAAATCGCCAAGACATTAAAGTAAGTCATCAGGTGTCTGTGATCAGATCTCCATTTCTTTAAAGTATTAACTTGGTTTTTGTAGCTCTTATGCTGTTGGATGACATCGTACTGATTGTCATTGACAAAAAAAAACTACCTTCAGAGGGTAAAATCAGAAGCCCAGATTTTCACAGTGCCCTGAGCACATGTCCCATTCGCATGCCTTTGCTGCTCTACTTATGCAGCAGGCAGAATCATGGTCTTTCAGCAGAGGCAGACTGACGCCATGTTTCCTCTCCTTTTACTGCATGTGCCCCTGCTCCCTCGCAGCTCCAGGGCAGAGGACCCTGTAGAGGCACAGGCTCCAATGGCTTCTGTCTTTATTCTAATAACCACTGACTGGTTCAGATACAGGAGAACAAGGACATGTGACTTTGTAATAGCTGCTGTGAGTCATGCAGCTGTAGCTGCTGTGAGTCATGTGACTGTCTAGAATAACTGTGAGAAACAGCAGAGCTAGTGGCTCCAAGATGAGGCTCCTAATGAGGGTCCCTGATCTGACTGAGAGATGTTGGGGTGCACTCTGTTATTGAGCTGCAAGACTGAGCAATGTTGGGATGCATTCTGTTACCAAGCTGCAGGACTGAGAGACGTTGTGGTGCACTCTGTTACTGAGCTGTGAGACTGAGAGATGTTGTGGTGCACTCTGTTACCAAGCTGCAGGACTGAGAGATGTTGGGGTGCACTCTGCTACTGAGCTGCAGGACAGAGAGATGTTGTGGTGCACTCTGTTACCGAGCTGCAGGACTGAGAGACGTTGGGGTGTACTCTGTTACTGGGGCGCAGGCTCACTTACCTTCCTGATGGCTCCGGTGCTGCTCCAGGCCTGCCGCTCCTCTGGGCTGAGTCTGACGGAGAGTGCAGCCAGGGCCTGGACGAACTGCAGGGTGTACAGCACCTTTACTACGCAGGTGAAGTGCTCTAGGAACAAGCAAACAGCAGCATCAGCATCATACTCCTATCCCATGA
Organism: Albula glossodonta; assembly: GCA_019788955.1. Taxonomy (NCBI): domain Eukaryota; kingdom Metazoa; phylum Chordata; class Actinopteri; order Albuliformes; family Albulidae; genus Albula; species Albula glossodonta. The sequence goes on along the minus strand of JAFBMS010000892.1, from coordinate 363,060 downwards.
TTCCACACTGTGTGTGACAGCCAGCATTCACCATCACCATCAAAGTGCATAAACACCCTATGCACATGGGCTGTAGTATTAAAACAATAAATGTGAATTTTCAATTTACAAAAAGCTAATATGCACAAATAGCAATGATTTCATTATTTTCGGACACAGAAGCAAACTTGGCTAAATAGAAGCTAGGTTTGCTTGTAAACCAAACTATCAAAGCTGGTTTGAAAGTTATGCAGGCCATGTGAACATGTGACTGAAATTCATTCAAAAGCACCTGGGACCAAATTCAGGCCTTATTATGGTTTAAAAGGGCATTGCCATGGAAAACTCACAAAACACACATATTATATGTGCTGGCAGTCTGTGGGTGATTGATTGATTGATTGGAGGAGACATCACATACACTACAGAAGAACCTTAAAAGACAGTGGGGCCCATCCACACACTGGAACAGTGCCTTAACAGGATACAGACCATGGAGCCCATCCACACACTGGAACAGTGCCTTAACATGATGCAGACTGTGGGGCCCATCCACACACTAGAAGAGTGCCTTAACAGGATGCAGACCCTGGAGCCCATCCACACACTGGAACAGTGCCTTAACATGATGCAGACTGTGGGGCCCATCCACACACTGGAACAGTGCCTTAACATGATGCAGACTGTGGGTCCCATCCACACACTGGAACAGTGCCTTAACAGGATGCAGACTGTGGGGCCCATCCACACACTGGAACAGTGCCCTAACAGGATGCAGACTGTGGGTCCCATCCACACACTGGAACAATGCTTTAACAGGATGCAGACTATGGGTCCCATCCACACACTGGAGCAGTTCCTTAACAGGATGCAGGCCATGGGACCCATGCACACACTGGAGCAGTGCTTTAACAGGATGCATCCCTTTGTGTTTTTAGTCTGGTTTCTCCAGGTGGAGCTCCATACAGCGGCTTAGAACAGTGAGAGACTGGCTCAGAAAAGCAGGGGTTTGTCTGCCCCACACAGAACTGTCTGCTTTTTTATTTAAGGTAAACTCTTCAGAAAAAAATGTAAAGCTCTGGTGAACAGTAACAGAAACAATGTGCAATGTAACAAGTTATTACTTATTTTAGAGAACACGTCTACAAGACTGATGAAGAGGACAGCTGAGAGCAATGGGTTTGGTAAGAGATATTCACACCTGGGACTATACAAGGTCACTCCATTTCAGGTCCATATCTAGAGCTCCTCAGTTTTAGTGCTCTCTTTACATTTTATCCTTAAATAATCAAAGGCTAGCAAGAAAAAGCTTTCAGTCTGGATTCTTGCACATCTCTGAGCTCTCATAACTCTGACCTTGATTATGTGTTGACTGAGAAAATCAACATGCTGATGTCTCATCTGGCCCACCCGACCAGCAACACCAGCCTATCTGCACGTCTCAGTAAGAAAAACACATTTTACTGTTACAGTACCGAGGGTGTACTCTTGTACACACACATAGGGGCACACGCAGATGGGGGAGGGGCACGCACACAGATGGGGGAGGGGCACACACACAGAGGGGGGGGGCACACACACACATGGGGGAGGGGCATACTCAGATGGGGGAGGGGCACACATACACATGGAGGAGGGGCACACACACAGATGGGAGACAGGCGTGCACAGATGGGGGAGGGGCGCACACAAACAGATGGGGGAGGGACGCACACACAAAGGGGGGGGGGGCACACACACATATGGGGGAGGGGCACACACACATATGGGGGAGGGGCACACACACATATGGGGGAGGGGCACACACACAGATGGGGGAGGGGCACACACACAGATGGGGGAGGGGCACACACACAGACGGGAGGGGCACACACACAGATGGGGGAGGGGCACACATACAGATGGGGGAGGGACACACACACAGATGGGAGAGAGGCGTACACAGGTGCAAGGGGCACACACAGAGATGGGGGAGGGGCACACATCAGAGGGATGGATGATCCACTAAACATACTTGAGGTTGAGTATCCGTAATCTGAAAATCCGAAATGCTCCAAAATCCAAAAATTTTTACCGCCGACATGATGCCACAAGTGGAAAATGCCACACCATACCTATGCAACGTATGACCATCCATAGCCTATATATGACCAAAAAAAATACTGTACTGTATAAATTAAAAAAAATTAACAAAAAATATATGTAAACATAAAAATTACGATTGATTGTACATCTGTCAGTGCTGAAGGCCGAGTGTGAAATTTGCCTTCAGCTTTACAGGTTGGTCAAACACATCACTGTAAATCACAATGAATACAATAATAAATGACACAACATGCACAGTACAGACAACAGTAATGGACATGATTCCAGTGTAAATGGTGTTCACAAATTTAGCAGTTATTGCATTTGGTATGAAAGACTTTTTATGTTCTTGGTTGCTGTAGCGGCTCTATGGCATCTTCCCAAGGGCAGTTTCCTGAATTCTTTAAAAAAAAAAAAAAAAAAAAAAAAAGGGATGAACAGGATCAGACACAATTTGTCGGGCTTTTTGTTTTATATATACAGACCAGTTGTTTCTGCTCTTTCCCAATAATTTTACTGGCCATGTTCTTAATTCGGGACAGTCTGATTTTGTTCTTAGCCCCCAGGTGCCCATACCATGTACACATATTAAGAGTATGGCATAAAACACTTTCAAGTTTAAAAAATAAGGTTATAAAAGAGCTCAGAAATCCTGATCGGAGAACAGGACGTAGTGGATATAACCTATTTAACCCATATATTACCTTCCCAGATACATTAGTTGAAATACAGTACTGTATGTGTATGTGTCTACATGCCATGCGAGCATTTGTCCAAATTCGAATGGTTTCGAGATAAAACCAGTCGGTCTGAATGGAACTCGGGCATATGTCGGGGAATGGCTGTATATGCAAATATTTCAAGATCTGAAAAAATCTAAAATCCGAAACACTTCCTGTCCCAGGCACTTCAGATAAGGGATACTCAACCTGTAGCTACATGTAGCCTGTGTCAATTATAAAGTGGGATTAAATCACATTGAAATTCATTGACCTTGGCTTTAAAGTCACTTTTCCACTGTCACAGTACATATAGCTGGTCATAAGCTATCCCCAATGTTGGTAATCAGTCACAAAGAAAATCATGGTAAGGAGACCTTGCCCTCTATCCTAGACGAACAGGCCGAGTGGCCCAGTGATAAAGATACAGAAGACAGTCATGCACCTCTCCGACATGGAAATTCCCTCAGCTTCCACAGTCTGTAACTCTCACATGTGTCCACATTCATGGAACAATTATGTCAGTTATTTAGATTTTAATTTTCAAATAAATGTCATCTAAAATGGACCATAAAATGTTTAGAAAAGGTTAAGTGTGATTTGATTGGGAAAGTATCCACAATGATAAAGAAAAAATCAGTGCAGTTTTGCTTGACTGGTCTGTCCTGCACAGAGCATGAATGCAGGTATGCTCACTTGGGTAGAAGCTGTGGGTGATTCTGCTGAGACTTCTGGATGAGATTAATCAGAAAGCAATATTTAGCCTAAACACAGACCACATTATTTTCCTGTCCATTTCAATTCACAAATGTGAGTTTTAACAGTTATTTTCAACTTTTTTTCCAAAAAGTTATGTTTTCATCAACATGAAAAAAAAATAATAAAAAAAGGTTTAACTGCAGGGAGATGTTCCACTGTGCAGGACTGCATTACAACAGGAAGATGTTCTACTGTGCAGTTTTGGACTGCGTTACAGCAGGGAGATGCTCCACTGTGCAGTGTGGGACTCCATTACAGCAGGGAGATATTCTACCATGCAGTGTGACAGCGTTACAGCAGGGAGATGTTCTACTACACAGTGTGTGACAGCGTGACAGCAGGGAGATGTTCTACTGCATAGAGTGTGACTGTGTTACAGCAGGGAGATATTCTGTTCTGCAGTGTGTGACTGTGTTACAGTAGGGAAATGTTCTACTGCGCAATGTGTGACTGTGTTACAGCAGGGAGATGCTCCACTATGCAGTGTGTGACTGTGTTACAGCAAGGAGATGTTCCCTGCACCGAACACATTACAAATGAAAAATTCTTCACTTAATGGGGCTATGTGACACACCTCACTGTCAGCACTGCTCCCAACCCCTCACTGATTCCTATGGTCACTCCTTCTGGCACTGGTCCCCCCGTTCACTCATTTTGGAATGAGGTCATCTCCAAATCGTGTCTCAAATCCTGGCCCACAGTGTCTCACCACCTCCGCCTCCCCCTCCCTCTGTATCCTGGGTGATGGCCTTTACCTGCCCCCCCACCAAGGCCAAATTCTCTGAATCTCTGGTTCTGGCCAGAATATTTTAAAATACCCACCCAACTGATTGAACCTCCCCTGATGCTACTTCCAAACCCCTACCCCACCCTTGTAACGGATGCCTCCCCCAATGGTTTACTGTTAAGAAATGTTTTATAAATGCTAAATGGATTATTGATCATCTCTTGTCTAATCAATCATGTTGACTCTTTGTTAAACATCAGCATACATTCGTCCTGTCTGTATTTTGTCCTTTCTGTCACACTGTGAATTAGTCCTTCATGTTTTCTCCCCTCCTCCCTCACTCTGTCTCCCCCTCAGAGTATATTACCTCTATACAATTTCTACCACACTTCTATGTGAAATTATAAACAAAAATGTAGGTAGTCATTGAGAGAAGGAGGGTCCACCAGACCCATTCACAGATGCAACACTTGTTCTCCAGTTTTTTATTCACTACATGTAACTCAGTGCCAACAGAGTCAGATAGGAAAGGTAATACTATACTGAATGATAAAAACACCCAACTCATTCAGTCATCGTTTTCAACCTTAAGAGAATCGTGACTAAAATTACCAAGTCACATAACTGCCTACAGAGAACAGGAAATAATTGGACATTTGGACCAGCAAAAAAGACAAAGCTCTTCCTGCAGTGAGGAGGATCCATTTTGTCATTTTGTCATTTTGCTCTTCAAACAGCAGGTCGCGTGCGTAATGGCTGCAGGTTTGGCCAAGCCTTATTGTTTGAGCACTCTGCTGACCTCTACGGTGAAATAAACACCTTACACAGCATAAACACCACACTCCCGCAGAGGCACTGCGCTCCTGCGGGCACGGACATCGGCCTGGGGGAGCCCAGGTGCAGCAGGCAGATTACGGAGATGAAAGAGAGATGGATAAGCCACCAGGCATACAGACATGTGGGGAAGAGATTCATCTCCCTGCCCCCAGCTACAACAAACACAGCTCTTCCTCTGCTTTACTAAACAAAGGACTGAACCCCCAAAACAGCTGGAGTCTTTGTGCATGCCATCCAACGCCTTCTCTCTGACCAATCATATTTGTCCATGTCGAGTAGCGGCAGTACTGTAATTACGGTCGTTATGCCAGGCCCCCATCCGACATGATTGCTGCAATTCTGAGCTCTGAATGTAGACATGAATGACAGGGCTTCCCCTACAGTGTTCAGCTGAGCTCCAAAGGACAGAGATGCTGCCAGCTCCCTCCCCCATGCGCAGGAGCTGTGTGAGTCAGTCACATTGAATGCTAACAGCACTGCCTGCTCTGATAAGAGGCCGGCAGGATGCAATCACATTCAGGGTGATTTGTGCTGACATCCACCTGCTTCTGTGACTGCGCCCACACCACAGCCTGCTTCTGTAGCTGCACTCACACCACAGCCTGCTTCTGTAGCTGCACTCACACCACAGCCTGCTTCTGTGACTGCGCCCTACACCACAGCCTGCTCTGTGACTACTCACACCATAGCCTGCTTCTGTAGCTGCACTCACACCACAGCCTGCTTCTGTGACTGCGCCCTACACCACAGCCTGCTCTGTGACTGCACTCACACCACAGCCTGCTTCTGTAGCTGCACTCACACCACAGCCTGCTTCTGTGACTGCGCCCTACACCACAGCCTGCTCTGTGACTACTCACACCACAGCCTGCTCTGTGACTACTCACACCACAGCCTGTGTCTGTGACTGTACTCACACCACAGTCTGTGTCTGTGCCCCACACCACAGCCTGCTCTGTGACTACACTCATAACATGTGTGTGTGTATGTGTGTGTGAGGATCAGTACCTTTGCAGAGGGGTTGGGGCATGGTTAGCACAAACATGATCAGCTGTGTGTGTGTGTGTGTGTGTGAGGATCAGTACCTTTGCAGAGGGGTTGGGGCATGGTTAGCACAAACATGATCAGCTGTGTGTGTGTGTGTGTGTGTGTGTGTGTGTGTGTGTGTGTGAGGATCAGTACCTTTGCAGAGGGGTTGGGGCATGGTTAGTAAAAAAATGATCAGCTGTGTGTGTGTGTGTGTGAGAGAGGATCAGTACCTTTGCGGAAGGATTGGGGCATAGTTAGCACAAATATGATCAGCTGAGTGTGTGTGTGTGTGTGTGTGTGTGTGCGCGAGGATCAGTACCTTTGCGGAGGGGTTGGGGCATGGTTAGCACAAAGATGATCAGCAGGGAGGGGACATCTCTGAAGAGCATGGGCACTTCCGGCTTCTCATCACTGCAGCTGCTGAGGGGGGAAAACAGCCTTCAGCTTCAAAACCAATCACACACAGCCCTCACAGCCTCCAGCTTCACTACCAACCACACACAGACCTCACAGCCAATCACAGCCTTCGTTCCCAATCACACAGTCATCACAGCCAAACAGAAAGGAACCCTATAAATATGATTTACATTCTCTAACAGGTAAAGCCCTTTGTACAGCTTAAGAAAAGATGACTCATTTGTGATTGCCATCAAGGAGTTTATGCTTTAGAGGCAGGAAATGTCAGGAAGCATTTGCTAGTGGAATGGTAACATCCTCTGCACTAAATCAGCCTATCAAAGTTTTAACACCGTAAAGGCCTCCATATATAGAGGAGCCACGGTGGACACAGGAATTAATCATCATCCTTAAAAGGGAATTGCATATGAAATAGTAGGGGGCGAAAAGTCATTAGCATTGATTTTGAAGAGTTTTTTGTAGCATGTGATTTGCTTTGTTAATTTTCTGGATCTGTGCAGCTATTGATTGCAGTTGTGGGCACAAATGAGAGGCAGAATGGAGCAGAGAGAGGGGGGTGCCCTGCAATTTGCCAGATGCAGCAATCATCAGTATCTATGGCAACCATGCCTGGATTCTTCTTTTTTAAGCACTGAATTGTGAAGAGCAGATTACTGCTTAGGGTGGAGGCAGTGGGGAGAGTGTGCAGGGAGATGCAGGTTTAGGGTGGAGGATGTGGGGATAGTGTGTAGGGAGCTGAAGGTTTAGGGTGGAGGATGTGGGGATAGTGTGTAGGGAGCTGCAGGTTTAGGGTGGAGAATGTGGGGACAGATGTAACTCACTCAGACTCTCTGCTCTGGGTGATCTGAGTCAGCCGGGTCCATGGGTTGTAGGCGGAGTCGATGCTGTAGAGACGCATGTGCATTGCAAGCACATGGAAGAGCTGATCTGAAAGACAGAAGCACGCATCAGCAGGCTGTTGCTGCACTCAGACAGGGTATACTGCCAGACAGAAGCTCCCAGGGTCAGGGCAGTTAACAAAACCTCCTCCACACCCAATTAAAGGCTCCGACTTCAGGCTGGTTGTGCAGGACAGAGGGTGTCACACACTCACAGTGGACATAGTGACACCAGATAGAGTGTGAAAGCACTGTACTGTTCACACCCTGGAGGGTCATTAACACACCTATGTAGCCTCAGTAAAGTAAAGTAGTCTTTATATTGATGATTGCCACTGTGTCTCACCCACTCAGCTTTTAGGTTTGTCCTCTCATCTGTAAAACTATTTCCTTGATTCCCTACATGTTCAATAAGATCGTTAGAGTGGAAAAGGCACAAACACTGTTTCATCCATTAGAAGTTAATTCCTAATATGCTGACACTACAGGCACAAACTGATACACAAATGGATCTGTGAAAGGGTGTTTCTTTTTAACTCTAGCCCTAAAGTGAGAATATAGCACATTCTCCAAACAAACCACTCCACAAAATGGTTACGCACTCTGTGACTCTGAATCCATATGCCATTGTTAATAGGGCTGGGAACTGTATACAACTGATACAATACTCATCACCACATAGAGGCCCCCACAGGACACATATCATATGCACGGAAACTGAATATTAACCATATCCTACATATCACCACATACACACCATTGTCACATCACCAAACACACTCCACTGTCACATCACTGCATACACACTATTGTCACATCACCACATACACAGCATTGACTTTTTTATCCATTATTATTTTCCCTTTCTTTGCTGAGTCAATGTATATATTTCATGATGCATAATTAACTGCCTAATGAAAACACAGCTTCAAGAATAATGCCCTTCTCAGATGTCTCATTCCATTCTCACATGCAAAAGCCAAATGTTAATTCTCCAATTTGGGCACATTTCAATTTTACAGTGTAGCCTAATGTTATGCCATTTGTGCACTTTGTCATTTGCACTTTTAGATTTTAAAAATTATTTGTAAAGTTTTCTAACAGCAGCATACTGTCATTTCATTTTATTGCTTTACTCTGAGGTCTAATTCTGTTTTAATTCACTAAAACGTTCTTTCCATTTTTAACATATTTACTACAACAAGCATATTTCATCTGTCTCATCGAGGTAATTTCAACCATTAAATTAATAATAATGCTAAATTATATTTTATATATAGCGTATTTCAAAAGAAGGTCTAAATGACCTAAATGAAGTCATAATATTGGCACAGTGGCACAAAAGAGATGCCATGTAAACCCCTGCGAGCCCATGGTATTGAGCTGGTATGGAGCCCTGCTGTAAAAATCCCACGTCCCAGGCTGCAGCATCTATGTCACCATACAGAGCCTGGATCACAGACCTCACAGGAACAAATACACATTTTCCACAGCTGTATGATCTCTTAGCTGTATGAATGTTCCCTCAGACATGGCCATGCCCCTAAAACATGGCCACACAACTCAATGTGGCCATGCCCTATCAGACATAGCCACACCCTTTGAGAGCACAGAATTTCTGCACAGCATATTCAATGCTACTGGTTCATCCAAAGAAAGGGCAGCAGCCTGCTGGCAGACCTCCTGCTGCAGTAGCTGTTAGAGTTTGCTTTAAAAAGGGCTTGTGAGAAGAAAAATCTGCTTTTCACTGCCATGCTAAATTGCACCAGAAAGTTATTTATCTACTTGATTTCAGCTCTGGTCAGGATTAAGATGTGCTGCACTGGTAAACTCTGCTACAGTGGTATACCCTGATATCCACTGACATTACGGGTGGACGGTATAAACGGTATAGAAAGTATACCAGTATGAATTTGCCCTATGGTATGGATTTTGACTGTACCGTGCTTAGCAGTAGAGCCCTCACAGAGCTAAAGTGGCAATGACGTAACCTCACCAGTGAGAGGCAACTATGCACTAAACCGTGGGTGTTTCTCAATACCAACACTTGCGTTCTTGAGAAGAAGTGTCTTGCGAGTTTGTAAGGACGGAGAACGCATCAGCCAAAGTTTTGAGATGGTTTGTGCACTTTCTTACTTGCTAGCTACTGCAGCTCATTTCACCAACTACAGAACAACATTGGCTGGCAGAAAAATGACAGTAACATGACTGGTAACATTTGGTAAGAAATTTATTTTTACTGTGCTTGTATTACATTTATTTTCACTTTGGAAATACCAAGCTGCTTGGCCCATGTAATAAAGCTTACAACAAACTCAAAACGCATGTTTGTCATTTTACTCTAATGACTAAATATTTTTTAAATGGTATAAAAAGAAATTCACAAAAAGTATCTATCAGCAAGGAGATCTCCTCGGCAGTCCTTGATTGAAATATTTATGGTAAGATGAGTGGTAGAAGGTTGTGAAGTTTGAATTACAGCTTCATTCATATGATCGATGACATTTGAAAAGCACAAATAACTGATAAGCTAAAAACCCATTCCACAAGTTTTCTGTAGCCATTGCTAACTTAGCTAGCAAAAACTATCGTCCCCACTGAATGTAATAATGCTACGACAGCATCGCTCACCGGAACCAACTGCCAATTTAAATCATTGCCATACCAGTATTTTACCCCTTCAGAAGCATTTATATTGAAATTTTAAGAAAAATTAATATATGGTGATATATACCATTACCGTCAGTGCTTCAAATTATACCATGATACAAATTTTAGGCCATACCGCCCAGCCGTAACTGATATAGTGATATACACTGATTTATACTGGTATACACTGATAAAGCTACAATCAGAATTACATCACACATTTAAAAAACGTTTTCTTGTAAATATTAAAAACTCAGCAGAAAGTGGGCACCAGTTTTGTCTGTAGTTAGCATATTTCAAAACATGGATTTGAGCTCATTTAGTGAGAAATGCCTCGTGTTTGCAAAGGTTTTTATTCCACTGTGGGACCCCTGCCTGTGTCCACAGACAGAGACACCCATTTCGCAGTGACCCTATTCCCTTAATGGCTGCTACTCAATGATGAACTACAGTTATACTGGCGCGAAAGATTGCATAACAGAGTTGTCACAAACTGGAGCAACAGTGCCCTCTAGAGGCAACCCTTTTCACTGACCTAAAAATGTGTATACATATTTGTTGTGTGCCGAAGAGTGGATTAACAGGGAGTATGTGAGTGTGTGAATGTATGTGTGTGAGAGTGTGTGTGTGTGTGTGCGTGAGAATGGTAGGGTGACTCAGCTCAGCACTGTCAGTCTGACTGAGGATCACACTGATTGCTCTGCTGGGGGGCTTTCATTCTGCTCTGGGGGGGTGGGGGGGACTGTTGTTCATCTGGAGGGAACACAGTGTGAGGCTCGGGGTAAGCTACTGTCTGGCTCATGCTGAAAACAGCTTATATCACCACCGTCGTCATCATCATCATCATCATCATCACCCTTGCACGTCACTAATACCTTACATCACTCCCATTGCAATCTGCACGGAGAACACAGCGTTTGACATGGCTGCTAACAGTCTTTCTCAGAGACAGCCATGACACGCCCCCCTACATCCACAGAAATGAGTTTCTGCCGTGTGATGGAAGACCAGCCAAGCCACGGGGGAAAAGTGCCTCTGTCTTTATCTGAGCGCATAGTGTGGCTCTATCAGTGTGCCTCCATCAGTCTTTGTCTGAGTGCACAGTGTGCCTCTATCAGTCTTTATCTCAGCGCACAGTGTTCCTCTATCAGTCTTTATCTGAGTGCACAGTGCGGCTCTATCAGTGTGCCTCTATCAGTCTTTATCTGAGTGCACAGTGTGCCTCTATCAGTCTTTATCTAAGTGCACAGTGTGCCTCTATCAGCCTTTATCCAAGTGCACAGTGTGCCTCCATCAGTCTTTATCTGAGTGCACAGTGTGCCTCTAACAGTCTTTATAATAGCACAGCGCGGCTCTATCAGTGTGCCTCTATCAGTCTTTATCTAAGTGCAGTGTGCCTCTATTGGCCTTTATCCAAGTGCACAGTGTGCCTCTATCAGTCTTTATCTGAGTGCACAGTGTGCCTCTAACAGTCTTTATCTGAGTGCACAGTGTGCCTCTATCAGTCTTTATCTGAGTGCACAGTGTGCCTCTAACAGTCTTTATCTGAGTGCACAGTGTGCCTCTATCAGTCTTTATCTGAGTGCACAGTGTGCCTCTATCAGCCTTTATCTGAGTGCACAGTGTGCCTCTATCAGCCTTTATCTGAGTGCACAGTGTGCCTCTATCAGCCTTTATCTGAGTGCACAGTGTGCCTCTATCAGCCTTTATCTGAGTGCACAGTGTGCCTCTATCAGTCTTTATCTGAGTGCACAGTGTGCCTCTATCAGCCTTTATCTGAGTGCACAGTGTGCCTCTATCAGCCTTTATCTGAGTGCAGAGTGTGCCTCTATCAGTCTTTATCTGAGTGCACAGTGTGCCTCTATCAGTCTTTATCTGAGTGCACAGTGTGCCTCTATCAGTCTTTATCTGAGTGCACAGTGTGCCTCTATCAGTCTTTATCTGAGTGCACAGTGTGCCTCTATCAGTCTTTATCTGAGTGCACAGTGTGCCTCTATCAGTCTTTATCTGAGTACACAGTGTGCCTCTATCAGCCTTTATCTGAGTGCACAGTGTGCCTCCATCAGTCTTTATCTGAGTGCACAGTGTGCCTCTACCAGTCTTTATAATAGCACAGCGTGGCTCTATCAGTGTGCCTCTACCAGTCTTTATCTAAGTGCAGTGTGCCTCTATCAGCCTTTATCTGAATGCACAGTGTGCCTCTAACAGTCTTTATCTAAGTGCAGTGTGCCTCTATTGGCCTTTATCCAAGTGCACAGTGTGCCTCTATCAGTCTTTATCTGAGTGCACAGTGTGCCTCTAACAGTCTTTATCTGAGTGCACAGTGTGCCTCTATCAGTCTTTATCTGAGTGCACAGTGTGCCTCTATCAGCCTTTATCTGAGTGCACAGTGTGCCTCTATCAGTCTTTATCTGAGTGCACAGTGTGCCTCTATCAGTCTTTATCTGAGTGCACAGTGTGCCTCTATCAGTCTTTATCTGAGTGCACAGTGTGCCTCTATCAGTCTTTATCTGAGTGCACAGTGTGCCTCTATCAGTCTTTATCTGAGTGCACAGTGTGCCTCTATCAGTCTTTATCTGAGTGCACAGTGTGCCTCTATCAGCCTTTATCTGAGTGCACAGTGTGCCTCTATCAGTCTTTATCTGAGTGCACAGTGTGCCTCTAACAGTCTTTATCTGAGTACACAGTGTGCCTCTATCAGCCTTTATCTGAGTGCACAGTGTGCCTCTATCAGTCTTTATCTGAGTGCACAGTGTGCCTCTATCAGTCTTTATCTGAGTGCACAGTGTGCCTCTATCAGCCTTTATCTGAGTGCACAGTGTGCCTCTATCAGCCTTTATCTGAGTGCACAGTGTGCCTCTATCAGCCTTTATCTGAGTGCACAGTGTGCCTCTATCAGTCTTTATCTGAGTGCACAGTGTGCCTCTATCAGTCTTTATCTGAGTGCACAGTGTGCCTCTATCAGCCTTTATCTGAGTGCACAGTGTGCCTCTATCAGTCTTTATCTGAGTGCACAGTGTGCCTCTATCAGTCTTTATCTGAGTGCACAGTGTGCCTCTATCAGCCTTTATCTGAGTGCACAGTGTGCCTCTATCAGTCTTTATCTGAGTGCACAGTGTGCCTCTATCAGTCTTTATCTGAGTGCACAGTGTGCCTCTATCAGTCTTTATCTGAGTGCACGGTGTGCCTCTATCAGTCTTTATCTGAGTGCACGGTGTGCCTCTATCAGTCTTTATCTGAGTGCACAGTGTGCCTCTATCAGTCTTTATCTGAGTGCACAGTGTGCCTCTATCAGTCTTTATCTGAGTGCACAGTGTGCCTCTATCAGCCTTTATCTGAGTGCACAGTGTGCCTGTAACAGTCTTTATCTGAGTGCACAGTGTGCCTCTACCAGTGTGCCTCTATCAGCCTTTATCTGAGTGCACAGTGTGCCTCTATCAGTCTTTATCTGAGTGCACAGTGTGCCTCTACCAGTGTGCCTCTATCAGTCTGTATCTGAGCACACAGTGTGCCTCTATCAGGGCTGACCATGATGCCTTTCTATTACCACTGAATTTCTGCATTTCTGGCTATAGCCAACCTGTCCCTCCCACTGCCAGCAGACTGTGCTGCTTTCCTTGGTCTGTGGTCCTCTGTACCGCACACTCACACACAGACACACACAAGCCTGCATGGGACTGCACTGCACTCACACAGACACACGCAGGCCTGCATGATCTGCACTGCTGCACATCCACACACAGACACACCCAGGCCTATGGTGATCTGCACTGTGATTTATTGTGGGGCTTTTTGATTCTGACCCCTCCCACCATGGCTTTATTCGTCATCTGAAAGATATGTGCCTTCTGGGTAATACACGGGAGCTGGGAGCAAAGGCTTCACAGTCCCTGTGGATTCCCATTCCCAAGTGATAACGGTAGGAATGCTACAGTCTAGGACACACTGTCCCCACCAAACCCAAGCCAGAGAAATCTCTTTCAGTCTTTCTCTGATCAAGACTGGCATATGCTTGGCTCCAGCCTTGTGATGTAATTTATCTACACTAATATCAGAGAAAAGCCATCCTCTCCATCCACACAGTGCTGCCCCATGATTTTATCCCGATTAGCCTTTAAGAATATAAACCCATTACAGAATAAAGGCAGAGAGACAGATGTTATCAGTTAATTTAAAAAATGTAAAACCACTGTCAACAAAGTAAGGTATGTAATCTAGTAATATTCTGAATTGTGTAAGTGCCATAAAAATGATCTGTGAAACAGTACGTTTGTGTAACTGCAGAAGCAGTAGTGTAAATCTGACTGCACTGTATGTCCTGAGTAAAGGTGAAGTAATTCTAAACCACACTTGTGAAACACGACTGTGAAAGCAGGACAAATTTGAGCATTATATTAAAAGCTGTGTCCCACTAATTTTCCTCTATGCACTGTTAGCATTGGGTAAAGCTTCCGGTCTTTAGCACTCCTGTCACAGCATTAGCTCTGTGCACTGTTTGCATTGGGTAAAGCTTCCAGTCTTTAGCACTCCTGTCACAGCATTAGCCCTGTGCACTGTTTGCATTAGATAAAGCTTCCAGTCTTTAGCGCTCCTGTCGCAGCATTAGCCCTGTGCACTGTTTGCATTGGGTAAAGCTTCCAGTCTTCAGCGCTCCTGTCGCAGCATTAGCCCTGTGCACTGTTAGCATTGGGAAAAGCTCCCCGTCTTTAGCGCTTCTGTTACAGCATTAGCCCTGTGCATGGTTATCATTGGGTAAAGCTTCTAGTTTAGCATTAGCTTCCCATCTTTAGCATTCCTGTTACAGCATTAGACCTGTGTACTGTTAGCATTGGGTAAAGCTTCCGTTCTTTAGCGCTCCTGTCACACCCGCCCATCAGTGGTGACATGTAGCTCACTGCAAATGCTCATTAAAACACATCATGATGTACTCTGCAGCACAGCTTTGGATTAGCCATGATGACAATGATCCTTTCATTCATACATCAAGTACAGAGAACAAAAGCATCAAAAAATTAAGCGCCCTGTTGTCACAATATGGCGTTAGAAGACGCCCATAAAAAGGTCATATATGATATGCTTTTACATCCAGATCACAAGGCCATGCCAAATGAATACAGAGCAACCAGGTACAAGTAGTGAGGGAACCTAAAGAAAAATGAAACATTAAGCTTCATAATGCCAAAATACAGCACAGGAATTAAACAAAAACCAAGACGAGCAAGTTTTGGAGTGACATCATATTCAAAACTATACAATAATGTCTTAAGTATGGGCTATCAAAACGGACAGTGTAGGAAGTGAAAAAAAAAAAATAATAATATGGCGTGATGTTAGGCGGCATACAAAAAGCTACAACATAATAAGGGCAAACAACACAGCTTGTGGTCTAACAACAGGAAGAATATAAACACTGATTGTAATAAGGTTATTACAGCGTGGCTAACACACTCTGCTTGTTCCATCCTCTAATTGTCTGTAGATAAAGGTATTCTAAATAAAGCTGCTGTGACGTACAACATCTGTGGTTATTATAAATCTGTATATTCATGGGATATGTCTGCTTTCTATTTCTGAACACTTGTTCGTTGTAATGATGGAACATCGCACCTGTAAACTGCACAATTGTACTTTGAAAAGATTCAGCATCATCACAGCCGACAGAGAACAGACAGATGTTAATTCTTGAATGGCGCAAAATTTCTGCCTGCTTTCAGAAGTCAAAAAAATTGGAGTCGCAGTTACTGCAAGGTTTAGTAAACTTGACAGAATACTTAATTGGCCTCATTTTTGGTTGCAATTGGTCGCAAAATCTCCACCCTGTTTTAGCGCCTTCATCCCAGGTATACATATCCAGGTATACATTTTACTGTGTATCAAGAGGAAAGTCGCAAAGTGATGTAGTCACCGCAAAATTCCATATTAATAGCAATTTTCACCCACTGTGACCGTTTAGTAATTGGCATGTAAATCCTGAGACGTTTTAGCAGCTACTTTTACGCCAGAAGAGCATTTGCAATCCTAGTAAATCTGGCCCACAGTACATTATGAGAGAGTGAAACAGGACAATGTGAATAGGTGCATTATCAGTTATCAAGCCTATCCTCAAGCAGTCCAATCTATTCACTATCGAATCACAGCCTCTGCTGCTTCTCTCACAGTCCTCAGAAAAAGATACTACTTCCTCCACTCTAATAACATTCTGGAAGTGTTTCAGGCTGGGTTTAGACATCATCACAGCACTGAAACTGCTCTTCTGAAAGTGCTTAATGATCTGCTCCTTTTCTCTGTCAGTGGCTGTATCTCTTAACTCATTCTTCCAGACTGAAGTTCATCCATTGATACTATCAATCACCTTATTCTCACAGACTGACTTGAAAATCTTCTTGGCTTAACTGGACTCTCTCCTGGTTCAGGTGTTATCTGACAGAATGACATCATTTTATCTACATTAACAGTTCTACACTAGTCTTTAAGGATCTATGTTTGGACCTCTGCTCTTCGCCTTGTATGTTACCTCTTGGCAATATCATCCATAAACATGGCAGTAATTTTCACTGTCGCGCAGATGATGTTCAGCTGTACTTATCAGCCAAACCTGATGTCATTGTGAAACGTCAGTGGGAGTAAACTATCTTGTATGACATCTTGATGGTACCTCTGTGGCATTAAGAGCATCCATCAAACACTCTCAGGGTCAGTACTGCCACCAAGCTCTCTTTAGAAATGCAGATAACACGCTTCTAGTGTTGCTTTCCTTCCAATGCGATCTTGAAAATTGTGGCAGTACATGATATCAAACAACCCACATTTCTGTAATATCAAGACCGGACTGCAGTATTACTCTCTTGCCAGAATGTGCAAAAGCTCCCATAAGCTCACACTCTTACTAGAACAAAATCTTCACCCCACATTCAAGGCTTTAAATGAGCTTGCACCCATATCCGCACCCTTACATTCCTCCTTAGAATGCTCATTCCCAAGGCATGGGTCTTCTCATGGTTAAGTACGACAGGCAGTGGTGCCTCACTCTTATAGAATGAATTACCTTCTGACATTCAGGGAAAGGACTTTCTCTCCAAGTCCATGTTTACAAATGATCCATTATCAAATCCTGTAGCTGAGGGACATGGTATGGTGCTGGTCCAGCCATGGTCTGGTGTTGACTGCCTTAGGATCACCCACATGACTGCGCCAGCCCCTTGATTTTGTCTCATATGTATACTGCCATAGTGCTTGTCCGCTGTGGACCTCTTTGTGGAACATGGACGTCTCTCTTTTTCTGCTTCTCTTTTTATTCTTACTGCCTCAACAGTCCACTAACATGTTAATGTTTTTGTTGGTGGGGCCAGTTTTTGATCCGGTTCTCTGCTCAGTGGAGCACACTTGGAGCTGCAGCTCAAGCACCACAACCTGACGTCCAGTTCACCATCTACACAGGATTGCTTAGATGGTGATGGGAGCTGTGAAGCTTCTGTCAGAAACCACTAAACTACAGTCAAATAACATGGCTGTACTGCTAAGAGTCTATAAATGGAGATATTAGTGGTCAAGGAAGTAGGACAAGTTCAGAGCTCTGCAGTTAGCAAATCTGCCAGGTATTTATGATGCACAGCTTACTCTTAGTATTCACATAATGCAAACGCCAGAAATAAAGCCACCTCAATTCACAGACAGACAGACAGACAGACAGACAGGCACACAGGCAGACTCACTAAGACAGGATCTCTTGGCAGCGGCGCTGGCTCCTCCACAGCAGAGGTCTCCCCCGCGGTGCACCAGCTCCAGCTCCAAGTTAGTCCTGAAAAAAAGAGCAGAGCACAACCTTCCATCAGCCCACAAGCACAGGAGTAGTAACAGGTAACACTAACATTTTTGCAATACTGCAGCCTTCCTGCTTTTGTTATTAATGATGGTAACACTAACATTTTTTACAATACGATACAACCAATACACACAGAGACACACGCTCAGTACACACAGAGATGGGATTTCACCTGTCCACTGCTCATCATTAATTTTCTATTTTCTAGCCCTGAGAGAACCCTGAGTTTAGTTGGTTTACTGGGATTAGTACTGAGAAAGTGAACCCTGGGGTTAGCCCTGAAAGAGTGAACCCTGGGTTTAACACTAAGAGAGTGAATTCTGGGGTTACCACAGAAAAAGTGAACCCTGGGGTTACCACTGAGAGAGTGAACCCTGTGTATAACACTTAGAGAGTGAACCCTGGGATTAGCACTGAGAGAGTAAACCATGGGATTAACACTGAGAGAGTAAATCGTGGGATTAACACTGAGAGAGTAAACTGTGGGATTAACACTGAGAGAGTAAACCCTGGGGTTACCACTAAAAGAGTGAACCCTGTGTGTAACACTAAGAGAGTGAACCCTGGGGTTAGCACTGAGAGAGTGAAACCTAGCTACACCTGGCTACATCGCTACACCCTTCACTTGCTTCTCCTGAACTGTACACTCTGAACTCCTGTCATCTTTCATTCTGTCCAGGGAGGTTTCCCTGCTAACAACAACAGTGAACCTCAGTTTTTAGAATGGTGGTGATTTGGTGCATTATTGCTCATTAGTACACAGCTCACTTGCGTACAAGCTATTCAAGAGGTTTTCTTCCAGCTTTGCAACAGTGTTTTAAATCAACCAATCATCCACTGTGATTCCACCCACCCATCCATGCTAAACCAACATTGCACAAAATATTCAGCACTGCATTTCAGTAACCTCTCTCCTCAATATAACCCAAGCCATTTCAAAACTGTGGCTTTTCCATCATTTGTGATTAAAAAGATATGAAGTATATGTGCGTTATTTAAAATAAGACTAAATTGGGTTTGTTACTATCCTGAGGACTGAGGCTTATTCTCCCAGTAGAGGAAGTGGGGGCTAATCCTCTCTTCCTAGGAGAAAAAGTAATTTCACATTGATAATGTGGCTGCACCAAGCTCCGTCTGGCTGCCACTGATAAGAGCACCGTGTGACAGAGGAATTTTCCACTCCTCAGGCAATTTGTGCTGCTCACTGAACTTCAGAAACCCAGCAGGAACAACAGGCAGAGAGCTTGGATTTCACACAGCAATGCAGGGAGAGGGGGAGAGGACGATAGAAAAGGAGGGGAGGTTTGGTGTGAAGAGGTGTTGGTGGAGGAGGTGAAAAGAGAGGGGGAAGTGAGAGTGATGAGGTAAAGGACTGAAGGGCTGGCATCCTCTACATTCATCCTGACACAAAAACAACCGCTCTCCCTCCACATTCACCCTGACACAAAAACAACCGCTCTCCCTTCACATTCACCCTGATACAAAAACAACTGCTCTCCCTCCACATTCACCCTGACACAAAAACAACCGCTCTCCCTTCACATTCACTCTGACACAACAACAACCACTCTCCCTTCACATTCACTCTGACACAAAAACAACCACTCTCCCTCCACATTCACCCTGACACAAAAACAACCACTCTCCCTTCACATTCATCCTGACACAAAAACAACAGCTCTCCCTCCACGTTCACCCTGACACAAAAACAACGGCTCTCCCTTCACATTTGCCCTGACACAAAAACAACCGCTCTCCATTTAAATTCACAGTGCCGATGACACAGAAACAGTAATTACATACTATGACGCTAATTTGATATGATGACAAACTGCTTTGAAGCTGGATTGCTTCTACTTCCAATCTTTAGGTTCACATCCCTGACACCAGTGTGCTTGAAATGGGCCACTTCTGACTAAAGCACATGAAAAAAGTAAGAGTCTGAATGGGCTTCAAATCAGGAAAACAAAAAGTTTGAATTCAGACACATAAATCAGATGAATAGTATGTTTAGTGCAGCGGGGCTGGGAGACAGTGGTAATGTCCTCTGTCACAAATGGGGTATTTTTCACCTCTGCCTGGGTGTTCACATCACATGAATCGAGCAAACTTCCCCATCAAATGGGACCATTGTGTGGGTGAGCTGTACTTAGCCTCTCTCTGGGTCAAACCATTCAATAATTGACAGGGTCCCACTTTATATCAAGCGTCATTAATTACTTATGTGGTACTTGAAACTAGTAGGTACAGTACACGTACAGGATAACACATGCATAAGTACAAGGTACTAACTAGTGTAACGAAACTTTTTTGGTTGTGTAACTACTGGCCTGTATTTACCATTTCTGGCGAGTGTAATTACAAAAGTGTACCAACGTGTTTGTAGTTACAGATCTGACAATTATGTAACAACACTCTCAGAAATGGGGTTTGTAATAGCACATCTAACTACAGTAAGTTGTGCTTCAGGACTAGGACAGTGTAACTACATGTGATGATGACAAGCAGTCAAACAGGAGGCTGACAACATAAATAGAACAATGATTACATTTATTAAAATGCCAAAAAACATAATGATACAAACTGCATATCACCCGCTTCCTTAAATGAACCTGTGGAGCCATAAATACCTGTTTATTTGAACAGTGTCCATACATATTAACTCTGGAACCATATTTGCATGTCGGTAATTACAATGTATGTAAAGGTGTATTAATTGCATGGGAACTGCTCTCTTAAAATAAAGTGTAGAACTGTAATTACATTTAAGAGGGTAGCTCCTGTGCTGTTAACCCCTATCCTATGTAGCACTAGACAGTTCCAATAGATATACTAATCCCACCTAAATGTTCGCCAATGTTCTGGGAAGGTTTTGAGTACAAAACTTGAGCTATTGAGTAATGTACCTCTGCACAGTTTTCACGACGTTGCTATAAATAGTGCAGACAATAAATGCGGTAGCTAGTTACCGTAGCAAACGTTACCAAAATTTGATTCAACTCGGCCCAGAATAACTGTAGAGGAAGTGAAAGGATATTAAGATATCCAACTGGAAACTAGTTATAACTATATTCAGCTATCTGCAGGAGTAGTTAACAAAACCAGAAAATATAATGGCTTCTTGTCAAATTGCATAGTGAACTGATATCATCTTAGCTAACGTTAGCTTGCTACAATAAGATTTTGCCAGTGGTCAACAAACAAGCTAACATGGTTAACTAAAGGTTACATTGGATGTTTAAACATACTATTAACGTACAAAACGGGGAGAGGTTTCCATGTTTTGTGATGTATTTGTAGTTGACTGTGGGGAGAAAGTTGTTTATTCATTCTTTTTACATAATTTATTTCAGTGTTAGGAATGGTATGATTTAAGGGTGGTAAGCTCTGCAGCAAGGCCTTCAACCATATCAGAAAGTAAGGGCTGTGTATGAGATAAGACCATTACTTTATTTGACCATTAGTTTATTAGTATTATACTCAGATACTGTATTATTATTATTATTATTATCACTACTACTATGTTTTTTGGCACTTCAATAAATTTCATAATTGTTCACACTATTTATGTTTTCAGCCTCCTGTTTGACTGCTTGTCATCCAAGTCGAATGAAACATAGGGCGTGATTCACACAGGCAAGTGAAACATAGGGAGTGATTCAAACAGTCGAGGGAAACCCAGCTGACCTGCTAAACATTTATTTAATTGCGTACATAGCCTGGTGAACTCAAAATTCCAGTATTCCAGTTAATAAATAAGCTTAAGTAAGAGAAGTTAAACAAATCATTGGTCATTGGGACACGCAGGTTAATCAAATTATCAGTGTCAACAGCACTAGAAAAAAAAAGGAAAACTCAAAGGATCTTGGCAGCATCTTCAACACAAATTAATTTACTGACTGAATTAATGACTGAATTATCACTTTCCTAAGCACCCTAAGCACCCACATTTTGCACCTTGTATTTATTATGCCTTATGCAATTAAGATAGATTAGGTTACAGAAAAAAAAAATTAAGACTAAAATAATCCACTTGAAATTATAACAGCCTTAAGGAAACGTAGAGATTTCCGTAAAGATTTCAAAGGTCAATTGAAGAAAAGCAGAGTACAACATGCTCACACAGTGGCTCCTTTATTATGGAACACCAATCAATGCCATCAGCCACTTCAGCAGACTAACTAACTAACCGTCTTTGTACGCAATTGGCTTGAAGCTGCATGCCATCACAGCTTTTTGTGTCTGTCAGCCAAATGCAGTGGTGTCTCTGTAATACTTTAATGTAATACTTTACTCCTGTATGTGCGGGAAAAGCTCCATGTTTGGACTTCCAATCCTTTAAGCATAACTTATCTTTTTTTTTTTTTTTTTTTTTTTTACAATGGATGTCCACTATTACTTGCCAAAGTAAGTAAAAAAGGAAAATACAACCTAATTAAGACATTCAGAATTTATCCATAACTGGCCAGAGGAGTGTGTGCTTTAGGTCAGTGTGCTGATTAGCGTGCGCTTTGGGTCAGTGTGCGCTTTGGACTGATGAGTGCTTTGGGTTAGTGTGCTGGTCAGTGTGTGCTTTGGGTCAGTGGTTAGTGCATGCTATGGGTCAGGGTGCTGGTCAGTGGTCAGTGTGTGCTATGGGTCAGTGTGCTGGTCAGTGTATGCTTTGGGTTAGTGGTCAGTGCGTGCTTTGGATCAGCGTGCTGGTCAGTGCGTGCATTGGGTCAGTGTGTTGGTCAGTGTGTGCTATGGGCCAGTGTGCTGGTCAGTGAGTACTTTGGGTCAGTGAATGCTCTGGGTCAGTGTCCAAGTCAGTGAGTGCTTTGGGTCAGTGTGCTGGTTAGTCTGTGCTTTGGGTCATCATGCGCTTTTGGTCAGTGCATGCTTTGAGACAGTGGTCAGTGTGTGCTATGGGTCAGTGTGCTGGTCAGTATGTGTTTTGGTTCAATGAGTGCTTTGGGTCAGTGAGTGCTTTCAGTCATCATGCTGGTCAGAGTGCGCATTGGGTCAGTGGTCAGTGTGCGCTATGGGTCAGCATGCTGGTCAGTGTGTGCTTTGGGTGTGCTGGACAATGTGTGCATTATGTCAATGGTCAGTGTTAGCCTTGGGCTAGTGTGCTGGTCAGTGTGTACTTTGGGTCAGTGTGTTGGTCAGTGTGTGCTTTGGGTCAGTGTGCTGGTCAGTGAGTTTTGGGTCATTGCACTGGTCTGTGCGTGTTTTGGGTCAGTGTGTTGGTCAGTGTGTGCTTTGGGTCAGTGTGCTGGTCATGTGCCTTTGCCAAGCACACACCCTGCACTTGTTAATGGCTGAGGGCACAGTCACTGTCACACACAGGTGCAGCCGAGCGCTCTCACCTGGCCACCGAGTACATGAAGAGGAAGTCGTTGTCAGGGGACCCCGGGTTCCTGCCATAGTCCATGTACTTTTTCTGGGTTGTGTTCTTTATGTCCTTAATGACAGACTCCATCTCTTTACTCAGGTTAGACTCCTTCTGAAAGAGAGATGGGAGAGTCAGAGTGGGCAGGGCAGGGCAGGGGCCTGCATGGCCACGGTAGTTATCATGGCAACTGATAAGCAAAAACAGCCTGGCAGGCAGGAGGCAAAATGATGCTTCTGGTTAGTCTGAGTGAAAATTTTACATGAATTCTTTTGAGATAATTGTGCTTTCTACTCTTGTAAATGCAGTCATCTTGCAGTCAAACTGAGAGGACGTATGAGGAGGAGGAAGAGGTTACACAGCAATGTTCTCCTCAGTGTGGAGACCTTAGCTCTCCTCTGTACAGAGCACTTACCGGAAAGGCTGCAGGCTGGTCCTGTAGGTCCTCCACCTCCTTCACCAGCACCTGTGTGTTTTTGGTGGTGTGGGCATGCCAGGCCCCAGTCTCCGTGCCGCGCCCAGGGCGACAGGGCAAAACGCTGTTGGCAAACTGGCGACACAGAGGGCAGGTGAACTCGCCCTTGTCCACAGAGAAACCCTGCAGCACCTGGTCATTCTGAGGAACAGTATACAGACATTAGTGTTTAGAGCTGAAACCCCACTGTGCTGCTTCTCTCAGACTCCTATTCTTTTCAAACCCACATCCTCCAGACAATAACAGGATACTGCATTCCTGTGCTGCTGCACCCCCTGAATATCCAGTCCATTCAGAGGAGTTGCTGATTACTGTTGCTGACTCTTTTTCTCCTGATTCCTCTTCTCAGCCACTTTATGAAAAGGGCCATAATGTTTGGCAGTCCTGAGAGACAGATGAGAGGAGTTGTGTCTCTGTCTGCTGTGGACTTGGCTGAGTGGTCTGTACATCCCACATCCTCACAGACAACAACAATAATATGACCGCAATAATAGTCATAAGAATAAGGTACTGCTAACTTTCTACTAGCGAGCAAAGTCGCTAATTTGTCAGTCAGGTCAGTAACGAAAGGGGTAATGTTCATTCAGCATGCATTCAAAGGAAGGTCATACAGTACATTTCAGACAGTTCAAATGTGTTTGCAATCAGTCCAGTTTAATAGGATGTAACCTCTTTAGCTCAATATGATGTGGCTTTAATAGTTCATGCTAACTCCACTATATTAAAATACTGATGAATGAATGGGGCTATTCAGGGGAGATAGCAGAAGATGTGTTTTATGCGTTTAATAAACTAAAAGCTTTTCGTTGGCATGATTTTCTTTCAAGATGTAGCTATGTTAGCAAGCAACATTTGCCTTTGTCCACCAACCAAACTTCCCCCTTTCATCCCTCTTTCCAGTCCTCCCTCAAGGCTCCCTTCTTCCACTCACAAAATTCCCTACTGCAACTGTTTAGCTCTGCTGAGGTTTTCAAAGTGTTTGCTTTTCTCTGACCATGTTATATTCACAATGCAAGAAAACAACTGAAAACACTCCACTGAAAGCATTAACTGTAACGTATGATTCTCCACTACAAGAATTTGTGATTATTTTTATAGACAGTATTGCATTCATGAAGATTATTCAAATGCAAAAATTCTGTGTTCAGGGTCTCTGCATGGCTCAGGTAGTGAGAGGTTCCTTTGGGCAGCAGGCATGAGCCCTGAGACTGAGTGTTCGAGTGCCCACCAGCGTACCAACACCAGCTATGGCTCGATGTCTGCATTGGAGAGGTACACCGCCATAGCCTCCCCAGGGAAAGACAGGGGTTAAGCTGGGTAGGCCTTATATCCTGATGGCTCTCTGGCAGCATTTTCTAGATGGCCAGACTGAGTATGTGTGGACAGACACAGACTGTGATTGGTGGCATCTCTGCAATAAGAAGCGAGTGCTACTCAGCTTGACACACCTGTCTCACATAAGACACCTGCCTCCTCCCAAATGGGGAGGCTAAACAATTCGGTTGCACTCAAGTGGAAAATGGGAAAAAACATGCCTTCATTGAATCACTTTTTCTTTGAGGGTTGAATTTAAAAGACCTATTTTTGAAAATGGCTGTTTAGTATGGTACTGCCTTAAATATGGGTGAGCTGCATATTTGCACCCATATGGTAAATATCAGTATCAGAGCCCTGTCATTAAGAACAGAGTGGCTTCTATTCAAGGGTCATTGGCATGAGTTCAGCCGCTAGGTCCCTTATAAACAATGCTACTGTATTTCCTCATTTCAACTCTCCTTGGGATTACACTGGAATACTACAAGTGGACTCTGAAAATGCACTTGTGGAGATTTCATTCAATTTTACCTCTGTTACAAATTAGATTTTTATTGAATTGTGATGCTATATGAAGTGAATCTAGTAGGAAAAAGTTACTGATATTTAATTTACGAAGATAAATTACCGACAGATAATCTACTTCCACCCATTTTCTGTTTAGAGATTACTGTGGTAATTTAACAAACTTTCCATGTAATTACTTTCCCCCTCCTCTGCCAAGAGTGATCTTATTAAGATTTGGTAAATGAACATATTGTTTAATAATTCAAGATTATCACCAACAAAAATGATAACATTTACCTAATTTGGCTTATATTAGCAAACAAATCATAAAGAAAAACCTAAACGGTAAATAACATTTTTTTGCTTCAGAGCCACACCTTGCCTCCACTTTGTTTCTTTTATTCAGTGACTCACTCCTTCCATTTATATTCCTCCTTCATTTCAGTTTTTATTGATGATAATAACCTTTAGACACACCACGCATTTTTCCATTATCATTTTAAATGTGCCAGTCTGATGGACAGGCCATTAGGGACTTGTCAACTTCTCCCATTCAGACTGACAGATCCTCAATGGTCATCAGGGGTAATTAAATCCATTCTAAATTGACCAATTTTAGAATATGGCTGTAAAATCTAGATTACTGGAAAATGTGGTAACTGTGCCTGATTATACAAGAATACATTTTTTAAATGTCTTTTGTAACAGATTAATATTTGCATGAATGTGACACCTATGTTGTCTTTTTAATTGCGATTTAGTTACATCAAATTTGCCTTTTCTGGCCTTTATTTCCATAAGGTTGTCAACATCATGTATAGCAAGGCAAAATGTTGTTCATGGATGAGATTTGTAGATAGTTAGAAGCAAAAGGCCATTAATGGAGGCCCATGCTTCCCTGTAAGTTCACTTCTTGTCCTCCATTAATTGTCCTTTATTTTAATAAAAATTAAGTTCTTGGCTTGGTATTTTAGCAATCTGTACAATACAGGGTGATAGGGCAGCTGATTCTTCAGATCATGTAAAGCTATGTACCCGTGAGGTTGAGTGGAACATGGTTCTGTCCCTCCTTAGGCTTCCCTTTGGCCATCGTAGTAGCAATAAACCCCTATTATTATTGCTAGTATTGTGGGTCAAGCAGCGCAGCTGCGTAGGCAGCCATTGCATTTATACCTTTTTTATTATTATTATTATGAATAATCATCATCTTCTGCCATTGAAGTCTATGGCAGCCCCAAGAACCACTCAAAACCACTTGTCCGTTACACTGAATAGAAATCAGTGGCAAAGCCACCAAACAGAAAGTGAAGTCATATTTCAGCAATGCTTTGATTTATTGATATCAACCTTGGTACATGGAGTTGGGAACCCTTCTTGAGGATGTGGAACAAAATACTGGCATCATTTGACCTCTGGGGGGTGCTGCAAATTTTGATTTCCAAAAACATTAATCCATTACAGCCAAATCAAAGGCAAATGACCCAAACAGGACGTGACCTCATATCTCAGTTACACCCAATTTTTGGTCACCTGACATAAAACGTCCTACCAGTGCTTACAGCCACACTTTTATCATGATCAGATCAAGTTGCCATGGCGACTATGCCCTGCTGGACTGCTTGGCCCCTTCATTGCTGCTTGCAGCTATATTTTTATTTATTAGTTTTTCTTTATGTTTTCAGTTAGTTATTTTTTAAATGTATTAAATGTATTATTTAAATGTATTAATGCAATATGAAGACATTAGCTAAACATTAAGAGTCCAACATTCTCATCTAGTTTAGGCTGAATGAACAATGATACAGAAGGGCAAATGAGAGGAGGTATACAATTCTAACTCCCTATAGTTCCTCAGTAAATCCCTACAAACCAGTTCTTCAAATTCTACAAAACTTGCAAGGTCTCACAGAAACTGATTTCAGGCTAAATAACACATTAATACATTACAGATCGCTGCTGACAGTAAAATGCAAAATGAGTAATACTGCTAAGGACTAAGCAGAATGAAAAAGTTAAGTATTAAGTAGTGTTAGTATGCTCAGTATTAAACAGAATAAGTATGCTTATCCGCTGACTGTTAATTTCAGGGTTCTCGGGTCTTTCCTCCTCATTTTGTTTCTAGTCTGGAAGATAATTTTAGCTGCAGAGAACTGTAATGAAGTGATGTAAAACTCCACCTTACCCGCAGAGACTCCATGTAGGACTTGTGGCAGTCTATGTGCAGAGTGTGTCCACAGGTCTGAACGTACACGCCTCCATCCCAGCCAATAGACACTGACTGCAGGCAGGAGCTCTGCCAAACAGAGGAGCACAGCTGCAGTTACAGCCCAGCAAACAAGAGCTGCTGTTCTGAGTATTTTTCACCAAATGGAGAGAAACTTCACAGTTTATAATTGTGTTTCAGGTGTGCTGGTGCCAAACAATGACACTGTTATGATTTAGCCTGTAGGGTTGAAAAATTATATCTTGATTTGTACAGAAAATTAACATATTTCAAATCTACACCATTAATAAGAGAAGAAACAAAGATATTTTTGCAGAAACCGCAGAGACACAGTGCAAGCAAACCCACGCAGGTAATGCCAAGGAGTCTCTGGGAAACTGAATAAAATCGACCAGCTACCGAGGGCTAACTAGCTGCTGAATGCTAACTAGCTACAGAAGGCTACCTAGTCACAAAGATCTGTCTAGCTGCTGAATGCTAACTAGGTGCAAAGGGCTAACTACCTGTGGTGACAAAACAAATGAATGTTCTAGCACCAGTACAGGGAGGTGCGGCCAATGTGGGAGGTTGTGTAAAATCAGTCTTGCCTGCCTCTTCAACAGAACTGCCATATCACATACTGTACAACACATCTGCACCTGTTACCACCTGTCAGGCAGCTACACCTTTGAGGCTCATTGGGCACAGTAACAAATACAGAAAATGGACTGTACTGCCAGCCCATTGGACCGAGTGTTTCAAGCAGGAGCAAATGTGCGGTGCAGGCTGATGCCTACATCCTTAAAGAGGCGCTGCAGGAGTGCGAGCCGGACGTCATGCGCCGCCCCACAGGTGTCAGCCGGGTAGATGTGTTCCTCATCGCTGGTGGGCAGCTGCTTGGCCTGGTCAGTCCTGCAACGATGTCCCAGAACTGGAAGGAAGGAGAGATCAGGAAGCATTAGGGACTAACATATGCTAATGACTTCTCAACTACTCAACTGGTGGCTTGCCACAATATTTACATTACATTTACATAAAATAATGAAGTACACATGCATTATGTATATGCCAGCACAGAGAGTCATTATCATGACTCCCCTTTTGGGGACTGATGATTAATAAAACAAAAATATAAATGACAGCTACATTACCCATCGTCTCTGTCATCAGTACACCAGGTAAAGGAATGCACCTACATTTTGACAATTAAGCCCTTTTATTCATCTACTAAGAGTAGAGGGAAATCCTCAGAATAATTCACAGGACTATAGCTAGCAATTATGAAAATCAATGGACTTTCATACATCCAATGAATGGAATTATGAAAGTGTATGGATGTCTTCCAGGAACTTAATTAGTTCCAATAGAAAGCGAAATCTTCCATTAACATGAAAAAACATGAGTTTGACCTACGGTTTCTAATACTCAAAATAAAATGGTGTTACTCCCATAAATAAACAAAACCCATAAATCAATAGCTCCCTCTCCTGTCCGATAGCAGCCTGTTGGCTTGTTTTCTTTTCATAGCCACCCTATTAAATTCAGGCCAGAGGCTAACACGAATGACAAATGAACCAATTAAAGCCATGGCATGCCAGCCTATTAGAAAAAGCTTTTCAATGAGATGTACTTAAGATTTCATGTTTGAATGGGTTGATTTAATAGCGATACAGTATGACAGAGCACAATGTTTCTAACATTGCCAACATACTGTATGCTCTCTATTAACTTAGCGCCGTCCCAAAGTTACATTTATTTAGTGTTGCGCTACAGCTGTGGAATGACACCAGTGCCAGAGACTACCGATGGGGCCGTTAACCCTGATTAATGGATTAACTGGAGGTGCTACTGATTACCCCTGGCCTATCTCACTCCCAGTTACTGATTACACCTGGCCTGTCCCACTCACGGTACTGATTAACCCCAGCCTGTCCCTCTCACAGTTACTGATTTACCCTGGCCTGTCCTACTCACAGTTACTGATTAACCCTGGCCTGTCCTACTCACAGTTACTGATTAGCCCTGGCCTGTCCTACTCACAGTTACTGATTAACCCTGGCCTGTCCTACTCACAGTTACTGATTAACCCTGGACTGTCCTACTCACAGTTACTGATTAACCCTGGCCTGTCCTACTCACAGTTACTGATTAACCCTGGCCTGTCCAACTCACAGTTACTGATTAACCCTGGCCTGTCCAACTCACAGTTACAAGTCCAAGTCACATTACCGATGGGGCCATTAACACTGATTAATGGATTAACTGGAGGTGCTACTGATTAACCCGAGCCTATCCCACTCACAGTTACTGATTAACCCCAGCCTGTCCAACTCATGGTACTGATTAACCCTGGCCTGTCCACAGAGGTGTTACTGTTACCTGTTGCTGACCCTACCTGAGGAAGCCTGGAGCAGAACCACAAGGCCTGTGGGCCGCTCGTCAGTGGAGGGTCCGCTCTGACCACAGATCACACAGTCGTACAGCAGCTCTGACTCCGGAAGCTCGCTGGCACCCAGATCCATGGCCATATCACCATCAGGTGACTCTGTCCAAAACAAACCACACCACTGGCCTTCATTTCAGAGACTCATCCATGAAAACATCCACTGAAAACACACTTCAGACGAACAGAGTCCACCCTGACTGAGGAACATGAGAATAACACATAATTATGTGACCTGAAATTCAGCCCTACTAGACTTACTTTTGTAGTAAGCCTGGAGTCAGACACACAAAACTTACTTCATGAGAAAACTAAACTCATTTGTCAAGATACTGTTTACGAAGTTAAAAATGTAAATGTAAACAAAGCAGGAACAAAGCCATAAGAAGTTTTAAAATGTATCTTGATGAAGAAAGCACACAATAATGACACCGTGCTAAATTTAGATTATTTGGATCACCATGGATACAGTAGCTTCTGTACAGTAAGTACTGTAAAGTACTGTAAAACTCCAGTCTTCAGAAACTCCATCTTATCATCATCATCATCACTTAAATCATTTTACACTCCACTCATGGTCTGTCTACCTGGTTTCAGGTTACTGCCACCTGAGAGCTGAGAGCCCGCTCTCACACAAACATGATTTAGGGGGCAGCGTTACAGGCTGAGAGAGCCTGCTCAGTAGGGCAGGATATTCTGCATGCTCTGCTATACAGTAACTTGCTAATGGCATCCGAGAAACTCATATGGCAGTTAATAATTGTTCAGCTCTCTACCCCTTCTCTGAGACTCATAGAGAAAAAAAAAATCACAGTTATCTACCACACTTCAAACAATCATTTTCATAATAAATAAATAAATGCAATTTCAATGTGCAGAAACAATTACATCAGCTGCCTATATTTTCAGTCTCTGCATACTCCCTCATTCATTGTGAAACGGAAATCAAGAAAGAGAAAGAGTTCAGGGGCATGCAAAATTATCCAGGAAATGTTGTCAGTCAAATTATTCAAATAGCTTTCCTTGGCCGTCTGTTAAATTGGAAAACAAATAAAAGACATGGAGATGGGCAGGGGTGGGCGTGTGGGACAGCCAGGCAGAAACATCAGGGAGGTAATGTAGCATGAAACAGCCAAGCTTACAGAGTGAGGGAAAAGGCAGAACGTGAGGAAGGTCCTGGCAGAAGAGTGAGGCAATCTGCGCTGCTCTTTTAATGAGTCTGCTTCACCATTATGTCACAACACACTGAAATACACTGAGTTCTGGGATTGATTGGG
This sequence comes from Albula glossodonta, assembly GCA_019788955.1. Classification (NCBI taxonomy): domain Eukaryota; kingdom Metazoa; phylum Chordata; class Actinopteri; order Albuliformes; family Albulidae; genus Albula; species Albula glossodonta. The sequence goes on along the minus strand of JAFBMS010000892.1, from coordinate 331,566 downwards.
GGGAAACAAAACAGATTTTCAACTGACCAACAATTAGCTGCTCCCCACTGCCTCAGCCTTCGAAAAGCGATGTGTACCACACGCAGAATGCAAGCATCTAACAGTCAGGCTGCAGTCTCCCAAGACCTCAGTTCTCAGGGCAGCTGGGCTCAAAGGGGGCAACTGGGATCTCAGGGCAGCTCGGATCTCAGGGCAGCTCGGCTCTAAGGCAGCTCGGTTTTCTCAGGGCAGCTGGGATCCGGAGCACCTGGGCTCTCAGTGCAGATCAGTTCTCAGGGCAACTAGGCTCTCAGGGCAGCTTGTCTCTCAGACAGCTGGGCTCTCAAGGCAACTGGGATCTCGGGGCAGCTCGGCTCTAAGGCAGCTCAGTTTTCTCAGGCAGCTGGGCTCTCAGGACAGCTGGGCTCTCAGGGCAGATCAGCTCTTGGGGCAGCCGGGCTCTCGGGCCTCTGAGCTGTATAATGACTCTCAGCTGAAGTGGAGCTGACATGTATTTTTCTGTGTTTTTTGGTATCTAGGGTACAGAAGGTAGAGATATATAGTACAGAAGTAAATGGCAGATCAATTCTGTGATTTTATCGATAATAATAATAATGGCTGGCTCACCACAGCCTCACTAGCCATGTTGTGCCTCACATTTGCTGGCTAAGACGATGCTTTGTAATTGCATCACAGATGCCTGAGAGCTGAGGTTCCAAGTGCCTGCTCCCAAACCCTGGCAAGCACTGCATAAACAGTGCACACCGCACACAGAATGCAAGACTCACACAAGACAAAACATCCAGAATGTTAGCAATTCACATCAAGTAGCTCCATATTCCAAAACAGTTCCGTTTGTGTCATGATAAGGCTTGGTCAAGGTCGGTGGTACCATGTAGTTTGCAGTGAGACAGTATTGAGAATTTAAAATTTTCAGTGAAAAGTTTTTTTTTTTTTTATGGTGCTGTAAATTCTCTTGTGAGCAACCTCCTATTCACTCATTCAAACCATACTGCACATTAGGGATGCCTCGGTGAGGAAATTGTCCCACTGGTCAATTAATTCATGATAACACCAGTATTACCGATTACACCAGACATTTTACAAGAAAATATATGTCAGTGACACTCAATATCTGTAGAGCACTTACTTTAGATCTTCCCCTTACTTTGAACAAAATGAATGCTTAGAAGGTTGATTCATTATTATTTTTTAATGAAACACACAACAATAAAATGATGCAATGACAAACTTGCTTATATTAAACATAAAAATAGAATTTTTATTAACAAAATAAATAAGATGGATGGCAGCTTGGCCAACATATATACCATGGTCAACTCTCCTCACTCCCATCATGTGATGTCATTAGTGAAATCTGACTCCAACCACTCTGTGCTGCGACTCATCCAACTAAGTGTTTTTACAAATTAGACTTTTTTTATTTGATGAATGTGGGCGCTGATACGCGAAAATGAACTAAATGGGTTTTATCTCTATACAAAAACAAAAAAAGGCAAAATGACGGTGGGGTGATGGCCAAGTAATGTAATCGGTGTATGCCCAAACACCATGTAACGCCAGTAACACCGACTACCACGGCAAGCCTACTGCACATGTGCCACCAATTACACACGGTTAGGCTATCTGGTGGTTCTTCTCCAGAGTCAACACAGTGTGCACCCCTCCTTCCCTATTACATTTTGTATTTGCTGTTAGAGGATGACAAAGCCAGAATATAAATGGTTTGAACACCTGCAGGCACCTGGCCGCTAGAGAGTGATGTGATGAAGTAACTTAACCAGCTAAGTGCTGAATTTAAAAGTTCTCTCCAGTCAAATTTTTTCCCTGAACTGATCTCTGGTCAATAACAATATGTGTTGTATCCCTTTCCATCAAAATTATGACTAAAACTATTAGAAAGTTGCATTTGAAGATGCTCCACTTTTTCACTCAACAATTAATTCAAGTAACATGAATAAGACTAATTAACCCAATAAAGTTACTTGAAATTTTTTTAAGTCTTTTTGTCTGCCATCTTAATTTTCCATTCCCCTTTAATTATGGTGCTAACTAATGAAACCTAACTGGTACAAAAAAAGTGCTAGCACTAGGCTAGTTAACCAGTTCCTGCTTGTCTGGTCTTTCACCTACAAAAACAGTAAATAATTAATTGTTAGAACAACACTAACAGTTCTGGAACAAGTGATAGATAATTTGCTTATGTGGCATTTAAGCCCTTTTTACTTTAATTTATTGAGCACTTTCACCAAGATTGTATTATTTCAGTTGATTAGCACTTTTATTATGATTTTATAAACAGCAAGCAAGCTAAGCGCTGGGTCAAAAAAAAATAATTCACGCTATGTTATTAGCTAATAGCTGCAAAAACACGCTTTTACATTTTTGCATACCTGCACGGTGTTTAGGTAGAAGAATGAAGGACAGAGTGGTAATTCTCATGGCACTTTTGGGAATCTTACGCATTGAGTGAAGACAAGCAGTGTGTGCACTGTAACCCATCACCTATCCACCTTCCCTTACATCCATTGTAGGGAGGAAATTATTTTGTCCATGTTGACTGTCTTATCAGATTTGTGACTTCACAAATATGGTTCAGCAGAGAGAGGGATCTCGCGAGAGGAGCTCCACTACAAACTTTCTACAGCTGACTTAGCAATTCTTTCATAATATTTATGAATTTTGTGATCTGGGGTAGCTTTAAAGATACCACACAACACCCTCAGCCAGACTCATAGATTATACACAAATTAAACCACACTAAATATTGGGCTCTCTATTGTATTATGTATTTCTCAGCTCTTGACACATATGGGCACCGCTATGAATGGCAGGTGAAGGGTTGTGTTTATAAAGTGAAGTACCAGTAATGGTTGGTGTTTTTTTTCCCCTTTGTTTTTCATCTTCTTTTTCCCTAGCATCAGTCATAAAAACTGGATTTGCACCATCCAGAGGTTGCAGTAATTTTAAGTGAGTATCATCAATGACACAGAATTAATCCATCCACAAAACATGACTACCAGTTAAAAAATTTTGCAACACAGTAAAAAAAAAAAAGTAACCATGATTGAAGGGAAATTCTGACTGAAACCAAGACAGTGCCATGGGGGTGGATTGAGCCTTGGTACTCAATCAGAATTAGGAAATGTAGCACAGCCACTGAGAGGCACCAGTGATACACCGCAGCGATACGCCCCAGCATGAGACAGAAGCATGAGCCTTCCCAATGGATGTGAAAATCACAGCTCTGCCAGTACCAGCTATGGCTGGAGGTCTGTGTTGGAGAGGCAACAATTGGTCCAGCCTCGCCAGGAAATGAGAGGGGGTAAGTGGCTCGCTCCACTGGTCTCATCGCTCTCTAGCAGCCACTCATAGTCAGGCCAGATGTCAGTAGTTGCAGAACCTGAGAGCATGCTGGCCTTCTACCGCAGTGACAAAATGAGCAGTATGTAATGTAGGTGGCCTGTCAGCAGTGTGGAGGGGAGCAAGATTCATCAGGAGAATCAGAGAAGTCTTGTAATTCTCTCCTCCTGAAGTCGGAAGGAAAGGGTTTGTCGTGGAACAGTTTGATGGAGACCTGGTTGGGGAAGAGGGGTGAAAAAATGGGGGATAAAATCTGACCAGTGTGAGTTCACCACCAATAATAAGCACAAAACCCGACCAGTCACATGGGGAATAGCTGCATAACATAAACTAGAGGAAATTAAAGTTTAATTAAAAATGTATCTCTGCAATGTTATGGTACTTTGCAGGGGTATCCAAAAAGATAAAGTCAGGGATTTATACTGCTGTATATGTTTATTGTCTAGCGTTTGAAAGGCTCATGAGAGAGGACTATTCTGACCTGTGAGTGAATGCAGAGAGGAACAGGAGTGGCCTACGGTGACAAACTCAGAGCCATACCATATAACCAGTGCTCTGCTGAGCACAGTCAACAGTGTGTATATTTCAATATGACTTATTCACTGTAACGCTGTGGAACTGTAGAATTCAGTGTCAGAGGATTAATTACTTTTGAAAAATTAATTTTAAATGGTTAAGTCCATGTTGAAAGAGTAAATTTTGGGGAAAATGTCAGCCTGAATGATTCATTCCTTTAGGTCAGATATGGTCTCAGGAGCGGTCAGTCCTGAAAAGGCAGGGAAAAGGGTTTAAATCATAAAGTCAAAGTGACAGCACTGGCCCCAGGCAGACGCATACTGCTCCCACACAACACAGCCATAATAATCAACACAGAGCACCTTCCACAAACACAGCATTCCTTTTACACCATCTTATTACATTTCCTGTGTAAACTCCTATACCCAGACCTTCTTAAAAAGCTTGTATTTTGAAATACTATGAATTACATAGTAAAAATGTATCTGGATTCCTGCTTCATCTTAGAAAAGGTTCAGCACCTTGCTTAAGGCTATTTTACACTGCAAATGCCACAGAAGCACAGACACTTTTGTGTCACATGCTTCATGCTTCAGTTTGTGTCACAGGGAGGTTTGCCTCATGCTTTAGTTTGTGTCACAAGGAAGCCTGCCCCATGCTTCAGTTTGTGTCACAGGGAGGTCTGCCTCATGCTTCAGTTTGTGTCACAGGGGGGTCTGCCTCATGCTTCAGTTTGTGTCACAGGGGCGTCTGCTTCATGCTTCAGTTTGTGTTACAGGGAGGTCTGCCTCATGCTTCAGTTTGTGTCACTTGGGGGTTTGCTTCATGCTTCACTTTGTGTCACAGGGAGGTCTGTTTTAAGGTCTGCTTGGCCTTGCAGTCAGCAGAGGGATAGTATCAAGACTGTAACATTTGTCAAAGAAAATAAAACATTTTTATTGAAAATTAATCTTGCTGTGTGGCACAATTCCCAATGGTATAAGGCAAGGTTTGGTAAGGCAAGCCCTCTGCATGCAGTAAAATGAGGAATGAAGGAGTAACCCTGACCAGCTGAGTTACTGGAGTGTATATTAAGATGCAGCTCTTTGACTGGATAGGCTGAGGAGCACAGGTCTGACTGGATAGGCCGATGTGCACAGCTCTCTGACTGGATAGGCCAATGAGCACAGCTCTGTACTTGGTTAGGCTGGGAACATGGCTGTTTGTTTTGCAAGACGAAAATGTGCAGGATGACAGGGTGGCAGAGCCAGGCTCTGTGTCCATGATCCATATGTTTCCCACACAATAACCTTGCTTAAAATTTGCCATACACACCGGTTTGCCAAAATCTGCAGAAGATTAACTGACCATCACAGCTCAGCTGGTCATGAAAAGCATCATGCTTTAGAAAACTATTATAAAAGAAACAAACAGGTCCCAGCCCCACAGTCATGTGACCACTGAAAATCACTGCATCTATGCTGCTTTCAAACAGACAGTCCAGAATGCATATTCACTAGTCAAAAAGCCCAAATATGGCTTTTTAACACTGTCATGCAGCCTAAATAAGGGTGTTTAACTCAGTCACACAGCCCAAATAAGGTTGTTCAACTCAGTCACACAGACCAAAAAAGGGCATTCAACTCAGTCACACAGCCCAAATAAGGTCGTTCAACTCAGTCACAAAGACCAAAAAAGGGCATTCAACTCAGCCACACAGCCCAAATAAGGGTGTTTAATGCAGTCACTCAGCCCAAATAAGAGCGTTCTACTCAGTCACACAGCCAATATAAGGGTGTTTAACTCTGTCACACAGCCCAAATAAGAGCATTTAATGCAGTTACACAGCCCAAATAAGAGCATTTAATGCAGTTACACAGCCCAAATAAGGGCGTTCAATGCAGTCACACAGCCCATATAAGGGTGTTCAATGCAGTCACATAGCCCAAATAAGTATAAATTATATCTTGAAGTGATCTCGCAACTCTTCCTCTGGTTAACATCTGTAAAAATTTCCATTTGAATTCATACTTTTTCTATTTTCAGAATTTTCCTCATTCCTCATTTCCTTAATTTAATACAAAAATTGACTTTGACTCTATAAAAAAATATTTCATTCCACAATCCCTCTGCACTGTTCACAGCAAACACACCCAATAACAGAGCTGGGGAAATTACATCAGTGTGGTGGGGGAATTTCACACTTAAAAAGAATATATCTTGAAATTTCTGTTCTGGATTCTAATTCTACACCTAGAAACAACCTTCATTTAAATGTTTTGAGGTTGTCATCAGTCTGCAGCTGCAAGCCTGGTCTGCTACATTAGCAGTCCGAATTTTGTGTTGCCTAGTAGCTCATAATGGAAGAATGAGGATTCAGCCAATGTAGGGCCTGGAGAAGCCGGTTGTTATATTGCAGTCCATTTAGGGAAAAAAGGAGAAAGTACTGAATTCTCCAAAGGAGAGCCTACTTCTACTTCTACCCACAAGGAGGATGCATGCAGCTCCACTGACTGCCTCTCTCACACAGGATACATGGAGAGGGTTATTCTTCTCTGCAGTGGCTCGATAGCACAGAACACTTCCCATTTTCTAATTGTGGATAACATTTTTCATCCTGCTAACCACTGTGTCATGGTGGTCCCTGGGAGCCTACCCAGCTATTAGTAGGTTGATCCAGCCTGCCCTGAGCCAGCATGGGGCTCCCTGGGGCCACTTCAGACTAATTTCTCCTCCTAACAAGGTCTGGAAGATGAAGGGAGCGCAAAGGCCCGTGTCACCTTGCTTTTGAAAAATGTGAAAGTGGAATTTTTTTCTTTGCCTGTAGCTCTCCTCATTCAAGGACTCTTCAGAGTTCACGTCGTCCCTATAGAGGAGTGCGCATGCAGTTTCCTGTCAGGTTACACACAAATACCCCGCGCACACATGTGCACTGTTTCCTGTCACTTTACACACATATATCCCACATGCACACACATGCGCACTGTTTCCTGTCAGGTTACACACAAACACACACTCAAACACAGGCACACGCTGTTTACAGTCAGCTTACCCCCACACACACAGACACATCACAGTTTCCTGTAAATTTAGAAACACACACACTGATTTCAGTTGGGTTACTTCTACTGGCTTACTTTTTTTCTGACTTTCCTACTTACTTCCTCTTACTTTTATTTATTCACGTTTTACTTACGAACGCACGCACGCAGTGTTTCCAACAATGGGTCTAATCCTGACTGTGGTTCATCAGTGTTGCTAGTTTGCACAGCTAGCTGGCCATCTAGCTAGCGCAGGCCACATTAATCCTGATCTTTTTTTACAGTCGTATAAAACGCTACATTACCACTGAAAACGATTCAGTGAGAAATGAGACAAATACGATGTCTAAGGTTAAAAAAAAAAAAAACCTGTGAAGGCCACAGCCCCTTAACAACTTCCTATTAATTAGGTTATTATCATTAGCTCATAGTTTTCACCAACATGATTATGCTCAACTGCAAACAAGTTATCTGCAATTTACCTGTTAACTCAGTTCAGATGAACTAGTTAACTAGCAACAGTAGATACGATGTAGCCTTGCCTAGCTAGCTGCTATGTCACATACTGAAAACGTGTTACATATATTTTTCAGGAAAAAAAAAACATAGTACAAAGTGATGGTCACAGTCGTAGTCTTAAGCACTAACTTCACTCAGAATAGGCTTTGCTGTAAGCACAGAGAATCAGCATTGTCGCTCACATGTCCTTTCTTGTAATGCTGTATCAAACCAGCCGCATACTGTGTGTGGGGGGACCAACAGCTTTGTTCATGTTAACACTGTCTCGGAAGTCTCGTAATAAACTCTTCTGCCTTGGTTGCTTGCCTAGGCAGAACACAGAAATTGTCCACAAAATCATGGTATTTTACTACACACCATGACATACTTGGAGGCACACACTGATCTGTATGTTCAGTTGTTCTTTTTGTGTATATGCTGGGCTTTTCAACTACATATAGCTTACATCACTGTCCAGCCATTGAAGGCTAGGTCAAGTAGTAAAATCATAGACCCATTTACAGGAAGGCAGCCAGAACAGGTCTGATAACTTAAAGCACTGCATGGCTTGGTCTTGTGTCGATAAACTTTACTAGTAGTTGGAGCAACTTTTCTAATGATCCATCAATATTAGTCATCCATCAAAACAAATCATTCAACCACTGTCTGCTATTGCCAAATCACCAATGTACATGCAGGGCTTCAACACTGAAAAGGGTGTATTGAAGAATGGAATAAGCATGGACTATAATGGCCACTAGAGGGCATATTGTGACTGTCAGATAGGGTAGTCAGATTCAGGTTGAAAGTGGAACAAGAGCCAGCCACCTAGCTAGCAAGCTCAAGCCTCTTTTTAAAATGTCTGCTCTGTCCACTTTGACTTGTAACTGTTTTCATAGGACCAACCTTGCCAGATGTTATTTTGGCATTACTGGATAAATCAACAGGAAATGACTGGGCGTTACCAGGTTGGTATTGCAGCACATGGCTCAACCCTGCCTTGGTCAAGGCAATGGTCAAGGCACTTCTGCTTGGCAGGACAACTGCAGATATACTATCCTGACTCTGCTGACAGTGTAGGATCTATAGTGCATTATGTGCAATAGAAGTATGGAAATAAGGGAGGACTTGTTGCCATGTGAATCGGAGGAGTCACTTGTTACTGCTGACTCTTTACGAGTTGCCGGGAGATGATTGCTGCAGGAGGCTTAACAGTTTGGCAGAGTTCAGGGGGGGAGAACATTAATCCCACTTTGCCTTGGACTCTGAGAAATTGAGAAATAAGCCACACAAATGAGAGAAACCAAACAGAGAGACAGTTAGCACTGAACTAAGCCCGTTACATGTGTTAGGATTTTTGCCCTTTCCGTGGAGTGAAACGCAGGACGATGAAGAATACACTGATGACTTCTCTTAAGAGAATGATGATTTAATGCAATGAGCAAGGGAGAGACAATGCTCAGAACATTTGGGCTGCCAGTGCCAAGAACATCTCTGCAGACTGAAGTGTGTGTTGCATTAAACACCCAGTGTGATCATACATATTAAAGGAATGGGACAAGTTGGCAGCTGGATATAACTGGCCTAGGCCCTCAATGGAAGCCACAAATGGGCCATTAGCAGGGGTTTGCTGTGGAGACAACCCTACAGAAATGCAAATGTGACCCAACGCGAGCAAACCCTCCACATTTCGGCGATGTCAATTTTACAGGAGAGCACAAAAACCGCAGGCGGGCAGTAGTTTGTCAAAAATGAGATAATGGTGGATTCGAATTGTAGTTGAAGTACTTATGTATCATCTCCCTTTTTGTTGAAACTGAAAATAACTTGTAAGTATGAAAAATGTAATGAAATATCGAGGCAAGTTGGTCCTTCAAGAATTGACAAGAGAGAAAACGTCATCAACTCAGCATTATATTGTACTATCAAACCAAGCGATCACGTACCATATGGTTTCGTCTTCTGATCCAGTTATGCAGCTTAAGATCTCCCGGTCACATTAGCTATGATGTCAATTCACAATACTAAACAATTTTGTTAAAAAAAAGTAACTGAAATAATGCTTTACTTATGACTGAAACCGGCGTTTTCTCTTTCTATGGTGCGTAGTTCCGCTTGCTTTTCTTCTTCTAGTGTTATAGTAAACATAGTCCTGAACGTTCATTGGTTCACACCAACGTGCCGTTTTCCAACAGTTTATAGCCTACTTGTTTACTTTTTTGGAAAAGTTTATTTGCATATTGTTAGAATCAAACATATTAACTGAATCTCCCAGTACAAGAGACGGAACTCAGTGGGAAGAACTGGTGAGAAATTACTTTCTTGAGGTGGAGGAGGATAACATCCACCTTGTGCTGTCAGACTCGGAAGATGAGGACAGCAGTGATGAAGAAACCATTCCCGACTTGGATAAAAAGTACTGTATGTGAAAGAGGTCGCGCAGCGGATTTTGAAGAACCGACAGATGATGATGATGATGCAACTTTCACTGTTGTCACTAACGAAGCCGAAGATACAATGCAGTTAGTTGACCTTACTGACTCTGACTGAGCTACAGTGTTGTACGTGTCATTAAAAACTTACAAATTCTCAATTTCACCTGCGGTTGCAGTCGAAAGAATCCTGTACAAAAAAACTGCCTCATGAATGCATCTATGAGCTACGCTACATGGTAAATGCGTTGTCACAGCCGGAAAAGGACATGTTCACTGCACATCAGCACTTTTTGTTGTACCTTTTTGTATTTTATTATAAGCTACAGTGTTGTATGTGTCATTAAAATAGGCTCTTGTTTTATAAATATATTCAGACTATAACCACGCTCTTCTATTTCCTGTGCCCAGACAATCACTGTAGCCCTCCCTGTTAGTCCTCCACCTATAAAAATGTAAATAAATCCCCACACCACTCCCAAGAACAATGGGAAGGATTCTCAGCCATCATCATCCATTAGTCCTCCAGCCTTTCAGATGCAATTGCATCCTGGGATAGCTTTTTGGTCAGAGCTGAGTAGGTGAGAATGAGGGCAATGCCACTTTGAACACACATTGATACGGTCTCTAATATAAAACAATAAGGAGAGCAACTGTTAATGCACCAAAGTCACAGAATGATTAAGAGACATGCAAAGATAGGCTGGGAATGAGAAAGGTAAAAAGAAGTATCACAATTTACCACTAAATTAATGTTTTAACTTAAATTTATAGAAAATATGAAAACACATAATTCATTATTTTTTTTTCAAAACTTCAAATTCAAAATGACCTTACTAATTGATTAAATCACTATCCTAATCTAACCATTATAAGCATCAATTCTTTTTCTAAAATTGATTTTTGTGCTGAGAATGTATGCAAAAAGGAAAAAGACTGTTTTCTCAGAACTGCAGTTTTCAAAAGTACGATGTTCTATTGAACATTACGGCCAAAGTATTTCTTCAATTTTGGCAAGTGATACCTCATTTTGTAGCTCTGAATCTGTACTTTAGTATCATGTGATAAAATAAAAATGTGAATTTTGCGAATGAGCCCCTCAAATATGCGTTCACAAATGTTTGGTTGATGGCTGGAGCTAGCTAGGCCAAAGGTGGAGGTGTCACACAGTTGGAATACAGAATAATCCCTGTAGATGACAGTTCTACAGTCATCTACAGGGAGCCTTAAATAATATAATTAAAAAAAAGGAACCTATCAAATGTTAGCCCTGAACCAAGACTGTAACATGAGAGCACTGAACTAAGACTGTTACATGTTAGCCCTGAACTTAGACAGTTACACATTAGTGCTGTACTGTACCAAGTAAAATTGGAAAAAGGGAGTAGATGAATGCATCTGTACGAATGTGGCCCGACTCACCCACATCCATTGCGGTTTCCATGAAACTTTTCTGCCTGGATGCAAATTCAGCCAGGAGCTTCTGCTGCCTCTCTCGAGCCTTCTGCCTCCTGGAACAGAAAGTGAAGAAGGAAAACTCCATCAATCACTTACAGAGCATATGTATATTTGCACAGGTCAATCGCTGAACAAAAAAAAACTGAAAACGTTTTTCCCCAAAAAATCAAAATGTCGAGGGCAGGTAATGGGGGTGCAGGGGTCAAAGAGGGAGGGGGGGGATTTTGTTTGTTTTAAATAAGAATGAAGAACTGAATGATTATTGATTTGTCTCCAGGTCGAAATGGTCTAGTGTAGGATGTGTTACATACTGCATATATTCAATGTAATATATTAGTATGCTTAATGCAGATTTAGGGCATACTTTTTGGGAAATGGCAGCTCAAAGTTAAACCATCAAAGAAGCCAAATTCACATAGCTGTTTATCCTCCAGTTAGCTGCCCTATGCTAATACAAGGTTTTCATAGGGTGTCCCGCTTCCTGCACTACAAAAGCAGTGTCCCACATTTCATTGATTAATTTCAGTTTTTTTCCCCAATGTTGACTTATTTACATATGGGTCATTCCATGCCAGCTCACCAAGGACTCCCAGTTCTTGTCATGGATTTTCTTGAAAAAACTCACAAAAAACATCCATTAAATTAATGGGACCTAGCTCTACTCCAAATACTTTTTTAGTTAGGAATTTTTGAAGTTTGGCCCTCAGAGCATTTTTGCAATTCTTTGAATGCGTGTTCTAAGCCTCACCAATTGCTTATTTTTAACTGGATCAGGTTGAAATTTGTACTGAACATCCAAGAAACCCTAAGGATAATTTGCAAGATGTATTCATGTAAACAGTTGTTGCTGAATGTTTTACAGTAATCAAAATAATAAAACATACCCCAACAAAGAATCTTTAATTTTCAAAAATTAGTATCGCCACTTTCTTGCAACCACATTTTGATTCTGCGCAGTATTAATACAGTTCTATCACATCTAGAAGTTATTTGGTCCTGCATAAAACTGAGTGCCAGTGATCTTGCTAAATATGGCTTCAGAGCTGAAAAACCAACTTTTTAACTATATTTTTCCCCAATAAGGATTATTGTAATTTCCTTGAACCTTTTTGATGGGAAAGTGTTAATATTCATTGCAGATATAAAAAAATTAAAGATGTTATATTACTCCATCATTTAATAATTTTTGAAAACAGCTAATTTTTCATATACTTCACTGGTTGTAATATTACATTCTGTGGTTTTATTTCATAGGTCCATGTGTGTACTATGATGAATTCAAGGTTTTCTATCTCAATGTGATACTTATTCAGCCACTTTTTCAATGGGTTCAGGACATTTCCAAGTTACAGCTTGTAATGGCTTGGTTTGCTGCATACTAGATTATGTCATCTTGTTCTATGTGTCTGGACAAAATATTAATCTTAGTAAACTTGTATTTTTTATAATCTCCCCTGATGACAATCCCACATTTAAAAAAGGCATCATTTGGTGACTGGTTTTTAAAAATTCAAGCTGTGCAGATGTAACTTTTGTCATTGTTTAGGCCTACTTGGCCAAAAGATGGGAGTGTTTAGCTGGCTAGGTAGCAAAGCAGAGTGATTTAGCAAATTTAGAGAAAAGAAATGGAGCAAGCAGAGGCTCCCAAGAAAAAAAAAAGACTCTGCACAATAACAGAAAATGAGAAAAGACATATTCATGGTTGAAACTGGTTACCAGTGGCACTGTATTATTCCTGCCAGGGTTTCACTCTTCATGGAGGAGACTGGGATGTAAAAAAGCTGCTAAGGGTCGTATGACAAGCTTTTACTCGCAACCAAAGGACAGCAACACAGACAAATTCCCAGCAGCTGAGGGGACCAGTGTCTATCATACTGGGCAACATAGCTTATCATATAGATCAGGAGACTGAATCTAATCTCGCCCCCTTATGTTCTGCGATTCAATCAATGTCATTAAAATAACTGAAGATAAACATTCCTGTATTATTCCATGTAATAATACATCAGTATTCCAGCAGCACCGCAGATAGGCATACCCTGTAATAATACATACAGTGGGGGAAATAAGTATTCAACACATCAACAGTTTTTCAATTCAACATATTTCCATGGCAGCTATTCACATGAAATTTAGACCAGACATTGGTATTTACTTAATAAAACTACACAGCTAAAGAAATTGTAACATTCCAATCCATAAAAAAAAGTTATGTGCAATTAAGCGGAATGACACAGGAAAAAAGTATTGAACACAGTAAGAAAAAGCACTTAACCAGCTTATGCCACGAATAAATTCTCCCACCTGTGCTAATTAGAATCAGCTGGGTTAGTGCATGGTGGTGGGTATAAGTACTTCCACTCTTCGAAAAAGCTTTTCCCACTTCTGAATGGAAGTAAAAGAATCATTTGTCACCAAGCAGTCCTGCAAGAATCATCTCATGATGGGTAGAGGCAAAGAGCTCTCCCAAGACCTTCGTTACCGACAGATTTCTAAACTCCTAAATGTTCCTATAAGTACCATTTAGGCCATTATATGCAAGTGGAAGGAACATCACTCGACCATCAACCGGCCACGCACAGGAGCTCCTTGCAACTTTTCGGACCGGGCAGTCAGAAAGTTAGAAGAGTAGCCCAAGGGCCAAGGACCACTCAAGCAGAGCTCCAGAAAGACCTGGAAGCAGCGGGTACAGTTGTCACAAAGAAACAATAGGCAATGCACTCCACCGCCACGGTCTCCATTCACGATCACCCTGGAAGACTCCATTACTGAAAAAAAGGCATGTTGAAGCTCATTTGAAGTTTGCTACAGAACATTTGGAGAAGCCTATAGATTACTGTGAGAATGTAGTCTGGTCAGACGAGACAAAAATCAACCTTTTTGGCAACAATCCAATGCGCCATGTTTGGAGGACAAATGGCTCTGCATATGATCCTAAAAATACCATACCTATAGTGAAGTTCGGAGGAGGAAGCATCATGGTATGGGGCTGTTTCTCTTCACATGGTGCTGGTGGAATCCAAATTATCAAAGGGAAGATGAATGGAGCCATGTACCAGGAAATTCTTGAGAAGAATCTGTTGCCATCCACCAGAATGATGAGGATGAGACGTGGGTGGATCTTCCAACAGGACAATGATCCAAAACATACTGCAAAGGAGACTCTCAACTGGCTCCAGAGGAAGAAAATAAAGGTGTTGGACTGGCGTAGTCAATCTCCAGACTTAAATCCAATAGAAAATTGGAACTGAAGATCAAGATTCACCAGCAGGCCCCTTGGAATCTTCAAGATTTAAAGACCAACTGTGTTGAAGAATGGGCCAAAATCCCACCTGATCACTGTGAGAGATTATTTTTTCTGTACAGGAAGCATCTTGAAGCTGTCATTGGAAACAAAGGCTTCTCCACTAAGTATAAAATAAATTTCAGTTAGCGTGTTCAATACTTTTTTCCTGTGTCATTCCCCTTTATTGCACGTAACTTTTTTTATGGATTGGGATGTTACAATTTCTTTAGCTGTGTAGTTTTATTGAGTTAATACCAATGTCTGGTCTAAAGTTCATGTGAATAGCTGCAATGGAAATATGTTGAATTGAAAAATTGTTGATGTGTTGAATACTTATTTCCCCCACTGTAAGTATTTATTATAGCCTTACAGTTATTTTCGTCTCATCCACATGTCCCACATGGTCCGACAAAAGCATGTCTGCTGTCCTACAATGGAACAATTAAGAGGTTTTCATCACCTTCTGCCTGTCTGAGGATTTCTCTCTACATTTCTGTCAGTTTACAGCCAGGTATTTTGTCAAAACATTTAACTGCTCAATTATATTAATGTTACATAATATAGGTGCTCAGAATGCTAATGCAACATTTGTGGAAGTTCAGGCTAAATAAGCACACAACTGGTATTACTAGCTATCTAGCTGGCTGATAGTTAACCTCAGCTATGTGTCATTCAGTGACAGAACAGCTATCTGTTAGATTATTCAATAATATTCAGTGAAGTGAGCATGTATTCAGCATGATTAAAAAATAAAGATGTGACTCAAAAAGGTTCATAAATAATATTTCTCAATGCCTATACGATAAGATGGTCTGAGTGAAGGTCTGCCTGCCTGTCCATATTCTCCCATATACTATCCCATACATGACAGTGGCATTTTAGAGCACCTCTAGAATATGTTAACTGAATTATTTGTACATTAACATTACACAGATGCAAAAATATTAGTGACTCCATTTGGCAATTTGCTTCACCCTGTAGTTTTGCATGGACACAAAAACATTTCTCTTAATGCATTTTAACCATTAAAACAAGCAGAAATTGAAACATGAATGCTTCAGTTCATGGAATTACCAAAGCTCTACCAAATTAGACCACAACTTGATTACCCACCAATGAAACTAGATGGCAATAATTCAGGTGCCCAGTTTTAAACACATAAATACACAATAAAAATACACTATTATACCAATCTCTTTTTTTGGGGGGGGGGGGCACAGATTTACCTCTGCCCCCCTCCCAAGGTCACCTTGCCAAATATAAATTGTCTCCACACTTCTTTATAATTATGCAGGTTGACTCTTTAAAGTGGTCATGGCTGAGCTAAACTTTTAAAATCACGACAAAATTCTGATCTGTATAATCCAGTGTTTTTACAGTTATTTTATTGAGGAAATGTTAGTTATTCCCTCAATACCAGATTATTGGTTATTTTACAATATTTTTTCAGTAATGATGAGTGCAGGATTTAAAATAAACCACCTGTGAAATCTGTATTCTTTTTATTAATAATATAAGCCAGAAATGCTTCGCACAAAAAGCCAATGGCACAAGATGATGTTGGAAGTGGACAAAGTCAGTCAGGGGAGTTTAGTACACTGGCTGGGGCCACGCATCTTTTCATCTCATGCATCAGTGAATGAGTAAAATATCTGAGTAAAATACTGAGGAAATGGAAATGCTTTCACAGCCATCCTTCCTCTCTGCTTAGTATTAACCATCAAAATTATCTCCATAGCAACAGAAGAGTGGGTGAGCTGAGCCCTCAGATAAAGGGAAAAACCCCTCTCCTCTCTCCTTAGTGTAAACCATCAAAATCATCTCCATAGCAACAAGAGTATGGGTGAATTAAGTCCTCAGATAAAGGGAAAATACTGCTTTTCGACAGGGGAAGGGGGGCAGGAGAGAGAGAGAGAGAGAGAGAGACTCTATTCAATGTAAACAAACACTCAAAAAAGGAGATCAGTCTGCAGACCTGCTCTATTCTATACATGGGTCACACAGCAGGGCCAAGTCATACAGAGTTTTTAGGCATGATGAACAGTGCCATCAGCAATGTCTTTAACAGACAGCCATTGTCCCCTAACAGCTCCATGATCTTTGCAGAGGTTTTGGGAATCTCGCAAATCCGTTTAAATGCTGTCTGTTTAAATACACAGGTGCATTGCCTTGACGAGTAAAATTATTTTCATTCTTCATTACTGCAATTATCCAATCCTAATCAATTTTAGAATTAGCTTTTTCTAATAATAGACCTTCCCACTGAGATCAAAGCAACAGATACTCTGACCACCTTCAAACACAGACTGAAGACCCACTCCCTGTCCATCCCTGCACCTCTTCTGTACAGGCATAGCTTTATATTACCAGTGATAATCTTGTTCAACAGCCTTGCTGTTGTTTTTTTCCTTACACAGGGCGTTTAGAGGGTTATGATGTGAGCACACCACCTGCTCTACTCATGATGTGAGCACACCACCTGCTCTCCTCATGATGTGAACGCACCACCTGCTCTACTCATGATGTGAGCGCACCACCTGCTCTACTCATGATGTGAGCTCACTACCTGCTCTACTCATGATGTGAGCGCACCACCTGCTCTACTCATGATGTGAGCACACCACCTGCTCTACTCATGATGTGAGCGCACCACCTGCTCTACTCATGATGTGAGCGCACCACCTGCTCTACTCATGATGTGAGCGCACCACCTGCTCTACTCATGATGTGAGCGCACCACCTGTTCTACTCATGATGTGAACGCACCACCTGCTCTACTCATGATGTGAGCGCACCACCTGCTCTACTCATGATGTGAGCGCACTACCTGCTCTACTCATGATGTGAGCGCACCACCTGCTCTACTCATGATGTGAGCGCACCACCTGCTCTACTCATGATGTGAGCGCACCACCTGCTCTACTCATGATGTGAGCGCACTACCTGCTCTACTCATGATGTGAGCGCACTACCTGCTCTACTCATGATGTGAGCGCACCACCTGCTCTACTCATGATGTGAACGCACCACCTGCTCTACTCATGATGTGAGCGCACCACCTGCTCTACTCATGATGTGAGCGCACCACCTGCTCTACTCATGATGTGAGCGCACCACCTGCTCTACTCATGATGTGAGCGCACTACCTGCTCTACTCATGATGTGAGCGCACCACCTGCTCTCCTCATGATGTGAACGCACCACCTGCTCTACTCATGATGTGAGCGCACCACCTGCTCACCTGCTCTACTCATGATGTGAGCACACCACCTGCTCTACTCATGATGTGAGCGCACCACCTGCTCTACTCATGATGTGAGCGCACTACCTGCTCTACTCATGATGTGAGCGCACTACCTGCTCTACTCATGATGTGAGCGCACCACCTGCTCTCCTCATGATGTGAACGCACCACCTGCTCTACTCATGATGTGAGCGCACCACCTGCTCACCTGCTCTACTCATGATGTGAGCGCACCACCTGCTCTACCAATAGCGAAGTTTGTCCACCACAGGCAGAGTCATTCACTCACACACAATGCAAACAGAACTGAATTCTCAGTTGACCTAACCTGGTAAAATAAAGAATTAATTTGAAAACGTTGTCAGTTGTGTAAGTAATATGTTGCTTGTTTGTCGCTTCATGTGTAATATGTGCAGCCAGCGGGAGTGACAGCAGCCTAACAGGGAAAGACTGGCCAGGGCTTGGGCGGTTTGGCGTGTCTGAGGGCTCAGAGTGGGCTGTCTGTAAATAGAGACCCTAATACGAGGACATAAACACATGCTGACAGCAGCGCCACAGCCCAGTAATTCCCCCTGACAGCTGTGGGGCTGCAGACGGTGCAGCTGAGAAACACGCTCCGTCCTTTTCCCCGTCTCCCTCCGATGTCTGCCGTGCAGACTGTCACCATGGTAACGCCCATCTTCAGCAGGGCTCAGTGGAGGGTGCTACAATTGCACCTTTCTCTCTGTCTGCAGGTCAAGCCAACCCAAAAATAGGTCATCATCCAGCACTTACAGCCCTTTTCATCTTCATTAGCACTGAGAAAAGAGACGCAGCGGTGAGCGGCCTGCCTTAGCCACACCAAATTCATCTTCATTTCACACTGTCATACAGGCCCTGCTGCTGGCAGACACCTTTACACAATATAAAATGGCACCCCGCATATTGAGCCAGACTCATGTGTTAGACCTCCATGTCACAGAAATGACTGATTGCCATGCTTAATATGGTTTTTACACAATATCCTTTTTATGATTATTGTGTTCAGATAACAGATATATTGCTGTTAATTTGTGAGCTAGCCTGCACTGCAGTTTATGGAAGCCATTGCCGAGATCAGCCAAATTCTGGGGCCAGCATGTAGAAAAAACATTCCCACAATCACGGAGATGCACACAGTTCGGATGAGGAATATTTACCAGCTCCATGGGACTTTGTGATCCTTATGCGACTATCGTGAAAAAGGACACAGTGGAGCTCTAGACAAAGTGAATGAGTGACTCGGACAGAGCGGAGCTCTAGATGGGGTGACAGAGTGACTCAGGACACAGACCATAGCTCTATACAGGGTGAATGAATGAAACAGGACACAGTGCTGATCTCTAAATGGGGTGAATGAGTGAAACAGGACACAGTGCTGAGCTTTAGATGGGGTGAATGAGTGAAACAGGACACAGTGCTAAGCTCAAGACTTGGTGATGAGTGAAACAGGACACAGCGCTGAGCTCTGGATGGGGTAAATGAGTGAAACAGGACACAGTGCTGAGCTCTATAGGAGTGAATGAGTGAAACAGGACACAGGGCAGGGCTCTTGACCAGGTGAATGAGTGAAACAGGACACAGTGCTATACTCTCAGTGGGGTGAATGAGTGAAACAGGACACAGAGCAGAGATCTAGACAGGGTGAATGAGTGAAACAGGACACAGTGCTGAGTTCTAGACGGGGTGAATGAGTGAAAGAGGACACAGAGCTGAGCTCTAGACGGGGGGGAATGAGTGGAGCAGGACACAGTACTGAACCCTACAGGAGTGAATGAGTGAAACAGGGCACAGAGCGGAGCTCTAGATGGGGCGAATGAGTGGAACAGGACACAGTGGTGAGCTCTGGATGGAGTTTGCTGGCCCCACTCACCTCTCCTCTTTATCCATGCTCTTCTTGTCGACGTGGCTGTTCTTCCTGGGGGGCACAGGCGGGGAGATCTTCATGCAGATCTCCTGGATGCTGTGCTTGCTGTGTCGGCTGCGGGCAGCAGCCTTGCTGAGGATGCGCTCAATGGTGGTGACGCCATCGCCATGGGCATAGGGGGAGGTGTCAGGCTGGTCCAGCCAGTCTGGGGAGAGGGAGTTCTGCTTGCCGGAGAGCTTGTGGTGCAGCTTGACAAGCAGGGACAGCATGCTCTCACGAACCTCCAGGATCTCGGTGACCAGCTGGGGGGGGCTCCCAGGGGGGGCCCAGCGGGATGCCGTGGACTTGGCCCTCGCGGCCTGGCTGGCCTCCCCACTGCTCCGGTTGATGATCTCCTGGAACTTCCTCCGGCGCTCTGCCACCAGGCTGAACACCTGAGCCTCCCGCAGATTCTGAGGAAAGTAGAGCAGCCATGGGCATAATGCACAGAGCAACATTGCCTCAAGTGTTTGTACTGGATGGGAAACTTATCTGGGTCATTCACGACCCTTAGTAAGCAACTTTTGTGGACTGTCCAATCACTGTTCTGGATGCTGGTCATGAGGTACCTTTATTTGTCCTGAAACGTTTGAAAAATATGACAGCAGTTTAGGGGAGCAAAATGTGAGAAAACATGATTGGCACCCAAAACGATATACTTATCCCAGAGAGTCTCGCTCCCTGACATCAGTTATATAGTTGTGTTTGTCATGTATATCACGTACAAACACAACTAAAACAAATGTAACATTTTCAAATGCCTAAAATGTGAACTGTGACGGTGTTTCTCTTTTCATAGGTTTGCTAGCTAACCCACTGTAAGTAACAGGATTTTGCTAGCTAACCCACTGTAAGTAACAGGGCTATGCTAGCTAACCCACAGTAAATAATGGGGCTATACTAGCTAACCCACTGTAAGTAACAGGGTTTTGCTAGCTAACCCACTGTATATAAACGTGGGTTATGCCAGCTAATCCACTGTAAGTAACGGGGCTATGCTAACTAACTCAGTGTAAGTAACGGGGCTATGCTAACTAACCCACTGTAAGTAATGGGGCTATGCTAGCTAACCCACTGTAAGTAACGGGACTATGCTAACTAACTCACTGTGAGTAATGGGGCTATGCTAGCTAACCTACTGCAAGTAACAGGGCTAGGTTAGCTTGTGGCTGTCTTGTACTTGGGGAATCCAGATGTCTCCATATGTATATTAATATTTTCTTTTGAATTGGCTCAGTTATCTGGCTACACATATGAATATGCCATTTTCATATCTAGGTTGTGAGGATAAGATGAAAGTTTATTTTCTTTCCTACGAACACCTATGAAGTGCCTGAGTGGGTCCATTGCAGTGAGGGCAGTAAATAAGGGCAGCACAGAACGATTTCATCCAAACTCTGTTATATGTAATGTAATGTAGTGTGATATAGATATCACAATCTGAGTGTATGACATAATGCAGCCAAAAAATCAGGGGAGGCAAGAAAAAAAATAATAAAACAACTATCTGATGGTTCAAACATTACTTGCATCTAAAAGCCACTGTAAGTAACAGTGGCTCTTAATGAGCAGCTTTTGCTGCTCATATTTAGTATATACTGTAATAGCTGTGACATAATACATAGATTTTTTTTTTATACATCTATATTTAAGAAGTATTTGTGCCTATCAAATAAACATAAATCAATATTAAACTTGTCATCAAAATGTTTATATTGCAAGGAAATTTTCACTCATTTTTTCTGTTGAACACTCATTTGCAAAAATGCAGAATAACATACAAGATCACTTTTTGTTCAGAGTAATACAGATTTTTACCTTTCAAAATACATTTTCAAGCAAATCATAAGCAGGCTACTGGTGACCTGATTGAGTACTGTGATGGTCTAAATGCTATCTGATTGGGTACTGCAATGGTCTAAATAATGTTTCATTGGGTACTGTGATGGTCTAAGTAACGTTTCATTGGGTACTGTGATGATGATTTGCTAACAGGAATTTATTCAATCCAAGTGCAGTTGAATTAAAAGAAAGGATCTTGTGGATAAAGAAACACCTTTCAGCACTCACGCCATAATCAGTACTCCAACAGCTGAACAGATACCAGTTCACACACACATACTTATGTAAATCACACCCAGCAAATGATTCAACCATGACTCATTATCATATTGCCTGTTCAAACAGCATCATTTGATTGTCATAATGGCCAAAAGAGTCCGATACCCCCAGGCAGAAAAAAATTAGGTGGGGCAATTAGTTTTGAGTTGCAGTCAAATAAAAACTAGGGCTGCCCCCAACTAAAGATTTTCCTAGTCGACTAGTAGTCATTAGTTCAAGCCATTAGTCGACTAGTCGTCGCACATTTATGACATTAATTTCATTATTTGAATATAAATATTTCTGGGGAATCAGGAAATGGTTTGAGTTCCAGGGCTGAGAAAGAATGTTATAAGAAACATTGTTAACACTGTGCTAACGGCAAAAGCAGTAATGACTCTAAAAGTGTCGGAACAACCAGTAAGGAGACATTTTGCTAATTTATTTCAACACCGTATAACATCACACAAATTATGAACTTGAAACACCAACACAATATTCCTATAAAACAAATGGTAAATAAAAAAACAACCTTTTGTTAAAAAAAAAAGTCAATTGAAAAAAAAATAGCTTCTCTGACAAGCTTAGGACAGCGTTCGTCATTTTTTTCCCCACCATGTCAGTGCTCACTCAAGCAATGTTTATTGACACAAACACTGGGACTGGGCTTCTCTGACTAGCCTGCATTTTTAGCGCATGGTTGGTGACAAACAGAAGAAAAAAAGAATGTCCATGGTTTTTTCATATAAAAACAGCCTGGTCTATTTCACCTGCAGCCCACCGATGCACTACAAATTCCTGACCGTACCTGGCGATGACAATTTTAATATTTTTTCACCCATTTTGGATGATTTCCTGCCGGACATAGTCTAATAACTTTTTAACGACAAGGTGCAACTCCCGAATGGAGTTTGAGGTGTTTTTTTTTTTTTTTTTTCTGCGACTAACCAACCAATGAATACTTGGTCGACTGCGACTCTTCTCATCAACTAACAGTTTGATCGACTAACAGGGGCAGCCCTAGTAAAAACCCTTACTGTCAGTCCTTTACAATAACTTACAGAGGACCCTTCCTGCATACTAGCATACACATATCAGAATACAATCCTGTACAGTAGCACACACCAATGTGAGTACAGTCCTTTACACTAGCACACACCAATTCAAGTACAGTCCTATACACTAGCACACACCAATCCAAGTACAGTTCTGTACACTAGTACACACTGATTTGAATACAGTCTTTTACACTAGCACACATTGATCTGAGTACATTCCTGTACAGCAGCACACACTGATCTGAGTGCAAGCAGAATAAATGCAAAAGTTGCCATGCCATTTGGTAACTGGACACTTAAACATCAGACAACAGACTCCATATATCCAGCAGTAAGTCACCCATGCTGTTGAAGAGTGCAGTGTGCGTCAGAGTGAGCACCATGCCTTGCTCTCTGAACAGCGGGGACAGTCAGAGAGCACCCTGTCACACTCACTGAACACCCTGTAAGTAACACAGGCCTGATCTCATTCACTGGCCCCTCGTGCACACGCTTGATCTCATTCACCGTCCCCTCATACACAAGCCAGATCTCATTCAGTGGCACTATACTATCCCAGCTGGCCAGCTGTGCTGCCTGCACATGTGCTATCCCTGCAGCTGTAGAATTAAGGCAGAAAGCATGAAGCCAGCACAGGAGACCACTGGTCCTGAACATATGAACATTTTTGTGCATTTATTGTTGTTGATGTAGTGCAATCTGTCTCTTGCCATCTTGACACTTTTTTTCATGCACAAATGTTGCATGTTGCATTTACAAAAGCTTTATTGTGGTAAAGGAGGGACCATGTTTTCTGCTTCTTTCATTCAGCTTCAGCGAGGGAATAATAACCCTGTTCCCTCACTGCTCCCTCTCTGCCATTTCTCTGCAGTGAAGTTCCCTCTGGTGGATCAAACATGCACTGAGCGTGGTTATTCTAAATCTGAACACTCTGCTTGCTGCTACCTCATGTTAATGATGTGTAAATACCAAGCCTGGATACAATTAAAATTTTGAACATTTCAATTAATCAAACATCAAATGGTATTGATATGGATGTTGGTAATGAATGGTATCAATAGTACTGATTGGAAGTAGCTGACAGCCCTATCTAGCAATACACAAACCAAGGCAGCCATGAGTGTGAATTATGAGGGGGTTAGAAAAGGGGTCCAAAGGACCAATACAACACAAATACTGCAAAACATACCATCATCCCTTCAACAAGACATCCAATTTGTCTCCACTCAAATATTAATAATGCTGAAAATTCATATGCATACAGCTACCTCTCGCCAATTCCCAGTCAGCCGTCTGGAACTCTGAGAGAGGCAACAAACAGATAAGATTAAACATAAAATAAAATACAGTGAGGTCACATTGTACTATTACATTAAACACGACGCATTGCATCGCCACCTCACATTTAATGCACACAGTAAGGCCATACGCAGAGCTAAATTATGGGGGGCAGTAAGGCATTGGGAATTTTGATTTTAAAAAATAATGTACATTTAAAAGAATAATAATCACCTGAATCAAGCCGACTGAAGCTGTGATCTGTACAACTGTCATATCACAAGAGCACAGTGACCTCAGAGCCTGTGCAGCACAAGAAATGAGGAACTATTTCTGCCCACTTGCTGAGCACACAAAGTGGGGTATCTCACCTGTCCAAAGGTAGCGGAGTCGGCACTTGTGCTGGGCGGCGGCTCCCTCTTCACCTCAGGGGCAGTCTCCGGCACTCTCACCCTCACAAAGTTGATGATGTGGTGCAGGTTGGTTAGCAGGCTGGTGCCAGGGAACCAGCTGTCCTGAGACTGCTCCACAATGCAGGGCTCCTGAGCAAAACCCAAACACACACACACAGAAAAACACACACACACATAGACACACATTTTTGCATATGCACAGTTCATAAAGCAGTGATGCAGCTGCAGCCGCTTTTATCACTGATTAGGGGCTGCATGAAACTGACCGTCAGATGGCTGGCCTTGTAGCTTAGCTACAATACAGACAATGGTCAAACCCAAAACAATTCTGCTGTTTAATTTGAAAAACTATATAGGCTGATTTACTAAGATCTCAGATAAGGAGTGCTATTTTGCATGTACACCCAAGGTAGTCATTTCACTCTTAATGAAAGATCAACAATGAGTCATTATGTAAATGACTCCAGCCATAAACAGCCATATTTAAATGAGGGATTTTGTGTGTTTGCAAGGGATCTCAAAACTAGTTAGGATACAAAGGCCTACGGTCACACTGAACTAGCAGGACTGAAATGATTGTATATGTAATTACTACCACCACTCACACTGTTAGTGCCACATAAACTCACATGTTTCCATCTGATAATTGCTTTTATTTTGATATTTCTTATGTTATTTATTTTGCTATTCACTGGTTGTTATCATAGACATACATGCATTCTTTGTTTGCTTAAAAAATTCCATATGCTTGTAATATGATCTGCTTCATCAATAAACATATTTATTGTTATTCTTCATAACGTACACCAATGTGCCAAAATATTATGACCACTTACAGATTAAGCAAATAATGCTGATGATCTCGTAACAATGGTTCATGTTAAGGCCTGGGATATATTAGATGATAAGTGAACAGTCGGTTTTTTGTTGACGTGGATGTGTTGGATGCAGGAGAAATGGGCAGGTGTAAAGACCTGAACGACAAGGGCCAAACTGTTATGGCCAGACAACTGGGTCGGAGCATCTCCAAAACAGCAAAGCTTGTGGGGTTTTCCCACGGACAAATTACAAACTGGTGACAGGGTGTTGAGTGTCCAAGGCTCATCGATGCATGAGGGCAAAATAGGGTATCCCATCTGGTCCAAACCGACAGAAGGACGACTGTGGCACAACTCACAGAAAATTGTAATGATGGTTATGGGAAGAATGTGTCACTACACACAGTGCATTGCACCCTGCTGCATATGGGGCTGCATAAAAGCAGACCGGTCAGACTGGCCATGCTAACCCCTGTCCACCTTTGAAAGCTCCTACAATGGGCATGTCAGAACTGGACCTTGGAGCAATGGCAGAAGGTCATGTGGTCTGATGAGTCCCGTTTTCTTTTACATCATGAGGACAGCCATGTACACGTGTGCTGTTTACCTGGGGTAGTGATGTACCGGGATGCACTGTGAGAAGACAAGGCGGAGGGGGTGTGCTGCTCTGGGCAACATTCTGTCGGGAAACCCTGCATGTACATCAATTTCACACGCAGCACCTACTGAAACATCGTTGCGGACCAGGTACACCGCTTCATGGCTATGGTATTCTCCAATGGCAGTGGCCTCTTTCAGCAGGATAATGCGCCCTGCCACACTGCACAAGTTTGAGGAACTTGACGAAGAGTTTACTGCCTCCAAATTCCTCAGATCTCAAGCCGATCGAGCATCAATGGGACGTGCTGGAACAACAAGTCCAATCTGCAGCAGCTCCACCTCCGGACACACAGGACTTAAAGGATCTGCTGCTATAGTCCTGGTGCCAGATACCACAGGGCACCTTCACATGTCTTGTAGAGTCCATGCCTCGGCAGGTGGGAGCAGTTTTGGTGGCAGACAGAGGACTAACAGCATATTAGGCAGGTGGTCATAATGTTTTGGCTCATCAATGTATGTACTCACAGACACTATTTTGTGTATTTTGAGCATTAACCAGAATGCACCAGCTAACTAGCTCCTATTGTTATGTAACCATTCGGCACATTTGGTTATGGATATTCAGAACAGACCTGTGTGATTGTACTTGCCAACAGTAAGAACAGTATGAACACACTGGTGTGTACGTAGTCTGTCTCTTTCTATTTCAACACACCTAGTCCTCTTTTCACCTGGTTAGTTGATCAAATTGGATATTGTTTTTGTGGTGGGGGTTTTGCACACAAACCTCTAGTAAACCAACCCAAATCATTTTAGAATATTTCCTGTTGTGCTGAGTTATTGATGAGGCAGGGAGTGCAGTCTGTCTCTCCAGACCACAGAGTCACACAGGGTACCACTGACCCTAACCCAACTCTCACCTCACCCTGAGCCATTGAACCAAACCCAACTCCCACCTCACCCTGAGCCACTGAACCAAACCCAACCCCCACCACAAGCTCGGCCACTGACCCAAATCCAACCCCCATCACACCCTCAGCCACTGACCTAAACCCAACTCTCACCTCACCCTGAGCCACTGACCCAAACCCCCACCTCACCCTCAGCCACTGACCTAACCCCAACTCCCACCTCACTCTGAGCCACTGACCCAAACTCAACCCCCACCTCACCCTCAGCCACTGACCCACATCCAACCCCCACCATACCCTCAGCCACTGACCTAACCCAACTCTCACCTCACCCTGAGCCACTGACCTATCCCAACTCTCACCTCACCCTGAGCCACTGACCCAAACGCCCACCTCACTCTCAGCCACTGACCTAACCCCAACTTTCACCTCACCCTGAGCCACTGACCCAAACCCAACTCCCACCTCACCCTGACCCACTGAACCAAACTCAACCCACACCTCACCGTCAGCCACTGACCGAAACCCAACTCTCACCTCACCCCGAGCCACTGAACCAAACCCAACCCCCACCTCACCCTCAGCCACTGACCCAAATCCAACCCCCATCACATCCTCAGCCACTGACCTAAACCCAATCCCACCTCACCCTCAGGTACTGACCCGAATCTAACGCCATCTAACCGTCAGCCACTGACCAAAACCCAACCCCCACCTCACCCCCTGCACCAGCACCAGAAATCTCCATGATAACTCAGTCAAACAGGGCCAGACAAAATTCTGGGTTTCCAACACACATTTAGAATAGTTTACACTGGGTTTGCAAAACTAGTGTAGTGTAGTTTACACTACATTTCAAAAACCAGTTCAGAGTAGTTTAAAATGGATTTGCAAAAACAAGTTTAGCATAGTTTACATCTGTATTGCACAATCCTCACATGTAAATTGTATTTTTTCTCCAATGTTATTCTAGACGGATTAATTCAAGCTTTAAAACCAACACTGTTTCAACAGCTTTGTAATCTAAACCCTCACCCTTATCCCTTTAACTTGTTTTATCTCAGTAAATGTAATGTGAAGTCATGTTTTATAACTAGATTCCAATGATACGGTCTGTCAGACTCAATCCTACATAGAGTGCACTGCTATTCTGAAAGCAAACGGGATGAGCAAATATGAGCATGGATCTTTTCGCGTTGTACCTCATTATCGGAGTCGTCCTGTGCTGGGTTGTCCAGCCCAAGCTCAATGAGATAAAGCACCATACAGAGAACGTGCTCAGACATGTTCTGATGATCCATGGAAATCTGTGTGCAAACAGAACACTTAAAATCACAACACAAACACCTCATTTTACTGTCGTCCATGTTAATTTCTGCATGTGGCTTGTTTAGTCTGCTTCTCATTTTGTTAAAAAACATCATTAAAGTTTACTAAATATTCTTCATGTCCTCATGCACAATCTAACTGTGTGGATGCCACATCAGTACATGGACTTGTCCAACTGGTTCAATACCACAGTCATGTTTGATTGGCTAAGAGCACTTTTAGCCACAAAAGCCAAAAAAACACAAAATTTTATCATAAAGTGTTGAATATCTCATATAATTTTTTTGAATACTGTACTGAAAGTGACACTATCGCACCATCGTAAAGTCTAAAAATTGTAAGTCAGACCATTGTAACTCAGGGGCCGCCTGTATAATGTACAAACCTCCAGAAACAGACACAATTTCTTGTTTCAGATTTACCATTTCAACAACGTACCAAAAAAAGCACCTTTATCATAAAGAATATAAAGAATTTCTGAAATGGATCAAGACAATGTGTATGCTGTCGAACAGAGAGGACTGTAAGATTGTTTACCTTGTAGAGGAGGGTGAATATAACGATATGCAAAGTCTTGCAGTGCAGTAGTTTGATGAGGCTTCTGTAGCAAGGGTGGAGAGGAGTCCTCTCTTTGTAGGGTGGCCACGGATTGCCTGAATGGATCCCTGATTGTTTCAGACTGGAACAGACATGACACTGTGGGTAAGTCATTGTTTCAGACTCAAATAGACATGACACTGTGGGTAAGTCATTGTTTCAGACTGAAATAGACAAGGCCCTGTGGGTAAGTCATTGCTACAGACTGAAATAGACATGGCACTGTAGGTAAGTCATCATCAAAGGCTACTGAAATAGACATGATGCTGTGGGTAAATCATTGTTTCAGACTGAAATAGATGTGACACTGTGGGTAAGTCATTGTTTCAGACTGAAATAGACACGGCACTGTGGGTAAGTCATTGTTACAGACTGAAATAGACATGGCACTGCAGGTAAGTCATTGCTACAGACTGAAATAGGCATGACACTGTCTAACTCATTGTTACAGACTGAAATAGACATGGCACTGTGTGTAAGTCATTGCAACAGACTGAATTAGACATGGCACTGCCGGTAAGTCATCAGGTAAGTCAAGACTACAAACACAGCCAAGGGTGAATATTTCAATCATAACAATCTTTCAGGACATCAAGCTCAGCAGCAGGGTATTCTGAAAGCACAAGAATAAGTGTTTTCCCAGCAACCCCTGTAATGTCTGGCAGGCATCATACCATCATGGCTGTGTACCACTAGAGGAGCAGGAGATCTGACAACCCTCACAAGGCAGCACCTGGTAAAGCCTCACAGATTTCAGCCCTCCCCTTTAACTCCTTCACTTCCCCCTGCATCTTTATTTTTCTTTTTTTATTACTGTTGTTTTTTGTTTGCTGGCTCAGTGGCAATAAGCACATTTAGTTACATTTCAAGCTAAAGAGTCCCTACCTCAGTCTGATGATAAGCATGAAAACTCAGCATCCATATCTACATGTTCTTCATACAGGTATTTGCAAAACAACCACATTTTCAATTTATCCTAAACCCAGACAACAACCCAACTCTTTAGAATCAACTATGGTTATAATGGAAGACCTAAACATAACATAGAAGTGGACAGACACTTCTGTGGCAGTCAATACAGCTAAATGTCAAGTCCTGCATAAGGGAAATAACAATTTCAGACTACTTCATGGGAGGAACAAAATGAAAATGTTTTCAGTTTTTAAAACACTAGGGACTTAAAGCTGTCCAAATTCTAAGAGGATCTAGGGCAGGGGTGTCAAACTGAAGTCCTGGAGGGCCGCAGTGGTAGCTGGTTTTTGGTGTGTTTTAGCACTTAATTGATTAATTAAAATCACTGGTTGGCTAAAGAGTCCACACACCTGGTTTCCAAGGCCTAAAATGGCTGCCAATCGAAAGGAAAGAACAAAATCCCGTAGACACTGCGGCCCTCCAGGACTGGAGTTTGACACCCCTGATCTAGGGGCAGTGTCCTGTAGCAGTGAAAATGCAAACAGGATGCTGAGATATGCTAAGCTTTGTATGTATTATACTGGGATAAACTAGGTATTATAAAAAATATTATAAATCAAAACAGGTTGCATTAAAGTTATACGATCCTTTACGCAGACCTTGGAATACTACGAGCAGTTCTGGACACCACACTACAAAAATATATTTAAGCTCTTGCACAACGAAGGGCAACTAAATTGGTTCCTGGTATGAAACTTAAGAGAACAGAGGAATGACAAGATGCTTTATCTATTCAGCCTTAGTCAAAAGAGATTTAGGGGAATTTGATGCAGGCATTTGGGTTCATAAAGGGCTCAAAAAGGAGAACTAAAAGGCTTTAATGGCTCGCAGGGTGAGGCAGGTTTTTCAGTTCCAGCTGTGCCACTACCAGCTATGACCCAAGGTCCACATCTGGCAAAACAGCAACTGGCCGCGCCTCACCGGAGATGATAGGGCTTAAGCCGGTTATATTTGTAGGTTTCATCCCTCTCCAACTATACAGCCTGGCGGTACCCTTATTCTCCAACAGCATGGACAGTGTGGGTTTACTGGTGCAGCTGCAGTGGGGAGTGAGACTGCCATCTTGAAAGCCGCTGACTGGGTGCAGCAGTTGGTCAACCAAATTGTTCCAGAACAATTGGGTATGAATGGAAACTAGGTAAGAGTATATTCCCTACTGATATTACAACATATCATCTTCCACACAAAACTGGCAATACTTGGAATAGGTTGCCAGGACATATAGTTGAGTCAGAGACCCTTGGTATGCTCAAGTCCACAATTGTTACTGGATACCCTGTAGTTTAAATGGCTGAATTGCCTTGCTCTCCTCATCGCAAGTTCTTATTTAGTAAACAACAGTTCAAGAGCTGGGAGAGAAACAGCACCAGACCACCCAGAAAACACACAATGACACCGGTCATCTCCATCACCCTCCCAGAGCTTTATCAAGAACAACAGCCTTAAGCAAGACATTTCAGAGCGTTCAGTGGGTTTGCTCCTTACAGAGATACAGCAAATTAACCTTGCACTATCTACCTCACCCCAATGTCTACATTTATCTTACACAGATTCTGTTCAGTATGGAAATAATTCCCCTGCCCATTAGGGTTAGGTCAGGCAATATTGATTACTTTTGACACCAAACTAATTGGAAGTTCCAAGTGACCTCATCTTGTCCCTACACTTGCACCTTTCCAAGCACAGGCATTAGCATTGATTCCTGAAAGATGGTCTGTGAAAACAGGCTGGCCCTGGTACAGAACATTATGATGCGCTCTGAACAGCGGCCCAAGCTGTCCCCATGTGTCCACATTAAATGTCTGTGTCACTGCCGAGATACCCGAACGTCAGGCCAACCCAAAGGAGTATGTATTAGGGAAGAGAAACTGCCTTCCTTGCTGTATAATGTCTGAGAATATGAGATAACATTTAAAAATATTCTTTATTGCAGAAATCATATTTCTGGAACTCTGAGAATGAAAACAGTAGGATTCAGCATGGGTAAGATAATCTTCGCTGGGTCAACAATACCCAAGTGTGAGGTGTTAAACGCTAATCCCTGGACACCCATTTGCAGATTTTAGCATTTCGTACATTTTCCATGTGTGTGTGAGTGTGTATGTGTCATGTATACCATGTATAGGTGTGTGTGTGCATGTGCATGTGTCATGTATGTCGGTGTAAATACATGTCTGTGTGCGTGTGAGAGAGCTTATCATAAATATGTGCATGTTTGTGTGTGACGAGCAGATGATCACATCTCTTTCCATCTCTCTCTACGCTGCAGGGAGGGGCTGGACACACAACTCAGAAAGACACACTGCTGCAGGGAGGGGCTGGGCACACTGCTGCCAGGAAGGGACACATGACTCACAGAGACATACTGCTGCAGGGAGGGGCTGGACACACAACTCACAGAGACATACTGCTGCAGGGAGGGGCTGGACACACAACTCACAGAGACACACTGCTGCAGGGAGGAACACACGATTCACAGAGACACACTGCTGCAGGGGGGGGCTGGACACACGACTCACATAGACACACTACTGCAGGAGGGACACACGACTCAGAGAGACACACTCCTGCAGGGAGGGGCTGGACACACGACTCACAGAGACACACTGCTGCATGGAGGGACTCACGACTCTCCAATACACACTGCTGCGGGGAGGGACAGGATGCAGGCAAGCCAGATTGATTGGGCCATGCACTGGCAGGAGCAGCAGCTCACAGAATGCAGCGTGGCGGAACGGAGCACTCACAAAGCCGAGTATCTGTCCATCGCCGACTGCACATCTCGCCGATACACCGTCCTGAGAATCACCATGATGGGGTCAAACTCCTTGTCCCAGACTTCAGCTGAAAAATACATACAACCTTGCTATGTAAAAGAGGAAAAAGTCAAAATGACATTAGCTGATATTTGCCAAGACTGAGCCTGAAACTGCCAGTAGCACAGTCAGAGAGTTCCCCCTGCTGGCTAACACAAGCTCTGTCCTCTCTGACCCAACATATTGAAATATGTTCCTATGGTGAACACTAGTGGTGTACAGCAGGTGAACGAAGTATTCTTTTTGATCAACTCTTTTTAGTGAGCCGTTCGTGTCAGTTCATGAGCACAACTGAGTCATTCTTTTTTCTAGCTCCACTTCCATTGATAGTTGCTACAAATACTGATACAGTCCTCACGGTCCTCACATTTGGACGGAACTTGTAGCAAACATTGCGTATCATGGCGCGCAGTGATGGGCTAATTATCATTAACAGACAAAAAGGGTCAGTGCGCCCAACAAATTCGCAGTAACAAGCCATACATATACTTTACTTATTAAGATGACAACTTCTGACAGTCACCTCTTTGTGCTTACCACTTGGAGTAGTAATTATTTTTTCTTTTAGAAACCGCTGGAGTAACTCAGCTAAAACCCAAGCCACAGCCTTCCGCTAGATAGGCAGTACGTGACTCTCCTTGAACGGTTAGACCATCACTGTATCACTCAATACACTGAATCACCTCGTTTGTGGCTTATCGTTCATTGTTCATCATTTACTGAATCGGTACGCACAAAAAAATCACCCAGTATACTGAATCTTGCCGTTCGTCATTCACTGAATCAGTACATAAAATTCTAGGCTAATAGATAGCTGTTACATGATGGAAAGTAGGCTTTATGTGTTAAATTAATGCTTTCTATTGGATCATTTTACCTGATTAAATGTGTTGTCTTTACAAACTACGTTGAAATGTTGACTAAATTAAATGGCAGAACTGCTTGTTTTTTCTCACAAAAAGAACATGTATCAAACGTTAATCATTCACCACTGCTTCCATACTTACCCAATTGTTTTGATAACATATAGCTTGTGTATTTGTGCTGGTTAGTACACGTAGTGTTCATTAGCAGCAAGTGTACGCAAGTCAAGTTTTCAAAAGAGCTGAACTGCCCATCTCTAGGGAACACCAGGGAGGACAGAAAACACAGCCGTTTGGATGAACATTTCCATATTTTATCAGTGGATGATATTCATGGGTTCACTGTTTGTGGACCACAACACATTAATGATATTATAATCTGCAAACAGACATGTACATCATTGGTATCGAAGGGGACATGGAAAATGGTTTGTAAAATCTGTTATGCTTTTGATATTAGTTAATATGTAACCAGTGACACTGTGATATGGAAATGAGGGCTAGAATGACAGCCATACTCTTAGACTTTATACTCCCTTACCAGTCCTTGAAAGGGCTATTACGTGTTTGCCCACACATAGCAAAAGAGACATCATGAGACACAGAGAGGGGCCATTTACTGGGTGCAGCCTTCAAACAAAGAAAAATGCACCTCTCCATCTCTCTGCGAAAAATACAAATGCCAGAATTGGTCAGCTGTGGTGCAGGAGTGCCATCTACAGGCCATTAAAAATAATAATTTTATTTGAAAAAACAGAACAGGTACAGTCAAAGCTGACCAAATCCTTTGAGCCCTTAGGGGTATACCTGCCCTTTTAGGCCCACCTGTAGGGGTGTACGTACCCTCCTAGGCCTACCTGTAGGGGTGTACGTACCCTCTTAGGCCTACCTGTAGGAGTGTACCTGCCCTCTTAGGCCCACCTTTAGGAGTGTACATTCCCTGCTGCATGGAGCCCCCAGGTTCAAACACAGGAGCCTTGAAATCAGCCACAGCTGAGAGCATGTCCTCAAAACTGCAGCTCCCTGGCACAGACCCACTTTTGGGGTTTGGGTTCTCAGGAATCTGGACTCTCTGTTAAGGACAAAGCCTACTGCTGTGGCGAGACCATGACACATTAAAAACACAGGCTATGTTTTAATCTGTACATGTAGGGGAGCAATAGGTAAATTACTGCATTCCACTGAAATGGATAAATAGAAGGACAAATTTTTTTTAACCACATTGGCCAGGTAAATGAGTAACCACATGGCATATAAGAAGCCACATAGCAGGTAAGAAGAATGAAAACATGGCTCTCCACAATGAATACAAGATTGATCTAGACACAGTTAGGCCAGGATATGAGGTCCAGCAGTGAGCTGTGGGTTCGGTCATTCATGCACAGCTGGGACACCATCTCCGCCCTGAGGATCTCATCATCAGCCATGCCTGTCAGACAGAGGAGGAACAGCCTTCATTACAGAGGGACCCTAACAAGCTCTTACCTGCATTACTTACAGTCTTAAATTAGAGAGGGACCCTAACAAGCTCTTACCTGTATTACTGACAGCATTAGAGAGGGACCCTAACAAGCTCTTACCTGTATTACTTTCAGTGTTAAATTAGAGAGGGACCCTAACAAGCTCTTACCTGCATTACTGACAGCATTAGAGAGGGACCCTAATGAGCTCTTACCTTCATTACTGATAGTGTTAAATTAAAGAGGGACCCTAACGAGCTCCTACCTGCATTACTGACAGTGTTAGAGAGGGACCCTAACAAGCACTTGCCTGCATTACTGATAGTGTTAAATTAGAGAGGGACCCTAACAAGCTCTTACCTGTATTACTGACAGCGTTAGAGAGGGACCCTAAAAAGCTCTTACCTGCATTACTGCAGTATCAGGGGTGACAAAGTGTAACAAAGTAAACAGTACGGGTACAGTATACAAGTCATTTATTGGTGTATCTGAACTCTGACTGAGTAAAAACATTTTGAGCATTTGAGTAAAAACATTTTTAAAAGTTTTACTTTTTACCCCAATACATACCTGTCAGAGATGCTAAGGGGTTGTCACCTGTCAGAAATACTGAGGGATTTGTCACCCGTCAGAGAAGCTGAGGGGTTTGTCACCTGTCTGAGATGCTGAGGGGTTTGTCACCTGTAAGAGATGCTGAGGGGTTTATCACCCATTTCAGATGCTGAGGGGTTTGTCACCTGCCAGAGACGCTGAGGGGTTTGTCATCTGTCAGATGTTGAGGGGTTTGTCATCCATTTGAAAAGCTGAGGGGTTTGTCACCTGCCAGAGATGCTGAGGGGTTTGTCATTTGTCAGATGTTGAGGGGTTTGTCATCCATTTGAGAAGCTGAGGGGCTTGTAACCTGCCAGAGATGCTGAGGGGTTTGTCACCTGTCAGAGATTCTGAGTGGTTTGTCACCTGCCAGAGATGCTGAGGGGTTTGTCATCTGTCAGATGTTGAGGGGTTTGTCATCCATTTGAAAAGCTGAGGGGTTTGTCACCTGCCAGAGATGCTGAGGGGTTTGTCATTTGTCAGATGTTGAGGGGTTTGTCATCCATTTGAGAAGCTGAGGGGCTTGTAACCTGCCAGAGATGCTGAGGGGTTTGTCACCTGTCAGAGATTCTGAGTGGTTTGTCACCTGCCAGAGATGCTGAGGGGTTTGTCATCTGTCAGATGTTGAGGGGTTTGTCATCCATTTGAGAAGCTGAAGGGCTTGTAACCTGCCAGAGATGCTGAGGGGTTTGTCACCTGTCAGAGATTCTGAGTGGTTTGTCACCTGCCAGAGATGCTGAGGGGTTTGTCACCTGCCAGAGATGCTGAGGGGTTTGTCACCTGTCAGTGAAGCTGAGGGGTTTCTCACCTGTCAGAAATGCTGTGGGGTTTGTCACCTGTCAGAGATGCTGAGGGGTTTGTCACCTGTCAGAGATTCTGAGGGGTTTGTCACTTGTCAGAGAAGCTGAGGGGTTTGTCACCTGTCAGAGAAGCTGAGGGGTTTGTCACCTGTCAGAGAAGCTGAGGGGTTACATCCCTGTCTCAAACCAGCAATTTGGGACCATTGTTTAATATGCACCTACTATTCCAGTTTACATCATTTCAGTTCATGCTTCTAAAAAATGTTTCAAACAAATGCAGAACATCAGGTGCAGTCTTCATTTAATTGTTCTTACCTAAATGTATGCGGAGACTTGACAATATGACCAGAAAGGTCAAGGCCCCCTCAAGCATTGGTCTCTCTTGTTCAGAGTCCAGCATTGCATTTTGGTGCTGGGATGCCATAGTCAACAGGTCCACCACTTTGAATCTGTGAAACAAACCCACAAATCAGTCCACAGCATTCTCTGTTTGCTTGTTCAGACAACAAAACACATTCAATGACAGAACTGGCTTCATTACAAGTTGAAGCAATATGGGTGACAGTGTATTACTAAATAAGAACAGAAGAACAGAAAGCCACTTAACGATGACAGCAGGCCACTCAGGCCATCTCGACTCATCATTTACCTACAATCTACACAGCATTCATTATCAAGCCTGGATTGTCAAGGTTCTCTGTCTCTACTACACCATTGGGTGACATGTTATCAGATGTGAAATATTTGTGTAAAATAATACTTCCTGATATCAGTACAGAATTTACACTCAACTAATTTCCATCAGAATGCCTTTATCTGTGTGCCTTCTAACACAAACCCTTCTGCGTGATTCATTGCTAATCTTCTGACATATGTGCCTTTATTCATACAATAAAGGCCTTGAACTTCATTGCCCATCTCTGTACCATCACTACAATATAAATATAAATATATTTCTATTGTAGTGTGGTGCCCAGAACAGTCCATGTGTGGTCTGCCAAAAAGATTGTAAAACTTAAAATATGATTTCCTTAAATTGATAATTAATACATTTTGCTACATATCCTAGCATCCTGTTGGAATTTTTATTGCCACTACACAATACCTACATCCTAATAATCTCAATCTGATCAGCTTTTACTTCAAGGTCTTTTTTTTGATTGAACGCATTGCAGCCACCTAACTGTGGGTGACATTCTCACCTCTCACATGCAGAACTTTAGCTACACCAAATGTCATTTGCAAGGTCTCCACCCCCTTCTGGATTCTATTCAGGTCTTCCTGTATCATGTTATTTTATTCTTAGTTGAACTGTCTACTGGGCAACCAAGTATTGCACCATCTGCAAATCTTAAGTATTTTGCTACTGACCTCCACATCAAGGTGATTTATGTAGATGAAATGGAGCAAAGGCACCATCACTTATCCCTGCTGAAAAAACTAGAATGAATTGAACAATATATTTCTGCAGAAAGTGTGGTCCATACCTCTCAAATACAGATGAGATGAAATAATCTGGATCCAGTCTGGATGCACACACCTAAAATAACAATAAAATAACAGGGTGAGAGCAGACACAGTTGGGCCTGGGAGCAGGAGCACGCATAAAACCTAAAATAACAGGATGAAAGCAGACACAGTTAGGCCTGGGAGCAGGAGCACGCACAAACCTAAAATAACAGGGTGAGAGCAGACACAGTTAGGCCTGGGAGCAGGAGCACGCACAAACCTAAAATAACAGGGTGAGAGCAGACACAGTTAGGCCTGGGAGCAGGAGCACGCACAAACCTAAAATAACAGGGTGAGAGCAGACACAGTTAGGCCTGGGAGCAGGAGCACGCACAAACCTAAAATAACAGGGTGAGAGCAGACACAGTTAGGCCTGGGAGCAGGAGCACGCACAAACCTAAAATAACAGGGTGAGAGCAGACACAGTTAGGCCTGGGAGCAGGAGCACACACAAACCTAAAATAACAGGGTGAGAGCAGACACAGTTGGGCCTAAGAGCAGGGGCCTCTTGCACGATAGGCAGGAGTGCTGGCAGTCTAGCCTTACCTGGAGCAGGAAGATGTCTGGGTCAATCATGGAGTTGCAGAAATGGGACTGCACATAGGTCATGGCCTGACCTTTGATCTGCAGGCCGTTTCTCACCCACATGTTGCTGTGGATCTCAGATAGGCTGGCCTGAAAAACACCCAGAGTAAACCAGACTAAATCACATATACCCCACTGGCTCTAATACAACATGCAAAGAAATTGTTCATTCACAGGCTGGGTCTATTTTGGTGCAAAGACAGGAATGTGTTTGGGTAGATGTGAAATGAATCTATTTGAGATTATACAATTCCCAAAAACCTGCTGTTTCAGCAAAACCCATTTCTGGGTTTACATATTGTGCTAATTACAATACTAATTCCTAAATGTTGCATAAATGCTGCAACATGCCTCTCGCAGGCCTGGACTGGTCCATACCCCATCCATAGAGCTGCACACTACTGGGCCACACCCCATCCACAGAGGTGCACACTACTGGGCTACACCCCATCTATGGAGGTGCACACTACTCTCCCACACCTCATCCATAGAGCTGCACACTACTGGGCCACACCCCATCCACAGAGGTGCACACTACTGGGCCACTCCCCGCCTGTGGAGCTGCACACTATTCTCCCACACCAGTCTCCCAGTCCATAGAGCTGTAAACTATCTGCTCTTTAATGAGAGGTGGTTGGTCCAGCTATGCATTTCATTCCCTGGCAGGGAAGGTAGGAAAACGAGTGGTATGGAATTTATGATTGGATTGAATATAGCTTTACAACTGTTTCAGACATTCTGTTATCCGTGTAATACATTTAGTAATGAAAGGAAAAGCAAAACATTTCAAAAACTGGACAACCCTATTGAAAAATTCAGTGAGCACCAGAAAAGCAACACACATTCCTGAGGTGACAAAAATTAATAATTACAAAGAGTCACTCAAAACTAGTAGCCTTGCCTCAGCTCTAAGCATGCAAACACTGATGAAGAAAACAGACTGTCTTTGAAAAAAGTATGTGAGACTTTGCGAACACATTAAAGCAGAAGGATCTGCCAAAATGTTTGAGCAGGTGGATGGGACCAAAACACAGTCAACTGCTGAGTGACTGCAGAGGCTGTCAGTGGGGATGGTTCAGCTACACACAGAACCAGAATATTACACCCATTCATGCCCTATGAGGATCTGCTGACAGAAACACAGAATGTTTATAAAAATACAAAAATGTATTTATATTTATAAAAATGTGAATCCAAAAGCAGTGATCATGGAGGCCAACCAGGTTGTGGCTGAAACTTTATTGGCTGATGGCGACCATCTTTTTTTGTTCTATCAACCTTCCCTCATTCAGTCTCAAGTCTCCAGGACTAACAGGTCAAAATTTATTACAAAGGATATTGTAAATTGGCATATTTCACACAGCTCTAAAGTGCAACAACTGGGACAATTGGAGAAATTTCAGTGAAATTGATTTACATCAATTGGTGTTAATTACTCTGAATTACTTATTTTATTGTTACTCAAGAACGACAAACAAGAACAGGTTGAACATAATGATAGGCATAATGGTAAAGTTTGTTCTTCCCCTGCTTTAAATTCACCAGCTGCCACTGCTGTGTACCAGGTAATGTGTAGTGGTAGATATATTTTTAAGGTTTTAAAGAAACTCAGTCATTTTTGTCCAAGAGGCTTTTCTCCTTCATCTAGAGCCAGGAAATCTCAGGAAAAATTATTCTCACCCTAGGCCAAACAGTTATCAGCCAAAATGTGTTGTGGCTTGCTATAGTGCCATCAGTTGGTCAATCAGAGTAATTTTTTTAATCCTGAGTAGTGTGTGACCATAGAAACCCAGCTGCGAAGCTTGGTTGCTCTAGCATATAAAGTTTCTTCTGTGAAAACACTTTAAGGGCATAATAATAATAATCATAATAATAATGATAATAATAAACAAACTCCAAGGTTCCAGCAGATTCATGCATTGGTAATAACGTACATTATTTTTCAAGACAACATAATCGTCATTTTCAGGCATTTAAAATCAAAACAACCAACCTTATGAAAATATGACACTTCAAGGACACACCAGCCCAGAACAGGAGAGGCTGCATGAAGAGTCAATCAACTCAACCAAAACTGGCACAACCACAGCAAGCTAAATAACCAAAAAAACTGAAGCAAAAAAGCATCAGCCTTGGGCTCTGCCATGTTTCGCAACAATGAAATGCTGGATAAATCCAGAAGGATTTGGACGGACTTGACTGAATTTTATATTACCTTCTACAAACAGACATGGCTGCAGACAGAACCTCCATAGCTGACATTAACAAACATATTAACCAAGACAGTTCCAGAACATTTAACAAGATCAGCTGCTGTGTTCTAGAGGGCCTGTGTATGTGGCTCCATGATATAACCTTAGATATACAAATTAATTAGTATATGTAAGGGTGAGAATGAGAGGTTTATTGTACAGGATTCTCCGAAAGCAACCAACCTTACCCCACTGGCTGCTGAGTGCTGGGGACTGTACCTGAATCTGGAGCGGGTGGACCATGATCTTCATGAGCATCTCTTGATCCGGAAGGAGGCTATCCAAATCCAGCCCCTGGCACTTGACCGCCTAAGAGAAAATCACAGCCCAGAATTCAGGCACCACTCTGTCCAACAGGCTGGAGACCAAAGGCCACCACATGGGGGCTTAGAATTGAAAAGGTTTAAAGTGTTGCAAGAAACATCTAGGTCTTGTGTAAAGACATAATCATGATTCATTTACTATTATCCAGAGTCCAGAACCATTTCCTGTGTGCATTGGGAGCAAGGTATCAAGAGTTGTATTGAAGCAGCAAAAGAAACAAAAACAGCAGAGAGGCCACTCACGAGTGTACCTGTATACCTACTTCCTGCTTCTCTCACAGAACTACTTTTTGTAATTGTGCATGTCAGATGAAATGAAGACACTGCTAAGAAACTGTGGGCTGACCCAAGCTCACCTTGCTCAGGAACATGGCGTAGTAGCGGTGCAAGGGCAGGTGAAATGTCACCTGATTGGGAGTCGGCTGAAAACATCAAAAGAATAATATAATTGTTTCTCACATGAAAGACTTAATGAAAGTGTGTGGCATACATAAGCCCATTTTAGTAAGAAATAAATTCTACCTCATCCACAAAGCCAATTGCATCAAACCACAGCTGTAGGGTCTCCAGGCAGTACCGCACCACAGTTTTTGTGTACTCCTGTGTCTCCTACACAAAAAGAGCCACAATTAAAACATTAACAACCCTGAAGGAAACCTTAACCAGATCTTAAAGATCAACTTCAAATCGTTATTGGAAGACCTTTGACACAACCACTGAACAAGGAGCAGGATATAAACAAAATAATGGAACAGGACATGTAATTGCATCACAATTTCTTACCACAAATCCTATACTGAAAAAAACATCAATCAGGGTTCTGTGCAAGGGTTCAGCACACAGGGCTTTAGTTGAGGTGGTCCGTTGCTGAGAGAGCTTTAGCTGAGGTGGTCAGCTGCTCAGAGAGCTTTAGTTAAGGTGGTCAGTAAAGTACTTATATTTACTAAAGGCTTCAGGGTGGACAGAAGAGACAAAATCCATATCAGACCCCAAAAAGGGGCACTGGTTGGTCTCTAAGAATGACTTTATAAAGAGTCTTCAAACATCCTTAAAAAATTCTACCAGAGAATGAACAAATGACAAGCAGCCTTCTTAACACAATG
This sequence comes from Albula glossodonta, assembly GCA_019788955.1. Classification (NCBI taxonomy): domain Eukaryota; kingdom Metazoa; phylum Chordata; class Actinopteri; order Albuliformes; family Albulidae; genus Albula; species Albula glossodonta. Next base: position 289,447 of record JAFBMS010000892.1, on the reverse strand, counting down.
TAAAAATTAGTTGTCAAGGCACCAACAAGCTTAAGCTGCTCTAACAGGGCAGAGCAATTTAGAGGGAACAGGAACCTACAGAACTCAGAATACACATCTTTCTGAGATAAGGAAAGTGTAATTTTTGAGGCAGAGAAGTGATGATTGCGTGTGTGTGGTCTTACTTTGACTTTGCAGTGGGTAATCAGGCCCCACATGGGCTGCGCACAGGCCTCCAGTTCAGCTGCAAAGGCTGCATAGTACGTCTGAGACTCAAACTCCACATGATCATTCAGCTCTCTCTTGTTCAAATTCATACCTTAAAACACACAACAAACAACAGCACCAACTCATGACATGGTTATTTCATCATGACATCCTCCATACACTCACTCTGGTCAGGTATGGAGAGAAACATCTGAGAAGTTATACCATCTTGGCCAGCAGGACTAGGGAAGTCAAGTCTGGAAGTTAGCACAAGGGCAAAACCACAGATGGACAAAAATGGGATCAGGCACACTGAACAATCGTCAGCTGGGCCAATTAGGGAGCCTGGGGCCTTAGTATTCTGCAGTATTTATGAATGTGGGTTTTAAATACTGAATTCTTGATACAGTAAACCAAGTGCAGATTTCAGTCCAGATAAGATGCATTTTCTCTAAAAAAATATATTTTTATATAATTCTCCAAAGAAATACAGAAACTGGACACCAAAAACTCACCTTGGAAGAAGGACACGAAGCTCATCCACAGCATTAGCAAGGAATGGTCCTCCAGGAACCTCTTTGCTACACTTTGGTGTGAGAGAATATTGATAAAATCACTAACTAAAGGCCAGTAGGTGTTGTTCTTCAGTAGAGCCTCTCCACAGTTTACCACCACATGGCGGCTGTTCTCTTCATCTGAAAAAAGGTAAGTGGAGCATGTTACACTGCTGCACACACAGTGAGAGGAAGGGGGATATGTCAGACTGCTGCACACATAGTGAGGGGGAGAGGGACATGTTACGCTGCTGCGCACACAGTGAGAGGAAGGGGGACATGTTACACTGCTGTGCACACAGTGAGTGGAAGGGTGATGTGTTACACTGCTGCACACACCATGAGAGGAAGGGGGACATGTTACACTGCTGCAAACACAGTGAGAGGAAAGGGGACTCACAATGCTTCACAGACAGTGAAAGAGGAGGGGGGGACATGTTACACTGCTGCAAACACAGTGAGAGGAAAGGGGACTCTCAATGCTTCACAGACAGTGAAAGAGGAAGGGGGACATGCTACACTGCTGCAAACACAGTGAGTGGAAAGGTGATGTGTTACATTGCTGCACACATAGTGAGAGAGAGAGACATGTTACACTGCTGCACACACAGTGAGAGGAAGGGGGACATGTTACACTGCTGCGCACACAGTGAGAGGAAGGGGGACATGTTACACTGCTGCGCACACAGTGAGAGGAAGGGGGACATGTTACACTGCTGCGCACACAGTGAGAGGAAGGGGGACATGTTGGCTGCGTTCCAATACTCAAATTCATCTTCTCCTTTCCTCCCCTCCTTTCCTCCATGCCCCAGAAGCTGATTGTGTGTCCTCCTTTCCTCCACTGTTCCAAAGCGAAATCTCGCCTCCTCCTTTCCTCCTTTCTCGTTTTCTCCAAACGGAGGATACATCAATGTGTCCTACCACAGAAGTCTTTTCACATTTCTGGGTGACATCATTGTGCTCACGACCAGTCAGATTAAAAGACCACTGAATATTTCACCATTGAAAAGTTCTAAAACATGACAAGGGATTTACCAACATTTAAGTACAAGTTTCAGAACAGTAAACAGTAATTGGGTAATTCATATTAATGGGAAAACTTTTGTTTTGCATTTTCGAACATAACCACACTGACACGTTATATTCAACCCATGTAGTTTTGTATAGTAACTGTGGAAATGCATAGGGAAACAAAAATGGACTGGCCTCACACTACAAGAAACAGTAAGGTGCCAGATCTAAAAACAATAAATCATTGATGGAAAGGTTGGACAACATTAGCATTAAAATGTTTTAACAGACTCTCAAACAAACAAACAAACAAACAGTACAGACACATTTCAGAGCTGAGGACGGCTGTGTGCAGAAACGCGCCCATTCTGTTTGTCTGTGAGACTATCACAACAATTCTTATGCAACTGCTGTCCAACTTTAATATGAGTGTGAGAAAAAAACCGTTCTTACCCTTTACATCCTTGGATAAAAGGCAGTCAGTAATAACCTTACAATAATCCCCTAAATATCAATAAAATTACCATTAGTATCTGAAAAACGTGAATATAACGTGTCAGTGTGGTTATGTTCGAAAATGCAAAACAAAAGTTTTCCCATTAATATGAATTACCCAATTACTGTTTACTGTTCTGAAACTTGTACTTAAATGTTGGTAAATCCCTTGTCATGTTTTAGAACTTTTCAATGGTGAAATATTCAGTGGTCTTTTAATCTGACTGGTCGTGAGCACAGTGATGTCATCCAGAAATGTGAAAAGATTTCCGCGGTAGGATACATCGATGTATCCTTTGTTTGCAGGAAAGGAGGAAACAAGAAAGTAGGTGGGAAGGAGGCAAGATTTTGTTTTGGAACAGTGGAGGGGAGGAGGACACATAATCAGTTTCAGGGGCATGGAGGAAAGGAGGGGAGGAAAGGAGGAAACAAATTTGAGTATTTGAACGCAGCCGGGGAAATAGTGGAAATAGTTCAGCTTACTGGCCTCAGTTGCGGGTTTGATAGGCAGAAAAGCTTATTACAGGGACACAAGAGTCTTTGTGCCTGCCTCATGGAAAGCTTACTAAAACGGGAACAATTACCATCACGATTGCATTATTAAAGACTGTTTATTTGTATATGCTTCTTTAGTTTTTAACAAATTTCAGTTCTCTTTTAAAATCTTTGAAAACACCTGCAAGTTGTTGACAGCAGGTTACGTCGTATATTTTTATATTTTGGGTTGTGGAGATTGGTGTAAATAAATTGGTGTATAGGATGTCTGGGAGAGTCAATTTTGTAAATAGTAGTACATTGTATTTGTATAGCTTGTAAATGTGATTCTCACTGCTCATGACCTGTCATGACCTGCACCTCCCCTTTTATGGTTCATTTAATCCTATATCATGTGTTTTCACTATTATATTTTGTGGCTAATTGTGAATACTAATTAAAATTTAGGAACATTTAAGAATGGTATAGTGACATTAGTGGGTGTAATTCATACTTGGCAACTAAAATGTGAAGGAAATAGCGAGTGCAGTGAGGTTTGGGCAACGCTGTGGCTGTTGAGTAGGGGTTTATTACAATATTTTTACAAGGGTTAAGTAGCTACACTAGACATACATAAATACATACATTGAAACATTGAATTGAAATGCATCCGGGTTAGTTTTTATGATGTTAAACCAGTGAGAATTACTTTCATGGCAGTGAGAAGACAAAAAGGAAAAAACGCCAGCTTGGCTAAGATTAACACGTTTTGACGATTTGCTGCTATACAGCTTCAACCCATGTAGTTTTGTATAGTAACTGTGGAAATGCATAGGGAAACAAAAATGGACTGGCCTCACACTACAAGAAACAGTAAGGTGCCAGATCTAAAAACAATAAATCATTGATGGAAAGGTTGGACAACATTAGCATTAAAATGTTTTAACAGACTCTCAAACAAACAAACAAACAAACAGTACAGACACATTTCAGAGCTGAGGACGGCTGTGTGCAGAAACGCGCCCATTCTGTTTGTCTGTGAGACTATCACAACAATTCTTATGCAACTGCTGTCCAACTTTAATATGAGTGTGAGAAAAAAACCGTTCTTACCCTTTACATCCTTGGATAAAAGGCAGTCAGTAATAACCTTACAATAATCCCCTAAATATCAATAAACCTTATTTCCCTAAAAGTATACATTAAAGTAAATAGGCTATCTCGCAATTATCTTCACAATGTTTAAATATACTGCAGTATACTAGACTGCACTTCCATGTCTTTATTGAAATCATATTCACATCAACATTAGCCAAAATTTAGCAATTTCGTGATAATATCGAAATAATGCATTTTATATCATGATTTTCATATGCAAGGACAAAAACTCGGCATTAATCACTGCTGTCAAAAAGTTTGTAAGATTATGAACTGCATGACACAAAGCATGAATAAGCAATTTCTTGTTTATTTACTAAAAAAATCAATTTGTCAGTTTTCGTAGGATAAATGTTTTCTCAGATGCGATGCTCCAAATGTGGATAAAATTTTCTGCAGAGTAGAAAGCTCAGCTTGCAATTTGGAAGGCTTTCAAGTAACTTGTTCAACATGTCATTGCTTTGCGCCTTTGTCTTTAAACATGTGACACAGGAGACAACTCTGCATGCCCAGACGATTGCCAAAATTACACTTCCCGGTTCTGAAGTTGTCTCCATTGACTTCTATTGGAGTCGCGGTCTCTACATGAGAGGAAGGGGGACGTGTTACACTGCTGCTCAGACAGTGAGACAGTGCTGTCCTTCAGTAAAGATGTGTGACTCACACGGCCCTGCACACACTAATAACAGTGCTTACACACAGCCCTACTAATTACACACTAACCCCAGTGCTAAAAGACAACCCTGCTAATTACACACTAACTCCAGTGCTTACATACAGACCTGATAATTACACGCTAACTCGAGTGCTTACACACAGCCCTGCTAATTAAACACTAACACCAGTGTTTACACAGACCTGCTAATTACATACTAACCCCAGTGCTTACACACAGACCTGCTAATTACACACTAACCCCAGTGCTTACACACAGACCTGCTAATTACACACTAGCCCAAGTGCTTACACACAGACCTGCTAATTACACACTAACCCCAGCACTTACACACAAACCTGCTAATTACACACTAGCCCGAGTGCTTACACACAGACCTGCTAATTACACACTAGCCCAAGTGCTTACACACAGACCTGCTAATTACACACTAACCCCAGCATCCGTAGAGATGAGAGAAGTGTTTGTTTAACAGGTATACCCAGGTGTTGATGTAATTCTAGGCCAGGCCTACGCTGTGTGGAGTTCTTAGCTCATTAGAAAGAGAATTAGGAGCGAGTAAAGGCTGTGTCTGTACTCACCTTGAAGTTCACTTTTGATAAGGCAGGTCTCCATCATGTACAGCAGCACTGTCACCATAACGTCCAGCAGTTGGCACTCCTCCGTCACGTGGCGCGCCAGCTCCTCGTTGCTGAAGAGCTGCACGCTGATGTGGACGATGCGGTTGGACATGGTGTCCGACTCGTGGCTCTTCATCAGCGTCTTCATGATGAATGCATAATGCTGAACAAACGTTTTGGTGAAAGCAATCTGCAAAAGAGAATAGAGTCCAATTATCATACTGAAATGATTTTAAATGCATTTACAAAGTAAGAAAATGTCTGCTTACACAAGGGAAGAAAAAAAAAAAAAAAAAAAAACATACCAACAATATTTAAATTAAGGTCTGTAATTAAAAAGGCAACTCAAATCAACATTGAGGTTTCAATGCAACAAATGACTGGGGTTGCATTTTAGCCATTTGCACCAGGACACATACCGCCCACATGGTCCTGTATCATACTGACCCAGAACCGCATACCAGCATATCTCAATTACAGTTCATGAGAAATTTTCAAAACATACCTTATAGTCTTGATCTGGCAGCATGTTCAACAAAAAGGTAACCATCTTCTGTGGAAACTCATACTTTATTGTCCAAAAAAGCAATTCCTCTAAAAAGCATTTGTGTTTCAGAGTATCCATTATGGATGGATCTGGAAAACAGAGCAGAAATCCATTAGGTAAGACAGTGGGTCAAGCACATGAACTGGGTCTCCCTTTCTGCAGTACTGCAATAACTCTCTATACTTCAGTAAAACTAGTGCTTCAGAGTGGTGGTAGAAGTGCACAAGTGGGGAGAAGTGAGGAGTTGATTTTACATTATTATCCCTGATGATCCTCCTTTGTGGGTGATGAGGGCTGGATTGAGGTGAGCACAGAGTTTAGTGTGGCTGAATGCTCTGTAACAGAGAGCAACACATGGAGCTGAACGCTCTTTAACAGAGAGCAGTACACAGAACTGAACGCTCTGTAACAGAGAGCAGCGCACGGAGCTGAACACTCTGCAACAGAGAGCAGTCCCACCAAGCTGAACGCTCTGTAACAGAGAGCAGCGCACGGAGCTGAACGCTCTGTAACAGAGAGCAGCAAATGGAGCTGAACGCTCTGTAACAGAGAGCAGCAAATGGAGCTGAACGCTCTGTAACAGAGAGCAGCAAATGGAGCTGAACGCTCTGTAACAGAGAGCAACATGTGATGTCAGTGACCATTGCTTTAGGGTTTTTCTTCAAAGCTCTTAGGATCCATTTATCATCATCATCTGGGGTTGTTTCCCTTGGCTGACCTGATTGGAATTCCTTACTCCCCCAGTGCTTTCCTTCTTATTCAAGACTTTCCAAACTGTGCTTAATACACACATTTGCTGTGCCATTATACTTAATGAATTGTTCTGTACTCCCAGCATACACATCAGTTGTTTCCCCACTGTAGGTAGTTCTCAGACCTTCATGACGGTGCATTAGCTCTGACTCCAAATGCAGTCCACACAGATGAAAAATAGGCTAAAACCCAGTAAACAGTCACTGCATTTTATGCTCAATATTAAATTCCAAATGAAACACCTGAGCAACTGTCATTTGTTAACTTAATTTTGCACAGCTAAAAATGTCGTACTCAACTCAAAATCTGCTGTTTCTGTACAATGTTAAACTTATATACATGTAAATACCATGAATAAACGCTGATTGTCTGTACTCTTAACTCGTTCTCTTTTTAACTCAAATCTAAATGCTTTAAGACGGCTCAGAAGTTCCTCAGCAGTAAGTTATGTGTAAAAGCTTGTTTACTACCTTTGGTACTACTGCTTAGCTTCACTCTCTTTCTCTTTCCAACATTTAGGCCTCCATCCTGTTCCTCCTGCGAATGTAAACACAACAGGACAGTGAAAGAGATGCTTTATTACAGCTATAACAATGCTATCAATATCACCAACACGTTTTAACCATAGCAATGCAATCTATTTCCCCAGCACATTTTTCCAGTAAAATCATGTTAACATTGATTTGCCAGAGAACCAAATCCTTGCAACCCTCATAACCAAGAACTGTGTGAAAACAAGGAGATGAAAGGGAATCATTTTTTAAAACTCTGCAAGGAGTCAGAGACAGACTGACATACTGCAGTCAGTAGTCTGCATGTCTAGGTTCTATACACACAAGAGTACAATAAACTGCAGTCAGTAGTCTGTAGTGCTGAACAATAAGTCATATTTTCATCGTCATCGCCATATGAACATACGCGATAAACACTTCCTGAAACACAATGAATAAGAAAAATCATTTCATATACATGCATTCACACTAGGACTGGATGACAAAGCAAATATATTCAACATACTTGATAATTCTTTATAAGATATAAGTAGTTGCCATATTGTAATACCAAATAAGGGTTCGCAGTGTAATAATTTGCATGTTTCTTTTAAAAGTCGTCAGCATTTAACAGGCAGAAGCCTGTTGTGCTCTCTCTCTCTCTGAAACTCTGCCACTCACTCCACTGTACCCAGGCCGTTATCGTGGCAGGTGTATTGGATTCAGGAGGGAAGACACGCAGAGTACAGTCTTGTGTAAATTTATGCCAAAATACAGCAACAAAAGGTAGCAGTACCACAACTTTATTGCACCACCTCAAATCACACCACCCAGTGCAGAACTACGAATCCGTCAAAAAGCATACAGCTAGTTCTGGTAACGATACCGTTACCGTTATAAGAGATATGCTGTGCGTGTGGTGTATTTATATTGTTTGAACGATTTACATGAACTTTACAGCAATTATTAAAAGATATGCTGTGCGCAGTTGTCGTCTTTAAACAAATAAAGACTGTTATTTAACATTATACATGGTTTTGACTTCAATTCAGTGTTTTAGATAAAATATTGAAATACTGAATACAGTATCTCAAAAAAAATTTTGAAATACTGTTTTTAGACCATATCGCATATCGCTGCGTGTCTAATTCACACTCAGCATGCAAACATTTGACCTATCAGATGGAGCCCTGGATATATGGGTCTTGATGACTGTAATGGGAGACATTACAGTTATTTTAAATTGCCATGTTTAATTTATATTTATTAAGTTGTTTTCCCCCTGATATTTTTTATTTCAAGAGACGTTTCTGTTGAATTTGGAAGAAAATATTTTAAAGGGAGCAGGGGAAATTAAACTTGAATTTCTTATGGTTATAATGTCTTATTTAAATTGAATATAAATATTCTGTTTAATTGGGTGGGTGTTCATGTGCAGTTTGTTCAATAAAAGCATGTCTGAAATAATTTATTTCTTTATGTAGTGGGCATAGACTATTCAATTTCTGGTGTCTATGATAGTGGTGTACCTATTAAAAAAGAAAGAAATAGGAACTGTTAGCTAATATGCACACTTCAATATTTGTTTATTTAATGCAAGTCATATCGTAATCGCAATATTGAACAATGTTAGTGCACATCGCAGATTTTCCTCATATTGTGCAGGCCTAGTAGTCTGCATGTCTCAGCCCACACACCTACCTCTTTACTGGACTCATCAGGATTGGCTGCAGCCGCTGCTCCTAGAGCGAACCACAAAACAATCAGAACAGCAGTTACAAAACCACAAACCAATCAGAATAGCAGTTACAGGAGCATGGAAAATGACAGAAAAATCAGAATCAGTTTTAAAATCCATTTTGTCATTGATCATGTAATATCAGATTCACACCAAAGACAAAATGAGAAACAGGCTGGAAGGAGCAGCTTTGTCTCATTCAGGTCTTCCTCTATCTGCCAACTTTCACTTAGTTTAAAAGAAGAAACCCTATCCAGCTCCAGCAGGCTCAAACAGGGCACATTACTTCGGCTGGGAAAAGGGGGAAAAAAGGGGGAAAAACGCTAAAAAAAAGAGGGACAACTTTGCATTCCATTACAGCCAAGTGTGTTTTCAAAACCAACCTATCTTATGTATTCCAACTTCAGCAAATAACTCCTGTCCCGGTTTTTATGACCCATTTAATAACATGACCACTGTGGTGTAGATTTGTTTAAGATAGATCATCACAAATGCACATAAATGTATGGAGTAACCATTGTGCCTGCCATACTCAGCGGATGGCTCTCTCCTAGCAGTGCTCACCCAGTAAGCTGACAGCCCCTGGCCCCGCCCCTGAGGCAGCCAGGTCCGCCACCCCTGGCCCTGCCCCTCCCACAGCCTTCTCCTCTGCAGGCACCAGACCAGAGCCCTTCAATGCAGAAAGGTACTTCTCATAGTTCTTCTGAGCATACACATTCTCTTCTTGTCCTACATGGAAACATGAAACACATATTTTATGCACAAATAGCTTTTTTTCCATCCAGTTCTTCATTAACATTATGAAAACTAGACAGCTTGACTTACAGAAACATAAAGCCATGATGGGTCCTCAATAACAAATATGGCCTAAGCAGTAACCTAATTACCCAATCATGAGCCAGAGTCAAACAACAGCGCTCATTTGCAGTGGCCTAGACAAGAATCCCCATAATCAAATTTATGAATATGCCACAGCAGTTTGATGGAGACTATGTAAACATGGTAACAAAGTGAAGCATCCATCAACCAAAAAGCTTTTTATAAAGTTTGCTAGATGATAAACACATAAATACAGCTGTGAGGACATACCCATGCTTAAGTCTCTAAAGGTCTGCTGATTGGTTAAGATCTTTGTCAGGACGGTTCGCATAGCTCCACCCATCTTTGTTAGCTCTTCCAGGAAGGAGATGTGAGGCACTAGCTGCTGTAGGACCTTCTGCAAATCCCGGTCTGAGGAAGAGTCTGCAAGAGAGGGGAAACTCACTGAGATGTGTGTGTGTGTGTGTGTGTGTGTGTGTGTGTGCGCGCGCGAGGGAAAATACACAGATATGTGTGAGTGTGTATGTGTGAGAGTGCATGCATGTTTACGTGTGTGAGCGCGTGTGTAAGGGAAAAAGCACACCATGTGTGCAAGTGTGTGTGGTGTGTGCGAGTATGTTAGAGAAAACACATTGATATGTGTCCGTTTCTGTGTGAGGGAAAACACTAATATGCCTGTGTGTCTGTAGGACCATCTGAGGATGGTAGCAGAGATGGTAACTATGGTCAAACTACATCCTTGCATTAAAAAAAAAAGTTATCAACAAGCAGAGAGGGACAGGAATGTAACAGTGTGCGGCATAATGATTTGATAATGAAATCTAAATGATTTATCAGAAAATATTACAAATGCTTTGGATTCACTGAGCTGCATTCAACACTGAGGATTAAGAATGGCTGCAACAGATTTCTGCAGCATTCTCAGATTCTCTCCTGGTCCAGTGAACACAGCGCTGTTTCTCTCCTGGTCCAGTGAACACAGCGCTGTTTCTCTCCTGGTCCAGTGAACACAGCGCTGTTTCTCTCCTGGTCCAGTGACCACAGCGCTGTTTCTCACCTGGTCCAGTGAACACAGCGCTGTTTCTCTCCTGGTCCAGTGAACACAGCGCTGTTTCTCTCCTGGTCAAGTGAACACAGCGCTGTTTCTCTCCTGGTCCAGTGAACACAGCGCTGTTTCTCACCTGGTCCAGTGAACACAGTGCTGTTTCTCTCCTGGTCCAGTGAACACAGTGCTGTTTCTCTCCTGGTCCAGTGAACACAGTGTTGTTTCTCTCCTGGTCCAGTGAACACAGCGTTGTTTCTCACCTTGTCCAGTGAACACAGTACTGTTTCTCACCTGGTTCAGTGAACACAGAACTGTTTCTCACCTGGTTCAGTGAACACAGAACTGTTTCTCTCCTGGTCCAGTGAACACAGCGCTGTTTCTCTCCTGGTCCAGTGAACACAGCGCTGTTTCTCACCTGGTCCAGTGAACACAGTGCTGTTTCTCTCCTGGTCCAGTGAACACAGCGCTGTTTCTCACCTGGTCCAGTGAACACAGTGCTGTTTCTCACCTGGTTCAGTGAACACAGTGCTGTTTCTCACCTGGTTCAGTGAACACAGTACTGTTGCACACCTGGTCCAGTGAACACAGTGCTGTTTCTCACCTGGTTCAGTGAACACAGTACTGTTTCTCACCTGGTTCAGTGAACACAGTGCTGCTTCTCACCTGGTCCAGTGAACTCACAGCTCTGTTTCTCATCTGGTTCAGTAAACGCACAGCTCTGTTTCTCACCTGGTACAGTAAACGCACAGCGCTGATTCTCACCTGGTTCAGTGTACCCATCTCTCAGGTACTGAATAATACAGACGATGAAACGGGGGAGAACCAGCTCTGACATCAGCAGCAGGTCACTCGGGACACTCGGAACGTTCTCTCCGGTTTTTAACCGATGCCGTCTGCAAAACCTGTGCAACACAAATCTGCTGTAACATCTAATCCAGTATGAAATCAAACATTCAATATCTTATGAGTACCATGAAGAGGTCTTTAAAATGTTCAACTGCTGCTAATCTCATGTTAATTTTTGATCCCCTTTCATTTCACTGAATTAGGGTCCAGCAATGGTGTTGGCTTTTCCAGCAAACTAAATACATTCCAATTTTGAATTTTTTTATAGGTGGAATCACTAAGGCCCCAAGCAACATGCACTAACTGCATTGTCTTGTGAGCCTACTGGCTATCTCACTGAAAGATTCAGCTATTCACTGGTGCAAGCTCTTATTTTCATAAGCAGCCCATAGATTCATTTCTTGTGAAGATTGCCAACTGTAATCCAGTGAAGGACAGGGCTTAGTTGCCAAAATGTTTAGGTATCTCTCCAAGACAAACTGGCACTTCACTGATCCTTCCTGGTTTTAGTCAAGGATTATAGATTGAAGGATTCCCCAAAGAATGTTACACCCTGTAACACCAAAAGCCAAGTCCAGACTCAAGTGAATGCAACCAGACACAGGGAAAAGCATTATGGGATTTTTTCATTATTTTCTATCACACACAGGAAATCAGCAAAAAGTAACTCAGGTACAGACATACCACAGCAAAAACAAATTAGGGCTGACAACAGTGGAACTGTGACTTCAGACTTAGAAAGCTTAAAAATGACACATATATATTCTGCTTATATTCAGTAATTGTATGTATTTATATCACTGGGCATTCACATCAAATTTATTCAATTGATATATATAGTTATTTTACAATCTAGATTAAAAGTGGTTGAATCAGCGGCCCATTTTCAAGAAAGCTGTGGACACTCAATAAGGCAGGGTGCATGTGCTATCACCCAGTGTGACGAAAAAGCACAACCATTCTGCCATGCTTCGCAGATTACACTATGGCACCAAGCGATAGTGATTACAGTTTTTCGAAGGTTGCAGATGTTTTTAAATAAATGAAGAGGTAGAATGTGAACACAAACAGAGGGGATGGTTGAAGAGATAGAACATGGAGACAAGCAGACAAGATGGATTAGCCTGGCACTAAGCTTAAACCACTGGTTCTTAACCTGGGTTCGATCGAACCTCAGGGGTTCGGTGGAGGTCAAGACACACACCCGACTCATATGATTCATGATGACACGCCCTGCTTGGCCATCAAGAAGGGTTCGGTGAATGCACATATGAAACTGGTGGGGTTCAGTACCTCCAACAAGGTTAAGAACCACTGGCTTAAACACATACATTTGAGCATAGCCACAGAGAACAGGGGTGCTGGAGGTGGTGCAGCACCAACTGGAATGCCTGAGAGTGTTTCAGTACTCTGTGAACACAGCTGGCAGAGACTGTGCATGGTAAGACCTCTATGTCGACCCTGTTGGACCGCTTTTCCAGTTAAGCATACTCTATTATGTTTGCACACAGTAAGACTTTAAAAGTCTAAACCTAGACTAAATCTAGACTAAAAGTCATTTTGACTTCCAAAATAAAGCAGTGCAAATAAGAATTCAAGTGATTTAATTGGAGGATGGCTTAGCCTTTACCAAATGACCAAAAAGCAATTCTTATGTGGCTGTGATGACATGCATCCAGGAGGTATAGAGGGGAAAAAGAAGTTACCCACCTTTTAACTGCTGTATAGTAGGGATGCCACAGCGAGGACTTTTTCCCACCAGTTAATAAACTTGTGACAACACTGGTATTATCGATTACACCAGCCATTTCACAAAAAAATATGTGTCAGTGACGCTGAATATCTGTAGAGAGCTTACTTTGATCTTTACCGTTAGATCTTTAGATCTTCCTCTTACTTTAAACAAAATGAATGCATAGAAGGCTGGTTCATTATTATTTTTTTATGAAAAACACAACTAAACATGAACTAAATGGGTTTTATTTATATTTAAAAAAAGCAAAACGACGGTGGGGGCAATGGCCAATGTAATGTAATCTGTGTATGCCCGAACACCGTGTAACACCAGTAACATGACTACCGTGGCAAGCCTACTGTACAGGTGCTTTTAGTCTCAGTAGCTTCTATTAACAGATAACTACAAATATCAGTAAAGGCCCAGGTGACACTGCAGCCTACTGCCCTAGGATCAGCACTGAGCCACCCTTGAGTGAGAAGGCAAACAGAGCTACACTATTACTGAGCCTCCCATGAGTGAGGAGGAAAACAGGGCTACTCTGTAACTGAGCCACCCCTCAGTGAGGAGGAAAACAGAGCTTCTCTGTGACTGAGGCACCCCTGAGTGAGGAGAAAAACAGAGCAACTCTGTGACTGAGCCAATCCTGAGTGAGGTGTAAAACAGCTTCTCTGTGACCGAGTCACTGCTGAGTGAAGAGGCAAACAGAGCGACTCAGTGACTGAGTCACCCGGGTGAGGAGGAAAACAGACCTACTCTGTGACTGAGCCACCCCTGAGTGAGGGGGCAAACAGAGCTACTCTGTGACTGAGCCTCCCCTGAGTGAAGGGGCAAACAGTGGCACTAACTGGAGGTAAATCCTCTTCCACATGGACATGGGAGAAAACGTCCTCTTCCAGGTGTAACCAAAAAGCAATGACTAAGAAACCATCTCATCTCTTGCTTTTAAAGGCAACTTGCAGGAAAATTTCCTACTGCAGGTGTCACAATCTCACACTACCAATGTCATCAGAGGATTACACAGTCAGCGTACATTTAGTTTGTGTACCTGCAGGTGCTCAGCTACCCAGGAGGGGTTGCTACAGTGATGAACTAGCTAGCTTTTAACCGGCCTACACCTCTGCCATCCCTAGCGAGGCCAAGTCAATTGTTACCTTGCCAATGCAGACCTCAGGCTGGACCTCAAATCCAGTAATGGCAAGGCCGGAAAACCAAACCTCAGGCCCCCGACAAACGCCTTACCATGTGAGCCAATGGGAGGCCCAAATTTTCAGTGATTACCTCATGAAGATGGTAGGGGTTCCTTGCTCTGCCATTTCAACACCGTGTTTGTATTTACTTGCTTGGAGCATCTAATTTTAATTCAATTTAATTTTATTTGACTAGCGCTTTTTACACCAAGTTGTCACAAAGCAGCTTTACAATTGATCCCTGGCCTGAAACCCCCTCGGAGCAAGCCAAGGCAACAGTGCCAAAGAAAAACTCCCTGACAAACAAGAGGAAACCTTAAGCAGAACCTGGCTCAGAGGGGGAGCCCATCTGCTTCTGGCCGACACAGGGAGTGCAATGGGTAAACAGAAGAATGGAGATGGCTGACATGAATCTTACTCACTCAAATGATAATTGAAATAATAACAGGATCAATTACAATAACAGTGATTGTAACAATTTAGTTAGAATAATCATATTTGCAGTATAACAGTAAATATGGAAGTAGGGTCTAGTTCTTGGCACAGGGAGGGTGGGACGGGCGGGGTGGGCAGGACTGGAAGATAGACGAGCTAGGGTTGGGCTGCAGTGTTTGGTTTTCTGCTCCAGGCAGGGGCTCAGTGCATCATTTTAGCAGAGAAAGGATGTTAAATATGAAAAAAAGTTTTAAAAATTTTAATCAAATCATAAACGCTTGTTGTTACCTGTTTTGGTAATTTGATCATCAAACAGGGAAGCAGCGACGTATGAAGCACTTGTATGCATTCAAATACTTGATGGTGCTTTGAAAACCCAGTTTTAAAACATACATAAGAACATAAGAACATATTATGATGAGGACAGGCCATTCGGCCCAACAAAGCTCACCATTACATTATTTAAAGAGTATCCAAAACTACATCAAGTCTGGACTTGAACACAGCAAGGGTCTCTGCCTCAACTAAATGACCTGGCAACCCATTCCATGTATTGATAACTCTTTGTGTGAAATAATACTTCCTTACATCAGTGCGAAACTTACTCTTAACTAGTTTCCATTTATGTCCCCTTGTCCTACAGACTGAACTCACCTTAAAAAATTTATCGTAGTTAACCTTGTTGAGTCCCTTTATAAATTTAAAAACCTCTACTAAATCACCCCTTAGTCTCCTCTTGCTGAGTCTAAATAGGTTAAGTAACTTTAGTCTTGCCTCGTAGCTTTTATGTTTCATGCCAGGAACTAATTTAGTTGCCCTCCTTTGTACTTTTTCAAGAGCCTCGATATCTTTCTTATCGTGCGGTGCCCAGAACTGCACACAGTATTCCAAGTGTGGTCTAACTAAAGCATTTTATAATTTTAATATAACCTCCTTAGATTTATAATCAATACTTCTGGCTATGTATCCTACAATCCTGTTGGCCTTGTTTTACTGCTACAGCACACTGCCTAGATCCTGTTAGGCTTTGGTCAACTATTACTCCCAAGTCTTTTTCAAATTGAGCACAATCTAGTTTACTTCCTCCCATGAAGTAGTCTCGTCTAAGGTTCTTGTTTCCCACATGCAAGACTTTACATTTAGTTAAGTTGAATGTCATCTGCCAGGTATCTGCCCACATACAGATGCTGTTTAGGTCTTCTTGTATTACCTTAATTGATTCTATACTGTTGGCTAGACCCCCCAGTTTTTCTGTCTGCTGCAAATTTTACTATTTTACTACTAACCCCTGCATCAAGATCATTTATGTAAATAAGGAAAAGCAAAGGCCCCAACACCGATCCCTGTGGGACTCCACCTCTTACAGGACCCTGTTCTGAAACAATTCCTCCAACAGTTACACTCTGCTTTCTACCAGTCAGCCAACTTCGAACCCACTCAGTGATAGCTCCTGATATTCCTGCAGATTTCATTTTCAGTATGAGCTTATCATGCGGAACTTTGTCGAATGCCTTTTGGAAGTCTAAATAGATAATGTCATAAGCTTGGTTTGCATCTAAACATGCTGTAGCTTCCTCAGAAAAGTCCAGGAGGTTTGTTAAGCATGACCTCCCTCTGCGAAAACCATGCTGGCTATCGTTTAAGATACCATTTTGTTCTAAGAATAATTCCAAATTGTCCCTAATGATGGATTCCAGTAATTTACATGTGATACAAGTTAAGCTGACAGGCCTATAATTTCCTGGATCAGTCCGGTCTCCTTTCTTGTAGATAGGTACAACACTGCCTAGCTTCCAGTCATCTGGTATTTCTCCAGTTTTAAGGGATTGCTTAAAAATAACTGTCAGCGGTTTGTAGACCTCTTCTGCTAGTTCCCTGAGGACTCTTGGAAATATTCGATCAGGACCTGCTGCCTTATTTGTTTTAAGTTTTCGAAGTTTATCCAGCACTTGTGTGTCATTTAAATCAATTTCCTCCATAAGACTCTGAGGACTGAATTCTCCTCGTGAAACTCTCCACAAAGTAGTTGTTTAGGGTATCAGCAATAGCCTTGTTATCATAAACCATAAGTCCATCCTTGTTTTTTAAACCTCTTATCTCAACCTTAAGTATCCTTTTTCGATTGTAGTATTGGAAAAAGCGTTTAGGGTTGTTTTTTGCATCTAGCGCAATCTGTCTTTCCAAACCCCTTTTAGCTTCCCTTATTCCTTTCTTAACTTCAGCATGCATTTTGCTGTATTCAATCTTGTTTGTCTCTGAGCTGTCTAACTTGAATTTTCTAAATAGTTCCCTTTTATGTTTCAAACTATCTTATAACGCCTTATTCATCCACTGCGGATGCCTATTTTTCAGCTTCCCTTTTCGCACTTGCGGAATGAATTTACGCTGTGCATCCAGAATAATCGTTTTAAATATGTTCCACATTTCTGTTACAGTTCTACCATCTAGAAGAGGTACCCAGTTTATATTTCTTGTATAATCACGCATTTTAATAAAGTCAGGTCGTCTGAAGTGGAAAATTCTAGCATTGGAGGACGTAGTCTTAACTCGCCAAAAAACTTCAAATGTAACTGCACTATGGTCACTTGTTCCAAGTGGCTCCCCCACCTCGGTACTGCAGATTCGATCAGGATTATTACACAGAACCAGGTCTAGAATTGTGTTCTCTCTTTTAGGCTGAGTAACAGACTGTCTCAGGAAACAATCATTTACAACATCCAGAAACTCTTCCTCACATTTACCCTGACCAGATACAGTTTCCCAATTAATTGAGGGGTAATTGAAGTCACCCATTACTATTGTCTCACCCTCCTGACATGCCAGTGTAATGTTATCAAAGATCATCCTGTTGACACTGCTGTCAGAGGCTGGTGGCCTATAACATACTCTGAAATTCAGACCGTTTTCATTTTCCCCCAGTATTTTAATCCATATGTCCTCACTAACACCAAGGGGCTCCATACCTGGAATTTCCTGGATATTAAGATAATCGTTTACATACAGAGCTGCGCCCCCTCCTCTTCTATTGGTTCTATCTTTTCTAAGCACCTTTTATCCCTTTATGTTATACTCATCCCCATCCCCTGCACCAAGCCACGTCTTCAAACATTATTCAAAGTGATAGCAACAGTTGGTCTGAATGAAGTTTTAATTTTAACCTTACATTTCACAGTCTATATCTAAAGCCAAAATAATCCAAACTACAACTTCAGGTAAAAAAAAAATGTATACAAGGTGAATACATAATACCTTAATATTAATAATCTGTGATTAGCAAAACCAGCCCCTATATACCAGATAAGGACATGTAAATGCCACTGCAGGCAATGTGAACAGGTACACAAGAAAAGACAGAGGAAAAACCCTCTCAGAAGCAGAACATATCAGCTAAATAAGCCGTCACTAGCAGATAATATCATAAAATACAGAAGAGAATTTTTAGCAATTTACCCTATTTTATATTTGAACAGAAATGGATTTAGCTCCTTTGATTCAGCTTCACTAGAAACTGCTTACTCTCTTGCTGGGTACTAACAAGTCAATGGTTATTATGTCTGGCAAACCAAATCCTGACCTTATCTGTGAAACATGGTGGTGAGGGTGTTATGGTTTAGACATGTATGGCTGCCACAGGTACTGGCTCAGTTGTCTTCATTGATTAGGTAACTGCCGACAGCAGAAAAATCCTGAAGCTTATAGAGACATCTGCTCAAATTCATGAAAAAGGCCCAAACTGCCCAGATGGCACGTCATCCTACAGCAAGGTCATGATCTCAGCAAACTGCTAAAGCAAAAAGGAGTCCTGCAAAGCCAAAATCCAGAAATTCTTAACTGGCCAAGTCAGTCACCCAATCCGAATCCAACTGAACAGGCATTTCAGATGCTGAAGAGAAAACGTAAGGCAACTAGCCCCTGAAACAAGCAGGAGCTGAAGATGGCTGCAGCACAGGCCTGGCAGAGCATCACCAGAGAAGATACTCAGCACCAGGTGATTTTTGTGGGTCACAGACGGCAAGCAGTCGTTGAATGTAAAGGATATGCAAGTAAAGTCCTAAACGACTAATTTGCATAATTTACATTTGCTATTGTTCCCTGAAATTTAGGGACTATGAATTAAAGGTGCTGTGGCAAGATAACCTTTTAATAAAAGCAGAATATCTGCAAAATAACCACATGTGAATTGTTTTACTACAAATCTAAAATTGTGGAATAGAGTCAGATCAAGAAATAATGCGTCTTCATCCCAAATGTTGTGGGGGCACTGAAAATGGGTTAACATGTTTAGGGCAATCGTGCACACATGCTCTAAGACCCAACATTGCACTCCTGCTCTGAACTTAGTGCAGAGCAGGTAAAAATAGAAAACGTTTTCATATTCCTTTTTCTTGTATGTGAAATGCCCAATGTGAAATGACGAAATGTGGCTGTCGTCTTTGATAAATAAATACCTTAATTCATACAGGACAGTTTTAGTTATAACATGAAGTAGTGATGCACCAAAACCCAAAAAACCTAAAACAGAAAGTAACACCTGTCAATGCATTTTCTTCTCTCTGTCCTGATCTGCATTAAGGAATGATATTATATGTGAGAAAAGTATGTAATTAATATCAATGAGATGTATAACTCTTTAAAATTGAAAATGCAAAAGTTACTTTTGAAAACTATAGGCAGACAATTTACACTATTTGGTGAAGACCGCTTTTAATTGTGCTATCAGTATCAATACCTGTGACATTGTGTATGACTGTGCCTTGCGATTCATCACTGGCTGTAAATACCTCACACACCACTGTACATTGTACACAAAGCCTGAGTGGCCATCTCTGTATGTTCACAGGTGTGTACTGGTTGTGTTTCATTTACAGAACTCTCCTTGGGTTAGTCCCCACTAAGTTATGCACATATCTTTCCAGAAGCCAAAGCCATTACAGCCTGCACCCTCAAGATGCTCTGCATTTGTCTGTTCCTTGTGTTCACACAGATCTGGGCAAAAAAGCTTTTACGTATGCTGCCCCCTACACTTGGAACTCTCTACAAAATGATTTGAAATTGCCAGAACTAATTTCTTACAGAGAATTAGTTTCTGTCATTACAAACCTGGATACTAGTACTGTCTGTAATTGCTTTTGTCCATAATTTATTTGTCAATTAAACTGTATAAATCCAGTACTGTTTTTGAATGATTCCACTGTGACGGAATGGTTGATGTTTTTATATGGTCTTTGTAATGTGTGTTTTTATGTTGCCTTCTTGGAGAATTTTATCTCAATGAGACTTCACTCCTCGCTAAATAATTTTTTTTTTTTTAAAAACCAGCATACTTACACGCAATACATACAGTACACGGACATACGTTTTATATCCACTGCTAAACATTAAATCAGTGTAGTCCTCGTGCAGCTGATGTTTCTCCAAACTTCACTTTGTCTACCGTTGCGTTCCACCGACAACTACAAGAAAGGGCTTTCATCATGGTAACATATTTTCAATAAAATAAACTTTTCCCTTGTAGATTAAGCAACATACGAACTTCATCAGAAGACGCACCTGCAACAGCGCCGAATGCTGACGTATTGATTTGCGCTCAAAAAATGCCATTTCGAGTGCTCTCTTAACATCCTTTTTGTGTTTGTTGATTGTTGATGTTGTGTTCTCCATTTATGATAGCTGCCACAGACAAATTGTGAAAGTTTACCAGCTATGTAATCCTCTACCTTGATTAGGCGTATAAAACTTAGTTTATCCATTCTACCAAGCAGTTTTCTACATAGCTATCTAATGACATTTAACAAAATAGCAACTTTCTCAATTATGATGAGCAACACGCTGAGCGAAGGTAAAGTACAACTAGCAATGACATCTGAACGCATAGATTAGCTTGCTAAATGATTCATGTCAACACTCGGAGCCTTACAGACACTAAGAGAACACCACCTTCTACCGAAACGATCATTTACAAGTACAAGAGCTGTCAAAACAGTTGAGGGCTTGGTCAGTCATGATCAGTGGCTGTGAGTTAAAAATAAACTACACCCTGACCCACCGTAGCATTACATTCGCATGGCCATACACCAACTGAGAGTCAGCAGTAGGCATGACATCTCTCCTAGGTAACTAGCCAATAGCTTGGTTGATAAGACTTGTTCGTGGGGTTACTAGCTGATGTAAATAAGTACCTCTACGTAGAATTAAATACCACGGTTGATAGTTAACGTTACTTACCCACTTTCACGCATGACATTACTGTCTCCACAGTCGCAGGCCCCACCGGCCTGGCTCCGGAACATATTGAAATCATGGCCCGAGTGATCGCCGTTGTTAAAGCACTCGGCGCAAAGTGACATGCAGGGGGAAATGCCACAGGTCCGACAGCGGTACGCTACAAAATTGGCAGTCCATACCAAGCCGCACAAAGTAGCGTTGTCATAGGACCGGACCGTTTTGCAAAACTCTTCGAACCCTTCTCCTCCTGCTAGCAGGTATTTGCACCAGTCTAAGGCCTCGGTGTCTCCTGCTGGCTTCTCTGGGTTTAGAACACAGTCCAATAGCTCTTGTAGTTGACGGACACCCGAACTGTTGTCAGTCCGGCTAAGGTCGGCCTTCAATTGGGCGGCTGTCGATTTCTTGTCCCGGCGCAGCAGCGACGCCGCCATCATGCACTCAGGATTGTTTTCCAGAATTTATTTTTGTTGTCTTGTTGCTATGTTCTCGGCTTTTCTCGCGATACCTCAGCTTGAGGGTCGGTCTATGTGTGTTAGCAGCTAATAAATACAACAAGTTCAGAATAAGCCACGGAGTTCCTTCATGTCCGCGGAACAGTCATGCTCCGCTGTTTCCTGTGACGAAGCATTTTTCGAAGAATGAACAGCTATATTTTTGGAGCCCTGTCACACGGGTGCCAGCTAATGATATGCTCCTCCCTTGCCATGTCAGATAGAAGCTAGAGACATGTCAGCTAGCGAGCCATCTCTAGTACAGCCTGCTGTCTTAATTTCAGATAAGCTAGCAACGACCAATGCGTTCGTCCTGTAACATTATAAATTAGGATATGGTGTCTGACTGTCAGTCGCAGTGTGCAACTTAAAATACACACACCAAATACCTACCTATTGTTCCAATACACTGACACCTTTACTACTGCTATGGAGCGCGATATGCGCAAGGAGAATAGACGGTTATAACGATTATGTTATACCAGTCATGCATTCGTCTCTGTTCTACAAATACATAGACACATTGACATGTATTTAAATGTAGTTTTTCATTTTGTAGTAACATAGACTAATTGGATCTGAACGGCCCAGTGCTTTACTCCTTATTTGTTCATTAGGACAAGCCTAGCTACAATAAAACGCAAAAGGAAAACTGCCGCAAAACGATTTAACCCATAGTCACCAAACCTCTAACTGTTTAGACGTATAAAACATAGATGTAAAATTGTAGTAAACCAAATGCGTGAAATATTTTTGAGCAAAGGATGCAGATAATGTATGGGGCACGTAACTCGGGTCACAGGTGTTTGTGGTTCATTTTTAAGGTCGATCAACTTAACCATCAAAGCAGCGGAAAAGCCAGGAATGTCGCGTTCAATGGAAAGAACAGCGAGGTATTGTCCTCAGCAATTCTGGTTCTAATGTGAGCTGAAACTTGAGGTAATTTCATTTTAAATAGCAAACAATGTTATTGTACTTTCATAATTATTACTAGTCAGCCAGTAATAAATTGTTATCCTTAAAAACAAATGAGGTTAACTCAATAACTGAGTGAAACAAAGAGAAACTAGCCTCTTGTAAGCCCAGACTTACAAGTTTGGACTTCTGGCCTGCATGCTTCTTAGGCCCACCATGACAGTTTGTACCCTTATTGTTCAGTAGTTGCACTTGATATTACAAATATATACCCTTCATTATTACTATGTTACTATGCTATTGTTCTTGTTAGGGGTCCAAGGCAGGAACTGTCTTATTTTTCCTTTATTAAAATGATCATTTAGTGGCTAAGAATGACTGGTAGACAGCTAGACACTGATGTGATAAGCTACTTGCTGCATCCTACTGTCGCTATGCTGGTTTCCATTGCTTCAAACAGTATGTACCCATACCTAAGCAGGCTACAGAAGATATTTTGTGAAACAGTGAAATACATACTTGAGGAGGGCTTTTTACTTGGAAATATGCACTAACGATATTGTTGACTCACACATTTAAAGGGTCACACTGATCATTTGGCCCAAGATCAGAATCAGCTGATTTTCAGACATAACAGAATGATTGGAAGGGGCAGATTCATTTTAAATTTGGCTGATCGTGTCAACCGATTAGGATGTCACTGTAATGCATTGTGAAGTTGCTGTGTAAATAATAGGCTACTTGTTATAGCATGAAATGACAAAGATGTTATTTCAAAGCACTGCAGAACAACAAATCTGTTGTTTTTTCCAATATATGCAAAACTAATGGGGGTGATATAAAAGCATTAAGCAATACTAAATTTAACAGACACACTTTCAAGAGCATTCAGACTATCAATAAAAATTCTAATAAAATGGCTATGAATAGCAAGCCAACCTGTATTCAGGTGTCCCCACTGCTGTCAGCTGTCCTTACAGGAGCAGACTTGCAGAGGCAGCTTTGCCAGCATTTCCATTGGAACATTCTATCAGTGCAGCACCATTTTAAGAGGACAAACAGCGATCAAAATCTAAAGATCCACATCTAATAATAATAATAGAACCTCAAACGAGTGAAACAACAATTAATTCTGACCAATTCCACTGATTCATAAGATATCATTATCCCCACAGCTACTAATTTGCTTCCTATCTGGTCCGTAAATTTTAATCAGCAAACTGGCTCCTTAATAGGACTTAACCCCATATATCACATACAAATACACTACCTCTGAAGAAGCTATGGCCATTAGCTAATATTAGATAACAGCTACCCCATATGTTGACAGTTGGCTGGGAGCTGGACAGGTTGACTTGTTTCTACAGACAAAAAGTCCAAAGTTAAATATATGAGGTTTTTATGACAAAAACAACACTTTACAGGATGCCACAGGTAAGTATTCTAAAGACAAATTTAGCTGAGGTTCTCCAGTTCTTAGAGACAGGCTCTAATTATGAGGTTACTTCTCAAATGTAAAACAGTATGATGACAGCAATAATGTACATTTAACACCCTCTGTATTTTTATTGAAACCAAAGGGATGTATACAATCTAAAAGGCAAAATACTCAAAATCAAAATTATAGATAGTTGGGATATAATGACATAATGATACATTACAATTATGAAATAAACAGCCAGAGGTTTAGAAAATCATATTTCTATTAACTTAAAACATTCAACAAGTTCACAGCTACTCCTAAATTTCATTTTGTTTGGTGACCCTTTACATGGCGTCTGTTTAAAAGTTTTGGCCAAAATAATTTTATAATCTGCTGAGTAGCATTTAATGTGATTGTTGTTTGGTAAGTTGATTTCTGTCTTTTGAAGTAAGCCAATCTTGCATTTTTGTCAGAATGAAAACTGTGAGGACACACAGAAATGAGTTCTGTGGTTTCAATATCATAGTTACAAAACTGGCAGTTATTCCTGTCAATATTAAATGCAATTTTACTGTTAAAGTACATAGGATGTCTTTAAGAATTTTGAAGAGAAGCTATTTTGCTTTGGGGGAAAGGAATATGTACTTGATTATCATTGAATCAGAGTTCACAAATGTGACTATTGGCTAATGGTGGAAAGTATTTATTGGTAATTGCATTTCTTTCTTATTTGTATCTGTGATTATATAATCGTCAATATGCAGGAGAGGTAACAAATAGGTAATATTGAAATATATGAACTCCCCTCTGATGAAACCTGTCTTTAGCCCTATTTTTCATCATTTCAATACACCTGCACAGTGGATTCTCCTTTTAATGATTTATTCAGAAATGTTTCAACCTCAAATTATTACAATCATAGCATATTCAGCCAATTTGCCAGTGTTTTTCTTCATCTTATAATGCACAGAAATATGACTGCTGCTGGTCTTTCAAGGGAAAAAGCCTAAAGTTTATATTAGTCCAATAAAAATGTGACTTTGATCATTTACACATTTGCATGGATAGAATGTTTTTGAAAAAACATTGGATTCACAAAATGAAGTCTAGGGTTAATAAAATCACACTTTCAGAACTTTGTTGATGTACATTTACATTTATTTATTTGGCAGACGATTTTAAAAAAGAACATGACAGGACCTTGCTGTACAGGAGATGTTAATCCTTGAAGTCCAGTTTGTCGTCAAGGATGGCACCCAGGTTACTCGCCGAGCAGGAGGCTGTAACTGTAACTTTAGACCTATCAACAGTGATGGAGAGCTCTCGTAATGGGGAGGACTTGGCCGGGATAAAGAGCAGCTCCATCTTGTCAAGGTTCAATTTTAGGTGGCGGGAGGACATCCATCTGGAGATATCCACTAGGCGTGTCAAAATTCTCTCACTAACCTGTGGGGAGGAGGGTGGGAAAGAGAAAAAGAGTTGGGTGTCATCAGCATAACAGTGATATGAGGAGCCATGTGCATTGACCACCGAGCCAAGTGTCCTAGTGTGGATGGAGAAGAGAAGGGGACCCAGCACTGATCCCTGTGGAACTGCTGTGGTGAGGGGGTGAGGTGTGGAGGTGTAACCTCTCCAGCAGATTTTTGAAGATCTACCAGTCAGGGAGGACAGTCCCAGAGATGCCTATACCTTTTAATTCTTACATCTTAAGATGTACACACCCTTTTAATTCTTTATCTCTTCCTAATGAGCTTCCTAATGAGAATCTTCCACCACCATCCCTCTTGGGAAAATTATTGTTTTCATCAGTTTTTTTTATTTTGTGGTTTTCAGGAAAACCTAGGTACCTTACAACTAATGTTGAACATTTGTTTGGTTTTGATGGGTAGGGATCAGTTTATCTTCCCCCTTCTGACTGTAGCCTTTAACTAAGGTATGTGAATGTGTACCCAGCTACTGTACTAACACATAATGTATCTTACATATAGTAAGGCACATATTATAGTAGGTTCATCTGGTGCTTCATGAGTAAAGAAGACAAATACCAATTTTTACATGTACAGCATAAATGCAAAGTATAAAAATTAATACATATCAAATTAGGACGTATTTCAAAGGACTACTTTTATTTAATTCAAGGGACTTTTATTTCCAAATGCCACATTTATTTCTCAGCTCTTTTCATTTCCATCTGTTATATTCAAATGAATGGGCGTGGTTATCTCACAGATTCAAACCAAAGCAACATCAGAACAGCACTGAATATACAGCAGCAGTGAATATACGAGAAGGCAGCGAAAATGTCTGGCGAGTGGAAGGACAATAGGCTACATGGTTGTTGTTCATTGTTCATCTGCATGCAATGTCGGACTCTGAGCAAAAAATCTCAGAATTATTGAAAGAGGCTGCCAACCGTCTCGAGGGGATGGTGATGCGACAGCCACATCAAATTGGGCATCCCGAGCCCAAGAACCTCTATCCAAAGTAGGTAATGTTAGCTAGGTCCGATAACCCAAAGTCGGTGTACCCCAGGTAAACGTAGCTAACAAGCTGACTGCCCGCAAACACAAATGTTCGTGTTTATTCAGTATAGATGACAGTACATTGTTCGTTTGGTTGAAAAATTGGATGAAACAATCTGTGACAACGTGATCCAGTTCTGTTATAAGAGAAAAGGAACAAGTCCTTATCATTGAATCATTGTTGTAGCATAACTTCAACTACCGCCAGCCGCCACTTCGGAAATCACGGTCAAGCCAGCCGCCACGTTATTTCTGTTGTGCGTACACTTGTATTATTGCGGTATTGAGTTTTTTCCATTTTGAAGAACTGAATTAGTCGACAAAAGCGGTTTGCCATCGCTTTTTTTTTTTTTTAAAACGCTATTTATTGTTGTAAATGCCAAATCAGGACAATTCACTGTAGAACATCTGAATAAAAGCCTTTAAAATATATTATACACCAAAACAAGACGTCCTACTCAGAAATGTATTAAAAGAAAACTGCCTGTTTCCAATCACTAATTCCACTTCAGGCAGATCCAAGAAGACCCCATGGGCCTCATTTATAAACTTTGCGTACGCACAAAAAACGCTCGAAAACATGCGTACGCCGATTTCCACGCTTGGGAAAGTTTGGGACTGATAAAATTTCTTCTTGACGTGAGAATGTGCGTACTGGTACGATACGTTTGTCAGTGGATAAATAGGTGTAAGTAAATCATAAGAATTTCCATTCAGTAAACGTGCGATGTGATTTGCGATGCACACATAATACCGACACATGTGGTTGCCAGATGGCCAGGATCATGTATCGTTCACTCTGATGAACAGTAAAGTTGGAAACAACTCCGATAATCGTAGCCAGTTTATCGACGGAGGTCAGTGGTGGCACCCTTCATACCGTTGCCCATACACTGGCAGTTGGGGAAGTAGAAGCCTGTTTGCCTCGAGCTTGATGTCGGACCACCTTTTATTAATTCTAATCTGCGTGCGGCTCTCTGACAGCCACGGTAACCTCCTGTCATGCAAGGTGTTTTTGTATTTGTTACCCCAGTGCTGTCGCCACCTGAAATTATATTTTGTCTAATATCTGTTTAGGAGACTAAAGCTTCCATTTCGCAGCTTCTTTCGCAGTTTCTTCTTTTTCCCGTCCGCTGCCATTATTGCGTTTAAAATGTATTGCTCTGTTCTACACATTATTTATATTAGTTGTGATTTATAACAAAAGACATGCGTATGTGTTACGTACGCAAGTTTTATAATTTAGATTTTTTTTTTTTTTTTGCGTACGCAAACTCGTAGGTTTTGGCGTATGTAACTATTTAGGTACGATAAGTACGCAAAGTTGTATCAATGAGGTCCCAGGTAGCTGCACAAAAAGTTACCGAATATTTCACAGTGGAATTTCAGAATAAAGGCCCTTTGAAATTATTATGCTCTAAAACAAAATGTTCTATTCAGAAAATTACTAAAAGAAAACTGTTTGTTTCCAATCACTAACTCCACTACGGACACATTCCAGAGGACCCCAGTTAGCTGCAGAGAAACGTCCGGAACATTTCACAGTGGAATCTCAGAATAAAGGCCCTTCAAATGTGTTATACACAAAAATAATGTTCTAATCAAAATATTACTACAAGAAAACTGTCTGTTTCCAATAACTAATTCCACTTCGCACACATTCTAGATGACCCTAGGTAGCTGCATAAAAAGTCCCAGAATGATTCACTGTGGAATTTCAGAATGAAGGCCCTCCAAATATGTTATACACAAAAACAATATGTTCTAATCAAAAGATTATGACAAGAAAACTGTTTACAATCACTAATTCCACTTTGCACACATTCTAGATGACCCCAGGTAGCTGCATAAAAAGTTCCAGAACAATTCACAGTTGAATTTCAAAATAAAGGCCCTCCAAGTATGTTGTCACCAAAACAAGCTCTTGTATTTAAAAAATTACTACAAGTAAACTGTCAGTTTCCAATCAGTAATTCCACTTCAGACACATTCTAGAGCACCCCAGGTGGATGAAAAAGAGTTCTACAACGATTCACTGTGGAATTTCAAAATAAAGGCCCTCCAAAACAAGACACCATACTCAGAAATTTATTAACAGAAAACTCTGTTTCCAATCATTAATTCCACAATATGTTCTATTCAAAATATTCTGCAAGTAAACTGTCAGTTTCCAATCAGTAATTCCACTTCAGACACATTCTAGAGCACCCCAAGTGGATGGAAAGAAGTTCCACACCAATTTACTGTGAAATTTCTAAATAAAAGCCCTACAAATATGTTTTACACCAAAAACAAGATGTCCAATTCAAAAAATGACTACAAGAAAGCAATCTTTGCCCAATGACTAATTCCATCTCAGACACATTCTAGAAGACCCCAAGGAAAGTGCACAAAAAGTTCCAGAACAATTACTTGTGAAATTTCAGAATGAAAGCCCTTGAAATATATTGTACATTTAAAACAAGAAGTTCTACTCAGAATCAACTAAAAAAAGAAACTGTTTGCTTCCATTCACAATTTCCATTTCCAAATTCCACTTTGCATACATTGCGGAGCTTGTCAGGAAGTTGCACACAAAGTTCCAAAAGATTTCACAGTGGAATTTCAGAATAAAGGACCTTTAAAGGTATGACACATTAACAAAAGCTGCTCTAATAATTATTTAATAATTATCAGTTTTACTTCCAGTACATTTGGGAATATGTTCAGAAACTTCAAGAAAAGTTTCAGAATATTTCACTGTGGTATGTCAAAATAAAGGGTCTTCAACTATACATAATATTGAAAGGTACTTTATTTTAAGATTGCACAGTGAAATCTTTTGGAACTTTTTGCGTAGCTTCCTGATATGCTCCACAATGTAGAAGTGGAGTTTGGAATTGGAAATTGTGATTGGAAGCAAACAGTTTCCTTTTTAGTTGATTCTGAGTAAAACATCTTGTGTTGGTTTATATGAAATTTCATGAGCCTATATTTTGACATACCACAGTGAAATGTTTCTGCAGCTACCTGGGGTCCACTATAATGTGTCTGAAGTGGAATTAGTGATTGGAAACAAACAGTTTTCTTGTAGCAATATTTTGAATAAAACATCTTGTTTTTGTGTATTTGGAGGACCTTTATTTTGAAATTCCACAATGAACCGTTCTGGAAATTTTTATGCAGATACCTGGAGTCGTCTAGAATGTGTCTGAAGTGGAATTACTGATTGGAAACAGACAGTTTTCTTTAAATAAATTTCTGAGTCGGACATCTTGCTTTGGTGTATAACGTATTTGGAGGGCCTTTATTCTGAAATTATACAGTAAAATAGTCTGGAACTCTTTGTGCAGCTACCTGGGGTCCTCAATGTGTCCGAAGTTGAAACAGTGATTGGAAACTGTTTCCTTTTATTACTGTTAAGTAAATGAAAGTGACGGCAAACTGCATTTTGTCAACGCATCTTCAGTTCTTCTAAGTGGAAAAACCTCATTACCATAATAAAGCATGTGTACGCGCAGAAGAAATAACATGGCTGCTGACTTGACCTGTGATTTCCAAAGTGGTGGCTAGCTTGACCGCAGTCGCCATTTTGACAGGATCCTAGATACTTTCAGTGAACTCTATTACTGCATAGCTAACTTACTCTGCCTTTTATCTGGATCACGTTGTCACAGATTGTTTCATCAAATTTTGTCAACCATACTAACAATGTAGTGCCATCTATACTGAATAACCATGAATGTTAAACTAATTGTGTTTGTAGGCTGTAGTGATGGGAAATGTAGTTTGTTTTGGTGACCCGGTTCTTTTGGCTCGATTTGTTCATTTGGCTCTCTCGTTTGTTTGTACAGTAGTACTTCCAGAATGACAGAGATGTTGCCCAGTTCATTGTTCATTCTACCAGAGCGCAGTTCCTGCTGCGTCCACTAGTTCTGCTGCATCTTATAAACAGTGAGCAAATAATAATAAATAACTGTAATGGTAACTTTTGTTTTTATAATAATCATTGATGCCACTTGTTGTATTGTTGTATCCTACTCAAGAAAAATATTAAATAACACTGTCGCTGCCACAGTATTGCCAGCCTATTAATCAAAGAAAATAAAACACAATATTTTTGGTTTCTCTGTTTACCTTTAGCCGTTTCCATTTTCCTGTTAATAAATAAGTAAATGAATAGTGTATATGTGTGCTTATATTAGATTATTAGATCGAATGCCCCTTTTAATCCATTA
Source organism: Albula glossodonta (assembly GCA_019788955.1). Taxonomy (NCBI): domain Eukaryota; kingdom Metazoa; phylum Chordata; class Actinopteri; order Albuliformes; family Albulidae; genus Albula; species Albula glossodonta. Next base: position 258,881 of record JAFBMS010000892.1, on the reverse strand, counting down.
CCATCTTATTGTATTATTGTTCATTTTATTAACAATAATACAATAAGATGTATATATGTACATATATATATGCCATAATAAGTATACATGCCATATATCAGTCACAGACAACATTATTAAGTAACATATATTATAACATCAGCTATACCATTACTAAACGTTTTGTAGTCCATAGCTTCATTTCTGGTTTCTTAAGAAAATTTTGCTTAAGTTTTGCATAGAAAACTCAAATGTACCAAAATGACAGAATATGTAATGTTAAAATCTCTTATTAATGCTCTGAAACACTTAATGAATGAGGAAATAAAGCATTATTGCAATTAATATGATACAGTTTCACTTTTTGAATTTATTTTAATTGCTTTTATTACGTAACTGGCTCTAGTATTAGGCTACAGAAAATTATAATGACTAACATAATTTACCTAAATATTATTTGTGATAGCCTAACAATTCCTCAAGTCCAAGGAATGTGCGCTGTGCTGCCTACTAATGGCATCACATTCAGGCTGTACTGCACTGAACTTTCAGTTCAGGCCAGTTCATGGTTTTCTCGTTCGCTGGCTCTCTGGATCCTTTCGTTCATTGGCTCCTTTCGTTCGCTCATGTTCACTTCTCGTTCACTGGCTCACATGACCTGCTGACGTATGTATGTTCATCTGCAGCTGTTTGATTGGCTTTTCAGTAAGCCTATCGGCCTTCACACATACTGGCTTGATAAATAGCTAATGGCCACTGTGTCACTCAAATCTTGCTCTAGTCTAGGACAATAACACGAGGGAGGAGCAGGCATCAGAGATGGAAGTCTCAGGGCTTGGGGAGAGAGCCAAATGAACAAATCTGTGACAGAGACGACTCGGGTCAGTTCGTTCTTTTGAAAGATTCGTCCAAAAAGATTTGTTCATCCGTGAACTGCCCATCACTGGCGGGAAGTCAGCTTGGTAGCTACGTTTACCTGGAGAATACCAACTTTGGATTACTGGTACCTAGCTAACATTACCTACCTGGGACAGGGGTTCATGGGCTTGGGGTGTCCACTTCAGCAGCTGGTGGCTGCCACGTCACCATCCCATTGAGGCAGTTGGCAACCTCTCTCAATAATTCTGAGATGCTTTTCTCAGGGTTACACATCATACGCAGATGAACAATGAACAACGATCATGCTGCCTACTGTCCTTCCACATGCCAGAAATTTTTGCAGCCTTCTCATGTACAGTGCTGCTGTATATTCAGTGATTTAGTGCTGTTCTGGTGATGTTGCTTTGGTCTGAATCTGTGAGATAACCACGCCCATTCATTTGAATATAACAGATGGAAATAAAAAGAGCTGAGTATTAAATGTGGAATTATGAAATAAAAGTCCCCTGAAATAAATAAATAGTCCTTCGAAAAACATCATTTTGAAACAAAACCCTATTTAACTATTTTGACCAAGTCAATACCTGGATGAACTTACTGAACTTTAATATACAATGCAATATTTTTATTTAAATAAATCTCTCAAGCCTTATACAAGACAAAATACATATGTAAGTTTTTACACTGTATTATAAACAAAATGTTTTATAAATATGTCATACAAAATATATCTGACAAAAATCGCTGTCAAGAGTACATACAAAAAATCTTTTATAACATCCAACTTTGACCTGATTAGGAAAACATATTGGTTTGAATGACACAAAATGTTACTTTAGCAAATATTAGCTGGCTTGCCAAGCCATTTTGGCTAGGTTTATAACATCACCAATTAACTAATGCAAGCCAGCTACACTAGTTAGCTGTTGCCAGAAAGATATTTGTATATGGGCTACGGTGTTAAATGGCCAATGTAATTTCTTCAAGCAAAAGGAAGTTTCAACAATGCTCACCTACTAGGGGCATCACTATCTTCTACCAAAACGCCACAGGTGAAAAGCATTTGTTGCTTTGCATCACTGCTCATCATGAATCCACATTATGCTTTGCTCCCAAGTCTACATCCTACTACCCACTGAGAGTAAGTTCAGGAAGCTCGAGAAACAGCCTACGTGTCCTGCCTTTCGCTGGAAGTGTTTTCAGTCATAAGAGCTTTATTGGCGCAAAGCTGATAACACTGAGATGCTTTGTAAATACAGTTCTGATCTCACAGTTAAAAGTCCTTCAGCGATTGAGTTATTGGTTCAGTGCAACTTGAATAAGCGATCCACTGATACATGACATTATGATGGACATATTACAGGTGTCTAACCATTGCCATCTTAAGATGAACAAGAACTTTTATGGCTAGAATAATAAAACAAAAGCATACACAGGGGTCACCCAGGACAGGGAAACGTTTGCTTTTATAATATGATACATAAGACCATTTTAAAAACTGTGTCATTTAAAAAAAAATGTATTTTATTTGCTATACACAATGTATTCTTAAAGCAAGATAGTAGTTTAAAACATTCATACATAGGAAAAATGGCACATTCTGGAAAACTTACAGTAACAAAAGCACCACGATGCGATGGGCTAAAATGAAAGGCTTAACATGTTTTTGCCCAGGAAAAAAAAAAAAAGAAAAATCTGTTCACCCAAAAAGACTAATTTCCAAGTCAAAGCACTCTTACTGCCATTATAGATAGCTAAAGTTCAGTCAAAATACCACAAATTGAATCTGGCATATTTGGGGGGGGGTGGGGTAGGAATTTTAGATTTTGCATTGTAACATGCACATAAAATAAATGGGGAAAACTAAGCAAATTTTACATTTTAATTATAGTTTGACATCAAGGTGGACAATGTTCGATTTCATGAGCCCAGAACTGGAATGGATTCAAGCTTCTTTTTTGCATTTCAAATAAAAGTTGAAAATGATGTGGTAGAACTTCATTTTTCAGATCCATTTTCAGTTTTCGCTTGTTTTGCCGTGGGTTCTCCAGCCCCTTTCTCATTTTCTTCCAGAGCCCTCTTCTTTGGGCTCAGTTGCTCTGATGGGGAAAGTAAATGGTCTTAAAACTTAACACCGACAGTTTTACATTTCAATACAATTCACATTTTAGAAACCAAGGATTAGAATCAGAACAGGATATTTTTCATTGTGTTCTAAAAAATGGTGTAACAGTGTTTCTGTTCCAGGGTTCAACTCAAACAGATTTATGGAACATCAGTTAATATGAATATAAAACCCAGTTAACCATATGACATCTCAATGGTGTCTAGTTGGGGAGAATGTAGTGGAGAACGTATTCTCAGGTGTTGCTAGGATATATCAATTTTGTTACTGTTTCTTTAACACTCAATTAGTTCATCCCTGAAGTAATGTGGTGTTGGAATTAAAACAGTATTTTATACATGGATGACCTTCCAAGTCGGAATCACAAACTGGGAAGAGATAACCTTGACACAGCAGTAGTAGACTTCTCGCCATTAACCCATCACTAGACACACACAAACTAGCACATTTGCTACCAGCAGTTTGAGAAATGTTTGTTTGTTTACCACTACATTATTGATTATAGTAGGTTTGAGCTATGGTTACACCAAACTAGCTGGCAGTTTTCCTCTTACCATGACACTGCACTCAATCTCTGCCAGGATTTAAATTATGTGACTGTAGTGGTTCTGACAAATAAACCGTATTTTCATCGTCATTGCGACATGCCTGTCGCCTGAAATGCAATGGATAAGAAAAATCATTGTATTTATACGCAATGCATTCACACTAGAGCTGGGCAAAAAAGCGAATATATTCGACACATTTAATTTTTTTAACAAGATAGCCTACAAGAAGTTGCCATTTAGTAATATTGAATTAGGGATAGTTCGCAGTGTAATCATTTGCATGTTTCTTTTAAAAGTCAGCAGCATTTAACAGGCAGACACTTTCTCACTTGCACGCTCTCTCTCTCTCTCTCTCTCTCTCTCTCTCGTGTAAATTATGCCAAAAATACAGCAACAAAAGGTAGCAGTACCACAAATTTATTTCACCACCTCAAACCACATCACCCAGTGCAGAACGAAGAATCCGTCAAACACCGTGAGGCTAGCTCTGCTAGCCATACCGTTACCGTTAGAAGAGCTATGCTGTGTGTGGTGTAAATATATTGTTTGAACAATTTATATGAAGTTGACAGCAATTAAAAGATATGCTGTGTTTAGTTGTCGTGTTTAAACAAATAAAGACTGTTTAATATTATACGTTGTTTTGAGCATCCCTCATCCGAAATCTGAAACCTTTTGAGCACCGACATGACGCCACAAGGGGAAAATTCCACACCTGACCTACGCGATTTATGATCATCCATATATACTACATAAAAAAAAATTAAAATAAACTACTGTACAGGTGTGCGCCGCATAAAGTCTGTTCAGGCAACGTCTGACTGCATAGCCTAATAATAATATCTTTACTGTGCACACAAATGTGGAAATTTGCCTTCGGCTTCACAGGTTGGTTAAACACATCACAGTAAATCACAATAAATACAATAATAAATAACATGCATCGCACAGACAACAATAAGACCTGATCCCAATGTAAATGGTGTTTATGAATTTAGCAAAGTTATTGCATTAGGCATGAAAGACTTTTTGTAAATGCTCTTGGTTGCAGTAACGGCTCTATAGCATCTTTCCGAGGGCAGTTTTATGAATTCTTTAAAAAACGGGATCAACAGTATCAGAAAAAAACATTTTTCGGGCTTTTTGTTTCACCTGTGTTTTATATATACACACATCCCTGTTGTTTCTGCTCTTTCCTAATAATTTTACTGGTCATGTTTGCAATTCTGGATAGTCTGTTTTTGTTCTTAGCCCCAGGATGCATATACCATGTACACGTAATAAAAAGTTAATACACTTTCAAGTTCAAACAATGACGTTATAAAAGAGTTCAGATATCCCGATCGGAGAACAGGACGTAACCTATTTAACCCTTGCCAGATACATTAGCTGAAATACAGTACTGCATGTGTACAGTATCTTGGCTATTTAGTCAATACAGGTACACTACAGTATCCCATATAGCTTTACTAAGTACGTATTTAATATGGTACTCGCTCAACACCATGCTAACATACGTCTGACTTACGTCCATTTCGAGACAACCGGTCGGTCAGAACAGAACAGGATGTAAATCGGGGAATGGCTGTATATTAAAATATTCCAAAACACTTCTGGTCCCAGGCATTTTGGATAAGGGATACACAACTTGCATATCGCAATTTTTCAAAAACAATATCGAGATATTGTTTTCAGGTCATATTGCCCAGCCCTAATTCACACTCAGCATGAAAACATTTGACCTATCAGATGGAGCCCTGGATACTTGGGCCTTGATTGTTATGGGAGACATTACAGTTATTATAAATTGCCATGTTTAATTTATATTTATTTAAGTTGTTTTCCCCCAGATATATATATATATTTTTTTTTTACTTCAACAGATGTTTTTCTTTAATTTAGAAGAAAATATTTTAAAGGGAGCAGGGGAAATTAAACTTTAATTTCTTAGTTATGTCTTATTTAAAGTTCTGTGTAACTAGTTGGGTGTGCATGTGCAATTTGTTCAGTATTTGTTTATTTATTGCAAGTCATATCGTCATCGCAACACTGAACAATGTTATCGCACATCGCCGATTTTCCTCATATCGTGCAGGCCTAGACTCTAGTTACAAGCACTATTCACACTATCAGTGTCACATACAATCACAATATTGTCTTCTTACGCATTGGTAGTGTTTCATTTGCTTTGTTATTCACTTATTACATTGCCTGTTTGTTTCAAAAACATTTTCCTCTTGTATTCTGAAATAAGCATTGGTAAATGAGTATTTAAAATGTATTTTAAATGTTTATGAATGATTTAAATTCATTAAAACAAGGCTTTATGATGGTTACAGTGTAGTATAATGGTTAGGGAGCTGGGCTTGTAGCTGTAACTGGTTATAGGCACTGCATTGTTCAGCTGAGAAATGCATTTCACCTTCAGTAACAATGTCCAGCAATACAAATGTACTAAAGTGACTCTGGAAGCATAAAGCCAATACAATTTGCACTGTGATTTACACGAACCAGATTCTCACCCTTACCTTCATCACCATCATCATCACTATCGAATGTGGTCTTCTTGCCCTGGTACTGTACTTTGCCCTGATCTCGTCCTCCTCTGTCCCTTCGGCCACCTCGCCCTCGACCTCCAGGTTTCCGGCCACCTACAAACAAGAAATTTCAACAAGCAGTTAGAGTACATCATACAGAAGGCAAAAAGGCAAGTCCAAAATTTAACTGAAGCTAGTTTAGTGGAGCAGCTGTGCATTCTGCGGCTGTAGCCAGCTAGCAATGTAGCTGTGTGCTCTGTGGCTATGCTCAGTTATAGCCAGTTAGCGTTGTAGCTGTGCGTTCAGTGGCTACGCTCAACTATGGCAAGTTAGCAGTGTAGCTTTGTGCTCTGTGGCTACGCTCAGCTATGGCCAGTTAGCAGAGCAGCTGTGTGGTCTGTGGCTACACTCAGCTGTGGCCAGGTAAAGTATTAGTACTGCCAAAAAAAAACCCGACAACAGATCAACAGATTGGATGTCAGTTCACATCAGTTTCAATGAGAGAGGGGCAATGACCTCTGCCTTTGCGTTTGTTCAGGGAGTCCTGCTGGTCCTCAATGATCTTCTTCAGTGTCTCCTTTTCTACTTCCCCCTCCAGGACCTCCCACTTCACATCCTTGCCGTTTATTTTCAGGTCTCCTCCATTTTCTGCTTTAGCTTTATCAAGCGCCTCCCTGGCATTTGACTTGAAAAGTATAGTACCCTATAGAAGAATTAAAGTAAAATGGGTATCAGCACTGAGAAAACTGACAAAACACACAAAAACGAAGACTTTCTCAATTTCATCTAATCCCGAGATCCACTTCAGTGAATTACATGTTTGTTCTCAAACATTATGGAAAAAGGCCATGGTCTTGGGGGGATAAAATCAAAGCTGGCCAAGCCATTTTGTATTAAGAACTAAATATCAGGCAAATCAGGGTTTTCCTGCACCACAATGTGAATTTGTTTCTTTAAACATGCAGGTTTTAGTGTGAAATTCACACAATGCAAAATACTTTAGTAATTAATGTGCTGCATCACAAATTCACTTCCAGGTTTAGAGGAAATGATGCACTAAAAACAAGGAAACCCCTGCAAGAGAGTAGAATTTCACCACTGAAACACAAAGCAAAACCGCCTGCCAAGTGATCTGACAGAGCTTTGCCCTGGCTTGGATGCACATGATCTGTTGATCTATGACATCATTACATCTTCCTTAGGTGTAGCAATGTGGCCATAATCATGGACTCCTACTGAAAGGTGGGTCCTCAGCTTTGGTCTCTGGGGCATGAAGGCGCACAGCTAACAGACTGCCATAAAGCAGAGAGAAATGGACAATAACAAGGCTTTATGTGTACACTGAGAGGGGATGGAACCCCCACCCAATTGGCAGAGGCCTGACCAGATAGTGTGCTTATGATCTCTGGTCCTGGGAAAGACGCTGGTGTGAGAGAAAATAGGCAGTTTACAAGAGACCGGCGCTTACGAGACCAGCGTTTACCGGAAATCTTACATTATATACAGAATGTGTACATGTAGATACAGGGGGCAGAATGGATGTGCTCACCCTGGTCTTGTATTGATCAGTTTATTAATCTTATTGATCAGACCCCCTTTGCTCTTTTGTCACATGGCATACTGGTTATCACTCAAAGGCCTAATATAAACTTTGGTGTGGACTTTGGTGAGGCTGTCAGTCAGTTTAAATTTCAGTCTCCTGCTCAGTTTGACCCAGAGACATGAAACCAGTTTCACAATGAAGTGTAAAATTTCCCTCAAAGACCACACTGGATTTCAAACATACTGAATATTTAAAACACAAATGCTGTTCCACCTACTAGAGAGCTCCACTTTACATGTAATTTGGGACAGATCCAAGCCATCTCTAGGCTAAACTCCATCAAAGTCACACACAGAAATCATATTTATCCAAAGATTGCTGAACATGTACATGGTGAGCTTGACGGATTAGATAATGCTGATAACTCAAAGGCTGTCACAGAGCCAGGCCCAAACACTCTGAATGAGTGGAGGCTCTGTTCTGCTGTGCACAGGGCACTATATTCCCCACAAACAGCTGCTTCCAGCCACATTTACCATGCATGTTTCATAAAATATCACTTCCCCATTCAGTATGAATGGATGTCTTACCTCCTTGGCCCCCCTGACAAAATCAATCCACTTTATTTGACCGTGCCCAGCAAAGAGCTGATGGAAGTCCTCTCTGGAGGTCTGCTCCAGGTCCCCAGCGAATCTCAGCAGGCAGCCCATCTGCTCGTCCAGCGACCTCTGCAAGGAAGAGAGACAGAGGGGTGACTGCAGGGTCCCAGAGAGGCAAATGCTAAATCCAAACAGGGTAATACCAATATCTTACCATCTCCTCATCCTCTGCACGTTTCTGCTTCTCCTCCTTCTCACTGGGGAAAAAAGGCTGGATTAAAATATATAAATAATGGACATTTATTGTTATTGTGATTCAGTCAACATTACATTATAGCTCTGGTGCAGAATTAGGCTGCAGGTACCCCACCCCGATCCGGAATTGCATCACAAATTATACCCACTCATTCACCTGGTCCACTTATATTAGTCACTGAAGGTGTTGATCTTAAGACCCATTAGTTTGTGATAGTACCAGAGTCTGGTCACTAGATGGTGCTGTTCTACATATATCATGTGTTTACCCTACACGGCAATGCCCCGCCAACCGCAGGGGTTACACTCCTAAAAACACAGCAGTTGGTGAATCCTCAGCTTGTTCATTTTATATGGGGGAAATAGGGTTAGGGGAACCATATGTAATATTCTTTAAAACTTCATTACACACTACACTCTTCCAAATGCATACAAAATCAAGCAAATACTGCCATTAACAAAAAGTAGACATTGGTTTACCTTAAAATTCACACATTCCTTGCAGTTTCGTTGGCTTGTCACCACCAGCATTGTTTGCTGAATGTTTTGGACCCATGATGAAGAAAGGGAAAGTGGAATATAGAAACTACCTTTGCTGAGTTGTTGTCGGATGATGATTGAGAAGTGATGCCGTAATCGGTTTCTCAGTTTTCCACTTTCCTCTTTGTCATCATGGGTACAAAACATTCAGCAAAATGTTTGGTTTTGGATGCATTTGGTTGGCTAAGGTTCCCCTAACCCCACAAACCACGTATACACAAGTCACAGACCCTGGTTGGTGAATTAAAATACATCTATATAAACATGTATAAGCGACTTCCGTGGTTGGAGAACCTGTGGTTGATGAGGAATTACTGTATATTCTTAAACATATAAACATTAAATACTCCAACTTACTACTTAACACATCTTGTCCCACCTGAGGCACTGAAATTCTATACTGTCTGTAAAGGTGGGAATGGTGTGGGGTTTTGGGGAAATATGGGTGGTGTTTGACCATTTATTTGGATTCTCCATGTCTGAAACATTATCGGGATGAAGCTTTGGTCCATATCAAATGTTAAGAACTAGAATGAATATTGAATTCTATGAAACTGTTCAGTTTGAGTCCCATAATTTCACAATTGCAGATCCTGGCAAAGCAGAGACAGGAGCCCTGAGTGGCAGGTCTCAAAGCTACCCCATGTCCATGAGGTTGTACTGTGGGCCATTCAAGGGCCAAAAGAGAATGTTCAACATTATGCAAAGCTGCTGCACCCAGCTCGCCTTTTTAAACCCATCAGTGCTGTTGAAGGATAGGGTCACCAGGTGGTGCAGTAGAGAAGGAGGTTGATGGTGCACATGTGAGCCCTATGACAGGGCAAGTCCCAGCTGCACCCATACAGGCTATGGCTGGAAGTTTGCATTAGTGATGCAACAACTGGCTCATCTTCACCACTAAAGAGAACGCCTCAGCTGGTTAAGTCTCATCACTCTCTGGCAGCCTCTACTGGCCAGCCAGGCACCTGCAAGCAGGACAGCTATGTATATGCTGACTTTCTGCTCCCCTCCCAGCACAGGCAGTATGTCATTGGTGACTCATTTCCCATGTGGAGAGAAGTGCAGGGAGAGGGGAATTCATTTAAATTAGAGGAGTCACAACGTGACATGCGCAACAACCCCGCACCCCTTTGACTAAAGCCTGGAATATTCTTAAAATACCCTAGAGATGTCTTGTTTCTGCAGTACCAAGACTGCTGTCACTTCGGCCAATGCAGGAAGATACTTACTGCTTTGCTTTGGCCTTAGCCTCTGCTCGGACCTGCTTCCTTTCTTCAATTTTCTTTGCAAGATACGCATCTCTGAAAACAAAGAAAAATGTCATTTATGTTTAAAAGTATTTCAGCTGATTCAATTTTAAGTGGCGGCTATCTACATTTCCAATAGTGTTTTAAGCGCTCCTACTTTAAAAGGACAATCATTTCATTGTCTTTGAAGGACTTCAAGTCAGGATGTGAAACAAACTGCTTGGCAGATTCCTCAGAGTCCAGAACAAGAAAAATGGAACCCTGCAGAGACAGAAGGGCATTTATGAGCAGCGGCCACACAAATACCTGCAAAGGTAAGACTCACTTTGCCTGCAGACTTACTTTGAAATTCTTCTGTAAATTTCTCCTCATCTGAATGCTTTCAATCTTGCCTTTCCCACTCAGCCACTCCTGGATTTCATCCAGAGTCGTCTCTGTTGGAAAGCCTTTCTGTGGGAAATAAAATTATTTTTCTGTGTAAGTCACTACAGATTCAACCTGTGCCTGAACATGCCATTTTAAGTTGATTTTAATCTCTTACAACTTACAATGTAGACCGATTTGTGTTTGAGCGCATCTTTGTATTCATCATTAAATTCTGGAAGGGGCTTGAGAGGAGATCTTCTGATTTTCGTCTTGTCCTCGCTTATTTCCAAAAGGCCAGTTTTGGATTTTTTCAGTGAGTCGATAATGACGTTGAAATCAGTTGTCAAGCACTTTAGTCTATAAAAGAGATACTGCACAGTGAGTTAATCTGTTTCCAGTAACACTTTCATGCATTTGTAAGGCTATAACAACTACTTATGCTGGCTCTCCAGTGAAATTGCAGGTCAGGAAGCAGCCATTCCACGATCATCCACAGCTCCCTTTATGTACCTGTTAAATTTAATCATGGTTTCCAGTGCCACCCAGCCATCGTCCAGCTGCAGCTGCTCTTTCAGGAACTTGTCTCTCGGAAGATTATGGTCACCAAAGTAATACTATAGAGAGACAGGGAACATGTTTAAAAAACAATTTGCTCTCAACTTCAACTTTTGATGCAAGCACTTTTCCAAGTTTGGCAAGTTCACCAAAGGAATATCTGAAATGAATAAACTTCAGAAAAAAAAATTCTTGTAAAATTCAAACATCAGCGTTTACTTAATCCTATCCAGGGGGTCACTAAAATTCAGTATATTGTGCTATGTTGTTCTGGTTTTACACTACAGGCCAGAAGTTTGGGGCCATGCTCAGATTTAAAAAAAAAAAAATAAACTATACACTGCTTTTTCAAAATTTTAAGAAAATATAAGAAATACTTAAAACAAATGTAACTGACTGGTTTTCAATATTTTAGCCTGCAGTAACACATCGTTTAGCCACAAAGGCTCAAACTATTTGTTTTTGAAGACAACATATCAGTTCTGTCTTTAGTGTTTTGACATTCACGTTGTGTTGGAATTCTATTTACTTATGTCAGAACTTGATTTGCTCTTGGCCTCTCTTGATTGGGTCTTAACTAAACAATAGCCACCTGTCTGCCTTGTCTCAGATCATTTTGTGATAAGTGTAGCGCACTGTCTGCCCCCCGTTTCAATCTTTGCATCTGTATCAAAACTCAAGTCAAAATTGATCATTTTTTTATTTTATTTTTATGTTTGTAATGGCTAGAAAGGCACAGCTAACAATCGAATTTTTGAATAAAGAAGGGTTCTCTCAAATAGCCACATGGAGAGATCTAGTGTTTACAGGAAAAAAAGGTTGACAAGAAGCAACAGTGACCGGAAACAGTATGGGGTAAGGAAAGTGGCATCAAAGGCTGAAAATCAACACTTCGTTTTGTCGTTTAAAAGAAATCAGAAGATGACTGCTCGAGATCTGAGGGCTGAGATTACTGCGAACAAGGACAAACCAGTATCTCTTACTACAGTCAAGCCAAGACTGAGAAGCACTTGCATTCATTAAGTTGCACTTAAAATGTATATTCTTATATTACACTTCAAAACCAGTCAGTTACATTTTGAAAAAGCAATGTATCATTTGTTTTTATTTTTTAAAATCCGAGGGTGGGCCCAAACTTCTGGCATGTAGTGTATATCGTTATGATATCGATTTTTACCTCAATTTGTTCAGCCACCTTCTTTTCAAGCGAAGTGACTTCTTGGGTTCCTGCCATTTTAACGTCTAAAGGGTAGAGACATTTAAACATTTACATTAATAGAAGCACAACATGCTAAGCACATATTTAGGTTACTAAGGTACCTTTCCGTTCTATGTAGCTAGGAATAAGATATGCGACTCATCAGGTGGAAAGTTGTAGTTAGTAGGAATGACCCTCTTTAGAAATATAGAAGCAATCTCTTACGTCTGATGCTTAGCCCTTTGAGCTGCAAGTTGCTCTGGATAAGAGCGTCTGCAAAATACCTATGATGTAATATAATGCAATAAACTTCAAGTACAATTAAAATTCCAATCGCTGTGGAAAACTGTGTGATTCCTTATCGGTTTCAATACACTTAAGAGAATTTCTTATTGATACTGTATTATGAGTTTAAGTGAAACACAATGTACGCCACTTAGCGATCGCTAGAACATGAGGTACAGATACCGCAACCCACGTGCCTGTTCCCTTGCCTCAAGACCTCTGGGTATGCTATACAGCTAACATCGCAGTGTCTAGCGTGTTTTACCATGTATCAGAACACATTCAGAGCAATACATTCGTGTATGTATGTATTAATATAAATACACGTTTGAGTACAGAAAAAAGTAAATTTATATCATTGACTGGTAAAAGTTCACACACACCAAAGCTAGCAAGCTACTAGACTAGAGGTGGCCAACAACAAACCATACTATAAAAAATAACATCGAAACATGAATAATGTGAGAAATAGAGTCACTGTACAGCACCACCAAGAAAGCGATGGCTACTTACTTAAACAGACTGTTTCCACTCTTTCGCATTCAAGACAACTCGTTCTCTAGCGTTAGCAAGCTCTTATCCCAGAAATCAGTGCGGTTTTTACGGGGCACGTTATGGACCAAAAGGGATGTCGAACTCAAGAGAATAACGCTGCACAGAACTACGCTGACAGAAAGACTCATAATGCTCCAATCGTAAGAAAGCCCTCAGCCAACCATAGATCGCACTTAGCCAACCGATGGCATTCCGTTAGTGTCGAAAATGGATTACTGTATAAAAACCTAAGTACAGTAAACGCTCTCCATGGATTGCCTAACTAAATTGCATTACACCAGTATGTGAAGTAAAATCGTAAGCGCATCGCAATTTGGTAAGACTACATAAAGTTTCATCATTTCCCAAAATAATTAGTACCCGAATATGTTTGTAATAAGGAATGTAACGATGGTAAATCGAGTTCCAAAATGAACGTTTGATTTTTCTCCAAATTTAAATGATTTTGTCTGGTTAGAACGGGAGTTTAAATGTTGTGTAACGCAACAGACATTCCAGCTAACAATTTCAAGTTGCCAGAACATTCTTAGAGCGTTAGGACCTAAATTTTGTCCAGCTTGGTTCGTGTTCCTTGAACGTTATTCACGTGGAAAATTTTTTTCCTCGTCTAAATATACCAGGAGGTCCTCGGGTTACGACGGTCTCGAGTTACGTCATTTCGTGGTTTAGAGGCACTCCCATAAATTACTTTACAAACCTAGTTTCGACTTAAGCGGTTTGGTTCGTATATACGACCACAGAAATAAAGTTAAGGAATTGTTCTGTCTTTTTTTTTTTTTTTTTTTACTACTGTTTCGTTTAATTACTGTATTTTATATGTCCTTCATGTGTTGTGTGTACAATGTGAGTGACTTATGGTGTTAATTTTGGTATAATATAGGTATAAATTCCGACTTACGGCGAAAATCGGTTTACAACAAGCTGTAGGAACGGAACTCGTTCGTTAGTCGAGGAAGCCCTGTATATTCGTACGTTGAGCTGGAATATTTTGAAAATTATGCGGCTTCGAAGGCCAAATAAAATAGCATTGGTGGTCTTTTGGAAGTTTATTTTCCGGTATAAGAAACTACCGATACAGTTTAAAGCCGGGCACCTGGAGGCTATTAGCGATATATGACTGTAAAGTCAGACCTGTGGGAACCTTAGGGCGACACCGTTCGGTTCCGCCTGAGGGAGGAGGGCAGGTGCACACCCTATCCATGATGAGTAGTGCAAGCATTCTCTGGTCCACAACGGTAAGCAAAAATGGCTTTTTTTTTTAGTTAATGCCATTTTTGAAACAAATGAAGTGAGTAACTTCATAGTAAGCTTTTTTACAGGAAGTATTGGGCTGAGCTGCTCAGCATCGCTGTGAGCATGTAAAACAATCGGTGAGCATGCGGCATCATTCTTTTTATCTTTGTAGTGATGGTGCTTTTTTGTTTTTATTTTACTCAGAATTAGAATCAGAATTTCTTTATTGTCATTGTTATTGGTGAATACAACGAAATTCAAGCTCACCATCTGAGCGGAGCTCTTGTAAATAGTATATATCAGTCAAAAGTTTGGACACCTACTGAAAATAATATTTCTCTTAAAGCCATTTTATGTTACAATAACAGAAATTAGTTTCTTACATCAATATAAATAGTCATCATTATGTCCATGCAAAGGCTTTTCTACAACAAAGTTTTTTATTGTAAAAAAAAAAAAAAGTCTTTGAGCCAGTACCCCAGTTTTGTGGTTCTGCTTTAAATATCAAAGATGTTATAGTTCCAAAATATTATCAAACAGAGTGATTGCGACACGCCATCCCATCTGGTCAGTGCCTTGTTGGACTGTCATTTGTTTTTGAGAAATTTGTTTTACTGACCCTGAGCACATTTCAAGGTTGTGTTAGAGTTGTCTTGTAAACAAGGAAAGAGATGGAGTGCTGCAACAGATGACCGGGCCCCCGCAAGCAACCAGCCTAAACTCTATAGCGCTAAGAGAGTAAGATTAAGGCAGCCAATTCGTACCCAGAACTTGTGGGAACTCCTTCAGGACTGCTGGAGAAGCATTCCACGTGGCTGTCTCTGGAAGCTGGTTGAAAGAAAGTCAGGAGCCTGCAATGCTGCCGTCAAAGCAATAGGGGGCTATTTTGTCAAGAGTCAAAAATTTAAGATAATTTCGAGAAACGGTACCAAATTGTCTGATCCGTCGGAATCTTTTGCCTCCGAGGTTATCAATTCCTTTTATCGATGCTGGCATGTTTTTCTGACAGTTTCGCATTGCAAAAACTCGTGTCATGACATCAAACTGTGCGTCTACGCTAAGGTCATTATAGTTTTGTGTTTTATTATATTCTATTTCAGTATTCTGTTAAATTTTTCCTTGAAAATCAGTTTAGTTTTATTTCTGTTTTAAGTTTCAATTTAGAGAGATTTGTTTTTCGTTTTGATATATTTTTATTTCAGTTTTAGTTTTCATAATTATAGCCTAGTTTAATGGACCAGTGGAACATTCTGGGGCTTACTTTTGAGTCTGATGACCTGACAGACTTTTTGATGAGCAAAGCATGTTAAATCATTTTACAATTGCTGTAATGATTTATTAAACAGCGTCATATACAGGTTGGGAGTATCTAAACACACTGAGACAGGAGTTTCCATTGTCTTAGACGATGTAGTTTTTTAACAATGAAAACTAAAGATATTTCATGTTATTTTATTTCAGTTAGTTTTTTTTAGATAGTATTGTTAGTTTCATTTAGTTTGTTTTCATTCCTGTTTTATTAATTATTTTAGTTGATAAAATGTTTTTCATCTGATAGTTGTCATAAGGTTTAGGTTTATTTTACAATACTAACCTTGGTCTATGCTGCTGGAAACTTGTAATTGGAGTATTGTAATTTATTCAAACATTATTAGGCATACATTCCTTTTAAAAAGAATTGTTTATTTTATCAGTCAATTTTATATTTCTTTTCCAAGTTATATCCTTTTAAGAAAAGGAGCATTATAATTTCTTTGAACATGTTCCAAGTGTTATTAGGCAGGCATTCTACACTGTGTTCAGACTCCAGAGAAAATAAAACGGCTGCTTTGACACTGAAAACCTGTGTAGGCCTACTTTTTTTCCCCACACAGACAACTGATCAGGAATCAATAAGGGAATCGATAAATAATCAGACCGATAAGCAGAATCGATAATGGTGTTGGTATCAAGAAAATTGTATCAATTCCCATCCCTGCTCTGTCCTGAAAATTATGTATTTTTCTTGATTTTGACTTCTAGAGCACCATATATGTGTAAATGTGGGGGTGTCAGGGTGTGGGTTTTTTTTTTTTGTTTTGTTTTTTTGCATGTTCACTCTCAAACAATCATAGAATTAGTTGTGATTTATATCGAAAAAATGCATATGTGTTGTGTGCAAGTTTTATAAATCAGATTTTTTTGTATATGCAAACTTGTATCTTTTTGCATATGTAACTGTGGTAACTTGAGGTGATAATAAAGGGGCAGATGACTTTGTGTTTTAATTAATGAGCCTAACTTTGCAAAGGTCCGTATACACACAGCATTTAACAATCAGTGGCCAGCAACCGCTTCTTCCTCCATAGGTAGCTAACAACTGGGGCATAACCAAGCACCCAAAAACCCATAGCACCCTCAATTGGCACCTGCTATTATGGCCCCCAACACAAACATCAATGAAAGTATTACCACATTAACTATTAAGTTACAAAAGTATGCAATGTTTTATAAATTACCCAGAATACTGAGACCAAAATATACAAATGTTGTATGAATTTGAGTCATAGAAAACTGAAGAAAGAAAATGAGCATGTCCACCTTCTCATGGGGCAGAAAACATGTGGTTCTGGGGTCACACCCAGTGCTATTGGCATACATACAGGTAAAGGGGCACACACAGGTGATGGAGGCACTTACAGGTGCGCTGGTAAAATACAGGTAGTGGGGAAAACAGGTGATGGGGTATACATAGGTGTGCTGGTAACACATGCAGATGACGGCGCATGCACACACAAATGCTTTGGAGCAGGGTAATCCATAATAGAGAAGTGTTGGTCATTTGTTTTCAACCAAGTTGGTGGATCGTCTTCCTCATTAGTCACTTCTTTCCTCAGATGCGGACTATTAAGCTTGGGACCTTTGAAGTTTTGAGATCTCCATAGTAACAGGGATCTACTTAGGTGGTCATTATGGTGAAGGAGATCTGGCACCCATGGTCACATAGTTGGGCTTATGGCAGTCCTTCTCTTTCTCTGATTCATGTTAAATTATGCATGGCATCAGCACACAAACTTTACACACATTGCAAGGTAAAAAAAAAAAAGGTAAAAAATTAATAATTGTAACATTCACAGAAAGAAATGTCAAACAAAATGCACTACTGATAATTAAAATGTAATAAATTCACACTGAAATGTAATGAAGACAATGTGTAAAATAGTTAAATTACTTTTGCTATCAAACTGGCCCCATAGTGGGTCCCCAGGACAAAGATTGGGAACCACTGCAATAGGCAAAAGGCACTATCGTGCTTATGTTTGGCAATTCGGTATCCATAATATTGCAGTTTCACATTGCATATTAACGTCCTCAGTTAATATTTCCTCTCATTTCTGAGAATAAATAACAAGCTCATGGATCCAAGGACTTGTCATGTGAAAGGAACTCCTCTTCATGACATCAATGCATGGAGACAGTAGTGTCACAATAGTATTGCAAATAAACCACAATCATTGTAGTAACCATGACATCAAACATGTAAGAGACTTATTAGCTGCTCTGCACCATGCCTAAAGAGCAAAAGTTTGAGGTGCAGCTACAATTAGCTCTCTTAAATTATGTCTAAAGACTTATTTGTTCTCATGCCTACTCCTCTTAGTTTGGTTTTCTTGGGCTGTTTATTATATTTTACTGATTTATTCTTCCTGTAAAGTGCCCTGGAATTGTATGCATGAAAGAGCTATATAAAAGCTCATTGTATATTATTGTTAAATCCATTAAGGTGTATTATAAAGAAGATTAAAATTAATGTATTAAAGAATGCTTCATAAACAAGTTCTTATCATAGAAAAAGGTTTATTGACATGCAGACTAGTACCCAGCCTGTGCTTATAGTTTGAGTGGGAAAATTCTTTATAAGAAATTCAGAAAAGCAACCTCTGCAAATGCTGTACAGTTGACCCTCCCACATCAAAAAATGTGTATATTTATGGTATTAAATGATAAAATACATTAATATTAATCATATATTTTATCCATTTATGACTTATGTTTTCTTTACTTCATCGACTATGCGCATTGTCTGCAGTGCAACGTGGTTCCCCACACAAGGTCACAAAGCTCCCAAAAAATTCTGATTTAACTGTTTGTTGCTGACCTGCAAAAAATTGAAATCGCGATATGGGAGGGTGACCTGTATTTCACTATTTTATTTTAAAAAAATTGCAGATCCATATACAACTTTGACAATAAGCAGATTGCACATGCTTCATACCCGGGATACAGCAGTTGTGCTTATATAATCTTGACTGATAGACATGTGTATTTGTGTTGTAACACACACACACACTCTCAGCCATGATGTGGGATGTGTGTCTAAGCTCTTTTGATACATACACCCACACACAGCTATGATGTTGGACATGTGTTTAAGCTTGATAAATACACACACACACACAGCCATGATATGGGACATGTGTTTAAGCTCTATAAATACACACACACACACACACACTGACACACTCACAGCAATGATGTGGGACGTGTGTCTAAGCTCTATTGATACATACACACACACACACAGCTATGATGTGGAACGTGTGTTTAAGCTTGATAAATACACACACACACACAGCTATGATGTGCGACGTGTGTTTAAGCTCTAATAAATACACACACACACAAACACACAGCTATGATGTGGGACGTGTTTAAGCTTGATAATTACACACACACACACAGCCAGCCATGATGTGGGATGTGTGTCTAAGCTCTGTAAATACACACACACACACACACACACACACACACACACACAGCTAGCCATAATGTGGAGTGTGTCTAAGCCCTATAAATACACACACAGACACACACACAGACAGGCATTATGTGGGATGTGTGTCTCAGCTCTATAAATACACACACACACACACACACACACACACAGCCAGCCACAATGTGGGACATGAGTCTCAGCTCTATAAATACACACACACACACACACAGCCAGCCATAATGTGGGGTGTGTCTAAGCACACACACACACACACACACACACACTCTCACACAGACAGCTATGATGTGGGACTAGACTATAGGCTGGGAGCAGTGGCTAGTGGCTATAGGGTACATGACTGGGACCCCTGAGGTTGGTGGTTCAAGCCCCAGTTTAGCCATAGCAAGAACACCATTGCTGGTGGGCCCTTGAGCCAGGCTCTTAACCTAACATTACTCCAAGGGGGGATTATCCCTTGGTTAGCATAATCAACTGTAAGTCACTATGGATAAAAGTGTCAATTAAATGACTGTAATGTAATGTAATATAATGTGGGACATGTGTCTAAGCTCTGTAAATACACACAAACACACACACACAGCCATGATGTGGGACGTGTGCTTAAGCTCTATAAATACACACACACACAGCCATGATGTGGGATGTGTGATTGAGCTCTATAAACACACACACAGACACACACACAGACAGGTGTGTCTAAACTCTGGTAATGCACACGCATCCATGTGATCGCGCAGGGCTGGGTAGATTTCCCACTGTCTCCCAGGTGCCGGACTCAGGGTCATACTTCTCCATGCTCTGTAGGTATGTGCCTCTGGAGTAGGAGTACCCTCCTGTCACATAGATACAGCCGTTCATCACCACGGCTCCACACTCCATCCGCCGTTCCTTCATAGCGGACAGCTGTCTCCACTCATCTGTGTCGGGGTCGTAACAGTCGGTCACAGTCGTCTGCCCACCCACCAGATACAGCCTGTTATTCAGTGCCACCGAGCAAAGGCCATACTCTACCAGAGTGAAAACATACAGCTTTGAGGAGTCATGTACATAATGTTATTAGTTACACTTATTTGTTCTGCCTTTCTTTTAGCCTGTACATTAAAATCCCACATGCACATCTCTGAAGGGCCTCTGAAACCCTGAGCTTTCCATAGGCTTTCCAAACCCACGCCCACAACACCAAACTCCCACCCCCAAACCCCCATCTATCACCTCACCCCCACTCCTACACCCCCAAACCCCCATCTATCACCTCACCCCCACTCCTACACCCCCACCCACACCCTACACCCCCAAACCCCCATCTATCACCACACCCCCACTCCTACACCCCCACTCCCACATATTTTCCAACTAGTCCTCTGTAATAAAGGTAGGATGGAATGTACCTGGATGAGGACTAACTGTAACGATGCTCCACTCATTGAGGTCCACCTTGTAGGTTTGAATTTTTTCATATGTGCAGTTCCCTCTGTAACCATAGTGACCCCCCGTCACATAAATGGTGTCACGCAGGACACATGCAGTGGCATTCCCCACACCTGAAGAGAGAAAAACTATCAAATGAAAATGTCTCAATGTGACATGAGTTTATCAACAGAAACAGACAACAGAACAGAGTTGCTGAGGTCGCTAGTAGATTCACATAATTACTTATCTTAGAAATCTTAGCTTGTTAGCTAAATCGTTGAACGGTGTAGCTAGAGCATAGTTAAAGCATTCCCATAGGTGCAATATGTTTTAAACAGCAGCAAAATAGATTAGCATGAAATATTAACTCTTAAGTTCTTAGCAGTTAAGCCAGACCTGCTTTGACCCTAACCCACAAACAGTGCAGGAAGTACATAACATTATACACACACTACTAGCAAACAAATATATAAACAAAAAACAAAGTTTATATCTCAGGGGAGAGGACAACCCGAGACCGAGGATTTTTACCTTCTCCCCAAAATACACGAACCACCAGGATCCTGGCCAATACCTTATGAGGTCCCAGCGGGGAGACCAATTGTCTCAGACTGCAACAGTGAATTGTACAGGATCATTGAATATCTAGATTATTTTCTGAATCCACTCTCCACAAAACACAACAACTACATCAAGGACACCTACAACTGAATTGATAAACTCAAAAACACTAGAATACCACAAGAAGCAATCCTGTTCACAATAGACATCTATTGTTGTGACAGTCTATTATGGAAGGAAAGTCATCCCACTTATCACCACCTATATGGCATTCAGCCAGACAGCAAACAAAAACACCAAACAAAATCTGACAAGGATCTTGGATAACACAAACCTGCTGAAGGATTACAAGATCAGTTAGGCGTATAAAGTAGAAAACTTACAGACATCAACACCATACCCACACGAGCCCCAGTATTCTTCAAACAAGCCATGACAGTCAAAAACACACACAAACACAACATACCTAATTACACAGAATCTTACAGTGAACACAAGAAACTGCATATGTTATACAGTGTAAACAATGTGACATAAAATATGCAGGAGAGACAGACAAAACAATCAGAGCTAGATTAGCACAGCATAAAAATCATAGGGACACAGACATGCATCAAGGAGGATTAAACAAATGATAACTCTAACCCTACCCCTAAACCCGTATAACCCTTACCCTAATAACCCTAAACCCTAATAACCCCAACCCTACAAATCCTAAACCTAAACCCTAATAACCCTTACCCTAGAAACCCTAACCCTAATCCCCCTAGCCCCCAACCCCTCCCTCCCAACCCCAAAACCTCCCCTCCCATTACCCTAACAAAAATTTACCCCTGAGAAGATTAACCACATTCTGCCTACTCAAAGCCTCCCGTACACTGAACATCAGTGCATGTTTTCCCTCCCAGGCAGCTCTCATAGAGGGACCAAATTCTGCCTACTCAAAGCCTCCAGTACATTGAAGGTGAGTGCATGTTTTTCTTCTAGACGTGGCCCTCATAGAGACCTGGGAAAGGGAGATTTTTTGTAACCTAACCCAAACCCACGCTGCTGAAATTACTTACTTTTATATGAATAACATTAGTTGCACCACGAAGGTCACCTGACTGTTTTTGAATTTTGTGTAAACAGATGTATGGTGCCCCAAGTCCATGACTTTTTCTTCATATATATTTTGCACCCCAGGTCTGTAGAGCCAGCACCCGGACTCTCCCACTCTGTGACAGTGGGAGAGTGAACCGTCTGTCCATTCAGTCATAACCACCATTTTTCCCCACCTGAAAGGTCCTGTTTCTTTGGTTGGAAATTTTTCCCTGTCATATTTTCTTTAAACATTATATTAAATTATTTCATACATGTTTCTTTGTACAAATCTATAAAAAGACTCTAGTTTCTCATGTGATAAATCATAAAGCTTTTTTCATTGCCCATATGAGAACCAAAAGAGGGAACAATCCCAACAACAGCACATGTCTACAATAATTGTTTTATTAATCACTCTTAAAACAATTATCAATTATTCTGAGTTACATTATTGACCATATAACTCCATTCATAACTGAATGGTCCTACTTGTGCCATATTCTAAACTAAAACCTATGGGAGATGCCAATTTCTCTGTAAAAATTATTCAGTTTGGCAGGACTTTTCATGAAGAGACTAGCAGCAGAGTCTGTGTCTTCCTTTAAATATTTTATGCTACATTCAGCACATACTTTTAATTAAGCATTATTTTATTCAATGTGGTCCTGAGAAAGGTGGAAGGAGGAGCAAGCTTTTCTGCTCCTCCTCTTGGACTCATGTCAGTTCCTGGTTCCCTCCCTCAGTCTGGGGAGACTAAAGGAACCTTTACCAGCAGCAGCCTCACTAACAGGTAGGCTCACCTGAGGGGGATTATTAATCAGCTCAGGTATGAGCACTTGCGTGCATTTAGGCCACATATTTATGCACAGGCTTGAAGGCTGACAGGATATGGCTTCAGTGTTAGTTTTGGGCTTTGGTTGTGGTTGATCCCTGGCTGTGCTGCCACTTTTGTTTTTGAAACCTCTGTTTTTTCCCTTTGTCCCCAGAAAGGAGGTAAGGAAAAAAGGAGTGGATCAAACAGTGCCATACCTTGGATCATATTGGCTACAGGGAACCATTTCCTTTTCAGAGGGTCATAGAGCTCAGCTTCCTGTGCAGGGGCGCCCCCCCTGTAGCCCCCCAAAGCGTAGATGCAGCCATGCAGGGCCACTGAGCAGTGGTAGTATCTGGCATTTAACATCGGGCAGCCCTCTGTCCAGTCTCCACAGTCCGTGTTGTAAATCCACACTGTGTCCAAGGCCTCCACAGTGTTTGTTCTGTAGCCTCCAGTCACATAAATATTTGGCCCCAGCAATGAGACACTGTAGCTCTCCCTGGTGTGATCTGGCATGTCCTGCCCACTCTCCCAGGTACTGGTGACTGGATCCCACTGGTAAACCTCTGACAGTGGGTGCCAGTAGTATCCTCCAATAATGAACATACTGGATGCCAGTTTCCTGCAACTTTCTGAGATGTTCTTTCTGTTGCATTTCACAGAATTTAAGATCAATAAGCACACATCTGTGTAACCCTGCAGGCTCTGCACTTGCTTGTCCAGGACCTTCCTGAAGTACTTCTCATCAAAGTCCAGCTGAATGCATGGCAGCAGGTGCTGGATGCAGTGGATGCGGGCTGGCACATCATGGCTAACCCACTTAACCACAGCCTCCAGCAGAACCTCCTCTGCCCATGTGACAATGTTCTCCATGGACAGGATAGACTGCAGCTTTTTGAGGTCCACATTGAGGAACTCCTCCTGATCAGTGAGCTCCTTGAAGCTGCTCAGCATGACCCTGCGAGCCTCACGCTCCAGCAATGAGCAGTGGTGAAGCTCGGCAAAGGAGTGCATGCCCAGGCAGTTGTCCACATCCAGGAAATGGACCAGAAACTCCTCGCATGCCAGCTTAACTGAGCCAAACTGGAGAAGGTCAGCAGCCTCCAACAGATTCTGCACACTGGCCTGCGTGATGCTCACGTGGCCCGTGTAGACATAGTCCACCAAGGCAGACAGAGTCTCTCCATCCATCCCTGTAAGCTGGACCAGGCTGTCTGAGCGCTCACGCATATCCGCAGTGAACATGACCCTGAAGTACAGGCTGCCTGCAGCCAGCGCAGCTCTGTGGCAGCAGAATGTGCGTCCTGTTCCGCTCTGCAGTGTGACATCTGTAAACAGCCCCTCCATGTAGAACCCCCTTAGGGCAGCCAGGAGTTCTGCTGGGTGGCTTGTATCACAGAAATCATATGTGTAGCTTTCCTGTCCTTTCGCTGACATTGTGGCTGCAAGAATTGTTCTGTGTCATAAGTGCCTAACAGAATACTTTACATGCTATGGTTACTGGAAACCTCATCTCAGAATTAGGGTGTTACGATGCAGCAGAACATGTGACAGGCTGACCTGTAAACCGAACAAAGCAGAAGTAGCATTCTAATTACATGAATTACATTCATCTACTTCATTTCAATATCTAGTTTAAATGCAAAAGACAAACATTAATCTGAAAGGCAGTCACACTGTCTCTTGGTAAAAATAAAAAATGGGTTCATTACTCAGTCTGCACTAAGTATAAAAAAGTAGATAATTCTTTTTGTAAATAATATAAAACTAAATTGGTTTAGAACAAAGAAGATTATGAAAGGACTACCCACTATCCTCTAGTTGCATACATATGGAACAACTCAGGCTTCCTCATAGAATATTAAACTATTTGCACATTTGAACAATGAATGCATTATTTTCAAACAACCATCACAAAAAGTGAAGCACACGTATGGGTGAAAGAATGGATCCCCTTAGGGATTACCTGTATTTTGATTTATTTTAGACTGAAATCCTATTAAATCTTTGTCAAAGCCATAAATAAGAGAAAATGTAATCAAAAGAGAAAAAATACAATTACCATACATTTTATTTTTTATTTTAAACGAATGGGCCCTCATTACATACTCTAGACAGCAAAAGAATGTGAAACTTCAGTAACTGATTGCACGTCTTTGAGTAGCATTGACTTTATCTGAACACTTCCCGAGGCTACTTATCAATGCCATTAGATTGTTAGTCAGTTTGTTACTGCAGAATGCCGCACTTCAGACAGTTGTGGGCTACTGGCTATTGAAGTTTAAAATTACAGTTAAAAAAGATTCTTACCCCTCTGTGCAAAACGGCTGTCAGCGGAGTGTGCAAGTTTCAAAAATGTAATATTATGGTATTTACAACAGTTTTTCAGTTGACATAAAGATCTGTAGTGTTTTATTTTTTAATTAATCCAGAATATGTATTAGATTCATACAGCTTCATCTGACAACCTTAACCTTGTCGGTACTGTAAATAATAATAATAACAAATGATCTCAGAATTACTCTACACACAGACACACGAATTCTCTTTTGTCAGTGAATAACCAAACTCACCTGCTCTGCTCCGTACGGGCTACATAAGGTACAAAGACCGCAACTAACAATAGGCTACTTTTCGGAGGACAGAAACGTATAGCGCTTAAGTAACGTAAAGAGCACGTTGCAGTCCAAATGTTCAGATTGCTAATTTCCAGAGCACAGTCCTGTTGTTTTCTTTGAATGTGGGTAGCACTGTCCTATTTTTGTAGTGGTTGATGGTTACAAGCAGGTCTCACCCGTCACTCGTACCGCTCATTTTCGACAGCTTTTCAGATATTAATAGCCCGTCCGGGGTAGACTCAACACCAACACCAACTGTCATGTTCTACATCCGGGAACGCATATTGTGGCTCAACCTAACAGATCATTACGAATCACTTCTCGTGTGCTTCCATCAGATATTTTGGATTTTGAAGAGGTCCAGCGACACGCGGGAATCTCACATTTATTTGGGAAGAGAAGCTGATACTCTGTGAAGAAATTACCTGCGCTGGAAACACTTACGCTACATTGATTCGCACTCACCAGTGTCCAGGCTTCCCTTTACGTTCTCAATCTAATCCTACTATGGATTACATGCACCGCATAACCTAACATGGGACCGCAAGTAATTGGAATAAAACTAGATATACGCTATATTAACTGAAAATTACACAAATGCTAATATACTAAAACTGAAACTTCTCAACGAATTAATTCTATTTAGCGTATTATGTGCATATTTTATTTTACGAAGTACACGGTATATAAACTAAGAAGAAAATGAAAATGTTATATGGGTCAAAACCAGCTTGTCAAAACTGATTCAAATGTGAATTACAAAAGGTATAGCAATGACAGGAATTATTTCTCCCCGAACATGTTTGCTGATTCTTAATTAACCCTTAAAGTTCCACCTCTGAGTAAAGTATACACATGTCAAAACCTACCACACAAACACCACAATGGATCAGTCAAGTCAATGGAACAGTCCAAAATATGTCTTTATTACCATAGAAACTTGGGCTAGCTGTGGGAGGAGGAGTAACTTGTGTGTCAGTAATACCTGGGTGCTGGACAGTGTGAAGGTGTAGTGCTGTACATTTACAAAATCCATGTTGCTTGAAGGAATTCAATTCAAAAATAATGATTATACAATCACAGGATAGCACATTTCTTTGTTATTTTGATTTTATTACCTCAGAACTGAGACTAACATGTTAAGTGGCTTAAAGAAAGCAAAAAAAAGTGACTTCTACAGTTAGGACGTTAAAGTTCTACAAGTCAACCCCACATAAATGCTCATTCAGTAATCGTTAATAGACAAGACGTTGTGTAATCTAAAATTAATATTCGGGACTGCAGTGGTAGCTCCTCTCAGGTGTCTACACATGGAGTTGTGTGGCCTCTTTCACCAAGCGTTTCACAGAGCCCAGGTCCCCCAAGGGAGCGGACATCCCCACGCAGTACCACTGATCACCACTAGAGGCCGCTGAGGCACTGAACCACTCTGCCCCCACACCAGCAGCTGCCACAACACCTGAGAGACAAGAGACAAACATCATTAGCACAACAGCCAATTCAGCCCATTGAATTGTCACATTTACCTACAGCCTACAGAGTATTCAGCACTGTGTCAGGCCCAGACTCCACCACTCTAATTATGTCAGCCTCACACACATAGTCCCTCAATTTTAGGGAACCTTAAGTAATAGGACAAGTTAAACTAGAGGTCACCATATTTACTATTTGGTCACATATCCCTTGCAATCAATGACCGCTTAAAGTCCAGGACCCACAGTCATCACCAGGTGCTGGGTATCTTTCCTGGTGATGCACCACAGCTATCTTCTTTACAGGCCCAGCCGAGTACTAGCCCAGCTAAATCTATGATATTAGCAGCATAGTCGTAACCAGTCCAGCTAAGGCTACGTCATTGACAGTGTAGCAGTGACCAGTCCAGCTAAGGCTATGAAATTAGCAGGTCAGCCATAACCAGGCAGACTTCCTTATTGCAGCTACAGTGTCTGCAACATTATCAATTATGGCAGACAACAGCTTGCTCTCCCTGGTTTGGGCTTCTGCCAGACTGTCATTGACATGGTTTTCTGGCATTCAGACATAATCAGTTATAATCAGATTCATGCCGGACCACATGACATGCTCCGCAAATATGAATATAAAAATCACAGTTCCTCTGCCGATTTCAAATTGGAAACGAGTACGTGCACTCTAAAGTTCACTGCCTCACATGATCCCAAGCCATTTTAGATTCGTACTCATCCATTAATCTTCTCATGCCTGGCCAAACTACTTGGTGGCTTCTTATGAAATTCTACAACACTAACCAAACCTATCAAAAAAAAAAACTGCACTATTATAGAGCTTCAGAGATATTCCTTGTAGCCCCAAACTGGTTTTTCCCCTAAACTGATTTGAGCCGTCATAGGCCAGTCCACTGAGCGCTCTTCCAGACTCTGGAGGAAGAAGCCGAGCACACGTGTTAACTCTAAATCACTTGACAACTAGCTGTAGTTTCTTTTTCACGCAGCAGATACAACACCATTTACATAATTTCTGTCATCTCAGAACCAAAAATATTTTTTCCCCACACATACAAAGTTCCTGCATCTATTCGAGTGTTTGGTCAGCCAGGAGAGGGCACTATGGTGATGAGACCACACATCCCAATGGACTAAGCCACTATTATTCTCTCTGAGACTGACAGGGGTCAGAGGCCAGAGGAAGAGAAGCGGTCTCACCGGCTATGTTGGGCAGATTCTGGGGGGAGGCCGGGGCCCTGAAGAGCAGCAGGTTGCCAGAGAGGGGGACTGGCTGTCGGAAGGGGCAGCCGTTGAGTTCCAGTAGGACAGGGGCCTCCCCATGGACTGAGCCGATTGCCTTACAACTCATCCCATTGGCTGAGATCTCCACCACACAAATGCTTTGGGCCAATGCCTGGTCTCCGCTGTCAGAGATATTGTCCGTAGTTACCTGCAGGGTATCAGGTTAACAGGGTATCAGGACCTTTAAACTAAAAATAAAAAAAATAAAAAAACACTTGTGCAGATGTGAAGGGGCACATATAACTCATGTTATGTTCACTCTTGTGGGTGTGTGTCCTCATATGTTCTGTCAATTTTGAACTTATCCAAATCTTTCTAATGTCCAGTCAAAAACAATGCTTAGGGATACATAAAGTGAGATATAGCTTTGGAGATGGCAAGGGCTAATCACTACATTTATGAATGAAATGTGATTTCAACACCAACATCAGCACAGATAAACATCCAGACCTGCAGAGGGTGCCATACCGTGATGCCCGCCTCCTGAGCCAGGCTCAGCACATTTACCAGGTTGGGGCGGTTCCTGGCACTGTCCTTCAGCAGGCCCACCATGACCGCCGAGCCCAGCAGCCCACCGCAGCTCTTCAGCCTCTCTCCTGAGCAGCACACTTATGTTACTCTCAAAACTTTTACAGGTTTCATTCAACACATGGATAGGACAGGATCAGTACCAACGAGTAACAATTCTACGCAATTAAATCTCAATTACCATTCAGTTTATTTTTGATGGCCACTGACAACTGACTTTTTAATCAATAAGTACTAGTAATACATAAATACACTGATAAAAATGCTTAGAAAGCTTAGATTATGCCTCTGGCAATCAGCGAAAGGGCTGTCCTGCTTCCATGTGGTAGTCAGAACACATCTTGAGGACTAACAACGAAAATTTTTAATTAATAGGCAATTTAATCAACACTGAATAAATATACACTCACTGAACACTTTATTAGGAACACCTGTACACCTACTCATTCATGCAATTATCTAATCAGCCAATCATGTGTCAGAAGTGCAATGCATAAAATCATGCAGATACAGCCCGACAGCTTCAGGTAATTTTCACATCAACCATCAGAATGGGGAAAAATGTCAGTGATTGACCATGGCATGATTGTTGGTGCCAGTCGACAGTCAACTGCTGATCTCTAGGGATTTTCACAAAACATTTTCTAGAGTTTACTCAGAATGGAGCAAAAAACAGACTGGCCAGACTGGTTCGAGCTGCCAGAAAGGCTACGGTAACTCAAATAACCACTCTGTACAATTGTGGTGAGCAGAAAAGCATCTCAGAATGCACAACAGCAGAAGACCATGTCGGGTTCCCCTGTCAGTCAAGAACAGAAAGCTGAGGCTGCAGTGGGCACAGGCTCATCAAAACTGGACAATGGAAGACTGGAAAAACATAGCTTGGTCTGATGAATCTCGATTTCTGTTGAGGCACACAGATGGTGGGGTCAGAATTTAGCACCAACAGCATGAATCCATGGAACCAACCCACCTTGTGTTAACAGTCCAGACTGGTGAAAGTGGTGTAATGGTGTGGGGAATGTTTTCTTGGCACACTTTGGGCCTGTTAATCCCAATCATTCTTCGCTTGAATGCCACAGTCTATTTGAGTATTGTTGTTGACCATGTGCATCCCTTCATGGCCACAATACACACATCTTCTAATAGCTACTTCAAGAATGGTAATACATCATGTCACAAAGCAAAATCATCTCCAACTGCTGCAAATGCTTCATGAACATGACAATAAGTTCATTCTTCTTCAGTGGCCTTCCCAGTCACCGGATCTGAATGCAATAGAACGCATGCAAGTGCATCTGACAAATCTGCAGGAATTGTGTGATGCAATCATGTCAACATGGACCAGAATTTCACAGGAATGTTTCCGACATCTTGCGAAATACATGCCATGAAGAATTGAGGCTGTTTTGAGAGCAAAGGAAGGCTCTACCCAGTATTAGTATAGTGAACCTAATAAAATGCTCAGTGAGTGTAAGTGATGGTTTTTTCCCATGGAGGCATTTCACCAGTGAAGATTGGAGGTATGCAACTGTACCTGACATGATTAAGCAAAAACAGACAGAAAGACACATAACAGTGCATTCAGGAGATTGTTGCACTCAAAAACACTGAATGAGAAATTTTTCAGTTATGTCATGATCATTGAAGTAAACCTCCCTATATCCACAAAAGTTGTTAGTTCATTTTTATGTTCAATGCTGTTAGGAAAATGGTTTATTTTAAAACAAAACTTTTTCTGCCATCAGGTTCTTCCTTGTCCTTGATTTCTCTTATGTGCTTACGATAAATTGTTAAGAAAATAGGGGTTAGGTTGAACAGTATTTGCCCTTCAATAGACGAAGGCCTGGATGCAACATCTGTCCTAAACATCGATTCACGTGGCCTCCGGGTGGCTCACGCTGTAGAATTAACCCTGCAATCAGGTGTTGGACTCAAAGTCACTCAATTACTGGCTTTAGCCATAGGTCTGCATTAGTAGGGCAACAACTGACCCAGTCTTGACCAGAGATCAACAGGGGTAAGCTGGCTAGCTCATACAAAAAAAAAAAAAAAAAAAAAAAAAAAAAAAACTTGCAATTAAAAGTAAAATGTTCTTCACAAACACAGTTTACAGAGTTCCTCAAACAGCAAAATTCATCAAACTTTTGCCTTTTCATTGTGAGCAGAAGTTTGAGACAAATGCTGTCTGGATCCCGGTCTGTCAGATCGATTCTATCGCACAATAGTTCCTTTAGTGTGTCTGGGTCCTTACCAATGGTTGTGATCTGCACTTGACTGTAGGGTTGTTTAGAAGCAGAGCAGGACCTCAGGACCAAGCCCAGAGCCTCGCCCAGCTGGATCCACTTGTGAGAATCAGCAGAAAATGTGCTGGCCAACACCTGGGCATTCACCTGCATTCATATACAAAAACACTATTCATAAATATATGTACCAAATAAATAAATACCAACCATCTCATATACATCACCAAATTGTATGTTTTACATTTCATCACAGGCTGAGTCAGTAACAACTATTCAATGTACAGTTCCACCCATGTAAAATCCTGATAATGATTTATCAATTGAATATGGATACTTTAGTCTGATGTTGATCATCGTAGTATACGTCCCTACATTTTCCTGGAAATGGCATACATTTTATTAGGGTGAAGATATTTCTACGTTTTCCAAATATTATCAAAAATTACAGGGAAACTCCAAATCATTTTATATAAAGCAAAGCTGAAATGGCTGTAGCTACACCCTCAGAGATAGGGTCCTGTACTGGCTCTAGCTCCACCTTCAGAGGGGGGGGCATGTGCTGGCTGTAGCTCCACCCTCAGAGCGAGGGGCCTGTACTGGCTCTAATTGTACTGGCAGGGCCCTCCCCAGGACAGGCTCATCGCTGACAAAGTAGAGCTGATACATACCGCTCCCACCAGTGCCTTGCCCTGCAGCATGTCCACGATCTGCAGGGCAATGTCCCGCCCACAGCGAGCCTGGGCCTCCTTGGTGCTGGCTCCCAGGTGGGGGCAGCTGATCACATTGGGGTGGTTCACCAGGGCCCAGTCCTTGGGCGGCTCCTGCACAGCACAATGCAACAGGGAGAGAAAGGTTGGTGAAGCCGGGGGGGGGGGGGGGGGGGGGGGGGGGTATGCTGTAGCATGATGTGTGCTGGAACAGACGTAAGAACATCTGGGTTTTAAAGGATGCATTTCTTTCCATGGAACCTGAATGAGCTGAGCAGGTTACAAGCTCAGGGTTTTTCCTGCAGGGAGAATTTTACAAATAAAAGAGCTGCTCTTGGTTAATTTCTTGCATTTGACACTGAAACTGTGGCTCCAGACCTTAATCAGCACAATGCACCAGGAAAGCTGCTGCAAGTTGTTGGTTCCACGAGAAGCCATGCATGGTTACCAAGCCTATTTAGTCAGTTGTAAAGTTAGTTACTTCTGGAAGAGCAAAACTTTCACTTATTGCCCTGAGGATTGGCATGTCTGTGATTCTGGAAATTGGACCCTGGAAGTATCTTTCCCCAAGTAATCTTCCCATAGACATTTTTCTGAATACGACTTTCTCAAAAAGAAGAGGTCAATGAAACTTCTATCCTACCATGTGTCCTTATAAGAAGCAATATCTATCGAAAGAGCAAAAACAACCTCCGTATTATCCCCAATTGACAAAGGTAGAAGCATGAAGTATGCTGTGTGCTAATGAACTTCACATATGCTCAATACAATTTACTTCACTGTTCCCATTGCCGTTACCCTGTTGAGCTTTCTAACATCTCAGGAGCCAAAATATAAACAATTAAAAGTAATAGTTAACAAACACTATTTAAATATAGGTACATTATTCAAGGACGTTATAAGTGACTGTAAAAAAGTAAATAGCATAGGCTCATCAAAGACAGTACCACCTCAGGCTATATGGAATTGTAGTTCTTTGTTACAGGCTGGGGAAAAAGGGCAATAAAATCATACAAAATCAAAAGAATTTAACAAATGACTAGCATGGGTTATATACAGGATGCACCTGTTCAGAAAAACAGTCTCTCAGAAGGGTTCCTCACAGTGATGTGGATGTAGTTTTATATTCAGAAGAGTTTATGTGGACACATGCCTCCACATAACAAAAACACCTAAATTAAAAATGCTTTTGATGATTTTTATCTTTTGATTTGTGCTACAGCTTCACTTTTCACTGATGTTAACATGGTAGACGATATTGCTACCTTGTGTGATAGCTTGTTTAATTAAAATACTACCAAGTACCCAACTGCAACTGTTAAAATGAGTTAAACTAATGATAGCTGTGTAGCAGCTGACTTCAGCAATGTGCTGCAACATGCTCAGATGTATTACTATTCGTTTTGCGTTAAAACAGTGTCCAGCTTATCAGTTGCTCAAGTGGCAAACAACAAACCATTACAGCTTAGCTGGATACTACTAGCCTTGTTATAACCGATTGCTGTCTGGCTTATATGATTCCAGTAACATCTAAAGCTTCTCAGCTGACTAGCAGAATAGGACTATTTCCATCTAGTGTTCGTTAGCGACTAACAAAACAAGCTAATCAAGAAAATTGTACAACAATGACTAAAATAACAGGTAACCTTCCACAACTTCTGATACATTTAACCATTAAGCAGTTCTGTTTCTGGTATAGTGAGGTAACCATGTGTAAAGTGCGTTTCCATTGCTAGCACTGCCCTTGATAGGTTTATAGAACTCTTGTAAATAGGTTTAAATAACAGTTTAATAACAACCTAGCTGTACTAACAGTTCTAAGAATAATTAAATTGTAATTTGTTTATAAATAGGACTCTCGTGTTGAGCTATTATCTTGTATATGATTATCTTTGCAAATGAGGATTTGAAAACTATTGCAATTGATCACATTTCAGCCCTTACATGATTTCATCTGAGATTGTAAAAATATGATGAACATTTTTAGAGGAGTACCCTTTCAAAGTGCCCAAAAGCAATAAGGCTCACCTCAACAAACACATCGAGGCCAGCCCCCCCGCACTGACCAGACTCCAGGGCTCGGAGCAGGGCTGGCTCATCGATGATACCCCCACGGGCACAGTTCACCACCTTCACTCCCCTTTTACACTGCGCAAAAGAGGAATCATTCAGCAACCCTGAGAAGGGGGAAAGAGCAGAGATACATTCACTTACACCTGTTTTGCTAAATATCATTACTCTGGTCTTCATCCAAAAGGCCTTCGACAGGCTTCTGTGTGTGGCAAAATACAGGAAATATAAAACTGTAGTGAAACACTGAGAATATAACAACACAAAGTTCTTACAATAAAACCTCAGAAAAACTGAGGATTCTATTGACCAAAACCAAACCAGTAAGAAAAAATTCAGTGAACATAAAGTCTAGCAATACAAGACTGCATTATCTGGAAAATGCATTTTGAATACTCACATGAACAAATATTACCACAGTCTCAATTCAGAACAGACAAAAATCCAAGACAGACCGGAAATCCTTGAATTAACTATCAAAAACAACCTTGCTTATGTCGGCTTCTACCTACCAGATTAGAATTTGAGTAGGATGTATAGAGAGGAGGGAGTGTAGGGAGGAGGAATTGTCAAAATTATTTTCTAATAGTTAACGGCTCAAATATTCAAAATCCCCCATAGCACGCACTAATGACAGATGCTTCTTTTTCATTGTTTTTAACCAAAGAAGTTCCTCAGGTAACTTCCACTGCTGTGCCATCTGTTCCATGTCACATGTTAGCTGCATGCACTGCATACAGTGGGGGAAATACGTATTTAACACATCAACAATTTTTCAATTCAACATATTCCCATTGCAGCTATTCACATGAAATTTAGACCAGACATTGATATTAACTCAAAACTACACAGCTAAAGAAATTGTAACATTCCAATCCATAAAAAAGTTATATGCAATAAAGGGGAATGACCCAGAAAATAAGTACTGAACACGATAACTGAAATTTATTTAATACTTAGTGGAGAAGCCTTTGTTTCCAATGACAGCTTCAAGACACTTCCTGTACGAAAAAACCAATCTCTCACAGTGATCAGGTGGGATTTTGGGCCATTCTTCAACACAGATGGTCTCTAAATCTTGAAGTTTCCGAGGGGCCCACTGGTGAATCTTGATCTTCAGTTCCTTTCACAAATTTTCTATTGGATTTAAGTCTGGAGATTGACTAGGCCAACACCTTTATTTTCTTCCTCTTGAGCCAACTGAGAGTCTCCTTTGCAGTATGTTTTGGATCATTGTCCTGCTGGAAGATCCACCCGTGTCTCATCGTCATCATCCTGGCGGATGGCAACAGATTCTTCTCAAGAATTTCCCGGTACATGGCTCCATTCATCTTCCCTTCGATAATTTGGATTCCACCAGCACCATGTGAAGAGAAACAGCCCCATACCATGATGCTTCCTCCTCCGAACTTCACTATAGGTATGGTATTTTTAGGATCATATGCAGAGCCATTTGTCCTCCAAACATGGCGCATTGGATTGTTGCCAAAAAGGTTGATTTTTGTCTCGTCTGACCAGACTACATTCTCACAGTAATCTATAGGCTTCTCCAAATGTTCTGTAGCAAACTTCAAATGAGCTTCAACATGCCTTTTTTTCAGTAATGGAGTCTTCCAGGGTGATCGTGAATGGAGACCGTGGCGGTGGAGTGCATTGCCTATTGTTTCTTTGTGACAACTGTACCCGCTGCTTCCAGGTCTTTCTGGAGCTCTGCTTGAGTGGTCCTTGGCCCTTGGGCTACTCTTCTAACTTTCTGACTGCCCGGTCCGAAAAGTTGCAAGGAGCTCCTGTGCATGGCCGGTTGATGGTCGAGTGCCCATCATGAGATGTTTCTTGCAGGACTGCTTGGTGACAAATTAATTTTTACTTGCATTCAGAGGTGGGAAATACTTTGGAAGTACTTATACCCACCACCATGCACTAACCCAGCTAATTATAAGTAGCACAGGTGGGAGAACGTATTAATGGCATTTTCTTACTGTGTTCAATACTTTTTTCCTGTGTCATTCCCCTTTGGAATGTTACAATTTCTTTAGCATTGTAGTTTTGAGTTAATATCAATGTCTGGTCTAAATTTCATGTGAATAGCTGCAATGGAAATATGTTGAATTGAAAAATTGTTGATGTGTTGAATACTTATTTCCCCCACTGTATGTCCAGTAATGTAGTTCAGGGCATCTAAATAGCCATCAGATGGCTGTGTGAACCACATACCAATTACCACAAACACAGAAGGCTACTATAACCTACAGTATCATATCTGTGGTTCAACTGAATGTGCAAAATACATACATAAACACCACACTAGGCATGCATGATTATTTATATTATAATATTTGGAAATTCTCACTCACCCCTAGCAGAGAGTTAGGGTGTATGGGAAGGAAAGTGTATATAGAGGAGGGTATATAGGGGAGGGTGTATATGGGGGATAGCACATATAGGGGAGGGTGCATAAGGGAAAGCATACCTGTAGTGGAGGGCATTAGAGGGGTGTGTACAGTGATATAATCACACTTGGGCCAAAGCTCTTCCAGAGACATCTGTTCAACTCCCCAGGTAGCAGAGATTTCAGGGGGGGTGATGGGGTCATAACCAATTGTCTGAAAATCCAATCAACAGCATCTCAAATGTGACACTCGTATGAGCTGGTGCTATCTTGTGAGAGACTGATTGACTAATTGTTTTCAGCACACCGACCTTCATTCCAAATGACTGCATCCTCGCTGCCACTTCCTTCCCAATCCTTCCAAGTCCAACTATTCCAAGAATTTTGCCATAAAGTTCTGCACCCATGAACTGCAAAAGCAAAAAACAACAGCGGACGGGTCAGTCATCCGCAGTGCTGCTCAGACTGGATTAGCTGTGGCTGCATGAGCGTCGCCACTTTTGATCTCTCACCTTTTCATGATGATTTCACACACCGAAACACCACCTGACCCTCCAGAGGATTGTGCAGTATTAATAAAGCCATGCAGGTTAAGCGAAATGCAACAGCTAGCAGGTGGCTGTGCATAGACAGCCATACTTGTTTTGGTTTAGCCATTTCCCCCAAGAAGCCAGTTTGCGGTTTAGTCTTTTCTTTGGGGCTGCAAAATCAAACAGACTTTGTTTTGGAAGTGCAATGTCATTAGGTTTTCTTCTTTTGCATGCTATTTATTTGACCTGCATTAGTGCAGAGCACTCCGTTACTATTAGTGTGGAGGGCTGCATTAGGGTTAGCCCAGAGCACTGTGTTATCCTACATTCACACATCTGTGGAATTTCTGTTCCGCATTCCGCACCACAACCCTTTATTCCCATTCATGTCAATGAGAATTTTCCATTAACGCTGCACTTTGTCCATTCGCCAGCCACTGTGTTGCATTGGACAGAAAAACAAATACAACACTGCTTTATTTTTTTCCCGTTGATGGGAGCAGAAAACCAATCAAATCCCTCCATTTTTCAAAGCTTTCATTTGATGAGAGATCGTGCGGTTGAACATTAAACTTTAAACTCATCTAATATTAAAAATGTACTCGTTCATTCTTGCAGTTCAAGGATGCCATCAATTGAATGGTATCTAAGTCATACCGTAACACTGTGACAGAAAAGAGTATGTCTGGTTAAACAGAGTTTATCTAGTGAAAGTTCTGTATTTTACTGTTTGAATAGTTATGGCCTATAAAACATAACAAACCTACCTAGCTAACCAGTGCTAGCTAACTTGCTTGCTATGGCCATGGGGGCCCATCTTAGCTAGCTTGCTACTTCGTGAGCTGCGTTAGTGCAGAGCGCTGTATTGCTGTTAGCAGAGAACACTGCGTTGCCTTTAGCACAAAGCATTGCATCATAATGGTGTGGAGCACTGCATTAGCATTACAGAAAAGCTTTGCATTAGCGTTGGCACAGGGCGCTGCGTTAGTATAGATCACTGTGTCAGCACAGAGTGCTGTGTTACCGTTAGCAGAGAACGCTACGTTGGCTTTAGTGCAAAGCATTGCATTAGCATTACAGCAGAGAGCAGTGTTAGGGTTGGCACAAAGAACTGCATTAGCACAGAACACTGTGTCAGCACAGGGCGCTG
Source organism: Albula glossodonta (assembly GCA_019788955.1). NCBI lineage: Eukaryota > Metazoa > Chordata > Actinopteri > Albuliformes > Albulidae > Albula > Albula glossodonta. Next base: position 220,789 of record JAFBMS010000892.1, on the reverse strand, counting down.
TGTTAGTGTTGGCAGAGGGTGCTGTGTCAGCGCAAAGCCAGGGTTTACGTTAGCCAGCACGTGTAATTGTCCAGCAGATGAAAATATGAAAGGCCAAAATGTCCAGTGGGAAATGTGCCAAATAATTAAATATAATATTGAATAGCCTAATATTTTGTGATATAAAACATGTTAACTTTAAAATAATTTAAACTTATACAAAAGTTTGGTTTTGCCTTCACTCGACAATGAGAGATTCACTGAGTGTTTGGTCACGTGACTACGCGTTGTTCAAGATCAAAAGCCTATAGCACGCCACGTGCAACAGCCCTGCACTTTGGCTCGACTCCACATAGTAGCACGACTTCAAAATGGCAAGCAGACATCCAGTTTTTTAAAAAACCAAGTGATGGTGCGATATTACAGAAAAGCATCAAGCTCCTAAAGAAATGGAAGATGCGACAGCAAACAAAAAAAAAAAAACCCAAACGATGTTTTAAAACAGAATGGCAGGGAAAGTTCAAATGGTTAAAATATAAAAAGGTGGATGGAACAGACAAAATGTTCTGCACCATTTGTGAGAGGGCAGGTAGGAAAAATGGCTTTATCAAAAGCAAATTGTGCCAAGGGGTTGGATGGCTTCAACTTTGCACGAGCAGAGCAACACTTTTATTCAATGAAGTTGCGCCACAAATAAGCTGGAATTTGACAAACACGGTTTCGGAATTCAAACTGACCAGCCTATTATTTTACTTTAGACCTAACTGCTTCTTCATTCAGCATATTTTCAAGTTATTTCATTTGACAGGCTTGGAATGCAAACAGACAAACATTCAATGTAGGCTAATGTATTTATTTAATTAACAATAGCAAGGCATTTTTTTTTTTTTTTTATTGTTGTAGCCTATATGTTCAGTTCGCAAAGTTTGCAAAGAGTGGCAAAGAGTCCATTCATACGGACTACTTTTAATAAAATACATTTGTTGGATCATAGCATTTGTGCTTGGCTATTTGGCTATTTAAAACATATGCCTGGTAGTCGTCCTATATGTCCGGAATTCTGGAATATTAACAGCCATATTGGCCTCCAAAAAATAAGTGTAGCGTAAACTCTGCACAGAGCATTGTGTTAGTGTTGGCAGAGGGCACTGTGTTAGGGTTGGCAGACCGTCATTTTAGTGTTGGCAGAGGGTGCTGCATTAGCACAGAGCACTGTACCAGCACAGAGTGCTGTGTTAGTGCAGAGCGCTGTGTTAGCATTGGTGCAGGGTGCTGCATTAGGGTTGGTGCAGGGCGCTGTGTTAGCACAGAGCACTGTGTCAGTGCGGAGCACTGCGTTAGTGTTAGTGCAGGGTGCCGTGTTAGGGTTTGCACAGAGCGCTACGTAAGCGTTGGCAGAGGGCGCTGCGTTAGCACAGAGCACTGTGTCAGCACAGGGCGTTGCATTCATATTGACTATGGCGCTGCGTTAGTGTTGGCAGAAAGAGCTGCGTTAGCACAGACACTGTCAGCGCAGAGCGCTGCGTTCGTGTTGCCAGAGGACGCTGTGTTAGCACACAGTTACCGCAGAGCATCGTGATGATATGCTGTGTGCTGAAACCTATCCTTCCTCCTCACCTTTTTACGATCCCACTTCCCAGCTTTCATGGACATAGTTGCTTGCGGTACATGTCTGTGGACAGAACATTTTATCCAGTTAGTCTGAACTGGCCATGTGGCACAAACACTGTGGGAATGGCATGAACATCTAGTCTTACCTGGAGAGACTGATGAGCAGGGCACATGTAAGCTCAGCTGCACTGATGGTGTTTCCACTCGGTGTGCTAAAGAAGACAATCACATTTCGCAACTTCAATATTCAGGACCCTGTTGACGGCACTTTGTAATTGATCAATTAAAAAGGTAGCCTAAACACTGGAGTTCATTGCAACGATCTGGTCCCACTAGCTCAAGAGGAGGAAACCATGGTATGAGATTCCTCAGACCTACAAAACTGGCCCACACTCTCAGTACTGTTGGATGATCGTGCATCTGCAGGCACCCAGCTGACCAGAAGTGAGCGCTAAAGAGTGATGAGACTAAAGAGCTATTAGGCCTACAACCCTACCACTCCCACTGATGCAGGCCTCCGTCCATACCCAGTTATGGTAAGGCAGGGATTCGAACACCCATTTTACTCTTTTTTACACTTTCTAAATGAACACTGTTGCCATATAGCACATTATTGAAAATGAAAGCTTTAGCTGACAGAGACCTGATCAGATGATCACTGTCAGGGTATATGTAATACCCTTGAAGGTACAATCCCAGGAGGACTAAACACTTACAGCCTCATTGGGGTGAGGGTAAACACTCATCGGAAGCAGGGCATTCCCTAAAGCAGTGTTGCTCAAACTTTGGGTCGTGAACCGGCACCAGTCCGTGGCGAGAAGGCTGCTGGTCTGCAGCACACTGTCGTGTTTCTGTCACCAGGTCGCCGGCCCCTTGACTGAACTGCTCGCATTGTTTATAAGTTTATAGAATCTTCCTTAGAATGTTCCCTGTGCTAGTATCGTGCACCCTCTTTCACTCCAACTCATTTGCATCTTCTCCTGATGTCCTGAGTGTCACCTGCTAGCTAGCTAATTTAAGCTGTCCTTCGTCCTTGTCAGTCATGGCTTGCTCTAAACGAGTCTGGATTCATTCTTTAAATCATCCACCAAAACCACTGATACAAACGAGGAACCAGAGGCAAAAAAGAATCAAGTATTTATTCGAAATTATGATTTCAATTAAATTTGGTTTTCTATCAAATGGCAGATTCCCCCCAAAGCCTGTCTGTGTAATTTTGCTCCGCAACAAGGCAATGTAGCCTTCCAAACTGCACAGACATTTGGAGACTATACATGCGCACCTGAAAGACAAATCGGAAGATTTCTTTAAAAGAAAAATGACAAATTAGAAACCAAAACCAAAGTACTACAAAACTATTTTGGTGAAAACGAAAAAACTTGTCATCAGTCCTCACTGAGCGTTCAGCTACCCAGAGTATTCAAACTACTTTTCACCTCTTCTCTAGAGCTCAATTAATATGATTAATATGCAGTGGTAAGCAGCGAACCCTTGTAGTACTTATCCAACACAAAATCAGTGTTGGAGATGCAGAGTTTCTTTAAAGAAGAAAAATTAAACATTGCTTCTTATATTTTGTATTTTGAGATTTGCAAAGCTTACCTACTTTGATCTTTACTTTAGATGAATTTCTGCAACATTAAGGACTACCTGAAGATATGAGCCCATATGCGACATGCATTGCCACACTGAAGCCGTACTCATGACTGGTGTTGTATTAGCGTGGCATGGGCCAGCTAAGACATGGCCTTGGGGAAGAACATACTTACACAATTGTACATAATCCATTTGAATTGTGCGAATGGTGTACACGTACGCCTGAAAAGGGTAGTATTGTCACGTTCTCAATCGCCAAGTAAATATGTCAGTTGTGTAGTGGATAAGGAGATATTCCCCTATCCCCACAAAATTATGCTAATCAGGAATCTTGAAAAAAATGGAAATGATTCTATAAGGGGTAGAGACACAAACACATTTAAGTATATTTAGAAATGCTGCCTTACTTCATGACAATAATGCCTCTCTTCGTGGCTGCGTCCACGTCCACGTTGTCAACGCCGGTACCGGCTCTGCCGATTATCTTCAAGTTAACAGCAGCATCGATAATTTCTGCTGTGACTTTTGTTGCAGATCGAACCACAAGACCATCAAAATCCTACACAGACAACATACAAATAATTGATAGATGCATGCTGATAACCCCATCGATTTTACATGCCGCTTCCCGTGGCAATTAGTTCCTCTTTAGACTTAATTCAAAACGAACAGCTTATGGCCATATGTCAGTTAACCACTTTCACATGGGTTCGGGTTGTTACATAATTGAGCATACCGTGATCTAATTAGCATTAGTACGTTCAAAGAATGGCAACTCCACAGAAAACATAAATTCACCGCGCCCGGTGTGAGAAGTAATAATGAAAACGCAAATGCAATCGTTGGTTAATACACAAATTGCACTGAGAAAATAAATGACATTTCCGTTGAAAAAGTAAAAGTTAAGCCAATGCAGCCGTCGTAAGCGTCTGCACTGTTGCATCAGACTGTCGAGGTGAGGGTTGTGCAGATGAGCAGTTGAAGCAACGGTACAACTTTTGATTAGTTAGGCTAGTTCTTCTGTAAATGCACATTTAATTGTATGTTTAAAACAACTTTCCTGGTACATGTTCTTTAAAACATTAACCAGTGATTATCACAAATTCCAGTTGCGATAGTGTCTTCGTGGAAGACTGATGATCGTTTCAATTATGAAGCATCACTTGGCAAACAAAACGACGAAAACAGGATTAACAAATTCACTATCGTCATTGCTCAAACAGGTAAAGAATTCGGTCGATGTGGTGACAGCCTACACATCTTAAAACAAGTTACGGACAGTTCCAATGCAACTTTGATGATACAGCACAGGTTAGCTACCTTTATTTCACCGATCAGCTCATCTTTGGTCATGGTTTGCTTTTCGGTAACTTGAATTCCATTATCTTGCAGAATCTGCTTACAGCACGGATCCACACTTTCACTGATCAAAATGCGTCTGATGGAAACCGGTGCCATTTTGTTCGCCTTTTCAAGTAGGGAGAGACAGCTTTCCGAATGAATGGGTACTTTCTTTTGTACCTCGGTAAAGAGAAGGAAAGCGTCCTAGATTTTTGGAGGCGTGGACATCCCAGAGCAAGACAACCCTCTGCTCGAGAGTGAAAACCCCGCCTTTATCATCTTGGAAAACCAATGTAACCCTAGAACATGCGAAACGCGTCAAACCAGATCCTGAAAGTCGTCGTTCCACTATCGTTTTTATATAGGCTTATTGCGGTCACATCTATAAGGGGAGACCGGAGTTGGTTTGCACACTTTTCACTCTCGGTCATATTTCTCATGCGTGCTATGTGTTATCACGTGCTACGTGCTAATAGTCTAACCAGTACCAAATGAAAGATTGAAAGCTCAGCTAAAAAACAAATATATTTAATGTTCACAAATGATTACTAAAATGATTTTATTCATGATTAAATTCAAGTTGTGCACTTGTGCCAACCAGCCCGAACATTCGGTTGGTTAGCACTTGCAATGGGGCTGGTTGGCACAAACTTAAAATGCTATAGTTACAAAGAATGAAGTGACACAGAAATAATTTGAGCATTTAATTAAAACCAGAACCAGAAAAAATAAACATTCAACAGAATTTCTGCCCATTTTTTAAACAAATAATTTTTTGTAATTAGCCTTTATATTAATGAAAATTTAAAGAAAATAACATTTGATCACTTAATAGTAGCTATGATCTTTAATTCTCTCATTTAAAATGAAAAACACATAATTATATATTGACAACCATGGCATGCTTACAGAGACATGCAAGAAGTAAACAGACACCAACAGTGTTTGATAAAATTAAGGGTGTCTATTTACTTCTTGCATGTCTCTGTATATGTCTTAAGAGAATTTCCCCTCTCCAATCAAAATTAAAATTGACCTTTTCAAATGAAATTGGACAGCCAAGAACCTCCAGTATTGTAATTCTACTCTTTCTTTCTCTTGCTTGTGCATGTCCGTGTGTGTGTTTGTAGGTGCGTGTATGTGAGTATGGGTGTATGTGGGTGAGTGTGTGTGTATGTGTGACACATGTTGCCAACCAACCCCACCCACATTAGGACATACCTCTGTATAAAATGATGTTATCCAGCTAGCATCACTCACCACAGGCTTTCAAATTTCATATCAAAATGCAGCTGATTCCTATCTCTATCAGCTGAAATGAATACATTTTCTATATCTAACACAGTTCTACAATGTATTTAGCGGGGGACCATTTATTTGTTTTGACACTGCAACATTGAAAAGTTGTCCTCACCCCAACAGTTAGTGACCTTCAGATATTTTGACAGAATGGATGTGTTCAGGTCAAGAAGGCAATCATTTTAATGTTATATTTTTGTGGCAGCACCCTCTAGTTGCCTGCAAATTAACTCTGTGCCAACCATCCCTGCTCTTCCCCATTCACCGTGTTCTACACAGTTTTAATTGCTAATAATTAAAATATCAATAAAATGTACTGTGAATCATGTTTAATCCGTCTGCCTGGGAAAAATCTTGTTTAGTCCGTCTGCCTGGACACTCTTGCTTAGCCCATTCTATAGGAGTAGTTGCCAGCTCACACGTAAACCTAAAAGTTTACAAGTGTTAATAAAGTTAGTCAACAGGTTGTTTAAACAGACCCTATCTATTTCCCTTCCCATATGATAGAAGGTAGTCAGATGTGCAGTTTATCTATATGTATATCTAAAATTTTCAACACCAACTTTATTACAAAAAAGGGTTTAAAAAGAGCTCTTCTTGAAGGGGTAAGGTTCTACCCTTCAAGAAGAAAGAGTTGTGTTCATTGTCCATATGAATGGTACAATCGCCAGGATGTAGTTTTGGTGAATAGAAATGTACTTGTTCACTAGCACAGCCTTAGGTGGTAGTGACACCATATTTATTAACTCAGTCTGAAGGACCATTTGTCTGTAAGTACTCATTACTGGTTCATCTAGTTTAATTTTGATCAAATTGTCAGCACAAATTCCTCTTGGTAGATCAAAAGGAAAATCGGGGAACAGACACTGTTTCTATAAAACGTAATTTGAGCAGTGGTTCAAGAAAAAAAGTCTGAATAGAAGTCTGTATAGGACAGAAGATCTGTGCTGTGTGCACTGGTGCGTTTGTGTTACACACAGTGATATAGTATACGAGTTCCGAACTGAAGGAAGTGGTGGAAATCTATGTCATACTCTGTGCTGTTGAACTTCATATAAAGGGAGAAAATGTTGAGGCCATGGTAGACATTTAGTTTTTTCCTGGTGTTCATGAAACCACTCTTGAATGTGTTTAAGAGAGCATATGGGGGCAGTTTCATCTTGGAATATGGGTACTATTCATATTACACTGACTCCCATTAAATGCCTGCCCATAGCATTACAGACCCAGTGTCTCGTGAGATGGCTGCCCATACCAGTAGATCCCCCACTATATATGTTTAACAGCTGGCAACGCACATTGTGGTTTGAACGCTTTGCTTTCTCCAAGGGTGAACCTGCCCAGATGTAGGAAAAAAGAGTAAAAGGTGACCAATCAGACCTATTCCTTTTTTTCATTGCTCAGGGGTCCAGATTTAGTGATCCTTAACCTCAGAGGTTTTCGAGTGCTGGCTCTGCCAAAACCACCAACATTGTGTACAGAGACTACATTAGTGGCTGCTGTGAGCCAGAAACAAGAGGCAAAAACCTTATTGTTGATCCTGGCATCACTTTCAATCCCTTTGTATTTACTTTACATTATTAACACTCAAACAAATAATTTTCTGGATATTCAGCATCAATAAAAGTCAGTAGATTATATGTCCACCAGTTTTTCTTTTTATCATTTGTGATCTTTGTTCTTCACAGCAGTGTGCACATCATTGTTCTTCACAGCAGTGTGCAGCATTTGTTAGACATGGATTATCTGAACAACCTCAACTGGCAAAAATCGTTTCCCTGTATTTTGTATGGACTGTGAGCATCAGGGTTTCAACTAAGCAAAAAAAATAAGACTGAAATGCTGTATGCTGTTTTGCAAGAGTGAACCGTCAAGAAGTGACATCAGCACCACCCTTAATTTGCATATCCCTATCCCCTGATGTCACCTATTTATCTGGGATAAATTGTTTTGTAAATTGTGGCTGTATCGTTCTGCATACTTGTCCTTTAGAACACAGCTTGTGTTTTAATACCTGATCACCTCAAGGGAGAATAGCTACAGGGAAACATTATTTTTCCCTACCCTGAACACAGCCGAACAGTTTCACCCACCACAGCAACCTGCTGCCACTGACTTGGGACGAGGAAGCCATGGCACATGATTCTTCCAACTCATTATGACTGGCCCTTGCTTTTCAGACTGCAGGCACACCACCAATCACACACTGCCTATGTCATGAGAGGATTACTCTGTCAGCTTATTTTGGTTTATGCACCTGCAGGCACCCAGCCGACCAGGAGAAGTTGCTAGAGAGCTTTGAACTGACAAACTTTTGAGCAGCCTACACCCCTCCCATCCCCAGCAAGATTGAGCAAATTGTTACCTTGCTGATGCATACCTCCAATAAAGACAAGGCTGGGATTCAAACATCCAACCTTAGGGCTCATAGGCAAATGCTTTACCCCATCGGTCACTCAAAGGCCAGGAAATTAATTATTAAAAATGTATTTACATTGTTTTTTGATAAAACATTCCAACAGCCCAGCCAGGAATGTGTTCATATGAGCAAAGCCATTACCCATTATTGCCTAAGGCCTGCATTTAGCAAGCCAATACGTGTCCCAGGCTCACTGGGAATGACAGGTGGTTCAACTGGTTACGTTAGTTGATGTAATCGCTCACTGACAGCCACTCCTGGTTAGGCCAGGTACCAGTAGTGCACAAACCGAGAGTACACTGACATCGCTATTCAGGGACAACATAGGCAGTGTGCAGTTAATGATGAGGCTGCCAGGTAAGACAACCCTCAAAAAAAGTTTGATGCATTTTTGATTTTCAAAAACATTCATCCATTACAGCCAAATGGCCCAAACAGGACATGACTATCATTGCTTACAGCCACGCTTTTAACATGATCAGATCAAGTTGCCATGGCGACTCTGCCCTGCTGGACTGCTTGGTCCCCTCATTGCTGCTTGCAGCTATATTATTATTATAATTCTTTCTTACTTCTCCACTAAATATATTTTTAATCCCCATTACCGTAACAGCTGCAGCCACCAAACTTAGCATATAAGTTCAAAATCTCACCCACTACTCAGGCAACAAAATGACATAATTTGACCACATGGTGGCACATCAACAACTTTGACCTTTTGGCATGTAACTTCTGAACTCTAAGTATTAACAAATTATTTTTTCCTGGTCAAGATGCATCTACCCATGTAAGCCACACCCATTTAAGCCAGAGAAAATTTTTTGCTATTTTGCATTTTGTGCAAACAGATTTTTTGGCTTCTCCTACAACATTACTCAAAGCATCACTAAATTTTGCACAGAGCATATTTGGACCAAGCTGGAAAAAAGTTATTTTGTTTCCTGATAGTCATTATGCTTCAATGCAATTTCAAAGTTTACAGCAAATGCCATCTGTCATTTAAAAAAAAAAAAAACAGGGATAACTCACCAAAGGTTTCTAAAATCAATGTTAAACTCAAACCACATTTTCCTGCGTATGGTCTGAGTATATGTGCAAAGTTCCAACCATTAGTGGCGCTATAGTGTTAACAACTTTATATCACAGAATCAGCTGCATGGATTTATGTGATTTTTTTTTCTATGTTCCAGGACCATGTCCAGTTCTTTGTATAAAATTTTGTGCTGATTGGCAAAAAGGGGTTTTTGTGTAATATATTCAAAATTTCAAAAAAAAAAAAATTAGACTGGCAAAAGTTTGCTTTACTGCCCCCTACGGTAAATTCAAAGGTCCATCACTCTGTAATTGAGAAACTATGTGAAATAAATGAACATCTAAATCTCCATGAGTCTTTATTCAAATGCTGGCAAAAATTGACAGTGATTCTTTGGATGTGAGATATCACCGGTTTCAAATTGTGTTCAGAAATGTCACATGATGAGACCACAGCAATATTCAATGACTTACTGTAATTAGTACACAATTTTCTCTTTCACCAAATGATTGATCAAACTTCACCAAAATATTTGACTGAGATCAGCAGAAAGATTTTTGTTTTCCGAATTTTATCAGCAAAATTTTAATTGTTGTTTAAAGTTTATTCCCTCAAAAATGCCTGTTTGGTCAATGTCATTTGTTTCCTCAGCTTGTATGAAGGGTTGTGTAAATTCATGTTCTCAATGGCTCAAAGAGTAACACCACTGCCTCAAGGATGCCAAGTTGAAATAACAGGGCATGCAAATCTTCCTAGTTAGCAATTTAATTTTACAAAACTAATTCAGTTACTTTAAGGCAAAAAAAATTTTGGAAATCCTTTTGATTTTACAAATAATCATTCATTCCATATTCCCACAAATACTCTAGCTTTTACAGGGAAACTTTATCCTTTTATTCTTCCTTCCCTATTTTCTTTTTTTCAGAATTTCCTGGAATTTTCAGAAATCTCCTGCATGATGTAAATGTATTGTTTATTCCTACAGCAGTGTCACTTTGTTTCCTGAAGCGGTTAGAAGGCATGTAGAATGCCACATCCTCAGTTGCAGTAAATCACCTTCCTAAGGACACGATGGTCCTGCTCATCAAGTGCTTGGACCACATAAATTGCCACCTGCAGCTACATTTATCACTACAGCACCTACAGTACTCAGTTTACGTTATTCCATAAGCATACAAAAAAGTTTGAATCAATTTGAATGAATACCATCTTAAGATTTGTTCAAACTTGATATTTTGGGCCTTAAAAAAAGTCAATATGTAAACACATTTCCCTTGCCCTTCTAGGCTTGTAGCATTATCCTACATTTAGGCCTTTCATTTTCTCCCAGAAGTTTCATACAAATAATTTCCAATAATACTGAGGGGGCCCTGACATTTCCTAAAGATTTTTTTATACAGAGGGTGCACCACCACCCCTTCTACTGCTTATGCTCTCTACTAGCAAGAAATTCTAGGCAGGCTCTGAGGGCCCCTCCACTCTTTGTATATATAAAAAAAATCCCAGATTTTTGTGGGCCTCTTCAAACCTTTGGGCCAGTTCCCTCCTTCGGTCCTCAGCAACCAAAAGCCTATGCTACCCATTTTAATCAAGCAAGAACAGGAAATGTAATCATACAATGTAGTATAATATTCAGTGAACAACAGTAACTGAAGCATTTACATCTATTTTTCAAACTGATCAAAATGAAGGATAACAGTTCTGTGATTTTTCTTAACGCTTGGGGCTTGCATTTAGGAGAAAAAATAAATACATGGTTCTCTCCCCATAGAGCCATCACATGTGAATCTCATGTCTTCAGGGGATACATACTCACAGTCTCTACATGTTCTGCTGATATCTTCAATTAGAACATATCTGCAAATCAAGGGTTTTCTGGTAATCAAATACGAATTCACCAATAAAACAAATTAATTTCACTTACTGGACAAAGATACCATCCAAAATAATCAAAGTAACACTATGTTTTAAATGGGTAAAATACAATTCAGAGGTGTGGTAGCACTTTTTTATTCAGTGAGATGATTCCTCCATCAACCACCAAGGAATTACAGCGGGCAACATGTGGTGTGCACACATCCTATGTAGACACACCTATAAACTCTCTGGTAAACTTAAAAAAAAAAAAAATTTAAAAGGACAACCAAATAAGATTCATCTATGCTGTTTTGCCCTCATATTTTTTTTTTTGCCTGATAAAATACATCAGTACTCTTCCAAACATTGATCTTCAGAAGGGAAAAAAATCTGTTGAAGAAGTTTTCCACCTAAATAGGTTAACCAGGCAGACTATAATCCAGCAGATATAATTTTTATATTCCTCTAACCTGTCACTGGTATGTTCATCTCAGCACATCTTACCACCTTTGCCCTCCTTCCCACCTTTTCAACAGTCACATCCATACTGTTTTTTGCAGCATGAAAACAAAGAAAAACAAGTCACACTCTTGACACAGATTTGTCCATTTGATTAAAACCTCCTTTATGAAGACTGTAATAAAAAGAAGCTCTTCAAGCAAAACAAAAAAAAAGTTGAAATTTGCGGTGAAAAATCCTGAGTATGATGTTGGACAGGTTCAGACCAGAGACTTGGGAGAAAGACAGATGATGATCACTACTCTCTTATTACAAATGAATACAGGAAGCCATAAAAATTATCCAGAAGCTGACAATATGTGGCTGTGTGTTTCTCACACAACAATATGGGATAAAGTAAAAGGAAAAGAAAATAACCGATCAGAAGTGTCACACCAGACACACATAAAACCAGTTTCAACACGGATCTAAAGTTTTAATAAAACTTCAGTAGTATAAATATCCCTGGCTGAAATCACTTTAAAACATGTCTGCATCAGGCTTGCTGCCCAAGCAAACCCATCAGTGACACGGAGTCTGCAGGGACAGGTCTAGTCACCAGTCCAGAGATGCTTTAATGACAAGGCTAATCACTCTTGTCTGTGCTCGGGCTGGAACTGTACTTTTTCTCCTTGCTGTGGTTTCTCCTTTTCTCTGGGCTCTTTGACTTGTGACCCCTTTCTGGGCTGGCTGGCCTCTTCTCTTGCTTGCCTTCTCTGGTGCTGTCCACTTTCTTGGAAGCGGGACTGGCCCTGTTCCTGCTCCTATGCTCCGGGCTGCCTCTGCTGCTGCTGTGGCTGCTCTGGGACCTCTTCTTTCTGCGGGGCTCCTCCTCACCAGCTTGACTCCTTTTCGCAAGCGACACGCTGTCCTTGTGGCTGTGGTCTCCCCCACTCTTACTGCGGGACCTCCTTGCCCTGCGGGGGTCCCTGCCCCTGCTCTTATCTGGGCTCCTTCCCCTCTCCCGGCTCTTGGATCTCCCTCTCCTCAGTTCATCCCTGTTGCGGTGACGCGGGCGATCCCGCTCTCTGTCCCGGGACGAGGCCTGCTTGCCCCTCTCCCGGCTCCGGCTGCTGGACCTCCGGGACCGGTCCTTGTTGGAGTTCCTCTCCTTGCTCCTGGACTTGGGCCTGGGCTTCTCCCCGTTCCTGCCCTTCCTGTCGTCCTTGTCCTTGCTCTCTGACTCCGCCCCCTTGGTCCTGTCCTTGCTCCTGCTCCTCTCCCTGTCCTTTGTGCCAGATTCGGTGGGCTTTTCCTTTCCTTTGGCGTGGTTTCGTTCCTTGCTCCTTGAGCGGCCCCTCTTGTCCTCAGGCTTGAGGTGCTTGTGATCACGCTCTCCGCTGCGCGATGCCCCGCCCTTCTCTCGGCTTTTGCTGCGGCTGTGAGATTTGGCCTTTTTCTTGGTCTTGTGTTTCTCATGCTTGCTGTCCTTGTCAGTACTCTTCTGAGCATCCCGCTCTTTGCTCTTGGACCTGTGGGCTCGACCTCTCTTCTCTTTGTCCCGGTTTCTGGCTGGGCTCTCTGAGGCCTTCCTTTCCCACCCTCTTGCTGGGGGCTTGGTCAGCTCATTCTTTCCTTCCATTAAATCACTCCTGAAAATACAACAAGCCAAAACTTAATCATTTTGTTTCAGCACCAAAGTAAGATTTCAGCTTAGTAGTCAGGGAGAAAACAGTGGTGACTCAATGGAGGAGGGGGGGAGGGGTTGGGGGGGGGCTCAGTACAGGCGGGCAGGGTGGGGGACTCATTGTGTGGGGGGGGACTGGGTCTCTCACTTGTCTCCTTTGATCCAGCGCTCTCCGCTTGGAGCTCTCATCCTCTGGGCCCTCTGCATCTCCTGCCGCCAGTGTGGTGGGGTCTCACTGCGACGGAAACGGTCCCGAGACCTTGATCTGGAGCGTGACGGAGTTCGGTAACGCTGTAAGAGAATACAAGCCTCACTTAACAGGGCCACTGCAAGGGCCTTGGAGCTCACCCACATGAGGGCTCACCAGTGGCCCAGAATTACTGATGGGTGGGGCGGTTTAATCATGGGCGGAACCACAATCAGCTGTCAATCACGGACTCGCTTTAACCAGTCCACATTATGTACTCTCCACTCAAAATACAATGACTGGTTAATATTAATAAATTCCTGCTCTTATGTCTTCAGAAAAGAACAAGGAAACACACAAGCACCACACAAAGTATGAATATACTTATTCTAGTTGGATGATGGTGCTTACTCTTGGTCCTCTTCCTTTAATCTTCCTGCCTGATCGGGTAACCAGAAGCCTTCTCTGATATGACTGCTGAGACTTCACTGTGGCACTGCTGAATGAGAGCGAAAAACAGTTCAAAGAAGTGCACCTACAGAGAAATGTGTGATGCATTCTGCAGCAAGCACAGGGCTTTGGAGTTCACCTCTCCCTCGTCATCTTCTTTTCCTTCTCCTTCCCTGGCTCCTCCTTCGGCTGTAGCTGAGGGCTGCGTCTCATGAGGAACCGGTTCTCTGGGACTGGCGGGATCTCCTCAGGTCGCACTGTGGACACAGGTGGGGCCTCTTCCTCATCATCACTCTTCTCCTCTTGAGAGCTGTGAAACAGGGGAGGTTTTTCTGCTCTTTAACCCACACTGCAATGCAAGACAAAAAAAGAAATGCGGGCCACAAAACAGAATACTGGGGGGGCGCACTAAAGACATTTTGGGGTGGGGGGGTTCCAGCCACCCCTGCCCAATTACCAGCTGTGGCCAGAGGTCTGCACTGGGGCAAGATAAGTGTAGAGCTAGTTAAGTTTGTTAGATTATTAGATTCATCGCTCCCTGGAAACCACTCCTGGTCAGACTCATCCACCATAACTTTCAGCTGCAAATTGTGAACACTTTGATAAAATAACCTCTTTAAGCCCCAAGTAAATGATAAACACCCCAAAAACTGAACACATTAACACAGTACATTCATATTTTTAATTTTGGTGTATTTTAATAAAGGGTTTGCTACCTTCTGTTTACTTGTAAGTTTTTCAAAAGCACTCATTTTTATTTCAGTTCACAATAAGCAATTTTCCTAAAGTAGAGGATCATATGTATCACATTTTGGTGTCATGGTGCTCTGTAGATATCTGTACATACAATTTTTGTTAGTACACTGAGCCTGAAAGCTTTTGGACTACCAAGCAAACGCGGGGAATACAAACTCTTTTTTGTCCTTCTTCTTTGGTTTCTTCTCCCTCTTCTTCTTCTTGGAGTCCTTCTTCTGCTTCCTCTTCCTCTTGCGGGACTCCTTCGCAGAGTCCTCCTGGTCCGAGCTGGAGGAGGAGCTTGCTGATGAGTCTGATTCACTGGAGCTGGAGCTGGAGCTGGAGGTGGGGCTGGAGGACCTCTGCTTCCTCTCCTCTTTTTTCACTGCACACAAAGTGTTTCACCCATCACTACTGATAGCAGTACTAATACCACTACTGCTGGAAGGCTGCTTCGAGTTTTAAATCAGTTTATACATTTTGAGAAACCTTTGGTGAGTTTGGGTCAAAATGGGAATTTAAATAAATATATTTCAGAAACTGATTTTTCTCAAAGTCTTGTTTGTAGCTCTAATTAAACAACCATGGATATTTATGTGCCAAACAGACAAAGTGATACAAAGTGGTGGGTCTCAAACATGAGGGGGGGAGGGGGAATCCAACTTTGACAATATCACGAAATATCTTTTAAAATCAAGAGGTGAGTCCATCAGGTGATTTGATAGGCAATGGCCCCAATCATTGGTAATTAGCTAACAGTATGGCAACAGGTTTGGATGCAAGGCTAACTCAAGGGAATGGCAAAACACCACACACACACACACACACACACACACACCTTTAGATTTCGGAATAAGCTCCCCACAGTTGAGCACTTTGACCTCAGCATATGGCCTACTGCTGGCATCCGTCTTCTGATTTTCAATGTTCTTAATCACTTCCTGGCCAGAGATAACTTGTCCAAAAACCACATGAACCCTAGAAGACAAAAGTTTCTCGCTCATAAAATACAGTGCATATGCACTGATATATCTGCCAAACACAAGCGGTGAAGAAAGAAAAATAAACCATGCATACTGACAGGCTACTTACCCATCTAGGTGAGGAGTTGGTTTTGTTGTTCTATTCAACATAAAAATAAAATTGAGACAATATTTAGATTTACACTAATTTAAAGATGCTTGAAGCACTGAAAATGTCAGCAATTTAAAAAGGTTCTTACACTCTTACTTACATGAAAAACTGAGAGCCATTGGTGTCTTTGCCCCTATTGGCCATAGATAGAAGGTACTCCTTGTTGTGTTTGACAGAGAAGCTTTCATCTATGACAGAAATTCAAATACAGTTTCAAAGCCAAAAATGAGCAGAGAGTAATTCATGAATGACAATTCAAAGTGATTAAATTGTGATCAAGAGTGATTTTTACATTTTTATTACCTACCTTCAAAGAATCCTCCATAGATAGATTCACCTCCTCTTCCATTGCCTAGCAAAACACAGATTAGATGAGAGATCTCAGGGAGCCAAATGGCACTCATTCTGAAGGGAAAACAGGACAGAACCCACCTTCGCTGAAGTCTCCTCCCTGAATCATGAAGTCCTTTACAATTCTGTGGAATAAGCACCCTTTATAATGTAGTGGCTTCTGGGTGCCCTTCCCCACCCCTTTCTCCCCTGTACAAGAGAAAGTATCAGATAAGTTTTTTTGCGTGCTTTATCCATTGGAAATAGCTGGCATGACTGTTGCTAACAGGTTTTATTAGTTGAATTCAAATAAGTTGAATGTCAGAAGCGGAAAACATCATGCATTGTTAATTGTTCTAAAATGCAATATGCAATATTTGTGCATGGAAAAAGTAAATTGGAGAAGCAAAACTCTTGCATTGAACCTACGTCAACAATAGAAAATACAAAACTACAAACACAAAAAGATGACCACAATACAATAAATGATGAAATGATAAAATTTTGTCACTTCTCAAATGTGCAGAAGCAGTGGTCTCCTGTGCTGGCTCAAAGTTTTGTGCCATGATTCTACAGCTGCAAAGGATAGCACGTGTGCAGACAGCAAAGCTAGCCAGCTGGGAGAGTATAGTGCCGGTGAATGAGATCAGGCCTGCGCATGAGGGGCCAGAGCATCACATTACACGCAAAAGGGCTTGACGATTTCTGAATTATAGAGCACTACATTGCAAGCAAAGGGCATTTAGATTTCACTTTATATCCAGTTGGTATATGTGAATTGTGATCTTTGTTCAACAATCTTTTACAGATGGCAAAATCATACAGTGGATGTCCTCTGGGCTGCCAAAAGACACAACCTGCTAGCACAGACCAGGTTTAATTTGTACACCCAAAAGAACCAAAAACTGCCAACGTAAATACCACATATTGACAATGTCAACAGTTAAAGAGTACCAATGCAAACTACTAGGCGCCAAACTGTCTTCATGGTCTTCACCAGGTTGATGAGTATCCAGAAAGGTTTGATACTTTTATTTTAGCCATTGCTCGCGGTCATTTAATTTGATTACCCAAGATGCTAATCGAATATCCTAATCACGCTGCATATCGTTATTGTTTGGTATTATGGTAAAAACTAGAGCCCGACTGATATATCGGTTGGCCAGTTTTATCGGCCAATATCGGCTTATGTTTTCCAATATGTGCCAATATGAAAACTTGTTTCTACAGAACATATAATGCAGAAAAAGATGCTTGGGGTGATTTAGATTCTTTGCAGTTAAAGTTTATTTTATTATTATTTATTATTTTTTAAAGATGTTTACAATGTGGAAAAGCTATGCTTCCTGGTTACACCTGCCCCTGTTGAATTGGCAGTTGCCCTACAAAGTTCCCTTGTTTTTATTTATTTTTTTAAGTTATATAGGCAGCATTTTATGTTTATTTTCTTAATTCAAGTTACATATATATTTTGTTCTATTTGTTTTTTATTTATAGTTAATAAGTTTACTGTTCATAGCTCTAATGTCAGACTCACTTTGGATAATAAAGTTTGTTGTTAAACTATAAAATATCCTGAATCCATTAAATATCTTTGTCACAAGTGTTTGATAACCACATTTGAGGGATCATTGCAAATAAATGTGTGCTTACGTATGTATAGGGCCCCAAAATCCAGTATCGGTTGGGCTCTAGTAAAGACACTTGAACTTTAGCTATGGTAACTATTCAGTTCATTAGTAGTATGAATATTAATTGATGAGGATGTGTTGCTAATTGTTATTACAACTAAGACTGCAGTAAAATGTAGGACAGTTGGCTGGCAAAAAAAGGTTACTGCTAACTTGTAGGTTTCCTAAACTTTCCATAAAGAGAGTGAGACTGTTCTTTTCATAGCTGGATGTCTGATATTACCTAGGGTAATCTTGCCTCATGACAAACCTGAATCATCACTTGACCTCTCAAACCTCTGGAGCACACAATTACATCTGCTTTCTGTACTTGCATGCAAAGAAGGAACTGTGTGTTCAACACAGCCAATCACATACAGAGCTACACAAGTTCAAAAAAGCCACTGACATGAACAAATGAGAGGAGAGATAGTTATGAAACACTGCAGCCAAGACAACACGGCAAGTTAGGTATTGGAAGGAAAAAAGAGAAGTTTCAGTAAAATAAGATTATTTCAGTAAATAATCAAGAAGACTGTATCACAAATTGATTCTTTGAAGCCCTTGGATGACATTGCCACACAGCTCTTAAAAGATGTTCAGCCAAAAGTTCAATTTACTTACAATTTCATCTCAGCTGTAAATTGCCCGCTTGTGATATGGTATGTTCATGCCCACATTTGGTGCAGTAGTTCAATCTATCCTTAGCAAACCAAATTGAGATACTACTGTTTTTAATAATTGTAGACCTATTTCAGAGTTGAATTCCTTCCAAAAATGTGGAAAAAAAGGTCTTCAATGCCAGTATGGTTTTCGGTCAACCTTTTGGCAGGTAATTAATGACCTACATTTAAATACTTATTGCTATAACAGCTCCATTACTGACCAATCACATCTTGGTGTGGCATCTAAATCCATCTATCATGTTCTTCTAATTGGGACCATATTACTGTTCTCTCTTTCTTGACTGTGAGATCACTTAAAACGTCAAACCTAAACAATCTCATCCTCAGCTTTCTGTTACAGCTTATACTTTGCTCCATTAAATTTAAACTTTTATATGTCACCATGGCATTTACAATCCTGACAAACTGAGAAGAAAAGCATTTCTCCACAGGGTGTATAGAATTACCTGTACAGAGGCAGCGAAAGTTTTCACATGTCTTTGGGCACACATCTGTGAACAGCTCAACAACAACTCTCCCCACTGCAAAAAAAAAAAAACAAACAACAAACATTAAACACAGACCATGCATCAAATACGGATGTGAGTGTGTTAAGTAGGATTTTTTTCCGGAGAGTATCATTTTATCCCAGGAATCCTGTAAAAATACCACAAAAAAATTGACAAAAACGCTATGCATCCAAGACTTACATGCACGTTAACTTGTCTGTTGACAACATCACTGGTATGCATGTAAAAGGCAGGATTTCCTTACCAAACACGTTGCTAATGCCGATATCAAAGAAACACCGAGGGCGCTGCAACTTCACCCCCATAATCTCTACCGTCACAGCGACACTCTGAAATGCAATATAATAGAAAGAACTTCATAATTAAAGACACAGACTTGTACCGATGTTTTAACTGCAAGCTAAAATACAGAAAGAAATCTACCAAGCAAATTATCTAGTCAACGTGAGGTACCTAACAACGCAACGTTAACAGAGCAAAGCAAGTAAATGCATGTTGAGAAAATTCTGTATAGATGATGACCTGTATATCAGGATATGCAAATAGCAAGATATTTGCTTTACATCTGTATATATATACCGAACTTGCGTCTGTCACTTTACACAATCTTAAAAACTTTCTGCTGTGTAACAGTGGCTAAGTAACTAATTGCTCTTGTGGAAAATGCACTGGCTAGATAGCAGTTAGCCATGAGTAATGTTGGATTCACTGAATCTGGCCAACAGTGTGCCAGTCTTGCCGCGCCATGTATTTTCCAAACCGAGCCCTTCATACTCGCTATATGAAAAAAAAAAAAAAACCCTTCGATACCTGCTGAGTGAATATTAGTTCAAGTTTAGATGGCACAGTCCCTTAATTTTGAGGTAGATTTCTCTATCATATCAGTTCTAAAGAGCAATCTATGTCCCATTCGCCTTCAGCGGCGTCTCTAACGACCATAGTTCCCGGATCGTGGCCTTCATTTTACCGCAGGGACGACAGCAAACTCTCCTTGACTATCACACATTTTCTCTTTACAAACATAAGATACCTTGATATTTACTAAAATTAACTACCTAGTACCTTAACCGTTCGATTGTGGCTGATTTCCTTCTTCAAACCCGAGAAAATGGATCTTCGTTAAGTTCTCCTTTGACTGTATTCTAAAGATGGCGCTACGAGAAACGTCAATGCATTTCGGGTAAAATCCACCAGTCAGCGCGAGAGTTAGGTCTCGAAATTGCACGGCGCCGGCGACCGACCTGTATCCATAACAGTATTGCAGTTCTGCGAGAGAGAGACAGAGAGAGAGAGAAAGAGAGAGAGAGAGAGAAAATCTTGCCTACAAAAGTTCTCTAATTAAACTCTGCATCCCAACATCGCATTCACTTAGAGCATGAATCGTTGTTTAATACAGTAAGTCATGATACCAATTCACAATCAACAGCATTGGTTTATTGTTAACAATAAATCACATGCCTATATCTTCCTACGCATTCAGTGTGATCTTACCAAGCTAAAAAGATAGCAGAATAAACGATCAAGACAGGATATAGAGGGCCAAGTTGTAACTCATGAATTCTTGTACGAATGTAAACGTTACACGTATAATCCAAGGAATACGGCTGGCTGCAAATTAAGGGATTGTCACGATTGCTTCTTTATTTTTGTAAGTCTATGGTATGTATAACAAATGAGCGTACACATAACTACAAGTGTAGTTTACTTTTATGCCTAATTTTATTTCACGGTCTTTTGGCTTTATTGAATATTTTACTCCATTATTCAGGCGGTTGTCTCTTGCCTAGCGTCAATGATATAATTCAGCTGAGTACGAAGTTGTAGATGGTCTCTAACGATACTAACGCTGTACATGTGACACCGAAGCAGAAAAGTCACTTTCCGCGTGAAGGACTTGGCATTTCGGTGGCAGTGTAATGTCTAGTGTTTAATTATATTAAAATTAGGTAAATACATCGATGTAATTTGAGACCTCTAAACCTCAACACGGCAGGAAATATTGTTTTCTTATTGCATTTGTATATCCACGTTCATATCCGCTTAAACATGTAGGTAGAGCGAAAGTTAGCCTTAGCATTAACCGCCCAGGCAGAAAAAGCTAGTGTCTGGTAGTTCTATAAGATAACAGTGAAGTATCAGGAGTGATAAGTTGCAAGGTAGCTAGCAAACGTTCTTCTCTGTCTATTGAAAGTAGCTCTTATTATTGAGGAACTGAAAAGGTAGGAATATGCTTATTAACTATGTAAGTCATTTTTTGTCTGCTTTTCCGTGGAAGCTCAAACGCCACAATATAATTATTCAGTGGTAAGAAACATTAGGGTTTGACCTATATAAAATTGTTGGATAAGAAAACAGTGGCAGCATTTGGGAGCAAAGTGACCAAAGTATTGGAATGGCTGGCGATGTGAACATTGTTGTGTGTATGAACAGGCAAACAGCCCTAATCCTTTTTAGATTCTTTTTTTGATTCAAGCAGCATAAGATAAGAAGCCTTTGGAGGAATAATGCAAAATCAGCAACAGTATCAGTTGTATTGCATTGGTTGCTATTTTTGTGACCCATACATAACAGGTTGCTAGCAACAATGTTTTTGGGATTGAGCTGTGAAATAGATGTAACTGCATATGCAAAATGCAAAATTTAAACCTGACGCTTTATGCGTAAATGTCATTATTCTACAGGGTCGGTCTCACTGACACATAACATTTGGAATCTTTTTGTGTCTGTACCTTTACACTCTCCTCAGGCTGATGTCCTCCACAGGAATATCTACTCTCCAACAACATCTTCTCAGATTTTGGAACTCTGAACCCAGGCTGGAGCACATGGTATAAGTATAAATATGCAGACTTCCCTATACACGCTGCCAGCACATACCTGAGATCTGCGGGCCGTGTTGGGGCTATGTTCCAAATCAGGGCTGTGAGACCCTGCTTCAGGCTAGCCAGACTGTTTCATGGCTCTCCAGCAAACCGGGATCAGGTCTTGGAGCAACTTCGCCTGTGCTCTAGTGAGGACCATGTGTTTGATGTTGTAGGGAAGAACAAGGCCAAGCTGTCGGTCAGCCACGTGGGTCATGCCCTGAGCATGCTGTGGCAGTTTCAGAAGGAGAAACCTGAGATGCTGCGAACGCTGGACTTCATAAGGAGAGACCCACAGTTCCTCACTCTCTGTGTGTTAGCTGAGAACAAGATTACCCTCATGGATGATGCGACTGTGGTGGACATGCTGTACAACGTCCTCAGGTGTGGCAGGGAAATTGGGGTGGAGCCTCTTCAGGAGGGGAACAAAATTTTTATCTGCTACGTTGGTGTGAACCACAGTTGGGAAGTAAATGGTTCATTCATTATATGTAATGGCAATTCTGTTTTTATCTGCTATGAGTGATATATTGCTGAAGGGCAGCTGTGTTTTTCTGTTACCCAGGCTGACGGTGGAGCCTCATGACACTCTAGTTCAGCAGCTGGTCACTGAAGCTTGGCTCCGATTGGACAGGTGAGCCTTGAAAAGTGTTTTTGTTTTATTGTTTGAATTTTGAAAACACCCACACAGGTATTTGTATTTCAGGAGAAAATCTTGGTCAAGGGATTTTTGTGTGCAAATATTTTCTCCATTTTCCTTTTTATTCAGACTACAGATGCCTGCACTGTCCAAGTTCGCCATCTGCCTGAATGATCAGCACCTACAACACAGCCCCCTCATGGGCCACGTCACCCACATTTTGAGTCACAAAGTTGACACCATAGAAGATGTCAGGTATGCATGAATATGCCAGAAAGTGCAGTTGCCACTCAGCAGGCATTTTGATCTGAAAAGTAGTCTCTCATCTCGCATTTTGGTGGTTGTCAATGTGTGCAGGATTCTGTCTGCCCTAATGATCAGTGTCTCGGCCCTGGTGTCCCCTGGCCTGCGGGACATGCTAGTGAAAAGGGCAGACACCCTCCTAGACACCATGGACCCCTCCCGGGTCAACAGCCCCAGACGGCTGGTGCAGTTCCTGCGGAACACCAAGCACATGTACCTGCCGCTGCTGGAGAAGTGCAACCGCGTGTTCCTCCTCAACGCTGCCCACCTGGATGCTGAAAATCTCAGCATCATCCTGGGGTTGTACCAGTCTATGAACTTTAACAACTGTGACTTCAGACTAGCAGCCAAGCGCAGACTGACTGAGCTAGTGGACTCCTGCAATGACCCTGCTGCTTTCACCAAACTCTTCGCCTCTCTGGGACCCCTGGCTGGGCAGGACACCCGAGAGGGGTAGTGTGAAATTACATTTTGAGCTTTAAGAAATGAAGATCACTCTCTAGGGTTTTCTAATGTCACTATTTGTACTTGGTAACACATTAAAACACTGAGTGTAAATGTAATAAAGATCCATGTTATGTTCCTCAAAAACTCAATGAACCTTTAGGGTACATTACAGTGGATTCACTGCATATGTTATTACAGAATTTACAGTATAAGACTTTACAGGAGATAATGGAGTAGTCGATGATTCATTGATTGTAAAATTTGATGTGAAAGGTTGGAGAGTACTGCACTGATATTGGTGGATGAGCTGAATAGCCAGCAGGCTCTCGCAGTTGCAGAGACACTGGAGGAGATCCAGTGCAGGAACCTGCAGCTGATCAATAAGTAAGTTAGTCTTAGTCACTCTTCCCTTTCTGAGCCCTGGATTTCCTTCCCTCACTGAAACAAGTTGTCATCCCTCCAGGATTGCATTGATCATCAGTAGAAACCTGGAGATGTACAAGCCTGTGGAAGCTGCCCGGATCACGCAGGCCCTGGTCATGCTGCATTACCAGAATCCAGAGTTATTCACCAGGCTGAGGAGCATCCTGGAGCAGTGAGTGGAGAAAACAGCAACAATAATATTTATAATAAACTTTACTTTTATCATGCACTTCTGTCCTCACTGTAACTTCCATAGTTCTGTTCTCAAGGCACTTGCTGCAGTTCTGTCCTCACTGGCTCTGGGTTTGTGCTGTTGTTTGGCGCTCCAGCCATCTGCAGGTCAGCGTGTTTCCCTATGAGGTGACCCTGCTGACACGGGCTCTGTCCATGCTGCCTTGTCCTCGGCTGGGCGAGGCTGTGACATCACGGGTGGACTCCGTCTTACCTCAATGCAACCTAAGTGACCTCAATACCTTTGCCATGGCGATCTCTAAGTGGGTGCGAAACAATCCCTCATACCGGCACAGCACGCCCAGCACATACGCGCAGCTACTTCAGACGCTGAACCACTGTGGGCTGGAGCGCCTGCAGAAGGCCAGTCGCCTGGACCTGCTGCTGGAGGAGCTGAAGTACGCATCAGGCGAGTGGTTTGAGGAGATCCTGCTGGGGGAGACCATGGCCACCCTGCTCAGGCTGAGAGAGCAGGTCTCATGGACCAACATCCCTGAGCTCACCCTGTTTTTGACGAGGGCCAGCCACCTGTGCACCCCACTCCTGGACCACATCGCTGCTGTTGTGATGAAGGACATCCACAAGGTATCATGAGGGGGAGGCGAGATGGAGCACCTTTGTCCTAAGTTAAATTCTCATGTATTACGCTAGTGTCAGGGTTCAATGGGAGTAGCAATGTCCTAAGTTAAATTGACATAATGTGTGCTGTGCACAATTTAGAAAGTCATAGTTGCCTATTCAAATGCTTTTAAAAAAACTGCTCAAATAGGTTTTGGTTTGTAACATTATTTTACGTGTAAAGCTTGGGTGTAGACTATGTTTAGAAATCGTTTTTTTTGTCAAAATGCACTTGTGTGCAGTAAAGCAGGTGTAGGAATCACCTGCCCTGGAGAGGCCTTGAATAGAGAAGTTTTGCAGACCACACATGCAGCCTCTTGCCTGTAAATACATCTCTGTGACCTTCTTGGCCGTTTTTGTTTTTCTTGGGCATAGCATAAGATAAATGACTGAATGAATAAAAACAAATGCATTTGGATAAGCAAATGATTTCCTACTTTTTTATAGTGTAGAATATAGCATGTTACAATTTTTAAAAATGTTTCTTAACCTGTTAACTAATATTTAGTAAGGCTGACAAAAAACCTGTTAATGACTGTACAATTTGAAATTATATTCCAATATTCTGTTCGTTAAACCATTTGTTTACTTGCCAAGAGTAGAGAACCTCACCAGTACCATTGTAATTATTTTCTTCCATTTGGAGAAATCCTCAGAAAAACTCACTGGACTAAAGTATCAGGTTTCAGTTTGAATGAAAGTCTATGAGATACCTCTTGGAACTCATTATAGCAATTTAGCAACAAAATCCTTCCACAAATTTTGCAGTTGTAAGTTTAAAATGTTCTGGAAGTGTTTTCCCACCATGTATGACCTTGTTTAGGTCTGTAGTAGATATCTTGCTCCATACAAGATCATTTCTGCAAGGTTGCCTCGTAACTTGAAATGTATTCAGTGGATCATTTGTCTCCGAGGTGTCTCATTGACCTTCATTTAGTTTGAAATTTGTACTCCAGTGAATTTTTCTGAGGATTTTTCCATAATGAGTGAGCAAGAATAAAAACGGTACTCGCGCATTTTTTAACATTTGATAAGTAAAAAAGAGGACTAGTATTGCTTTAATATATAAGGATTACTTATCGTCAGTCTATAAATGATATAAGAACAACTAAAGATTCTTTGAATGAAGTGTTGGTGTTGATTATTAACAGCAATTCTACAATCCAATAGCATTATTCAGTATGGTAATAGTATAGTAGGACTTATTATTTACTGATTTTGATGCGACTCGTATGAAATAGCGTGTGTTGCCATGTCTTATGGGAAATGATGGCCAATGATGCCATGCTGATGGTGTCTCTGCAGATTCATTATTCAGCCGTATATGTGATCCTGCTGCCCTTCACTGTGCTCAACTATGACCCCCCCTGTGCCGACGAGTTCTTCAGCGCCTGCATCCACCACTTCTCTCCTCACATCAGTAAGGGTTTGTTTGGAGCTGTCAACCACAGGGACAGTGTACCTTGCCTGCTGCTTTGAAAAATAACCAATAGTTAATGAGGGTTAGCAAGCAAACAAAGGTTTATATTTGGGTCCAAAACTTTTCTTAACTGTTTATCATGTTTTTTTTCCTGTTGTTGCATCAAATTTTACATGGGCTCTTCATCACTTTTGTGATGTGGCAACAGAATCCGTTTTTTTCCCCCCAACCCAAACTCAGCCAATGTTGTTGATCTGGCACGTACCCCACCTGCTGACCCCAAGAGGAGGTGGCTGTGAGCATGTGACTCCTCAAAGTCTACACAGTGCAGATAAACTACTAGTCACATTCTGTCCATGGTTTTTCGTACCCCATTTTCACCATGTGAGGCTTGGCAGGCCTCTGGTCAATAGGACCTGGGCTCAAACCCTCGATCATAGGGCTCACCCTGTTCTTTCCGCACAAGCGTTTTTACAGCATGAGTCAAGTCACCAGCAAGCCCATCAGAGTCCGAATCAAGGAAGCTGCATGTGTTTAATAGGCACGATCAACTAGAAGAAACCTTGGCTAGATTTTCAGGCAGATATTAAAATGTAGGCCAAAGGAAGCAGTGTCATTTGACTTCATGTTCATATGGCCGCCTGCTAATATGGACTCCCATGCACAACACGGAATTGCATTTTTCCTGATTTTAGAATGTAAAATTCCAAAGAAGGAAATTCACAAATGTGTTGTACTGTAATTTAATATTTGTTGATCATAATTAAACAACTTGTGATCTTCATATGCAAAGTTAGTAGCGTTGACATGTGTATTGTAAAAACCTTTGGCTTTGGCTGTACAGTTTGAAAAGGTGGTAGGATATTTTATGCATTTACTGGCATTATTTAAAACTATGTATGTATGTGTTGTGGCACAGTGATAGGTGTGGCCACTGAGCCTGGTGGTGAGTGGAATCTGCTTCACATAAAACATTGAAATGTTTTATTGATGACGCTTTTCACCAGATGTTCATGGCAAAGAAAAAATACCAGTCAATAGTTAAAACTTTAGCAAAATAAATAAAATAACAGCAGCATTTTGCTTCATCTGTGAGATTAGAATTAACCTAAGTAAGATTTATCTGGGAGAAGACACTGAGTGGCAAAGACCGAGATCAGAAGGCAGAACTAAGTATATTATTTATTATATTGTTGGGGAAACCATAATTGCAAATCAGTCAGAACAGTACTTAAAAGAGGTGGTATTGAGCAGCTGGTAGTGGATAGGAAAGACAGGAAATACACACAAAATACCCTGAAATTGCTCTTTTTAAAAGCTTGGACCATTACAAAAATCAAATCAGAGTAAAGTAATGGTAATTAAGCTGGTGCCCTGGGTGAGGAATAACATTATCCTGTGTTATTTGGTGCCCCTTGTGGTGAATAGGATATTTCCTTACATCATTTGGTGTCCAACATATGACTGATATTCATGTTTTTCCCCTGTACTCCTCTGTGAAAGGCATCGCCAGCATGTTCTTCCTCATTGCAGGTTCTTTCGACCCCCACCTGCTGGTGCTCCTGGCCTACTCCCTCGCCTTGGCGGACTGCTTCCCTGAAGAACTGATACGGGGAATTTTCAATGTGGATTTCCTGGCCAGGCTGGACTGTCAGTTAGAGAGTGCGTTGATGAGTTTTCAGAAGTGAATCATGATTGGCTCTTGAGTGAGTTGGTACATGCTTGCATGTATTGGCAGTAGGGATATCAATTTTGTGCAATTCTTTTAATCAGTAGCTGAAACCTGTTAATATTAACAAATAAGTTACATGCTTAATATCTGCTACAGTCTGCAAAAATACTCAAAATAGGCCTATCAATAAATGAGCTGTATATGACTATATACAAGATGTTTTATTAAGAGAAGCCTCAAAAATTATTAAAAGGATCTGCATTAATGTCATGACTTCAAAGAATCTACAAACACAGATTCAGTGACTGAGAAATCTGTGCAAAAGAGGAGGAATGCCAACATTTTTATTACAGGCTGGGTAAACTGTGAACAAATGTCTTTTGATTTACTAAACATTTTCTGCAGTTTTTATTATTTGTGAGATCTTGATCCAGTGAGAGATCTTGCTGTTCTCAAAGTCCTGCTGATAGTGAGTGGAATGAGTCATGTTTAAATGTGTTCCCCCAAACTCCAGCTCTGCGGGACGCCCTGAACTTGCGGATCCGCCAGCGCCTGATGGAGCTGAACCGGGCCGTGTGTCTGCAGTGCCCAGAGTTCCAGGTCCCCTGGTTCCATGAGCGCTACTGTCAGCAGCTGCAGCAAAAGGGTGAGGAGCAAATCAACAGTAGAGCCCAGAGCATAAACACCCACCTACAGCACAGAGCCCAGAGAATAAACACTCACCCACAGCACAGAGCCGAGAGAATAAACACCCACCTACAGGTCAGAGCCCTTAGAATAAAAACCCACCTACAGCACAGAGCCCATAGAATAAACACCCACCTACAGCACAGCGCCCAGATAATAAACACATACCTACAGCACAAAGCCCAAAGAATAAACATCCACTTACAGGTCAGAGCCCAGATAATAAACACCTACCTTCAGCACAGAGCCCAGAGAATAAACACCCACCTACAGGACAGAGCCCAGAGAATAAACACCCACCTACAGCACAGAGCCCAGAGAATAAACACCCAGCTACAGCACAGAGCCCAGAGAATAAACACCCACCTACAGCACAGAGCCCAGAGAATAAACACCCACCTACAGCACAGAGCCCAGAGAATAAACACTCACAGAGCGCAGAGTTTCTGGTTCCATGAATGCTACTGCCATTATCTGCAGCTAACGGATGAGGAGTATAACTTGACTTCAGTTTTAGTAAGATGGAAGTTTCACTAATCCACATCATCGCCAGTTCCACACGGTTCAGGTTACTAAGGCTCTGCTTAATTACAGATGTGAAATATGGGCTGTTAACTAATCATCTCATCACAGGCAATGGGCCCATTAGTGTAGTCCAGCAGCAGATCCACCGGATGCTGGGCGAGGTCCTGGGGGGGATGGAGTATGCCAAAATGGCTGTGCTCACTCCTTACTCCTACACAGTAGGTGAGTGCAGCAGGTGTGCAGTTAGTGTGCCTACATTCAACTGATGTTGTGTTATCCGAGTGTGCATTTCCATCCTGATTTGTTACCCAATGTTTCTCAGTTGAAAAGTAGTTGAAGAAAGTCATTGTCAAATTAGTTATTCCAAATATCAATTTAATGAATCATCTTGAAAGCAATGGTAGAAAAGCAATGGAAAATATTTTCTGGTACAATACAAATCTTCATTCATAATATTTATCATGGGTCAGTAAGCCTATACATTAACAATGTATGATATGGAGCAGTTTTGTGACTTTGCAATGTTCTGTACAGGAGTGTTGTCATGGTGAGATGTGCTCTGTCTCCACAGACTTTGAGTGTGTACTAGACAGGCAGCAGCAGCCTATTCCGTACGTGGACACTAACATACTACACATGAGGGATGAGGGGGTGTTCCCATGGCAACCCACTACTCTGGGAGCAGAGAAGACTCAGCTGCCTCCGGGTGCACTGCGGTAAGAGCACAGGCTGAAGGGCACAGGCAGTAAGAACACAGTGATAAGAACACAGGCCAAAGGGCATAGGCCATAAGAGCTCAGGGATTAGAGCGCAGGCTGAAGGACACAACACAATTATAAGAGCACAGGCTGAAGGGCACAGGCAGTAAGATCACAGTGATAAGAGCATGGGCCAAAGGGCAAAGGCAGTAAAAGCACAGTGATAAGAGTGCAGGCTGAAGGGCACTGGCAGTTATAACACAGGCAGTAACAACACAGTGATAAGGGTGGAAACTGAAGGGTACGGGCAGTTGGAGCACAGGAGGCTCACAGAGTCATGGCACACATTTGCTGGGATCGTGAGTCTCTGGCTGTCACCAGCCTCCATATTTGGCTCAGCTTCACATGTGTGTAAGACAGTCAAACTCATCACTCTCTCTGTTCTGACCACTACCTCTGAATCGGGTTACAGTGGTGGGGGTACAACTGCATCGTCTGTTCCCCTTGCACCATCTGCTTCCCCCTATTTCCGGTTCCGTCGGAAATATAATGCATCAACGTCTAATTTGATATAACGCTATCACATTGTTGTGAACAGTTATGCACTTGCATACGTTATTCTAAGTACGTAATAAATATAACAAAAAATCACTATAAGCATATGATTTTATGTAGTTCAGTTTGTGACATGATTTTTATTGAAAGATCCATCTAACCATACATCACCAAAATACTGGAACATGAAGTGAATTAAGGAACATGAAGTGAATTAACCCTTGTGTTCTGTTGAAATTGGCTTCACTTCCTCATTGTTTTGGGTCTCCCCAGTGCTGTACATGTAAATATAATAGTTAAAGAGATCAACCAATTTTATTTTTTATATTTTCAACTGAACCAATGTGAGTTTTTCTGTGAAGAAACATGCCATCGACTCAAAGTCATGTTTATAAGCAGTTATCATGAAATGAGGAAGTGTCATGCTGATAAAACAATGTTAAGTATGTTTTTTGAGCTGTTAAAGAGGCTCTGGGGTCTCACAGACCCCAAACAGAAGATGACAGTTAAGCCTAGACAAGATAAGAGGAACTAGAGGACAAAATGGAATGATTCAGGAGACTTACACCATAACAAAAAGAGTTTCCAATAATGTCTATGTTTTATCAGGATTTGCTATTATATATTTTTAATGAGATTAAATATAATTAAAATAGGCTATATTTTGTTACTGGCCAATTTTTGTAGCAACTATAGCTACAATGCTAAGAAGAAGTTTTTGCCCTTTTCTTGATTTCCTGTTTTATTGTGTATTTCTCTCACTGAATGGTTTAATATAATCAAATAAAATATAATATTAGACAAGGGAAACTCAAACAAACATAAAACATAGCTTTTACATAATTTGTTCATTCACTCAGTTGAGATAGTCACCTATTCCCAATATTGCCCCTGTGAAAAAAGGTACCCCCCCTTAAACTTAATAATATTATTGTCCTGCTGCATCACCCAGTTACGCCTCAGCTTCAGCTTACACTCAGATGGTCAGACATTCTCCTTAACAATCTTCTGGTACACATTAGAATTCATGCTTCCTTCAGTGATTACATCTATTCATTCTACCTTCAATGATTAAGTCATCCAGAAACTGAGGCAGCAAAACATTTCCATACCATCACACTGCCACCGCCTTTTTCAGTGTAAATATGATGTGCTTACAGCGGAATGCTGTATTTGCTTTCTGCAAGACAAAGGAGGACTTTTGCACTCTATTAAATTCCACCTTTGATTCATCTGTCACCAGAATATTATACCAAAAGACTTGAGCATCATCCAGGTGCTTTTTAGCAAATAAGAGATGAGCTTTGATGCTAGAGAAGCCTGCATTTCTTTGGACGTTTTTCTGGAGGCTTTAGAGACTTCCTAGATGAGGTGCTGATGTGCCTGTGCAGAAATTTTGGTGGGTTGACCACTTGGAAGATTCACCACTGTTCCAAGTCTTCTCCATTTGGAGATAATGATGCACACTGTAGTTCGCTGGAGTCCAAGGGCCATACAAATGGCTTTGTAACCCTTTCCAGACTGATATATCTCCACACCTCAGTTGTTTTGGGAGCTCCTTTGATCATGGCATTGTGTGCCTTTAAAAACTTTGAGATGACAACTACTTTCAGATGGTAAGGTTCAATTTATTTGTTTTTTTTTTTAAAACTCAGCAGGACTGGTTGAGTCTGGCGGTGTTCATACACCTCAATCTAATTTTCTGTGAAAAATGTGTTGATTTCTTTGTTTAGAAAGTATGGGGGCCATTACTTTTTTACAGGGGCAATATGAGTAATTGGTGACTTCCTCTATTGAGTAAAAAAATAGTGATGTAAAAACTGTTTGCTTGGGTTTCCCTTGTCTAGTATTTATTTGATTATCCAGTCAGTGAGAGAAACATGCAATAAAAGAGGAAATCAAGAAGGTGGCAAATATGTCTTCACAGCACTGTATATGCACTTAGGTAGAGCTGAATGCATTGTTATTTGCTACAATATAGTAATAAGCAAATACAATATACAAATAGGCCCATAGAGATATTACCGCTAGGTGTACTAGTGGTTTTTATTTTAAAGACACCTGTTTATTAACTCACAATACCAAGTTAGTGGATTAGCTATTATCAGTAAGTTACCTTGCCTTAGTTAACTGGCTTTAGCTAACTATATAGATAGCTTGCTGTGGTATAATAAATTCTTTAGCTAGCAGGCTAGTACTGGCAAGAATGTCCTGTGTGAATAAGCACATATGTACACAAATGTCAATTTGATGTCAATTATGATGGATCCAGAAATAGAGAGAAGCCGATGTTGCAAGGGAAGCAGATGATACAGTTACAGGGGCTGATAGTTCTGTTGGGGGGTTCGCAGGGGTGAGGGCTGATGTTCCTTGGTCTGGGTGGAATAACGACCATCTGTTGGCAATCCTCTGCAGCATTGCTGTGGACTTCCTGGATTCCAAATCATTTTGTAAGAACTCACGCCATATGAAAGGAGAGGCAATGATGCGGAAGAGGCACCTGGAGATCCTAGGATATCATGTCGTACAGGTATGTGGTCCAGCAACAAAAGAACTTATTTCATAATTACCTCTGTAGGGTGGGATGAGGTCATTAATTTTGTCAGTTGCTGTTCTACATTTGTTACTTTCCTCATTAAAATAAGAGTTATTTGTAGGTCAGCAATTTTCAGATGCAAATGGTGTAATGAAGAATATGCTGTTGAGCATGATGATGTAAAATGACTGAATGAGTCTGTAACCTCCACAGATCCCTCACTTTGAGTGGAATTCAATGGAGCTTTCCACCAAAGATGCCTGGAAGGATTACCTGAGAAAGAAGATTTTTACAGAACATTCGTAACATTTATATCAATAATACAGGAAAAAGGGAAATCTGACATACAATTATGAAAAGAAATGCTGGCATCCATGTTGGAGATAT
Organism: Albula glossodonta; assembly: GCA_019788955.1. NCBI lineage: Eukaryota > Metazoa > Chordata > Actinopteri > Albuliformes > Albulidae > Albula > Albula glossodonta. The sequence goes on along the minus strand of JAFBMS010000892.1, from coordinate 187,825 downwards.
TCAAAATGGACACTGCATATTTATTGTTTTTTTGGTGATCACTTTTAGCTGTCAGGAAAGGTCTCTCAAGTGCTTTCATTACATTGTGCCGTGTCACTGTGCAGGCTGCCAGTATCAGTATTCTGTGTCACTATGCTGGCTGGTACTCTGTGTCACACATTTGAATATATGTCACTTTTTCCTTGCAATTAATTACAAGTTTATATTAAAACAGTTGTCCTTTCTTCTCCAAGGTAATGGTTCCTACCTTTAGAACCAGTGTGGGTGGCTTTTGAGGTAAAGTCAATCAGATAAAGGGGTTGTTTGGGTATTCAGATGAAGCGAGCCAATTTTTCAGAGTATTCCGAGTGCCATGGGATCTTTAATGACCACTATGAGTGAGGACCAGGGTTTAGTGTCTAATTAGTCACCACTATGAGTGAGGACCAGGGTTTAGTGTCTGATCCAAAGGATGACACCTGCTGAAGCTATGGGCTATGGCAGTCTCTTTGAACAGCATTTTCTTGCACCATCTTGGTTTTCCCAAGAAATATCCCATCCAAGTACTGACCACACCCACATCTTGAATGCAATTTGAGCTTAGAGACGTTTGTTTCTGGTTGGATTTGTAATGTTAGTCTCGAAAATATCTTGTTCATATGCCAATCATAATCAATTTCTTCTGGCTGCTCTATTGATGTTCTGGTAGAGAGAGGGATGAGGGTTCTGGTAGCGAACTGTTGTCCAGTATGAACTGTTTATTTGTTTATTAAAAAACGCAAAATACAATTTAGGTAAAACAAAGTTCCAGTCAAAATAAAATCTTTATTTGCCTATCTGCGCAAAAAAAAAAAAAAAAAAAACAGCACAAACAATTGCTCTTAGTCCTCTGGCCTTGGCTGATGGTCACACCAGGGGACACTGAATGGCTTTCAGAATTTCTCTAGAGTTTGGGCATCTTGGCTGCGTTGAGGCGCATTGAGACACAGGATGACCCTGAAGCATAGCTCATTTCTCTCAGGATCCCAGTCCACTGCTTCTTGTCTTCCTCATATCTGGAACAGGATGGAATGGTCAGTGATATCTCTCATTTTCTTAGGACACCCAGAGGAGTTGGAAATTAGGCCACCTCATCGACTCACCTACTTTATTCTCGTGTCCCTTGTAGTTCAGACATACACTTAATACATGAAGTGTTCTAGTACACAGTATACACTATGGAAAGGGTTTTGACTCAGAGTTTGTGTCCCAGGCTTCCAACTGGAATGGATTAACATGGTGCCCTCTGCTTCCTTTTGTCATCAGAACACAGCCTTGGGCAGATTCCTACCACTGAAACCACCTTCCTACTGATGCTCTATACACATAATGTAGTAATTTATAAATGACACTGATCCACAACTGTTTTCAAATAGGACTTACTGCCAGACGTCTGTGACCTCAGTGGGCTCACATTCTTTGTTCTCCAGCTGGACCATGGCGAACCCCCCGACCCCATACAGGGTGCCACCACTGCTCACCAGGTTCAGAGAGCTCCTCTCCTGGGGGAACTCTGGGAAAGTTTCCCACCTGGAAAATAACAAGCTGTAGTCAGACATATTGCAAGACAAGTACCAGTCAGCCTTAAGTAGTACTCAATGCAGTGGATTTTTTTTAACAGCTCAATATCTAGCATGCCATACGATCCATACGCTTTAATGTAAAAACTAGACACTGTTTGTATTGCAGGTTACCAAATAAGTACTTGCAAATTACTGACAATTTTTGACACAAAGGCAAAATAACTGGTCCATATCTGTAAAAACACAACAACCTCCATACACATCAGCTATATATTTTTAGTTCAGAAAAGTAGTGACAATGTAGTATACACACTTGTTTGTTACAAAGTCGTATACTTCAGCCCCAGCTGTGAGGCCGTCTTCATTGACTCCTCCAGCCACCACAATCTTCCCATGATGCACAGTGGCACCAAACATGGCACGTGCGGTTCTCATAGCAGCCAGCTCCCTCCACTCTGACTGCTTGTGGTTGTATGCAAACATCTTGTTTAGGGCTTTGCTGTTTCACATTTTACAGAGGGAAGAATGCAGTTTGTAAACAATTCATAACTTTACTATTGTCTTAATATCTCTCAACCTTGAAGGTCAACAAAGCTATCTGTAGATGTACAGCAATATTATATTTACTATTATCACAAGGCTCAGCACTGCAGGTCCTGGACCCTGCTGTTTTTGTTCAGATTCATATTATATTTCTGCTCAGTAACCTCAAATACCTTTTATAGCTGGTGAGGCTTTGCAAATTTGAACTTTTAGATCCTGTAAAATATCTGGCAGACAAGATACCTTGTGGCATCATCATCCATATTCAAAAATGTTGATGTTTATGAGGTTTGCCTTTGTGCCTCATTTGCTCATGAGCCACAAACCTAAGCTTAGTGCACATGTCCTTCTCATGAGGAACAAATCTACCACAGTGACTCATAAATTCAATCAAACTGAATTTTTTGCCAATCTGAATTTTCTGAAAAACCCCAGCCCTAAAATGAAAGAAGTGAAATGTATTTATTGAAACAAATATAATTTTAAAAAATTTACAAAAATGTGTTCTTTCACAAACGGTTATTTCCAACTGCCTTATGTGTCCAATCCCACCTGTTAACAACATATTTTCCTGATGGCATCTTATTTTGGTTGCTTTTCAATTTTTTGGGTTTGTCCTGGTCCCACGCACTTGGGAGGAGGATGTCATGGCACATAATTAATTTACTTCAGGTCGTGACCACTGGCCCTTGCTTTTTTTCCACACTGTAAACACACCACCAATCACACACTGCCTATGGCATCAGAGGATTATGTATTCAGTGTATAATTTGTGCACCTGTAATCACCTAGCTGACCATGAGAGGTCACCAGAGAGCAATGAACTCCACCAGAGAGAGAGGAATGATGGTGCTGGTTGTCAAAATAAGTGGGCCTAGTTGCTGGGGCTTATCATTGAGGAGGGATTGGATTGGAGGCTGAGTTTGGGAGGTTGCTAAACTTCAGTAATTGTACAGTTGAATAAGTGATATTCTGATGAGTGTGCAAACGTTTATGCAAATTGTCTGATATTTTGTCAAATGTGTTCTGATATAAATAATTTCTTAGCATTTCTGTGAAAAGCCAGAACAACTTGCAAGTTCATTGGCTCATTTTTTGAGATATCAACATTTTTCATTACTTTCATGAAAAGCAGTCAAAAGAGTCTCTTAACCAAATGTGTATGGAAATTAGTCATTTTTTTTGGAGGAGTAGCATTTTAAGTGTTTTTATGAAAATTCTAAATGACAGAAATTCATTTTTGCTGACTTTCAGGCTCCTTGAGGCAAAGTTATTTTGATTATTACAAATTGCTATTTCAAATTCATAATACAGAACCATAATACAGAGTGGGGCTCCCAGCATAACCCCAGTATAGGGTTATTAATTTTATTAATTTAAAAAAGTATGTCATACATTGTGTTTTGTTTTACCTTACTGGCTAATAGATAATATTAGCAGATTTCAGTACGGAATTGAAAATGTCAGCCAGACATGGTTAATTTTACCAAGCTTGGAGTAAAACCTAATATCTGTGGCTAGGGTTGAGAATTACAGATATAAGGGATGGGGGGTATGTAAAACATACATTGTATCTGACTAGAGATTCTTTTCACAATGTATTATTTAGTAGTAGCTGAGCCCGGAATATACACCAAAGTTCTCAGTTTCTGTAGTGATCCAGGGCAAACAGATGTAAGCAGTACCTCAATGTGAAGCACAGAGAGGGGCTTACTTGTCATCGGTCTTCCCTCCTATGCAGTACATGAGTCCGTTCTGGGAGACCACACAGTGACCATGGATTCGCAGCGGCAGCTTTTTGGTCTCACTCCATTTCATCTTCCTGGAGACACAAGAAAATAGAGAAGCACCAGACTGTGACCTGAGAGGGAAACATACGGAGTTGCAGGCAGCGTCTGGGTTGCTCATTGATATGGGCTCCCAACAATACTAATCAGTTCATGCTTACTCAATGTCATAGCACATGACTGAATCAAGGGACTCGTTGGTTTGGAGGTCTTTTCCAGCCACTGCAAAGAGGAAGTTTTCACATTCTCCAATCGCGAAAAGACATCTGGGAGATGGCATGGGAGGGAGAGCAATCCAGTCAGCAGCAAGACTGTCCAACTGTCACAGAAACATGGAGTTAATAATGCAGAGTGTTAGCAGTGTCTCCCATTCTCTCTCCCAAAACAACTCTACCCATGAAAGATGATCTTAGATCGCAAATCTTAGAAAGCAAATCCTCCGATCCTTAGCTGGATATGATAGAGGTCCAATACAGTGTAGTTGATAGGCAGGGAGGTGATTACCTGATATAAGTAGCACTGCAAGGGGGTTTCTTTATTGTCATTGTCCACAAACAGCCCTCCAATGACATAGAGCTCATTCCTCTTTGTGGTGATACTGACGTGGTTGCGGGGGATCTGCTCTGCCATGGAAGCTAAGAAGCACTCATTCTCATTGGCGTCGTAGGCCACTGCCACTGAGTCGTTAATCATCAAGATCAAGTCTTTGGCATACATGCCATGCCTACGGTTATCATTCAGGTACCCCGGTAGAAAACTGCACTCTTCTCCACCCTCCCCAGATTCGCCCAAATTTTCAGGAAGCTTTCCAGTGAATGCATCTTTGATGATCTGAACTTTTTTCAGGAGCTCAGGATCTGCCTTGATAATATCATCCTCCTCCACCTTCTCCTTGAAGTACTTCTCTGGCAGCAGGCGAAAGCGGATGCAGTCAAATGCGTCACTGAGGATCTTGACCCGTTCTTCCTTGTTGCACCTGACCCACTTCATTAGTGATTCAAACACAACCTCCTCTTTCTCCACATTCAGGGAGTCCACTCCAATGATTGCAAAAAGCTCATGAGGTGCCAGCTGGAGAAAGTCCTCTTCCTTGGACAAGATCTCAAAGCGGTCAGCAATATAGTTCCGAGCAGCAGCAGCTAGCCGTGGGCAGTTGAGGACCAGGCCGAGCCTAAATATGGCCAGACAGTTATCTGGGGAAAGCTGCCTCTGTAAGTAGTTTACACAGACTGTAAACACAGAGGGGATCTGAAAGCGATTGGCTACAACAAAAACATCCTGCACATTCTCATCAGTGAGATTAATCTCTGCAGAGTACAGGTACCCTATGATCATGTCCATGGTGGTGGGGTCCACATCCTCCAGGATGACCTCATCGTTCCCTTCCACCTCTTTCCCATCTTCAGAGAAGAAGAGCTCCCTGAAGTAGGGACTGCAGGCAGCCATGATCAATTTGTGACAGGGGAGAGTTCGCTCCCCTACTTTCAAATTACAGTCCACAAATTTGTTCTCATTCAGGAGCTCCTTGAGGCCATCCTGGAGCAGGGTGCTCTGGTAGAGACGCAGGTCTTCCCTCATGCTCTTTGGATCCATGATAGAGGAGACAGGCTTCAGTTCTGCTCACCGCTCTGGCAGAAAAAGGCAGAGCTAGGCAGAGAGCATACTGAACCCCTGCAATTTAATCCTGCCCCCACTAAATATAGCCTTCAACTCTGGCCAGCAGGAATTCAGGTTAGCAGAAAGCCCCTACAACATGCAGCTGCTGGAGACTGAAAGAAACAACTGCGGGCCTTAGTAACTGTGGCCTTTGGATACCACACATGTGCCAAGAATAAAGAGAGCTTTTTAAGCAGCAAGTGTGTTGTTTTACTCATATAACATACAAATGCATTTTTGCATTCTATTGTCCATTTGTACACCCTCAGATGGAGGAATTAGATTTATTTGTCCTTATGTAACCAGATTACATCAAATCAGAATTCAATTCTTTTTGAAAATGTTGACCTGGGTAATCAGTGTGCAAAGGGACATTGTATTACATGCAGGGAAATGCCATTGCCCTTGGAAAAAATTTTGACCACATCCATCCCCCTTGTAAAATTGTCCTCTCCCTTCCCATCCTCTTTGCTTTAATGGAGTTAGCTATGCTATTTATCACATTATTGCGAAAAGACGAAACCTCAGCGATATTTAAATGTCAATCTTACACTAGTAATGCTCCAGTTTGTGTTGTTTTGTATCCTCTGTGCCTATTGATTGCTTATTGCTAATTTGATTGGGGCCTGCAAATGCATGCTTCTCCATGAATTCTCCAACTTCACCATGAATTTTGCTTTGAATGAGAATTGCAGATGCTACAGGTTAAAATAGATAAGCGATTGATTCAGCAGGTCCTCATACATTTTTTTAGTATAGAAGAAGAAAACGACAGGTGAGACGATAACCAGTCTCATGTATTATCAAAACATAATAAGCCAATGTTTCATCTTGAACAAGACCGTCGTAGATAATAACACGTTCATGTGTTACACACATTGACCTATCTAACATATTTATTTGCTTGAAATAACATGAGCTATTTTAGATTCTAATGAGAGGGTGATGTATTGAGTGTAAAAGGTGTATTAAGATGCAACTTGTAAGCAGTTGTGACAGTGTAGAGGTCTGTTTTTAAAAACCCGTGCAAGAATACCATTGTTATAAGTACTATAATATTGTAAATAACTGAATAGTTTTTGTATTAATAATACAAGTTACTAGTACATATTCTGTATTTTTTTTCTTAAGATTACACATGAATATAAAAAATGTAGGCAATCAGATGTATGGGAATAACACTCAAACTGTTTCCAAATGCACCATGAAATCTTTTATGGCCATGGTGAATCAAGGCCTCTTAAACATCTCATCTGAAGGACAGCACCTTCTGCAGCAACAGAACTCTTTTCGGGCCCAGGGGAAGAGTGCCTTGTAGTAGCGGACTAACACCTTTCCTTTCCCAGAGGTCTCCCATTCAAGTCCACACCTGCTTAGCATCAGCAGTTTGGCATTGGAAAGGTTCTGTGTGGTAGTGCTGCTATAATTATTATATCAGTTCTAAAGAAATGCTAGAGAAATAAGAGGACATAAACAAGTGAGACAAGTAACCATGTCACATTATTTATTGTTTCATTCCTATCCATCTCCAATCAGGTAACAATAATAACACTGAAATGTTTGTGTTTTCTCAGTTCATGTCAGTGTTATGTCAGTTCTATAGGAGCAGCTGCTACAACAGGTGGCAAATTCCCCTTTCCTCCCTTGTTAAAAGAACTGCAGCTCCTCAGACCCATTTGTTAAAATAACTCATGTCTCATGTGGAGCTCAAACCACATGCGTTTCCCTTCCTCGAATGCATTCACTGACCTGTTTGTCATTGGCAAGAACACATAATTAAATCTTTCTAGCAGAAACAACTCCAACACATCTGTATGACCCTTCTTCTCATTTCAAATTTCAAAGGGGATCACTAAATTCCACATATTACATGTGATACAAAGTAAAATATACTTGACTGAAAATATACTCTGAGGTTCATGACAATTACAAAAGCACATTATTTTACATATTCATAGTTTCTATGTTCAAATGTACCACTAAAATACAGATTTACAAACAGGAGAGATACTTTTTACAGCTATAAATGACTTAACTAAAGTACATATACAACCTTAATGTAATTTATCACAATATAATTTATAACTGTGTGGAGAAGATCACCAAAATCTAAAATTGAGAACAAGAGGAAGCTCATCTCAAATTAACAACCCATAACTTCCCACAGTCCTTGAAGACTAAAACCTTCTTTCAATTTTTCTATAGCTATCCCAAGGTCCTCAGAGAACACTGGTTCCCGGTCTTGTTGCTTAAAAAAATATTAGAAAGCAGAAATTAGAAAAGATGACACACAAAATCATCACATATATGTACATGTGTACTGGAGAAAAGAACTCAGTTAGGAAAATTACCTTGTTTCCATCAGCAAAGTATGCCTTGAAAAACAGCAGAAACAAAAAAAGATTAAAACTTTTTTTTAAAACCACTGCCTCATTAGCATTAAGATATTTTAAGGGTAAAAAACTGTTCTCCTGGAGAAACAATACTGTTCAACACTCACTGCAAATGCATCAGTCTGCTCATCGGGCTCAATCTCCACATCGTCAGGAGGCTGTTCCACCGTGAGCTCCTCAAGTGGCTGGGGCTGGATTTACAGGAGGAGGATTGAATTCAATATGCAAAACCACTCGTAAAACTGTACTTATCACAACTGAGAAAAACCACTGTAATACTGAACTTTCCACTACTGAGAAAAACTGCTGTAATACTGAATTTATCACTACTGAAAAATTGAATGATGAGACTAAACAGAGTATTAAAAGATAAAGGGATAAACCAACATTTTGGCAATTATCCATATACAGTGCTGCTTGAAAGTATGTGAACCCCTTGAGCAATTTAGAGTTTTCTATTGTTTACTATGATTTTCTTATTTAATCAGCACCACTCTTTTTATGAAATAACAGGTCTATATTTATCAATTCCATATACTTGTTTAGAGGGAATTGTACAAGTAGTCAAAAAACTAAATAAAAAAGGAATTTGTGTAGATGCGAAAGTAAGTAAACCCTAAGTTGCATTGGTTAAATGAAGTAGGTAATAGAATCAGGTGGGGCATAAATGGGTGCTTAATTAACCAATCAAACAGACCAATCAAATGAGAGATCTTTAGGAAAGAGTTTGGACAGCACTGATTAAAACAGAAGAAACCAGGTCAGTAGGATTCACAAACTTTCAAGCAGCACTGTACTACTAAATTGTTCTAAAGATGTCTCTGGAATGAACAGAAAGTAAAATGGTACTGGGAGGTTCCTCCTTTTATTTTTTGGTAAGTAAATGAAAAGGCTCAGCTCCAAAATTCCTTTAAATTGTAACTGAAGACTGTACTCTATGTACATTATTGTGCTGAAAATATATTTAAGAACATATATTGTTAGTTCAAACTGAAAATAAATAAAATGCAACAATGATGATGAATAATTCACTCTGCTTTACTCCTATTTTCATGCATGAATCTCCAGAGAAAGCACTAAAGGAGCTGAAGAGAGGCTAAAAACTAGGAAAGGTGGGTTGGGATGGTCCAATCAGTGAGAACTGAGCCTCAGTCATAAGGCTTGTAAACCTACAGTACTATGATCCTCAGACTGTTACACTACGTCGGCAAAGCCCATCCATACCTTTTCAACACAAATCAAAAACGTGTAGGTCAAGTTCCAATTGGAGGAAGCCACTGAAAGCAACCCACTGACCAGGGCTGTGAGGTATTCCTGATTTCTGTTAAATCTCCGGTACTACCTTCCAGAACCAGAAGGCTGCCATAAGACTTCCTAATGCCACTTACTAAGTGATAAAGATGATGTGGTACCTCAATCATTCAATAAACAAATTCTGCCATGCGCTTCTTGGCCTCTACCTTTAAATAGAGATTTTTTTTTTTTTTATCTTGCCGTGGGCAGCTCTTGGAACCTACAACATTAACAGCTGCTTTTTGTCAAGTAAGACACATGTTGCGCCTGCTCTGAGGCTTCTAAATAAAACGGTTTTATGCCTCAATTTCTGAGGCTATTAGCAATAAATTCAAACTTCAAAAAGTTTTCACAGCTGTGATTGTATTATTTAAAATTGTTGTGTCCTGCACAAAATATATTGGTTTTGGTAAAAGTGATTTTGGGTTTTTGGGTTGTCAAATGTGTTCATACGCACAGTAAAATGCATGACTGGCGTGTGCAATCTTTATAAATCTGGATTTTTTTTGTTGCACATGCAAATTCTCAGGTTTTTGTTACATAACTATTTCGTTTCAGAAGTACCCAAAGTTTTATACATGAGGCCCCCCAGATTTGCACTTCAAATTATCCTTGATCAGATAGCTGCTTGAGTTCCATGGACTGGTTTCCACTAATTATTGCAATTAGAATAGACTGGCCTCTTGAAGATACTGACTGAAATACAGCTTGAATATTCACAACCTAACATTCATGGCCCTGCCAATAGCATAATGCAGGCTTATATGTCACAGTCAGATACACTTTAGAGAGTGTCAGGGGTTTAATACTGTCATAATCAGACATGATTCCCAAGGCAAAATCAAAAGATTTTCAAATACAAGTGCTTTCAAGGATGTTATCTGTAAGTCAATGGACTTATGACAGAACTCTGAAGCCAATAACATACCTTCTCCTCCATCTCATAATCCACTCCAAAAATGGGACTTGCAGAGTAAACTTTGTGTAGTGAGTTAATCTCTTTCACTGCATCCTGTAGTTTGTCCATTGGATCAATCTTGAAGCCAAGCACATATCCTCCTGTCTGAAGCACATCAGAAGCTTAACGTTACCTCACATTTATTTACAAAGTTTCATTTCCCATAATTAGATCCTTCAGTTTTTTTTTTTTTTTTTTTTACAGCTCTTTAAAATTCTTCAGTCAATTTTGCCAAATAAGAAAATCTAAGCCACTTTTTTATATGTTGGTGTAAGTGCAGGGAGGGGGGTCAAAACTGCAGACAATAGGAAGTACAGCTTATGATGAAGCTATATGCTCCTTTTAACAAACCATATCAAGTAAAACCATAAAATGAGGTCATATATTTGAATAGGTCGTAGTAACATGATCAGTGTCACCTGCTGAGAGCTCTCTATCACCAGTGCCAGTCCAAACTTCGAGTCCCTTATCCTGATGGACCGCTTAACACAAGGAAAGTAAAAACAGAAGAAATATAAATAAAAAGAATGTTGATTATTAAAAAAAATCAATGTGTCACACCATAATTTAAAGTGTATCATATGTCTGAAAATAAAAATGAAAGTTCAACAGTGTCAGGATATCATTTTAAAAGCATGATCCATACAGTAAGGTATCCATGCAGGTCGGTGTCATTTCTGAATTAATCAGCAGATGAGAGCTGCAGGTTTCATGATCACTTTTATGCTGTGGTACACAATAGACATAAGGTATGCTACAGCACACTCTAAATATATGATATGCTACAGTACACTCTAGATGTAAGGTATGCTACGGTACACTCTAAATATAAAGGTATGCTACAGCACACTCTAGATGTAAGGTATATGACAGCACAATCTAGATATAAAGGTATGCTGTAGTACACTCTAGATATAAGGTATACTACAGTACACTCTAGATATAAGGTATACTGTAGTACACTCTAGATATAAGGTACACTACAGTACACTCTAGATATTAGGTATAATGTAGTACACTCTAGATATAAAGTATACTACAGTACACTCTAGATATAAGGTATATGACAGCACAATCTAGATATAAAGGTATGCTGTAGTACACTCTAGATATAAGGTATACTACAGTACACTCTAGATATAAGGTATACTACAGTACACTCTAGATATTAGGTATACTGTAGTACACTCTAGATATTAGGTATACTACAGTACACTCTAGATATTAGGTATAATGTAGTACACTCTAGATATAAAGTATACTACAGTACACTCTAGATATACAGGTATGCTGTAGTAAACTCTGGATATAAGGTATGCTGTAGTACAGTCTGGATATAAGTTCAGTTGCACGTACAATCTGTAAATAGGGTATGCTGACATTGAAGCTCTCATTCATGTTGGCATGCCACACGATTCGCACGTTGGTGATAAAGAATGTTCCCAGGTTACCCTAAAACAAACACAGTAAAGATCATTTTAAATGAAAACACACAGAAACAAGGAACCAGGGTGTGCTGAAGATCATGCAGAAGCATGGCTAGATATTGTGTGAGGGCCATCTTTTAGAGGAAAAAAAAAAAAAAAACTCTCGTCCTCACTTTCAGAGTTACTGAAGGATTGCAGCCGCTAAAATGTACCTTTATTTATGTGACAATTACTAAATAGTACAAATGGTTGAAAATTTCTATTGATGGAATTTGCAGTGACTTCGTCACTTTCCTTTTGATTCATAGTAAAATCGGTTCATGCATATGTATACCAGGGGTGAAGGCGCTTAAAACAGGGTGGAGATTTTGCAAATGAGGCCAGTTAAGTATTCTTTCTATTTTACTAAATCTTGCTGTTATTGCAACTCCCCTAATCACAAATGTTGTTGCAAAATACCACGGTTCATGTCAGCATGGCAGCTTTATTTACAGGAATAGCTCTACAGACAGTGAGAGTGTGGAACAAGTGGAATATGTTAGCTTGTTGTAATAATCTTGTTCCAATCAGTATTAATATTCTTTCTGTTGTTGGACCACCAGCTGTGTCCTTTGCCAATATTATGTTGTAGGAAAGCTTTTTGCATGCCGCCTAACATCATATCATATTTCCTCTACTGTTTGTTTTGTTAGCTTATAAACTAATAGATTCATTTTGAGTATGATGTCACGCCAAAACTTTCTCCTCTCGGTTGGTGTTTAATTGCTATGCTGTAATACAGCATTATGATTCTTTGCCTCATTGGCTTTTACCTGATTAGTAAATTCAAGTTTAATTTTTCTTGATGTTCCCTCATTACTTGTGTCTGGTTGCTCCGTATCCATTTAGCATAGTCTTGTAAGCATGCCATATCTGACCTTTTTTATGGCCGTCTGTTCCAAAAAAAATTGAAAAAGGAGGGCATTTTATGTTTTGTTTCCGTAATTAGATAGTAAATCAGTCATTAATATTTTGGTATTTGTGACCGCAAATGAGTCACAGTTTAGCAAATATTTTTGCACTATGACTACTACTTGACTAGTAAATTTGGCCCTTAATGTCAACAAGACATCCAATTGCAAAACTGAACCTCCTCACAGCACCAAAAACATTTTTTGTTATTTCACATTAGTATTCATATTTTGCAGTGCTGTCACAGAACAAGAAATCATGGCTACATGATGACTTTGGTATCAATCAGATGAAGTGTTACACTATGTTGTGACTTTTACCATCGTATTACCTGTCTGCAAACATGGCATTCTTAAATGCAATCAAATGTTTTTTTCATCCACGTTGAAAAGGTGAGATGGCCAGCAGGCTAGAAGGCTGGCAGTGAGAACAGGTGTGTCTTTTATCGACTCAAAGCCATACAGCCACCATCTAGTGGACAGATCTGGTAGTATCAAGTCATATTTTATGTAAATGTGCGCATAATACCTGGTCACTGGACAGATTCCACACTCCATTAATTTTGTCATACACTTGCTCTTGAGGCAGGAGTCTCAGCTGCTTATTCTGAATGAGGGCCCCTCTTAATTTCAGGTCTCTGTACATCTTAGAGGTTTCATAAGCCCTGCAAGTTAAGCATGAATACCACAGAATCAACCTCAGAGCACGGGGCTCTCCAAACCCGTACATTTCAGCACAGAGCTCACCAAACCTGTACGCTTGATTAAGCACATTTTTACATTAAATTATAAGGAGACCACATAATTTTGATTTTGAATGAGAAAAATACCTGTGGACTGCAATTACTGATGTGAACAATCTTGGACTTCCAGGAACCACATTGGTGAAAATAAATTCAAATCTGGTATTAAGGCATTTGGTCAAGATGTACAATGCTTCTGTTTGCCCTCTTAGTTTCTGAAAAAGAGATGCAATCATTGCAACAGAAGACAGGTTTAACAGGAATACTTGCTGAAAAAATGCATATCTCCAAGTAAATGTTTGCTTACCGAGTTTGCCGTCCTTGTTGTGATGTTGATAATAGAATTGTATCCTACAGCTACAGAAGACAAACTCAATTATATTAATTGCCTCAATTCCTCCCCTACTGTGGCATATTAATGTTATGATGGTCACACTGACAAATACATTTCATCAAGCACAGGCAACAGCCTGTACATGTCTGCAGTGTATGCAGAGTATGCAGCCTGGAGCAAGCTTACAAACAACAACTAGACCGATTGGCTTCTTCTTCACAAAGAACAAACAAAAATCTTGATAGAACAGAGTAGGAGTCTGAATCTGTACTCTAACTAGACAGACATACATACTGTACACAGCATGTTACTCTGCAGAAACCTCTCCAATAAGGATTACAGTAATTAAACACTCACACAGATTGACTCTGGGTAGGGCCAGGGAATGCCAGATGATTCTCAAATTGGTCACTAGAAGCCTCCCTGCAAAAAAATGCAAGTAAGCAAAACAGGCATCCATCATAGCAACAGATCCGGAGATCAACATTAGCTCAGTAAAATCTATTACTTCACCAAAACCTGATGAACCAAAGCAAACAAGTATCACTTTACCTCTGTCCCCATTGTTTCCTTTAGTATCTTCAATGGAATCTAGGCAGTCAATCAAAGCTTCACCTGGTCTCATTTTCATTTGCCTGTAGGGCAGGAATCAGGGGAATATAAATATGAGACATTTCACCAGCAACCAAAGCCTGAATCAACATTTGTCTAAATTCAGACCAATCTCTGTAAGAAATCAGATTACATTGTACTATTAGGTCAAAGGAAGCCCTACTAAAAATTCCACATGGCCCTCAACAGTGTTCGGGCCTCTGCTCTCCCTTATTTGTACACATCATCTTAAACTAGATCGGGGGAGCACCCAGTGCCTGCACTAGTGGGGTGAAGGGTGGTGACAGTTCATGGGGCCCACAGCTGAAGACAGCTGAGTAAGCAGATCAGGTGGAGGATCCAGTATATGTGTATACTTCTTTTGTACACGTAATAATTCCAGAGGTGTATAAACCAGAAAGGAACAAGTGCAATTTTTTAATTCTAAAATGTTGTTTTTTATGTTGTCGACTATACCCAATCACAGGTATCGTTAGAGGTAAAAGAAGAGGTCACCATCACTGTAATGCAGGTCTCCAGACAAAATAAATCTTTAAGAGGCTCCTAAACCCTATGCTGATTGAGTCAGGCTGGGATGACTGTACCTGAAAACTTTCGCTGATCTCTCTATTGTACTGTATGAGTCTCTGTATTGTTGATATCTGATGTAGAGGAGGCAGAGTTTGGACAGGCAGGTGAGGTAAGTCAGAGAGTGAGGAAAAAGTTTGATATTTTTTGTTTGGCCATTTCAGCTGTCGATGCTCCTTGACTAACATTAGCTACATTTGGCTATCTAGCTAAGAAGTTAGCTACACCTTGAGCATTAGCTAGCATGGCACTAGGGCAAGTAAAAAAAAAAAAAAAAAAAAAAAAAAAAAAAGTTTGTTGAGCTTAAAAATAAAAACTGCTTCCCTGCATCCGTATACCCATCAATCGCTTTGGACAGAGAAGAAAGTACAGGAGTCCACATAATAGTGTAAAAGGACTCTGTAGGGTCAGGGATGAGAGAGTTCATCACATAACTTACCTATCTTGGCAGTAGCAGTGCCGGCAAGACTAGAGCATCAGTTAGGGGAGACTGGGTACCACAAATTAGAAGGACAGCCTTCTCAGGATCTGCCTTCTCAGTTAAAGTTGTGGGGAAGTGAAAAAGCATACCATCAGATTTTAAAGACTCAGGAAGCTTGGCATCGTTTAAAACCAGCCACAAGTGTTGGCTGAAGCCATCTCAAATGTGTTACCATCAATGAATGACTGCATAATATCGGTTTTCTGACATATTTATTATTGCACATTGTTGGACTTTTATGAATTGTATTGTTTTTTGTAATGTTTTTATTGTTTTTTGTTTGTATTTTCTTTTCTGTTTTCTTTTTTTTCCCTTCACATGCAAATTCACTAATTGCTAACTCTGGTGCAATTACTTTTACTTGTGCATTGCCCCTGTAAAAATAAACAATAAAATAAAATAAACTACAGCTTGCCACTGTTCCTGCCTTTTTTAATTTTTTTTTTTTTTTTGGATTGTGGGGATGGTCGACCACTGGCGACTGGCAGGAAAAAACTAGTTGTAAAATAAAAAGTTAAGTGCACTGGCAACCACTTTAGGCAACTGTAAAGGGACATGCCATTTACGTTAGTGGACAACTAGCTAGCTGGCCATCACTTCTCAATTTTATGGGACAAAGATTCAACTTAACTATTAAAACTGCTTATGAATAGTCCAAGTTTTGTTCAAACGTTGCCTTGCATCCTGGTCGCTTGCTTGGAAGCACCACCATCCGCACTACACAGAAATCACAATACATTACTTTGGAAAAACCTCTGCAGAGCACCCATTGAAAAAATATGGTTTTCCATCTTTGACCCATTCTCACAATTCTCAGCTGGCTTTGAATGAATTGTTAGACTGGTGCAATTGGTTTTAGTGTCTATCCTCCTAGGCCAGCTTTACACATGAAATCCTCAGTACTATGATTCACTAATGTATTTTTAACCTCTACAGAGTCCATATTTGCACTTGAATCTCATGTTAAGGTGTAGCAGAAATGCAAGAACATTGTTTTGGAACTTACATAGATGTTTACGGGTAATTAATGATTTCACAAATAGTTTAAGAGCACTGTCTATGAATCTTGTAAATGTAGCGATGGATTACATTGATTTTGGCTAAAAATACTTGATATGTCAATGTTTATGTTTAATGTGGGGCACCCCAGTGGCTCAGCTGGTAGTGCGCGTGCCACATAAGGCTGAGTCCCCACTGCAGCAGCCTGGGCTCAAATCCAGCCCAGGCCCCCCAATGCATGCTCACAAAATTTCCTTTACAAATGATACCCACAGCACACCATGCACTCCTAACAAAAAGAGGGTAGGACAACACCAACTGACTAAGGCAATCAGTAATCAGCTTAACCACCAATAATGTAATAATTATAATACGTAAATGTGATAACCACCACTTGTAATAATTAAATATTAGCATTTGCATATCCCAAATTATTAAATTACAACCATTCATGATACATGAAGTAGCACATTAAGAAAAGCACACAAAATAGTATTGCATATTCCCTGGAAAAATGGAAGGTGGCCAACCACTCTCAATCTGTGCATGTAGAGCTGTCAGTTTAGGACAAGCAGAACAAGCAGAGTCAAAGTCAGCTACTGGAAGGGCACTTAGTGCTGCAGAAATCTGCGTGACCAATTCAGGTTCCACATCTGTAGTAGGGTCAGCAGGGACAGGCAAGGGAAGATATGACAGACAATCAGCTGTGTAGTTCTGGGAACCAGGTCTGTAGAAAACATCATAGTCAAAACAGAGCAGGTGTGCTGACCACCGTGCAATGCGCATACCAGCTCGACCAACACCCTTTGTGGCTAGCAGTGTCGTGAGGGCTTGGTGGTCAGTTCGAAGGGTAAAACGACAGCCCCACAAGTATGTACACCATTTTTCAGCAGCCCACACCCACAAGCGCCTTTTTCTAAACAGTAGAGTATTTGTGCGCAGTTGCAGTTAGTGTGCAAGCGCAAAAGCCAAAGGTTTCTCTGTGCCATCTGACTGCACTTGAGTAAAAACAGCATCAAGGCCATAATCACTAGCATCTGTAGAGATCATAGAGCAGAGAGAAAGGTCAAACAGTGCGAGTGCAGTGCTATACACAAGAAGCTGTTTGACTTCATCAAAACTGCTATGTGCAGCAACAGTCCATGTAAATGTGTCTTTGTCAGTGATGCACTCGCGCATGGGAGCCACAGCTGTCATAAAGTTGGGGAGGAACTCTTTGAGTACCAGGACACCAGACCCAGAAAGGATCTAAGAGTAGCAGCATCTGATGGAGGTGGGGCTTTCAGAATGGCATCAAAGTGCTCTTGGTCTGGACAGATGCCATCTGCAGTGATGACATGACCCAGGAAGCGCAGAGAAGACTTCCTGAAGTGGCATCTCTTGTTGTTGAGCACCAGGCCAGACTCTTTTAGTTTCTCTAGTACAGTGGAACCACAGACTATCAGGTTGTCCAAGTAGTTCTGTACACCTGGCAGGCCCTGTAGGATGGTAGCCATTATCTTCTGGAAGGCCGAAGGTGCAGAAGCGAGGCCGTAAGGAACCCTAAAGAATCTGAAGAGACCCTCCTGTGTAATGAATGCTGTAAGGTCTCTACTATCTTCAGGCAGTGGCACTTGATAGTATGCATTCGATAATAGAGAACATCTTTGTTCCCCATAGGTTAGAGAACAATTCATCTATATGTGGTAGTGGGTAGCAGTACGAGACTACTGCTTTGTTGCCTTCAGCAACTGGTCTAGCTCAGCAGAGTTTCTGGGGCAAACGTTTGACAGTAGGGTCATTTTTCACTTTATGCACAAAGTTCTTTACTCAGCCAATGTCAGAAGCATTGGGTATGCAAGAAGTAGTGGTGTCTGTAGTCACCACAGGAGCAGGACAGGCAGTGCATGAGGGGAGGATAGTATTTCCACTAATGCAGATGTGTAGGGCAGTCATCAAGTCCCTTCCAAGTAGTGGGGTCCCTTTCTCCACTACAAAGAATGAAGCAGGCACAGAAACATTGTCTGTACTCACTTGGGCTTCTAGGCACCCCAGCACTGGAATGCAATCGTGTGTATAGGTCGCTAGCCGAATTGTAGGTGCAGACAGTGAAGTGTCAGTGAAGTACTTGTCATATACATGGTGTGGCAGCATAGACACTGAAGAGCCTGTATCCACAGCTAGGTCAAGCTTAAAGGCAAGAAAAGTTGTGGTACTGATGCTAACACTACAAAGTAGCTTCTTCGGGCACAATCAGGGTCCTCCAAGTACAGCACTATTAGCTCAGGTAGCTGTATCTCATGTACATCGCAAGGCTTAGCTGAGCGACATATGCGGGCAAAATGTCCAATTTTATGGCAGAATTTACAAGTTGCTTTGGCTGCTGGGCACTGTGGAGAGTTAGCCAAATGTTTATCAGAGCCACATCTGAAGCGGGTATGACAGGAAGCAGAGGAGGTAGCAGCAGAGGGCTTAGCTGGATGAGAATGCTGCTTATTTTTCTTTTTGAAACTGTGTGGACTGGGCTGTACAGCATCTGCTGTCATTGTTTTAGCTTGTTCTGCAGCAGATTCAATTTGTGTTACAATTGTAGTGGCTTTATCCAGTGTTAAATCTGGCTCGAGCAACAGTTTCTCTCTAATGCTAGGGCTAGCTAAGTGTGCGATCAACTGGTCATGAATCATGTCGTCTGTTTTCTCTTCAAACCCGCATTTAGCGGTAAGACTGCGGAGGACATCAACATACTGTAAAATAGTTTCATGGTGCTCCTGTGTTCGTTTTCTGAGTGCATGACGTTCCACAACAACGTTCACTTTTGGTGTAAACTGTGCTTCTTACACAGCAACAACAGTGGAAAATGTATCACCTGTATTTGGTAGTGTATAGAAGATCCGTTGCCCCTAAGCGTAGCGTTTAATTTCCGAACAAGAGCATAATAGTAGGTGATAACCATCTTGAGCACTGCAACATGAACTCTGTCTGATGTCAGTACCGTGACACCAATTATAGAACAATGCCTCCTAGAGGGATTAGGCAGTGTATGTCTGTTTTTTAACAGATATAGACTACTTTCGGGATATGGTAATACCAACACGAACTCAGCATGGCTACTGGCAGTAGTATTACAGTTGCCAGTTAATTGCTAAGAACAGAAAAATGACGTAAGGTTGGGTCGTTTCAAGCAGGGATCGATATCCTTCGGTAGTCACTGAAAAATGAGTGCACCCCTTATGTATGTGATGGGTTTCTGTTGACCATAAGTCATTTCGTATAAGAATAAACTCACTGACAAAATTGCATTAAGAACGGGTCTGACAACCTAAATCGTTGCCAATAGCTCTCTGGGTCTTACGCAGATAAACCTTTGTAGTACTTACATTTACATTTATTCATCTGGCAGACGCTTTTATCGAAAGCGATGTACAAGGACTGGATACAGAGTCATCAACAAATCGAAAATGCATTTTTCAATAATGCTACAGCAAATCTATTATTAATTCTAAGTCATAACAGCATTGGCAGGAAGAATGGTACATAGCTAAGTAAAACAAACAATTATAAATTATAATATTAGTGTTATACAATTTATGAAGTAATAAACATAATACATGAATATAAATTAAATACTAACACATTTACATTATAAGGGCGCATAATACATAGTAGTTATTAATACATAATGCAAACACATAATTATACAAAAATATGATAAATAGTTCAAACATAATATCTACACATAATAGTTGCAGCAGCTGTCCTAATGATCTATCAATATTAATCGTTTTGGTTTAGCTAGCTACCATCTGTAATAAACCCTCCTCCAACATAACGTTCATTTATTTACGCTATTTTAATCAATAAACAAGAACTTTTAAATTTCTTTATTTCTGTATATTTCCATGTAACATTAACTATATCCCCCGCTCGCTAAGGCTCTGCCACCAAGGAAAACAAACTACAGCCCAACAAGCGTCAGTTACTGTGTACAAGCTTTTGGTTTATTATGCGTCTGACAACTACGCTGTCCACTGTTAAATCGGCTTACCTAAAGAAATCTTCGGGCGCTCATGCTAACACTTATTTGAATGAATCCAAACAAATTCTAAGAATGAAGCCCCAAGTTCAATGAAGTAAGCGATTTCTGCTGGATGCCGCGGGCTACTGTCACAACTAATGAGACGATAACCAGTAATAGCAAACAATCACACATAAACATATATATATTTTACAGAAGACTTAACAAGCCTACCAATCTAACGCTAAAAAGCGAAGTCGAGTCAACTAATGCTTTTCATAACCACATTTACCGGGCATGTTAAATTTTATATTACTTTTATCGACTACTCAGTCCACTAAAATATCTAGCTAGCTAACACTCCCACTGCACATGGTTGCTAGGACAGACAGACAGACAGGTAAGTTAGCTAAGGATAAGTAAAGCCATGATAGAGAGAGAGAGCCACCGTTACTTTAGAAGCAACAACGTAGCCAGCTAGCAAACGTTGACTAGCCAAGATCTGCAAGCAAAATACCCGTAAAACGAGCCGATACTTACAGTGGGGTAATGTCAAATCTGACGTCTCTGTCCTCCCACAGAGCATCCAAGACAGACGACATGGTCATAATTTAAGAGTCGGTGTGATATGATGTTTCTTGAGTGTAGGCCGGAGCTCGCTGGGCGTATCTAGGCGTAGACAATGACGTACCAGGATGCGGAAGGAGTTTCCTCGCTCGGCCGCGAAACATGAATTCGAACCAAATGTGAAATGCTCCTCTTGATAGAGTACACCAAGTCAGTTAATTCTCGACAGACGTAAATGTATTGTTTCAATCATTTTAGGACAATCTGATTTCAGAGGAAGATCTTTCGAAATAAACACGAGGATTAGCTGCGAACCTTTGGAAGCGCACCACAAGCGCAATCTTTCCAATCTCGCCCGCACCAGCAGCTTTCCTTATCCGTATTCGTATGCCCTATGTCCGGCTTGTCAAGCACACTGAAGCACAAAAGGACAGAAAATACAGCCAAAACCAGCCGGAACCCAAGCATTCGTAATTTACCTCAGCGTGAGTTTCTGCAGCAATTGCACAATTATTCAAGCCACCAAACTTTAATTTCGATGTTTTTATTTTAGTTGTGGTATACTTTTAATAAGAATATTAAGCAAACGTTGTTGTCATGTTGCATTCTCAAAATAATTTTCCTCCCAACATGTTGGAATTACATTGTTTTAATGTTAAGCCATGAGAATTTAAAACCACCTCACGGGCATCAGTCAGATATAAGACTCGCATCATTTAAAATGGCAAGTCTATGATTTGGTTTTTTCCAGCAAATGTATATCTATTACAGTTTTTCTTGATCACTCAGACACATTTCTTGAAATTATACTCCATTTTATATTTTATCCCCACAAACTTAAAACTTCCATTTCAAAACCAAACCTTCCAATCAAAATCACGCAATCTTACATCTAAACCAAACTTTGCATTCAGACATCACATAAAAGCCACCAAATACACATACACTACAAAATGGTCATTACACACCAATGTGATCAATTCAAACACTTCTGTAAAAAGGTGTTACTGCAATGAATAATGGCGCTTGTGTGAAAACGGGAATAGTGTTTAGAGTTTTGTGAAATTGGTCTGTCTTTTGGGAAATGGTGATGGGATTTTTAGTTAATAGGCCTGTTATGGTTTGGAATTTTTAGTTAATAGGAGTGGAAGTGATCGAGAAAAACTGTAGCAAAACAAGGAGCGAACAAAAGAGAACAAAGAGAAACCTATGAGTCACAATGAGAAGAAAACTTTGAACCTATTACATTGCTTGCATTTGTGATTTTTAAGCAAAGTCTTAAGTAAGTTTATGGATAAAGCATTAACAACTCAGTTTTTAAATCTAATTTTTAAATATAAGATATACAATAGTTTTGTTTTTCTTTTAAGTAAAACATATTATAAAACTATATTATATCTATAACCCTACAGGAGTGAACCAGTTTACAGGTGTTTTTACAGATTTCCCTTACAGGGTTTAAGGCAGGGGTGAAAAAAATAAAAAGTGCACCTCTGCAAGCAATTGGGAGGGCACTTCATCATGTTTTCTTGTGCGTAGGGGTACCCATGAGGGCACTTTTGCTTTAATTTTTTTAATGTGGATTACTACATGATTAAAGAGATTTTCAGGAATTGTGAAACAAAGGAAGTGAGATTGCTAAAGCCAAATGCTTTTATTAAATTAATCAATGACAGTAATGCGAATAGTAAACTCATTTGGGAAAATATTAATACAATTACAAAGAAGGAGAGTAAATCAGTTCAACATTGGGAAACTAAGAAAGAAGCTAAATTGATAGAGGGCAGAGAACAAATAGTCACACTCTTATTCATATGTTGTGGATTCTGTAAAGTCTCTGGCAAAGAATTTTGGTGTAAGGTCTAGAGTTCTTGCACCTGTGAATTATGAATTTCCTGTTTCTTCAATTTTAAATGTCTCAGAATTGATTGTCATGAAATTGTTTGATTGTTAAAAGGGTCTAAATCAAAGGATGTTTTTGATCTTGATGTAAGGTTTAAAAAATAGCACTATGCCAGCCTATAACTCATCTGGTCAATCTGTCAATAACAAACTTTCATTTTCCCTCTTCTTTGAAGGCTGCCATAGTGACCCCAATTCTCTGTCTGGTGGTACAACTTTGCCGTCAAATTATAGACCTATTACCATCCTCTCTTATCTAAATGAAAGAAAATTTCCCCTGTACCTATGCGATTCGGATTCCGGAAGCATAATTCAACAGAAATAGCAAATTGTTTTTTGTTGAGCAAATCAAAAGTTATCTGGATAAAAGTGATTTTGCGGGAGCAGTTTTCCTACATTTTTAAAAGGTCTTTGACACTGTAAACCATACTCTTCTACTTTCAAGACTTTCCAAATTTAATTTATCTATCAATGACCAGGCCTGGATGGAATCTTAACTAAATATGAGGAAGCAGTGTAGATGATAAGTGTTCCTCATTTTCAAACTGTACAGTTGGGGTATAGTTGGGGTTTAGCATATATATTAATGATCTCCCATCAAAGATGGGAGATCATTAATATATGATCTCTATCAATTATACCCAGATATTAACATTCAAATGCATGCTGATGACACTGTGATTTTTATCCATGCAAAGTCTAATAACTTTGCTGCTGCCAAATTGACATGAGTCAGATTGGCTAATTAATTCATGCTTCACCTTCAATGTTAGTAAAACTGTTTGTATTTCACATCAAGGAGCAATAATTCAGTTAATCCTAACGTACCGTTTAATGGTGAACCCATAACATTTGTGACACATTTTAAATATCTAGGCATCATACTCGATACAAACTTTCAAAAAACAAATTAGGCATCAGGCATCAGTTGTCTCTGTCTGCTGCAAAGCTTTTTGCACACCATGATTTTTCCATATTTGTTGTACTGAGATGTTTAAAATTATTCAGAACATTGCATCCTCTCCTCTAAAACAGTGCCTGACCTGTCCTGGCAGTAGCAGTGCCAGCAGGACTGCACCATCAGTAAGGGGAAACTGGGGACAATCTGCCTTGTCAGGAAGCTTGACAACATTTAAAATCAGCCTCAAGCTTTGGTTGAAGCCAGCTCAAACATTTTACCATCAATGAAGAATTGCCCAACGTCTATTTTCTGAAATAGTATTACAAATTGTTGGACTTGTATGAATCACATAGTTTTATATAGTGTTTTTGAGTTTTTGGTTGTTTTTGTGTGTAGTTGTCTTATGTTTACCTGGCCAGGGACAATGTAATGTAAATAAATAAATGGTGGTTTTCAACTGAACACATGGTTCATTTTAGTCAATAGATTAGAACGTCTACTGGTTATACGTGGTAACTGCATCTGTGCACAACTGTTAGCCTTGTGTGGATTCTACTTCTGACAGATGCTATGATATGCTTAGCAAGAGGAGGTCATAAAAGCTTGAGCTCGAATCAAAGTTTTCTTTGAACGTGAAAAGCACATTCATATGTATTCAAAACACCAATACATTCTCAGTGCTATGCTAAGTTCTTGCCTAGATAGCTGCCATTATGTGACATTAATGTGTTTCTAGTTATATACACTGAATGGAGTTTGTTAAAACAAAGTTCGGGAGAATCATTCTCAGACAACCCCCTTTCAATCAATTCCAGTCTCCACTCAAGTATATACAGTAAACACCACGTACCTAGCTCCCATCGTGCTTTGCATCTCTGGCATTTCAGTTCGCTGCTATGGCTCGATTACTGAACTTTGCTAAATTCCAGTCGCTAGCTAAGCGCCATGGACTTTCAGCTTCATGCATCCGATTCTCCCTCTTTCCCGATTCCAGCTCATCGGCTTCTCCTCCCCAGGCACAGCGTCTCCTTCCTCGTCCCTCCCGGCTTGGCTTCCTTCGGCTCTCCATCCCCAACCCCCTCACTGCTCGTCAGCATTCTATCCTCCGGACCCTCACGCTCATACCTCCTTCCTGCGATCCTGGCCCCCCTGCCCCGTTCCCCCCGTGCCCAGGCCTATAGCCTAGCTACGGCGACTCCCGCCCCCCCCCTCCTCCGTCCACCCCTGTGTTCGACCCGATTCCTGTGTCTGCCGCTATTCGTTCCCAAGTCTTACAACTTGGTTTCACTGCTATCTCCCTCCTCCCCCTTAGAACACGGGTTGTTGGAGTGTGATGGTGTTACCGTGTCCCTTAAAACGTCGGGCCTTTCCTCCACTAAGGTCCTCACGTTACCCAAGTTTAGCCTAGCCTTTAGCCGCTATGCTGATATCACATGTTCGGCCTTCCCTCACCGCCGAAAGGAGCTACATGATTACCTAGCTATTATAGCTGACTTAGTCGTCCATTTCGGCGGGTCCCACTTTTTTACGTATCACTGGCTGTTCTTGGCGAAACGCGCTGCTAGGCTGTCTCAGTTTGTGTTTTGCATACTGGGGGGTTCTAGATTCTGATGTTTACTCTCGGGTCTTTCTCGGTTTGAGGCCATCTGCCTGTAATGTCTGTAATTCTACTGAGCACTCCACTAGGCTATGTTCTATGGTAGCCTCATCCTCTCGACCCACTCCCGTAGCCTCGCAGCCGCCCGGACCTATCGCTCCTGCGCCCGACTCGGGTCTCCTACCTCTGCCTAGGAGGTCTGATGTTCACGGCCATCCGGTCGTGCCGAGCAGACTTGACTACCCCGGCATCTTTCTTCTCCAGTTGACATTTCCAGGCTCCAGACCGACCTCCGCGGTCACCCAGATGCCTCTTTCGCTTTGTAAATCGCACGGTTTTCCCCCGACCCGGTTTCGCTCCCCACCCAGTCGGTTATTTGTCCCAACCTTAGGGAGGATTCCCTTCTGGCCAAGGAAGTACAGTCAGGTTTCCTGATAAGCCCTTTTAGGGCAGTATTCCGGGTCATTCCGTTGGGCATCGCTACCAGGAAATTCTCCGGTGTAACTGCACCGCCTAGGTTGCCCCATCTCTCCGTTGCTTTTTATTGCAGCAGTGGAAATGCTATCAATTCTCATTAAAAATACAGACTTGTATTTTAGCAACTGACAGTGCTAGGAAGAGAGTTGGCAATCAGCCAACTGGCTGATGATACAACTATCTTCATGGGAAATAGTGACCAAATCCCAAAAATTATCAAGACAATTGATTTCTTTTCTAAAGCGTCTGGCTTAAAATTAAACCTTAAAAAATGTGATTTGTTACCAATCCATGATTCTTTGCTTTCGATAGTTTACAATATTCCTGTTAAATCTACGGTTAAATACTTAGGCATACACATTACTAAGGATAATGACATTTCAAATAATCTCAATATTTGGAACAATTTGGACAAATGTAAATCACTTTTAAATCTCTGGTCTCAAAGGGACATCTCTATCATTGGTCGAATTTTTCTCACAAAAATGGAATGCCTTTCAAGATTCATTTACCTGGCATATTCTCTGTCACTCTCCAAAAGAGCAATCAAGTCTATAAATCAGGCTAACTGTAATTATATCTGGAATAGAAAAACACACTACATCAGGAAAGGAACTTTGGTTAAAGGATATGAGGAGGGAGGTCTTAAAGCCATTGATATAGACTGTGTCAATGGCACTATTAAGATTAACTGGTGAAGATCATTTTTAGAGAATGAAAACAGCTTGTGGTTTACATTTTTAAGGATTTAGGAGGTATTAACTTCCTTCTGAGTTGTGACTTCGACCTAAATAAGCTCCCTATCAAATTATCTGCCTTCCATCAACAGGTTTTACATTACTGGAAAATGATCTACAAACACAATTTTAGTTCCCACAACACCCCATTATGGAATTGCAGATACATTTTATTGAGAAATAAATTTTTTTTTGTAATAAAAATTGGCTAGAGAAAGGAATTTGGTCAGCGATGCACCTCTTGGATAATACCGGAAACATTATACCTTTTGAAATTCTCTGTTCTAAGTATAACCTGAATGATAGAAGGCAGTATAATAATCTTATCAAAGCAATCCCTCAATCTGTTGTTGTGATGTCTTATAATTTGTGTATAAACAATGTGATTCCAACCCTTCCTTCGCTCTTGGTAAATGGTTATAATATCTCTGATCCTAAACTACATAATATCACAATCCGACATACCTTGGTTAATGAACTGTATCCATTCTCATCAAACAGAATATCAATTCTACAACTTTTCTCTAAAAAAGAAGTTGAAAGCTTGAGATCCTAATTCTTTAAATTTCCCATTACTCCAACAGCAAAGGAAGTTCACTTTAAAGTTATTAATAGAGTATACCCCTCTTCTGAATTTTTAAGGAATCGCTTTAATTTAGACCATAACAACTATTCATTTTGTGATGAAGACATTGAAACAACTGAACATTTATTTTATGATTGTAAATTTGTTAATGCCTTCTGGGAAGACTTGTATGACTGGCTATTTCCTAAACTATCCAATCTTTCTATTCTAACCAAAGAAAACATTTTGTATGGTTTATCTGTAAAAGAGGTGTCCCATGATCTGGCTATTAACACTTTCATCATTCTCGGTAAATTTTTTATTCATAAAAATAGATGCATAAAATCAAGACCTAATTTCTATGTTTTTCATAAAGAACTATGTCATTATTTTTCATCTTTGAAATATATGGGAAAAAAATGCAATGAAGCTTTATGGGTTGGTGGAGGAACTTGGACTTGCTGGGAACCCCTAGCTCTCCCCCTTTATTTAGTTATCTATTTTTTTTTTTACCTTTGCCTTTCTTTTCCCCACTGTGGTTTCTTTCTTTCATCTTGTTTAGTTAATGGGATTCTGAGGCCTGTCTATGTGCCTTGTGTGTTTTTGATGCAATGTATCATGCCAATATGTTGTGTAAATTGTTATTCAATAAAAAAAAAAAAACTGCACCGCATGCGCCCCCCTATTTCCGGTTCCGTCGGCAATATGACGTTTCACCCCCTTATTTGTTATAACGCTGTCACATGATCACACGTGATCCTGGACAATAATGCGCATGAGTACGTTTAAATACACATACGTTAATTGCTTAAGTAGCTTAAGAGCTATCAAATTTTCCGAGGTAGGCGTCGGTGGGTAACTGGCTACCTAGCTGCTGTGAATTACAGCTAGCTAACGTGAGCTAGCTAGGTCGATCCACAAATAACATACCTAACCAAACAATTAAGATCGTGTAAAGTCCGGCAAATAGCTATTGCTATCATACATCATTTTCAACTCAGTGGTAGTGAGTAAGAAAATATAACGCTAAGTATGACTGTAAGCATAGTATTTTATCACTCAAGTAACCAATGGCCTTGCAGCAATTAGGTTGCCAGCAATCCTGGTTTAATTAGATTGCAAGCAAGTAACTACCTGACGTTCAGCAAGCTAACTAGTGATAGGCTATGTACCTAACATTTTAGATTTTCTAGCATGAATATAAGATGTCACTAGGACAAGAGTCCTGATAAAATGTTAACTTTTTAGCAGAGAAAGAAAGGCAAGTAAAATTAAATTGCATCTATTATCAAGGAAAGGTTTGATTTACGGTGGTTTTGAACGCGCTGTTTGGGAATAAGGCAGCAGTGCTTCCCTTAGCAAGCTACATCAGTTATCAAATTTTATCTTTGTAGTCACAGCAGACAGGTAAAGGGATGGCACTGTATCAATGTGGAATTTGATGTTGAGAATGACACATTCTGATAATCAATAAACTGACTTTACACACCTAATTTCTGTCCTCACCCTAACTAAGGATGAAGTTCTGAGCACACTCTGCGAAGTTGCTTGATAGCTCGGCAAGTAGCCTAGCTGTTGAAATGTTATCATTGTTAACCTAAATTATAGACAGGTTAAATGACAGCCACAATAAGTAAATAGTTGTCCCACACAAATATGATACTAAGCTGTTTATTAACTCACAATAGCAAGCAACATGATGACCTATTAGCAATAGGTTACCTGGCCTAATTTTCTAGCAAAAAAAGGGCTATGGATAACCTCAATTGACGACAATAATAGGATTCTCATCCAACAGGTACATGTCATATACATTTCATGTGCATGGAATTGAAATATTATCAATAGGCCTATATAATGTATATATGTTATTGTGTACTGTATAAATGAACCATAAAACACTTATCCGTTAGCTACATTGCTAATTTCCTTAACTATAGTGTCACCATGCAGGCCTCAGTTAACTAGCTTTAGCTAAGCTAAACTAAACATATAACTTTCTGAGTTATAAAAACTTCCTTAGCTAAAAGTTTTTAACAATATGAAGGTAAGACCTGAATAAGCACACACGTACGCAAGGGTCAAAGTGCACGAACATGTCATAGCGTTATAACAAATAAGGGGGTGAAACATATTGCCGACGGAACCGGAAATAGGGGGGCGCAGGCCGTGCAAGGGGCGCAGGCGGTGCAGTTCCACCGACAAGACCTTTCCGCCCCTCGTGACTCTGTAATCCCGAGTGTCAATAGTAGAATGTCAATAGAGGCCTTGCCTCTCTACTCCAGGTCTTCCGCGACCTTGGTGTCCCGCTGGCCGCGGAGAAAACCTTCGGTCTTTCCACCTATCTAGAGTTTTTTGGGCATTTTCTAACATGACACTAAATAATTCCGTGCCTCTCTCCCTAAAGAAAAGCTGGACCGGAAATCTGACTTTCTTTCTCGTTTTCATCCCAGAACTTCAACGCATTGGCTCCAGAAGCAGACAACAACCCGGTTCCAGTCCCTCCCTATTCACAACTAACGTTCCTGTGAATCACCCGCTTCATTACCTGCACCTGCACTCCCTCGACACAATCCTACAAGCCTTATCACCACGCACACTCCAGTCATACTGCACCGCCGGGAATTGCTTCAAGTCATTTCATGCTCTCTACAACCTCCAATTCCCGTCATTCAGTTTAGTCACATAGGGGGGAATTCAGACTTGAGGGCGCTCAGCTTTTTCTCCGCTCTGCGTTTTCTCCACTAAGAGTCTGCAGCGTAGCGGAGAAAACTTCAATTTTGAAAGTTAATCAGACAAACGAGTGACGTAGCCATGCGCAAACTCTACAAGTTCTCGAACTTCGACAGTGTCTGCTAAAAATAAGCGGTTTTATCGTATGTTATCAAATGCTGTAATTAAATTCTAAAAATCTTGCAGTGCAATCCAAATGTAAGAGCCGAGTAGTTATATGTAGTTATTTATTTTTAAATACATTTAAATCAATTGGATTTCATTGTTATCATTGTTTCATTGATCTGATTATACTTATAAATGACTTGTCAAGGCCAGAAACTAGTTGCACTTCTAATGGGCAATACAATTAAAATTTTAATATGCACTTTTGTGAAGTAGCAGTAGCACCAACGAACATGACTTATCACGAATTGCAATGCTGGATTTCTTCTGTAAGGTAAACACTGTATCTGCTTCTCACATTTAGCTGTTATCAGCCTCTCAGTCCGTAATGTCAATCTATCCAATAAACAAACAGTTCGTCGTGCTGAAAGATTATATTCATTCATTTCAGTCGAACCAGCAATGACCCATTTCGTGTATGCACTCCGTCCTGCCGAGACCACTTGCATACATCTTTACAGCATGATTTATCGTTAAACGATAAATATTGCTTGATATCATACTTTATAATATACCAAGTGTCTAAGGTGAATAATTAACTTGTTCTAGAGTTAGTTTTACTTGACCTGATGATTATATTTGTATTGGCATATGGTAAGTCTTGAGATCTGTGAATTATTGGCCGTGGGTTTACAGAGTTTAAAAAGCACAATACGCCAAAAGTGTTAATGAGTTTATATTTATTTGAGACGCGCGGACTGAGGAACAGGGACCGAAATGCAGCCATGCATTTCAAATTCAACAACTCATTTGTTGGCGATGGTGAGAGCCATACTTTTACGTGCGCCTGTTATCTAGAAATAATTTAAAGGATTTCAAGAGTTATTCTACTCCATGCAATATGGCAACAGTGAAAAAATGTAATTTCAAAGTCTGACCGATAGGAATGCACGACTCAATCCAGGGTTGTGATGCGCGTAAAATACGCACCCTGAAAATCCGCTTAAGTCAAAGTCTGAATCCGCGTAGAGGGTATTTTAATGAGACACGCCCCGATTTCAATGAATCTCCACCCCAAACGTGCAAGTCTCCCCAAGCACGCGTAAATGTTCAAGGTCAGAATACGAACAGACACTGAAAAGGCGCACAGCGGGTCGAAAAAGCGCTTAAATCGCTCTGAGCGCGGGTCTGAATAGACCCCATACTCCTCATTCATCTCTTATGCTCACTTACATCTTCGAATCAATACCTCTACCATCAGAGTATACCTTAGCAGTATACAGTTTTTTTCCCATAAACTCCTTTTCGGTTCTAATTGCCCTCATATACACAACCCTCAAATACAACTCCTCCTAAATGGGTTATCACCCAGGAAATCTTCCAATACTATGTCAAATTCAGAAAACCGATCAAACCGGCAAGGGATGTTTTATCCATTACTTTAAACTCGAATCTCATGTTAGCCGTACGAAACACTATCGTTCTATCTCCAAAACCGCTTCAGCCTCCCTAGTTCTTCCAACCTCTCCATTATGCATTGACGAAACCGGCAGAATCATAACACGCCATTGGTTCCAAAAATTTATAAGCAGTCTTGTGGGCATGTGGTTTTCCCTCTAACATTTTTTCTTCCCACTCTTTCAGAATCGGAGCAGCCTCAACCGCAGCAAAAAAAAATAAAATAATAATAATAATAATAAATAAATCAAATAAAACGGACTTCCAGACCACCTAATTAAACGCTTGGGTCGCTGGTCCTCCGATGCCTTCCAGTCTTATATCAGGCTCAACATTCCAGTCATTCACGTTGCTCACCTCGCTATAGTCCATTAACGTTTCTCTTTTGCATCATCTCTTTTCTCTTCCGACTGGCAGTCTTTAGGGGTCCTCTTCTCCTACGAGAACATCTTCACTCCTCTCCCCCTTAGGACTCCAAGCCCAAAACCAGTGTACAATTCCCGTGCCTAACCATTTAATAAATCATTTAAAAGAACTAAAAAGAACTACCATATATTTGTTATACTTGCACAAAAACAGGTGATTTCACTGATTAGCTCACCTGGTGGAAGAATTGAGCAAACTAATTAGCTGGTTTAGACCATGGATGGAACAAATACATCGTTAAACAAGAATCAGTAGGAATTACAGGGCTTCTCACAGAGTAGGTTAGGAACAAATTGAATGGTAGAAAATGGCATAATTGGATACATTCTAAAAACTATTGATTATTATTAATCTAAGGAGGTTTAAAATGCTTTAGTCAGACCTCACTTGGAATACTGTGTGCAGTGATACCAGAGGTGGAAAGGAGAATAAAAGTGCTGTTAGCTAAAGCATTCCCCACTGTTAGCTCCACTATTCCCCACTTTTAGCTCCAGCATTCCCCACAGTTAGCCCCAGCTTTCTCCACTGTTAGCTCCAGTACTCCCTACAGTTATTATCTCCAGCATTCCCCGCTGCTAGCTCCACTATTTCCCACTGTTAGTTCCAGCATTCCTACGGTGACCAGATGTCCTGATTTGTCTGGAATTATATCTGTTTGTCTGGGATCGTCCCAGTTTTAAGTTGTGCATCCCGAGTCCTGACAAAAATCTGTAAAACACTAAAATTCACTACCAAATTGTTCCAGTTTTCACCATCAAAATAATAATAATGATAATAATATACTTGTTTTCAGCACTTACATGGACGTTTATTATGTTCTGCCCTACTCATTATTACCTAACCCAATCAAAAATAAACAATTCTCCACACGGCTGAATTCAAAACTGATTTGCCTGTATGTGTCAATCGACTAATATGTTTTGTCAATGCTGTTGCTATGTCGCCTGTGGCTCTGTCTGACAGAATCTGTCAGTACGCTAACGATTAGCAGTCATGCCAAAGAGAAGGTCAGTCTTTTCTAAAGACCTACAGAAGGCGTACTCTTTTCTTTGTTGAGCAACAAAAATGCTGCGTTATGCAGTCACTACGAGACTATATTTTCGGTTGCGCGTGGTGGAAATGCTGACATAAAAGATCATATTAAGACGGCAAAACATAAGCGGTGGCAACAAGCGGGCAGTAGCACTGTTGCAACCTATTTCAGCAGGGCAAACACCAGCGACAGTGATCTGAATCTGTACAATTCTGTTTATTCTCGATTCATTTTATTGTTTATTACACTACAGATGTGTTTGAAACATTGATATATATTATTTAAGTTCACATTCTTTCAAAGCATTTTCACAAAGTATTGTTTTGGTCTTCAGTTTGGTAATAGTCTGGAGTTTTCATGTGCATGTGTATGCGTGTCCACGTCACACAGTGTGTCACAGTTTTGGATTTGGAATATCTGGTCACCCTAAGTCTTCCCCACAGTTATTAGCTTCAGCAATTCCCATTGTTAGAGCCATCATTCCTCACAGTTAGCTCTAGTATTCCCCACTGCTAGCCCCAGCATTCCCTACAGTTAGCTCCACTTTTCCCAGTGTGGTCGAGTTGTAAAAAAAATTTCAAGGAGGATGGTCAACTTCAGAGAGGAGGGACTGTGGTATATGCCTACATTTTTTTATATTCATGAATAATCATAAGAAAAAAACAGAACATGTACTTGTACCTCATATTATGAATACAACAACTATCAATTATTTTATTTATATAATAACAACAATATTAATAGCGCGGGATTTCAAAATCAGACCTCTACACTACCACAACTGCATTTACATCTTGAAAATACCTTTTACATTCAATAAGTCACACTCTCATTAGAATCTAAAATTGCTTGTGTTATTTCAAGCAAATAAATAGGTTAGATAGCACACATATTTGTTTGCTCACAAGTGGACAGGTTAGCTGCCAAGCAATATATGTAACTTGTTCACGAACATGTGAACATGTTACTATGTTATTATCTGCAATGGTCTCGCTCAAGATGAAAAATTAGCTGAGCTATTGCCAAAGGTTTGTTACATAAGGGACATAATATGTATTAATAATATATGACACTGGTTAACATCTCACCTGTTGTTTTCTGCTTTACTAAAAAACTTCTAAGGTCAGGCTAAACCGGTGTCTTAGCCATTTTAACCTGTAGCATCTGCAGTTCTCGTCCAAAACTCATGGTGAAGTTGCATTAGTCAATGAGAAGCATGCATTTGCAGGCTCCAGTCAAATTAGCGATAAGCAATCAATAGGCACAGAGGATACAAAATAACACAAACTGGAGCTCAAATAATGTAAGATTGACATTTAAATATCACTGAGGTTTAAATATATCATAGCTAATTCCATTAAAGCAAAGGGGATGGCAAAGGAGAAGACAATTTTACAAGTTGGTTGTGGTTAAAATGTTTTCCAAGGGGATGGCATCCCCCTCAACTTGAGCCCTGACTATTCCCCACTTTCAGCCCCAGTATATCCTGCTTTGGCTCAAGCATTTCTCACTGTTACCACCACTATTCCACACTGTTGGCCCCAGAATTCCCCACAGTTATTATCCTCAGCATTACCAACTGTGCTTATCAGCATTCCCCACTGTTAGCTCAAGCATTCCCTGCAGTTATTAGCTCCAGCATTCCCCACTGTTTGCTCAGGCTATCTAGCAGAGAGGATGTTATTTGTAGCAGAGTAGCTACTATGGTACTAAAGACTTAGCTATTTCCAGTGTGAAACACTTCCTCAATATTTTTTTAAACTTAAGACCAATAAGTGTTGTGGTCTTCTTGGAAGATTTAGCATTTTCTTGGAGTCAGGTTCTGTTCCTCAAAGTACCCCACAGAGTTTCAATTTGATAGCTGGTAATTGTGGACTGGGGAATTGTTCACAGGATTTCTTTGTCGTGAACAAATATAAACTAAAACAATACTATACTACATTTAAGTCTATACTCTTGGTAAATAATTTACAGGGCTAAATTACCAAATGTTTTCATATCCCTTTAAGACCAAAGAACACAGCATGCTGTTAGATTAACTTCTCTCTCATGTAAAATAAATGTTCACCAAAGTAACTTAATCATGTTGAGGAAGCCTAAACATTTGGTAACATACTGTCTTCTACAAAAAATCTTAAAGACATGAGGTACATTTTTCTGCTCTTATATTTGAGAATGGCAGCCTGAGCAACATGACTGTGTTACCCAAAACCTATGCAGATGTATTCTTTTTGTATCATATATAATGCAATTACTGTTTTTCTGTGTAGTTGGCAGCCGTTCTTTGAGGAGCAATTATACCAAACCCCTTTACATAAATGTATTTATAAAAACAATCAAGTACAAAGATGTACAAAAACAATCCACTGCAAACCCAAAAAATATACCAACATACAAGAAATATTATTTTTTTTAACACAAATGGCTTCAGAACCAGTCACAGTAATACAGCACCACATTCTTTATATAGTTTTAACTATGTGCATTCAAATAACATTTTAACTACATTGATTTCACAGTTACAACAAATACAGTAAAAATACAAATGTAGTAAACATACATTGAATACTAATTTGCACAAGCTTTTGCTTGTAGCTACAGCATTCTTAACATTTTAATCCTGTCTTACTATTTTATTAATTACTTTTTAATGAATTTTGCCTGCTGCTGAGGAACATTTACTGTCAAGTTGTACTGAATCTCAGCAGTAAGTCTTGCAAAATTAGCCTGTGAAAAAATGTAACTTATACAAGACTTCATGACCTTAATTTAAGCAGTGTTTTTCGAGTGTAAGTATATCAGTTATCCTGTACATGGCTCAGGAGATCAGATATAGCCCAGAGATGCAGCTTGAGAGTATTTACTTGCTAATTTGATTCATATTTAAACAGGAATGGTTGTTCATTTCTACAGATTTCTGTAGAAGTGGAAGGGGGTCCAGGACCTCCACTATCATTTATTTTACTTTAAATGAAGACTTATATTTTCATATCCTTGTGAAAATACAATAAAGAAGATATGAATAATGATAGATAGATAAGATATGCATACTGAATTTATGCAACCACTGTGCAACATTACTTTAAAAGAACAGAGCATGTATATAGATACGTTATAAACTACATACTAACAATAACAATAATAATATAGTGTAATAAAAACCTAAGTCAGTGCTGAATGGCTTTAACTCACCAACACAGGGTCTCTGTATTCAGCTATAAGTCTATACAATCACTCAAATAAACTACATATTTGCTCAATTAATATACACAATGTAATTAAGAGCTTAATTGAGCCAGAAAAAAACACATATTAAAGTAAATCCAGGCAAGAACTATGGATTATTGATTCTTTTTGTGAGATTTCACTCTTATACAAAAATTCACCCTGACTCTTGACTAAATTACAGGATACAAGTGACAAGTCAGTGACATCATCAATATAGATGAAAAAGTAACCGTGGTATGTTTCCTGAGGCACATGGCTCTAAACAAATATCTATACAGCCAGTGAAAATTGCATAAATATAAAACTGATATGCTAAAACCTAGTGTTAGGCATGTGAGTAACTGTTTAACAGTAAATACTGTTTATATTAATTAAAATAATTTCTATATTGGCAGGCTCCATGATAAATCCCTGTGGTTGAAGGACAGGTTTATTTCTGATGCCTTTTTAGCTTCCTGTAAAGAAACATTGAGAGAGAAAGGTGGGAATACATTTCAAATATGATAGTCAAAGTAATAATTTGCAGTAAAGGAAAAACAAACTGACAGAATTAGCAGCCTCACAACACTGCTTTGCTTACCTGATCTGGACACACAGGTTTTCTTGCACTCCTCCTCTGTGCTGAAGCGATTGCTGTTCCCATCACAGCCTCCGTACCAGAACTGTGCGCAGGCATTGGCCTGTTCGTTGTAGTACCAGTTAACGTCGTAATCTCGGCAGGGCCCCTGATCCAGGCTCAGGCTACAGCGTGGGTCTAGGGGGACAAGATCTGGCAAAATCATTACAGAACAATGGAACTGCCATCATTAGACACGTTTATATTCTTGAAGAGCTGTATTTCTTTGTATCTGTATTTAAATGCAGTAGCAGCTAGTTGTGCAAATAGCAATGTTGGATGTAGATCACACACACAGCACTCACCTTTGGGCAGGACAGGACGTGGGGCAGGCTGAAGTTGGACTGAGGAAGATGAAGTCCCAGAGGATGAAGAGGTTGAAGGTTTTGATGTATTGGATGATGTTGATTCTCCGACAGGAAGGACTGGAGGAGATGGAGCAGCAGGCTTGCTTATCAGGGCTACGTGGCTACTTTCCCTTGCAGTGGGTTGTGTGATTAAATCCTCTTCCTCCTCATAGTCCTCTTCCTCTTTATCCTGCAGCACAGTTGTCACAATATTACACATATTTTCACACTTCCATCATGAAGTTTACACATCAGGTACACAGAACCATTTTATAGGGTTCTGTGTATTACCTGATTTGTAAAGTTCCTATGAGAAAAAACTCATATGGTTCATTCCATCAGATATCAATCAAATCTATGCATCACATTTATTGATATTTATTTTATTCCTCAACGGTACTTATACATTTGGCAGTGTTGTTACTGAAGATGAAATTGTGACTGCATGTGAACTTTGAAAACTTTTCCTGATGAAAGAACACATGTCTCGCATGCCTTTTTGAGCAGATCTCAGCTAGATGTTCAGGCAGATATTTTTAGGGAAAAGGAAGCCTTTCAATTTGAAACACTTTTTCATAAGAAAAGAACAATGCCCACCTGCTAATATGGACCCTAAACACAACAATATTTCAATCTTGTGTATACTTATTTAGGTTCCATAGATTTAATGTCTTAATTTGTCCATAAATATTTTAAATATCGTAATTTTGGTGCACTACCTGTGGAAACACTTTCACTGTTAAAATTCAATATTTTAGCTTTACATGTTGAATAGATGGTTGTATGTTTAATTCATTCATGTCATGGCTATATGTCTCTCCGCAATGAAGTTATCAGGGGTCAAAATGCTTAGAACTTACTCTTGGTTTGATCTTGTATGTAGCAGTAACTTTACATCAAAAATCTGGGCCAGTAAAGTACATTTCATTTGGTTAATTTCTGAAGGAAGGACCTTTATCTTACACTCATTTCTCTGATTAACAAATACATGACTGGGACTGTGGTGCCTGATCACTGGAGAGTGATGAGACTAATGAACTCTGATGATTAATGAACTGGCTTTCCCCAGACAGGCTGGGCCAGTTGCTGCTTTGCCAATACGGATCTCCAGCCATAGCCAGTGATAGCCCTGCTGGTGCTCAAACACCCAGTCTCAGGGTTCATGCTACCTTCCCAAACAAACATCTAACAGCCACCCAGAGGTCCTCATGCTGGGTCAACTTAACTAAATGTAAAAAGGGGAAATGTTTTTTTTTCTGTAATGTGAACTGTGCCAATGTAACAGTATAGGTTTCCTATGGGAGCAGGACTGGCTCGTTGTGTGTGTATAGAGAGCTGTGCAGTGAGTGAATCCATATTGTGTGTGCATCTCTGCATGCATTTGCTTGGGCATCCACATGTGTTGAGCATGCATGTGTAAGTGTGCTTGCATGCAGGTATTTGTGTTTGTGTGTATGCATGTGTTGAATGCATGTGTGTGTGCTCGGGCATGTATGTGTGTGTTGTGTGCATGTGGGTGCATGCATGTGTGCATGTGTGTGGGTGCGAATATATGTGCACATATGTGTGTGTTGTGTGTGCTTGTGTGTACGTGTGCATGCATGTGTGTATTGTGTGTGTGTGCATGTGTGTGTGTGTGTAAAGACCTGGACAGGATCAGGACTGAAGGACAGTGGCAGACTGTCTCCTCGACCGTGGCTCTGTCTGTGAGAAATGAAATGGCTCCCATCCAGGACCCCCTCGCTGTAGGTGTTCACAAAGCCAGAATTCCCATGAGTGTTTTTCCCATAACCGTTGTTGCTGTAACCATTGGTCCCATAGCTGCTTGTAATGCGGTTGTAGATCACGGCGCCATTCTCGTCTTCACAGAACTGACTGACCAGTTTGGATTCTAGGGCTGAGTCAGAAGGATAAATGTCAATATTTCCTGTCATTCTTAGACAGCAGATAGTCACTTAATAGGATTGTTGCTAAATGCACTAAAAATATGGCCTTATAACATAGTAAGCAAAAACTTTGGAAATCCAGTCTCAACAAAAACTGTATGTTGTGAGCTTCACAAAATGAGTATTTATGGAAGGATCACTATTCCAACACCACTTGGATCCAAATATAATGCAAAAACATGCATAACCCTGAGTGATAGAAACACCTGGCAGCTTTTCTTCTTTAAGAATGGTCCAAATCAAGGTATACACAGTTCATCATTTGGATTATGGTATTCAAAGAAGAACTGAAGCTGCTCTAAAGGAAAAAGGTGGACCTAATTAGTTACTTGATCTAAGTCTTTAGTCAAGTTTTTCAGTCATATTGTTCACCCCCTGAAACGCATTAAAAATCATCAGCGGATCATTCGTACAGTTGGTTAAGAGCATGTGTGTTCTGCTCTGTGGGATCTTCACTGAGGTGGGTCTTAAATGCAAGACTGCCTAAAATGGAGAAAAGCAAAAACTGTGTTTGGCCGGATGACAGATAGATATTTGTTTACACTTAAATAGAAAAGGTAGAAACTGTAAACTAGGACAGATGTTAGGTTGCCCTCCAGTGACAGTTCCAACACACTACTTTTCCCACAAATGGAGTCCAAACCACACTGGTTT
Source organism: Albula glossodonta (assembly GCA_019788955.1). Classification (NCBI taxonomy): domain Eukaryota; kingdom Metazoa; phylum Chordata; class Actinopteri; order Albuliformes; family Albulidae; genus Albula; species Albula glossodonta. The sequence continues at coordinate 148,255 of JAFBMS010000892.1, read as the reverse complement.
AAAGATGTGCAAACACACAAAATTCTCATTCAAATTGGACCTTGTGATGCACTCGTTAACACTGTTCTTTATATTATGTATGATGGTGAATTAATTCATGTAACTTTGACATCATCATAGGGCTTCAGCCGCACCTGGCAGAGTGTTGAAGTCGTCAATGAGGTACATATGTTCAGTGTCTGGGTCGGAGGCAATCAGGTTGAGCTCACGCAGAAACTCTGCCTGTGTTGTGTCTGAGGTGTTGACGATTCCAATGGCATACATCTCGATGTTAGCGGCATGGGCCTCCCGGACAGCAATGTCCAGCTTGACAGGCTCTCGCTTGTCTGTCTGCCCATCAGTGATGACGATGGCCACTTTGCGGACCCCACTGCGGGAACTGTAGAAAGCTTCCTGTGTGGCCTTGCGTATGGCGGTGCCTGTGTAGGTGCCCTCTCCCATGTAGGGCATCTTTCTGACTGCCTGCTTCACATCTTGCTTGGTGGTGTAGCGAGCCAGGTTGAACTCCAGGTGGACATCCAGGCTGTAAAGCACCAGGCCAATCCTGGTGGCATTCCGGCCCACAGTGACACGATCCACTAAGGCCGTCACAAAATCTTTAATGATTTCAAAGTTTTCAGGTCCCACACTTTCTGAGCTGTCAATCACAAACACAAGCTCCATAGGCCTCTCTTTGCATTTGATACCACAACCTGAGGACCAGAGAGAACACAGCTTTACTGAGGATTAGAGTGAACACAGCATTACTGAGGACCAAAGAGAACACAGCTTTACTGAGGACCAGCGTGAACACAGCATTACTGAGGACCAGAGGGAGCACAGCTTTACTGAGGATCAGAGTGAACACAGCATTACTGAGGACCAGAGGGAGCACAGCTTTACTGAGGATCAGAGTGAACACAGCATTACTGAGGACCAGAGAGAACACAGCTTTACTGCTATGAAAAGAAAATGGCTGAAATACCAGCCATGGTATTGATGTGTTTCATAATCACTGAATATGGAAAAAGGCTTACCGCATATCTCTTTAATCATCTTGATGATATCTTCTCTCTGAAAGTAATTGTAACGTCAGCATATGTAGGTATATGGTTGAAGACATGATGGTCCTGATAAATAATTACACTGGGCAGATAAAGAACTTACCGTGAGACCTGCTTCACCTTTAAATCCTGGTCTCCCCTGAAATACATTTATTTTCCTTAATTGAGGGAATGTAACTTATGACAAAAATGTACATAAAAAGCTCAAATCACCTTGTTGTCAGATATACTTCAATTGATGAACTGTGGTTTGTAAATCAGTTATGTCAAAGATACATATCTTTTACACATGCTGTTGTGTGGCATGCTTGTCTCTTTACTTTTTGTGATGCAATGTTTAAAACTGAGAGAAATTATTGAGAGGAAAGACTCACTGTTTGTCCAGGAATCCCAGGGTCTCCACTCTCACCCTTCGTTCCCTTCAGCCCTCTCTCACCCTGCAAGCCACGGTCACCCTGCAATGAAAAGAGGTTAGAGCCTGATTTTACAGTTTAGAATAAAAAAATATTTCCTGGAAATTAGGGAAACACAGGCACAACAATCACCTTCATTCCTGGGAATCCCTCTCCTGGGGGACCCCGAGGTCCTGTCACACCTTGAGATCCCTGTTCACCCTTCAATATTCAGGGCAAAAAACATTAATGATTCACCCAACATCCAGACACTTCAGCAGTAAGCAGAATAATCAATTATTTTTGACTTTGTGAACGTGACTGACTGATTTGTAATACCTTAGTAACGTGCAAATGACTGATTCATGATCACATAATGTGTGTGACCAACTGATTTGTGGTTCATTATTACTTTTTGCTCGTGTGACTGACTGATTCGTGATTCATAATCACTTTGCGATGTGTGTGACTGACTAATTTGTGATTCATTATCCCTCAGTGATGTGACTAACTGAATTGTAATCCCTTCGTAATTTTTGTAACCAACTGCTGTACCTTCGGCCCCTGGATCCCCTCCCCTGGTGGTCCTGAGGGGCCTAGTGGCCCCGGGCGCCCGATCGGACCCTGGAACCAAATCACATCAAAGTTAGGGATTGGAAGCTTACTTAAGGATCACCGCATCTTGTTGATATCATAGTTCAAGCAACTTTTCTCCCTGCAAGCTGAAATTATTCACTGTGTCTAATGTAGTTTATCAGCATTACTGGGACCAGGGTTGGGGATATTACAAAAAAAGTTTAACTTGGTGCCTTGTTAAAGAGAAATTTTAGAGTAATCCAAACTGGAGCTGATGGTACTTTTCTACATTGCTACTCAGTTTGACTTTTAGTTTGAGCCATCAGCAATGAAGCTGGAAGTCCAAAAAAGAAATTCTTCAGTAGACTAGCAACTCGCTCACTTGCTTGCGTGCATGACTGAAAAAAACGAGGTTCCAAGACAACAAAAATAGAAAATCAAATTAAGAGGTGCTTGGATGCTGGGACAATATTAAATGAGGCAAGTGTGCAATTGTATCCCATACTAAACTAAAAATATGATAACATTAAAATTTATAAAATGTCTTATCACTTGACATTGGTTCGTTATAGATTGTGAACTGTAGTGAGTGTAATGGTCCAGTCACACTTGGCTTCCAACCGTGAAAAATCCACTCGTATTTCCATTCAAGACATTGGAAAGTGGCGTCAACTGTCAATGCTTCCGGGAGCAGATTTCTGCTCTGCTCTTGACACGAGATGGGGCGCTGTTTTACGCCCCGAGTTCAACTGTGGTGAACTTTAAACTCGCAAATATGCAAATCTGCCCGTCTGGCCAATCAGAAAGCTGCTGTTTGACACCGAAAGGCGTTAAGTTATTGTGTTTGGCAGATATTTTAAAATAGTTGAGAATGTTAACAAGGAAGCCGCATATGACCATAACCATGAAGTAGGATACCTATCGATATCAATCTTATGGTTGGACAAAGTTAGCTAGCCTATGTTGCTATATAACGTTACCATCTGCTGATGAAAACTGTAATTGAATCACACGTGGCCGAATTAACTGAATTAATGGAGTCTGTGTCTCCGCCCACAATTCATGGATTTTAGAAGCCAAGTGTGACCATACCTTTAGGAGTGAATCAATCAGGATGTATCATGTAAAAAAATCCACATGTAGTATGTACTGCAAATGGAGTGCAACAAAGCCTCTAGCTAACATAAGACTAGCTCACATAACATAAAACTATACAAAAAATGTGGAGGGAAAAGCATTCATCTTTTTTTTGCAGGGGCGGAGGGAGGAGTTGGCTGCCTGGCATCTGATTTTAGAAATGAAGCACTGGCTTTGGTAAACAATAGATAACCTCTGTGATTACATAATACCATAGAACTGACTAATGTAAGCTGATTAGCATCCTGATTTACTGTGTTTGTGTTTTTGCTTACTGGAGGTCCTTGCTGTCCCTTCCCTGGTGGGCCTGGCAAACCCGGCAGACCCCTGAAGCCAATGTCCCCCTGTGTGACAACAAACACAAAAAAACATAACTACCAAACACAGAGACTCATCATCACAGACCACACTAACTCATCACCACTGAACATTAACTGATCACCACCAAACACAGATACATCATCATAACACTCAAAATAAAATCAACACCAGACACCTTAACTCATCACCACCAAATATACAAATTACTCTCCAACAAACACATGCACCAACAAACACAAATAGTAATTATCACCAAAGACAGACACATCTCCAACAAACAAACACATCACTTCCAAACCCACAAAGATGAGAGACAAAGAGTATGTACCTTGACATTTAAAAGCATATTTCATGCATACAATAGTGAACACATTATGCATTTTAACAAATAAAAACCAAAAACTTTGCACCAGTATACCATTGCATAGAATCCAAATAATGCAATATGCATATAATACATACTTCTCCATCTTTTTTCTGATTACTGTATGAGTGCTTATAGTGGGATCTGTTCACTCTGCTAACTCATTTCCTTTCAGGTTGTGTCACTTTCCCCTGAATCAAGCTGAGTCACTTTCCCCTGAGTCAAGCTGAGTCACCTTCCCCCCAGTCAAGCTGAGTCAACTTCCCTCGAGTCAAACTGAGTCACCTTCCCCTGAGTCAAAACGAGTCGGAGTATCTCTTTTGGAACATAAAACACTCCTCCATATAGACAACTTTATTAGGCACAAGTAACAAATTATGAGTTAGTCACCTGGATTTGTTGGGGCATAGATTCAACAAACTGTCAAGTGTGGCACAGAGACTCTGCCCTATGTCAGTTCCAGTGCTTTACATAGTTGTTGGAAATTGGTTGGTGGCAGATCTCTTCTCTGAGTAGCTTAATCTATCCCATTGTGCAAATCTTTGATTGATTTGAGGGTTGACTGGTGACTGAGGAGGCTGCTGCAGTAAGCTGAATTTACTGTCATGTCCCAGAGTCCTTGTTGGACAATCATAGCCTTATGGCAATAACCATTAACCATCTCACCACCAGTGCGAGCCTACATTACTGCAGTAGCCTGCCTCCATCAGGCTGGAGGCTAAATGCATAAACTGATATCCTGGTCTTTCCATTAGCATGAAACAGCAGGAACTTTGTCAGCTCCTCCTTTGTAAAATTCTACTCCTCTGTACGGGATATATTAGCCTCCATCTGCTTCTCATGCATGGTCTGACACTATTGGCTTACCGATCTTCCCTCTGCGCACACACACACACACACAATAAGAGAGTACCTGCCTACCTGCTTTCAATAGCATGATTTGATAATGTGATCCTGTCACTAACTGAGGAGCCCATTTAATAGAAAATGCAGGTGTACCAAACAAAGTGGCCACACCATGTAAAATTTTACACAATTGTAGCACATTATCAGAGGAAGCAAGTCAGGTACTGAGCACTGCTGGAATCTTAGCTTCATGTGCACCACATACTTTAGGTCCAGGAATGCCCACTCCTTCCGGACCTTGATCTCCAGGCAGCCCTGGGAGGCCGGGGGGACCCTGCAAAAGAGAGAAGATAGCCAATCTAGTCAGAGCTGGAGCATAAACGGAACCATCACAAGACTGGCTTCATGCTGCCCTGAAAGACAGAGTAATGCAGCCAACTGTTAGCAGCAGGTTTACTCACTACAGGCCCTGGGTATCCATCTCCTTTTGGTCCAGGTAGACCAGATAGACCAGGGTTTCCATGATCACCCTGGGAAAGACAAGGTATGTTTAAATGATAAGTGGCCAAGGCCCATTGCTGCCCTCTGTTTCCATCTGTTGCACAGATTGCAGATTGTGACTGTTACCTTGGGACCTGGCAGGCCATAGCCAGTCTCCCCTGTAGGTCCTGGAGGACCTGGTGGACCGAGGTCACCCTAGGAGAGGACAGGAAATAAAATGGCAAAGCATATTTAGCCGGGGGGAGCAGGGGCTGTGGCAGTCTGGTATTGGGCAGAGTGGCTGATGTATGGCACTTACTTTCGGTCCCGAAATGGTACGCCCCGGCAGGCCAGGCAGCCCAAGCCGACCTGCTGTCCCAGGCTCCCCCTGGAAGAGCACACTGCATTAACCTTTGCACACATGCCATGTTAATCGAGCTGTGATATGGCACGCATGACATGCTGGACCATATCTTTGTTCCTTAAGACTTACCAGTGTTTGTGTATGTATATGCATATATATATGTTTTCAGTATTTAGGATGCACAAAGCTGCAGTCTTGACAATCATGGTGTGTATGAGTGACTGAAAATTTAACTGAATTTAGAACTGAATAGAACTAAATTTTTTCCTTGTGCAGCATTTAAGAAATGAAATGGTTTACCTATTTAAATTTACATATTTACATAACCTACATTAAATTCTAAAATTAGAGAAATTACACTTGAGATTGCCCAAATTAAATTACGTTTTGGTAATACAAATTAGAACTGTAAAAGTTCTACTTCTAATAAATCTTTTAAAAAATCTACCGAGAATGTAAACAAATTGTTTAAGATCAGAGCACACTAGAATACAGAAAGGAGTGGGCCAGAAAATTCAATGAAACATTAAAATGAAGGTGTGCTGTGCCACTGATGAGATGATGCAGATGTCAGCATGAAGCAGCTGAGGTGTCTCTCATGAGGGTCTCCATGCCCAAGGGGAGGGACCTTAGTGCTCCTCCTGATGGAGAGATCTCTGTGATTCAAAGGGTATGAGGGAAGGACCATTACACTTTCTTCTTTCTTGTTAGCCCACTCCTGATAATGCTGTTTCAGGGCTCTGTGTTATCTCCCGATGATCCTGCTATTCAGTAATGAAAATGAGGAGGCAAAATGAAGATCAGTTTCCAGGGCATGGAGGAGACGAGATAGTAGAGGAAGAGAGGAGGATACATTTTTGTGAGTATTGGAATGAACCCAGACAGGTGCCAATATGTGTGACCCATTGGGAGAATGGAAGAATGGTTTCCTCACAGACTTTTCCTCACCCCATGGAACAATGGTTTCCTCACAGACTTTTCTTTTTGCACAACCATCTAGTCTCAGATATACTGTCAGATTCCCACTGGACATTATATTTACTGAAGCCCTGTAATGTGAGTGATTACAAAGACTAACCTTTGCACCTGATGGTCCTGCTATCCCTGGAGGCCCAGGTAAGCCACGAATTCCCCTCTGGCCTTGGTCTCCCTGAGACACAGACACAGCTTATAGCATGCACATTGTGAATGGTAGGCTTGAACAAAGTGATATGACCGCTAATAGGGTTACCTTCTCCCCCTGGGTCCCAATGCCAGGTGGACCCTCTGATCCTCTCAATCCCAGCAAGCCTGGCTCACCCTGCAGGGATTCATAGTGACAGGTAAGATAAACCACACACACACTTATGGTCACGCTCACACTCACACATGCTCACACACACACACACACACACACACACATGCACATGCTCACACACACACGCTCACACACACACACGCACGCACACACACACACTCAGTCAACTCCAAAAGTACCGGCACCATTGATGAAAATACCTTTTAATGCATCCTCTGATCTAAATCATTATTTCATCCGTTAAGTCATCCACATAGGTTTTTTGCCATATCTGACAATGTTTTTGCAAAGTCAGCTGTTCAGGTTGTAGCTTGTTTATGTTTAGCTTTTAAAATGGTTTGTTGCCACCCCTCTCTCCAAGCAGGTCCTCTTGGACAGATATATTGACATTTCAAATGAGCCAATCAATACAAGACAGGACTAAGAGATTCCCCTCCTCTTAATTAAATATGGTAATGAAGCTTAGGTTACAGCAGATCCTTGCTGGTAGCTATGCATTGCATCACAGTTCACACATTGCTTGGTAAACAGAACTGAGACAGACAACCAACTGAAGAGCTGCTCACATAATACTGCTTGTATTGGTGATTGCTAGATACAGGTTGAGCATCCCTAATCCGAAAATCTGAAATGCTCCAAAATCCAAAACTTTTTGTGCACTGACATTATGCCACAAGTGGAAAATTCCACACCTGACCTATGTGGCTTACGACCATCTGTACATATGATGAAAAAAATACTGTACAGTATATACATTTAAAAAATAAAGAAAAAATATATGCAGCTTAAATATAAAAAATATGCTTGGTCATACGTGCACCAGTGCTAACGGCTGCGTGCGTACGATCGTGACTGTCAGACAATATCCCTGCATTGTGTACATCTTCAACATGCTTCAACATGTGTATTTCTACATGCAACGTTAACATACGTCCAGCTTAATTCCATTTCGAGATACAACTGGTCGGTCAGAATGGAACTTGTTGGGGAATGAAGTCGGGAAAAATCCAAAATCCTAAACACTTCTGGTCCCAATCATTTTGAATAAGGGACACTCAACCTGTATAGCCAATTTTGTAGATACTGCAGTGTAGCAATGGATAACACTGGTGGTCATTCCTTGACTCACACAAGTCGTGTAGCTCAAAGTTCAGCTCAGATGATCTTTAAAGCCCCTTCCTCATAGGAAATTCATGCAGGCCTGAAACACAGCGCAGTGCTGAGCACAATCCTTGCTAATATTGTGAAAATGACAGAAATACGAAAATAAGTAATTTATGCTTTGGGAATTAACCAGGCATGATTAATCCAAGCTAGAATATCAACAGTCTAATCCAACTTTCTTTTTAATCTAATTCAATTTAATTAAGAAATGTATTATTTATTATTGGTATTTGTTAAATAAAACAAATGTTTTCATCTGCAAATATACTAATTACAACAAATTACATCTAGCAAGATATACTTGTAATTGGTAGTGCTATACGTTTTCATTTTCAATGTTGCCTATTCAGATAGACTAAAGTAACAATCTTCACAAATATAAGTATATAATTAAACGTTTTTATTTTCAATTAGATCTCTTTAGAAGAGCAGTTTGGTACACTGCAGTATATTAATTCTGGGTAATTTCCTTATTGTCTGCTATAGGACATGGCTAACTGCTGATATTGTCTGCTATGGGACAAGGCTAACTGCTGATATTTTATGCTATAGGATAAACTTAACTGCTGGAAAAAAAACAGCACATGGACCCGCAGGCAGGCATAGCAGTAATAGAGATGGGTATTGTTTCGTCTTTATTGATATTGATACCTGTAATGACTCTGCCTGAAGTTCTCCCCCACACCACCAGGAGGCAACATTTATGACCTTATCTACACTTATGTTTAGTGCTGATTGTTTTAGTTAAGTGCTGACTGTTTGCACCTGTTTTTCACCTTATTTAAGCTCTGTTCTGGCTGAGCCAATTTGCTCAGTCTTGAGTTCAGCTTGCCTGTGTTTTTGGCTTGTCTGTTTCCTGGGTTATATTAAACCTGATTTCTTTGATTTACTTGCTGGTTTTTCGAGTCTTCTTGGAGGTTCTCTGCACCTGAATCCTTTTAGAACCCAGAACCCTCACTTCCACAGTCCAGGTTTGACCGATACCTTATTGATACTACTTAACGATTCAAGACTTTATAGATACTTTTTGGTTATTTGGAGAAAAAAGGCAGCTCTTAACAATCAAACTAAAATGGCTTTTGGACTACTTTTAATGGGCAATAAATAAAACAATATTATAATCTTTTGGCTATAATAGCTCCCTCCTGCCTCCTGTACCAGCTTACCAAATACCAACAATCAATAATTGAAAAAGGAAGAGCAGAATCATAGCTGTTCCCCACAGGATTATGGGAAGCGATATCTTCAAATCATCTTTCATTGAAACCACACAATAGTTATACATAAATCAAAAAATATGGGATGTGGGATGTGGGGGGATGCCATCCTCCTTGAAAAAAATCTTGACCACAATCATTCCCCTTGTAAGATTGTCTTCGCCCTTCCCATCCCCTTTGCTTGAATGGAATTAACTATGCTATTTATTGCCTAATCGCAAAAATATGAAACCTCTTAGATATTTAAATGTCAATCTTATGTAATTTGCACTCCAGTTTGTCTTGTTTTGTAACCTCTGTGCCTTTGTGGCTTTTGATTGCTTACTGCTTATTTGAGTGGAGCCAGCAAATGCATGCCTCTCATTGGCTAATGCATTGTGAATTTTGGTTTGGATGAGAATTTTAGATGCTGCAGGTTAAAATGGCTGAGCGACCGGTTCAGTAGGACCTTAGAAGTTTTTTAGTAAAGAAGAAAATGATAGGTGAGATGATAACCAGTCTCATGTATTTTTTTTTAATGCATAATGTCCCTTGTGTAACAAAACTTTGGCAACAGCCAATGTTTAATCTTGAACGAGACCGTCACAGACAATAATATATTCATGTGTTCAGACATGTTTTATATATATATGTACATTGTTGTTATAATACATAAAATATATTGTAATTATTTGGATAGTTTTTGATAGTTTTTGTTTTAATAATATGAGTTGCAAGTTCATTTTCTGTCTTTTTTTCTTATGATTATGCATGAATATAAAAAAATGTAAGCATATACCACCATGCTTCCACTCCGAGGTTGACCATCCACCTCAAATGTTTTTTTACAAATCGACCACTGCCTACATGTTAATACATCTGACAGCGGCCTGGTGGTATTTCCCCCTTTCCATCCTTTCATGCAGCAGGGAGGCTATGAACTTATACGAATATGCTTTTTGAAATCTTTTTTGTTTATGATTGTACATTGATGAATGTCGGCAAGTAAAATGTATAAAAGCATAGATACGGCATAGATATTTCAATAATTGGTGACCTACATTATAGAAGGCAAGCCAATAATATTTTATACTTGTCAGAAAAAAAACTCCAGGCCAAAGGGAGAAACTCACCCCCTGCCTGTGTTTATCGTCGTGTTTGGCCTGTACACTAAACATTGGTTCAAATGCCTCAGCCAATGGCATGAAGGGAAGACCAGAGCTCATGAAATGCAAAAATGCAAAACTGTAGAGCTTGCCTTATTAACCATGGTGGACTATGTGAGAAAACCACCTGTTCATCCTGTATCTCCAGCGGTAAAGCCAAAGACAATAAGAAATGCAGGGTGTAGTGTCTTTCGAGAGGATACTGCGGGTAATGTTAAATCCCTCTCTAGTATGTCAATCAGATAATAAATTTGTGTCTTGCCTGGAGATAGTGCTGGCAAACTGGTTTTTGTTTTATAACTAAGATATGTTCTCTCATCTTGGATAATATGAAATACCATTTGAACATATTCAGAAATACTATTGTATGTAAGACTATAGCTGTGGTATTGCAGGTTGAAGGGGAAATTTAGAAAGCATAGTTTAGTCCCTCAGTATAATTAGCCTATTAATATTTAGCTTTAAATCTATTGTTTACAGTTTTAGCTAATATAAAATTGTTTGGCAATTTGCAATAAACTATCCACCACATCTTTCAGTTGATCTGTGAGAGGGACTGGGGATTATTATCTTTGACTTATCGTTAGTGCTAGTAAACAAGGTAGCTAGGTTATATCTAACCTGGATAAAGTTATGTATGAGTGCGCCTTCAAGATGCTCATGCATTGAACTTGGGCTGCTGTGCTAAGCCATTCCAGCTTCACAAAATCTACACTGTACCATGATATCAGGCTTCTGATTGTTTTTTTTCCCTTATATTTTTATGAGGGTAATGCAAGTTAACAGATAGCTGGATTAAAGTTGCATGTCTCCACCAAAGATACATGCTTGAGTTTACAAAACTTCGCCCCTCACTGTTTTGATAATGGAGTAAAAATAACCAAGAAACTTCCAGGATCTAGCAAATGGAACATTGAACCTAGGAGTTACTAGGTAAAAGAGTCAAGAGTCTAGCTGTGAAAATGTTCAACCTTTTTTGACAGTGCTGGTTAGTAGTGCCAGAGAGTAGTTTCTCGTTCCAGCCTGTCATGAAAACAGAAGTGAAGTGCTGCAATCACAAGCATGCATTTTTAGGGGGCAATGTTCATTCAACAGCTTTTATTCAGAAATATCTTCTCTTAGTACCCTTAGGTAAACAGTAAAATGCTTTCACTCTTGTTTTTGGCCATCATCTGGGCATCATACTCCCAAAGATCCAACTGGTCCCCAGTAAATTCAAACCCTGAAAGTGATGGCAAATTAAAAAGTAATAAAACCTGAAAATGTGTTTTACCACTCAATGGAAGAGCTGAGAATACCTTCTGTCCTGGGGCGCCATCTTCTCCAGGAAGGCCTGGTAGGCCAGCCAAGCCTGCTGCACCTGGCTCACCCTGCAAACAAGCACAAAACCCTTTTACATCATAAAAGCTTTGCTTTTGGTGCTATATATCTATCTGACATACTATAAAATGTGATTTTATTCCATGTAGAACCCCCTCTCTGTTTTTCAGAATTTACTTGTAGCTCCAAGAACCAAGCAGACACCTGAGTTCATTTACTTGTTTCCCCTGCCCATTTTTGTATTACAAATGAAAGGTACAGTTAGTAAGAAACACAACTGAGATATCTGAGGTCCTGAGTGTTTCCTGTTTTGGAGCAGCTGTGTGAAGGAGAGATGCCAAGAGTATAAGGTATGTTTGCATCTACTGTGTTAACCTTTTTCTTTAATACATTGTAATGCACACCAACCCTTATAAACTGCCTCTTTAGGTTTGACAGTAAAATAAGCTCACTGTCTGGTCCCTGGAGATAGCAGGTAGCGTACATATTCTTTTAATTTGTACGTATTCTTTTAATTACGTAGTATTTAAAAAGAAATGCTTAATAACAAAGTCCTGAAGCACCAGGTTGTAGCAGCATAGCATGGTGGTTTTCTTCTGACTTTTATTCTTGAAAAAACCAATATTGGATTCATGAAATGTGCTGACAGCTTTGTGCATACCCCTGGTGTATCTGATAATAAATGCCAGTGGTTCAGGTACTGGATGCGCGTGTTTGCTCATGTTAATTAGCATAAGGAAATGCCCTGGCAATCCCCGAAAAGGCATGCTGATTAAACTTTGTTAATTTGCTGGTATCTGTCAGCCGATTGTGGCAGGGAAAGGGGTGTTGCCGCTCTAAGATGTTTCTCCACCCGTACCAGACATCACAAATTGGCCACAGGAGAAGGACTGCAGCAGCATGGACAGCCCTGGCCATACAGCCAAACCATCAGGAGGCGCTACTCCAGGATGATCTTTATTTTTTTTCATGAGCATGACTGTTTCTGTGGGCTACAATAGGCACACCCTGATTCAGCACTACTGCCTATAGAGGTAGAGGGAGTTGTAGATGTGGGGAAAGACTAACAGAGTTCTAATTCTAAGTCTATTTCACTGATGTGAAAAATGGTTTGTAAAAAATACCATTGACAATAATATCATTTACTACATATGGCTAATAGCCTTAAAAGTATCAGTTAACCTAAATTTAATAATGATAATTCATAAGCCCAAAACAATAGGCTATTATGCTTATAATTGCATTGACAGACATTACAGTATATTGCTAGTGTGGGATCTGTAACTACTTAAATTTACTTTATATAAAGAATAAACCCTTTTAAGTAATAACCTCTTCAGTACATATGCATTTACTTGTGTTTCAAACCACTCATGGATTTTGATCATACCAAAGAACAAAATCAAATAAGAGAAAAAAATGATGACTGTTGAAATGTTTGTTGAAAATATTGTATTGCATAAATAATCTCCAATTGGACTCCTCTTTACTGCCAGTTATTCCAAGCCTTAGGTTTGAGTATCTGTCCAAGATGAGTAAACTCCTAATACCAGTTAATCTGGACCCAGTTCTTGTCCGCAGGGGTGGCACAGTCACCCACACCTTGGTGGCACCACATACTTAACTCCACATTCCATACCAATTTCTTTTTTGTAACCTAATCTGGACGAATACAGTGTTTAAAGCAGTCTTCCTCTGAGATATAAGCAATGCATGAGCTGTAAATCTTTGTGAGATTAATATTGTGTTAAGGTGACACAATACAGTGTATTGCAAGAGAAAAAAATGCCAACTGCTTCAAGTCTTACCTTTGGTCCTGGTTCACCAACCCCTCTTTCTCCAGGAGATCCAAGTTCTCCAGGTAAACCCTGATCACCCTACAGATGATCGATTCCAAAAGAGCAGCAGCAGAGTCACATAACAGTACAGACAACAGAGGATCTGAAAAACCACTGAAAAAGAATTCCATTACAGAATAGATAAATGTATACCTGGAACACTAATGAAGAGTGAACTGAAAACACAAACCTTGGGCCCTGGGAGGCCCTCTCCTGGCAGGCCTCTGCTTCCTGGTGGCCCTCTAGGTCCCTCTACACCCTATAATGACAAAAACAATGCTGATGGGGTGTTTCCTGTTTGGTTTTGCAGGGTAAATGTTTTGTTGGGCCAGACTAACCAAAAAGCTCACAAGATGTTAATGGTGGGTATGAATGAATATTCCAGTGACGGTATGACAAAAAAATATCTTTTTTCAGCGGTTAAATCTTCCAAAGAGCATTTCTGTAATAATACACTGCTACATCTTATCGCAAATGGCATTTAAAATTGTACATTCAAAATTATGCATGCAAATTTTACAATGTACAGGTGAGCAAATCATCAATGTATGTGATAGTCCGCTAGGTTGCCAAAAGTCAAGATCTGGGAGCCCAGACCAGGTTTGTGGTAGTCTGTATAGATCTACTTGGATTGCCCAAAATATAAAATAACTATTAATGTAAATACCCTACATTGGCAATATCAACAGCTAAAGAATGCATATGCAAATTATTAGTAAAAAAATCTTCACTATAATCAACTGCCATATATTCAGAAAAGTTTTATACTTTTCTTTTAGTTGTTGCTCCTCATCAATTGAGTTGACTACTGAAGGTGCTAATCAAATATACAAATCAAATTGCAACAGGTACTACTAGAATGACAGCCTATATAGACATGTGACAGCTCTGTGACATATTGCCTTTATAGACACATGACAGCTCTGTGACATATTGCCTATATGGACATGTGACAGCTCTGTGACATATTGCTTACTGTATATAGACACGTGATAGCTCTGACATATTGCCCATATAGACACATGACAGCTCTGTGACATATTGTCTATATACAAATGTAACAACTCTGTGACATATTGCCTATATAGACATGTGACAGCTCTGTGACATATTGGAGTGGGGTGAGCTTATTTAGGCCGGGAATGGGGGAGTTCATTTGGACTGGGAATGAGGGAGTTCTTTTTGGGCTGGGAGTGGGGGAGCTTATTTGGGCTGGGAGTTGGGGAGCTCATTTAGGCCGGGAATGGGGGGGTTCATTTGGGCTGGGATTGGGGGAGCACATTTGGGCTGGGATTGGGGGAGTTCATTTGGGCTAGGAGTGGGGGGAGCTCATTTGGTCTGGGAGTGGGGGAGCGCACTTAGGCTGGGAGTTGGGGAGCTCATTTGGGCTGGAAGTGGGGGAGCTCATTTGGGCTGGAAATGGGAGAGCTCATTTAGGCCGGGAATGGGGGAGTTCATTTGGGCTGGGAGTGGGGGAGCACATTTGGGCTGGAAGTGGGGGAGTTCATTTGGGCTGGGAGTGGGCGAGGTCATTTAGGCTGGGAATGGGGGAGTTCATTTGGGCTGGGAGTGGGGGAGCTCATTTGGGCTGGGAGTGGGGGAGCTCATTTTGGCTGGGAGTGGGGGAGCTCATTTGGGCTGGGAGTGGGGGAGCTCATTTGGGCTGGGAGTGGGGGAGCTCATTTGGGCTGGGAGTGGGGGAGTTCATTTGGGCTGGGAGTGGGGGAGCTCATTTTGGCTGGGAGTGGGGGAGTTCATTTGAGCTGGGAGTGGGAGAGCTATTTGAGCCTTCTCACAGGCTCCTCAGGGAAAATGACAACTGTGTCAATGTGGAACTAGCAAAGCAGTTTGCCTGTGTCTCCTTGCAGTTGAGCTACCACTGCCAGGTAGCTCAGGCGAAATATAGGGGACTTTATCTGTTTGTGCTCAGCAAAGAGACATTACGCTGGAATTGAATTCAGCCATCCAAATTCATAACAAATTGACAAAGTGAAAAAAGATTTTCAGATTGAATTCTGTCAACATAAATACAGGGGCATAGAGAACCTACCTGCTTGCATGTGGGTGTGTATGCAACAGGTGTGCAGTGAGACCCTTCCTGCCCGTGTGTGGGTGTGTGTGTAACAGGTAGGCAGTGAGACCCTATCTGCCTATTTGTGGGTGTGTGTGTAACAGGTAAGCAGCGAGACTGTACCTGCCTGTGTGTGGGTGTGTTTGTAACAGGTAAGAAGTGAGACTCTACCTGTCTGTGTGTGGGTGTGTTTGTAACAGGTAAGCAGTGAGACCCTACCTGCCTGTGTGTGGATGAACATGGGATTCTCTTAGCCTACCTTTTCACCCTGGATGCCTGTGCCAGGCAAACCAGTTGGCCCTGGGAATCCTGGAGGCCCGAGCTCCCCCTTGAGGGAAGGGAGAGAGAGATCATTTATATTTGCAGAGAATAACACAGAGATTCCCTATAGAGGGATGGTATCAGACAAGGTTCTGTAACAAGAGATGTCAGTGGAGAAAAAGGCCAACAAGAAACTGGGAAATATTGTAAGAAGTATCAAAAACAAATCAAGAGAAGTAATATTTATCTTATATAATGCATTGATCAGGTTTCAACTGGCATGCTGTGTGCAGTTCTGGGTAACCCATTACAGGAGGCTCTGGAATAGCAAATGCTGTGGCTCCCGGATGAAATGTAAGGATTATACAGAAAGACTTGAGGATTTAAACTATGCATTCTTGGCAAAATAAGACTAGGAAGGGATTTAACAAACATTTGCAAATTATTAAAAAATGTGAAAAATTAGCTATGAAAGATTTTCGGATCCACAGAACAAGGGTGAAAGTGGAAATTATATATGGAAGTTAGCTAAGGAAGAAGTTTTTTAAATTATTAATGTGTGGAGAAGCTTGTCAGGACATGCAGATGTAGACAGCCTGGTGGTATTCAAGTCCAGGCTGCTCACAGTGCTAAATAATCTCATATTTGTATAGATTTTTATATTTCTATTGTTCTTATATTATTGTTTTTTTACCACAATTTCTTCACAACCCGTACTTGTTCAACCAGACTAGCTGACCCCACTGCAGTACTAGCTCTGATGGCTTCAGGAGGAGAAGCTGAGCACGTGACTCCTCCGTTTCACGTGACGACAATCTCACTTCTTTTCACATTGCAGCTGCACCACTGCACACTGCCTATAATGTTGGAGGATGACGCAGTCAGCGTACTGTCAGTTCGTGCTGCTACAGGTGCCCACGCTATGGCGTTGAGACCAACAAACGTTAGCTGGCGTACCCCGTATTGAATCCCAGGCGAGGCTGGCCAACTGTTGCCTTGCCAAGTGGGACCTCCGACCATAGCTGGCAATGGTGAGACTGGGGATTGAAACCCCAACCTCAGGGCTCCCAGGCAACAATTTACCCTGAGAGCCACCCAGAGGCCATATTATTGTTGTTTTAATGTTTTTTCAGTTTGCATGTTCTTATTAGATCTTATTGTTCGGGTTCAGTTTGTGGATGAAACCCCTCCTAACTGGGCTCCAAACACAGGTTCTTACATTCTTATTGTATTACTGTGGCATATGGTTCCATTGTCACTCACATGACAATGTCAGACTGAACAAGTGAATAACTGGCTTTAAATGAAAGGCCTAAGTAACCCAATCCAGAGGCCCTTTTTCAAAAGACACACAGAAGCAAGTAATCTTACTCTGTTAACTGTCTTAGTACATATAATCCGTTTACGTCTATTGTCTCAAAGTATTGGTATATTGTTGAAACTGATGGAGCCTTAAACAGGGCATTTACCCATCCTCTTATGTTCACATACAGAAGGGTCTGAATATCTTAAAGGCTGACTTATGAAAGCTGAGGTCAAAATAAGCAGGAGGCAGGTATTTATCTTCAGATGTTATCCCTGCAGGAATTGTATGGCAGGTAATTACATAGTCCATATAAAGGAATTACTTGTTCTAGGACAGGTAGGACATATAAGATTAGATCATGTTTAAACTGAAATTTTTGTAATGCTGTTTGTATTTTGGCTTGCCCTTGTAATATGCTCTATGTTGGAAAAACATCAAAGAAATTAAGAACCCGCCTGAATGAACATAGAAGTAGTATTAATTCATCTGCAGCACACAATTTTATGAAGAGAAATCATTAATAAAAAATATGAGGTAGTTCAGGCGGCAATATTGACACCGCATTGTTAAAATCTGAGGCAAAATTTATAAATTGAGCAGCTTGTTTCCGCAAGGCATAAACAAACAATTAATTCTCACACCTTTTCTGTATTAATGGCTTTCAGCTCGAAGTTGGTTGTTCAGATATCATAGGCTCCATTGTATAATCTTGTTTGTAAATATGAACCTGCATGTATTTTGGTCCTTTGCTTTTATTATTTGTTTTTGTTGTTTCTACAGTGTGTAATGTTTTTCTTCCCTTTTAAGGGCTGGATAACCTGCTTCATTACATGTAAGGACTGAATAACCTGCTCCATTCAGCACTTCTGTAGATTCCTCAGCTGACCCCTAAGCTCAAAATGCAAAATGAGAGCCGTTGCTACGAGTCCCATTATATTTCATTGCTGCCAAAAGCAACATTAAATTTGGTTTCAATTTAAAAAAAAGCTCAGCCTCAAAAGCTCTCGGTATGTACTTCATTAAAAGTGTTGCCAGGAAGACTGGGAAATATGGGTAGGAACGCTGGTTTGTTGGCATGTTTACAGCCTACCTTCTCTCCTTTTATTCCTGCTCCTGGTTGCCCTCTAGGCCCCCTCTGCCCCTCCAGACCTCGGTCCCCCTGTCACACAAACAGGACATATTCACACCATTTCCCCCTCAAACACACAAAGACTCACAGCAGAGCCTGCTTTGTTTCCAACCAGAAGCCTGAATTAATTACATGGTAAGTTAACACATTTTTTCCTCCAAAGTCATTTTGACAGATCATGAAGTAATGGTAAGGGATTTTACACACACACACACACACACATACACACACACACACACACACACAGTTTTCTGAGTTATATACTGTCTAAGCCTAGTTCACACCAGGCTATGATGTGATAGGAGACAGGTGAAACTAATGGAAGTTACATTTAAAGATCCTTTCATTGTTTGGAAAAATTATGGAACATTCCAGCATTCCATCCACTGCACAAGTTAGAGCACAGGCTAATGGCAACATTACCATAGTGGAGAGGTATGCTGAAGCAACAATGTGTAACACTGAGGGGACATGCCGAGACGGAATAAGCCATGCTTTCACTCATGCAGCGCCTGCAGAGTGCAGAAATGGATAAACATTTACATTTCCCCTGAGTGACTTATTGCACACATTCATACCTTTGGCCCTGGAAACCCTTCTCCTTGAGGCCCTTTCTCTCCCTGGATCCCCTGTGGCCCTTGAGGTCCCTGTGGAAAGGTTTCAGTAGCATTATGGAATAACCCAGAGATATGAGGGACAGGCAGTTAGCAGGGGTCTTCTGTGCTGAAGCACTGAGGTGACACAGTGGAGTTCCAATGACCCATATAATTCATGATGGCCAATTGGTTTTGTCTACTTACAGGTAGACCTGATTCACCAATGCCAGGTGGTCCAGGAGGACCCGGCCGGCCCTGGAACCCAGCATCACCCTGCAGGGGAAACAGGCATGTGGTGGGACATGACAGAAGATCTTCCACAACAGTAATGCACAACATATAGGTGACCCATCTCACCTTTGGTCCAGGAAGGCCAATCCCCGTTTCTCCTTGAATTCCAGGTGGGCCAAGAGGGCCTCGTTCTCCCTATAAAATCACAAACAGCACTGCTATTGCTACAGGACATTACTTCAGGAAGCATCAGGCATATGCTGTCTGTGGAATGTATACGCAACCTTGACTGAGCATGTGTGGGTTCTGAGGGTTTGAGTATATGCAGGTCCTGAGGATATGACTGTGAATGTGCAGGTTCCAAGGGTGTGACAGAGCATGTGTGGGTTCTGACGATATGACTGAGCATTTGCAGGTTCTGAGGGTGTGACTGAGAATGTGCAGGTTCTGAGGATGTGACTGAGCATGTGCAGGGTTTGAAGATGTGCCTGAGCTTGTGCGGATTCTGAGGGTGTCACTGAGCATGTGCAGATTCTGAGGATGTGACTGAGCATGTGTGGTTTCTGAGGGTGTGACTGTGAATATGCGGGTTCTGAGGGTGTGACTGAGCATATGCAGATTCTGAGGATGTGAATGAGCATGTGCAGGTCTGAGGATGTGACTGAGAATGTGCGGGTTCTGAGTACCACATCAGTAACACACACATAAACATTACTGGGTGCACAAAACAGAAGAAACATTCAGCAATCCAGCAAACAATAGATACATATGCATATATTTAATATAAATTCAACATATATTGATTCAGAAAATCCCTGAGGCAGCAAGCCTTTAGTCTTGTCTAATAGCCTAGCCCTGTCACACATTGGTATGACTTAAGGATTGTGGTTTATGGCGGTTGAGAGTGTAGCTGCAGAGGTAAGATTATACCATATCAATTCCAGCCAGGCTCATATGTAGGCTCTTGTGAGGATAAAAACCTTACAAGTTTTGATAAATGTTCCCCCCTGCATATATCTCAATCAATAATGTCATATTTATTTAAAATTTATAGTTAAACATTGTCATATACAAAACACAACCTGAACAGAAAAATGAGCAAAATGACCTATTTCACTTGCAAAATACTCTAATGCTCCTCAGAATGTAATGCCAAAAAATCAGTTTTGATAAGTAAAAAAATCAAAACAGCATACATTCAGCTGCACATTAGGGCTGAAATGTTTCCTCAAGTTACCTGAATAATTCTAATTCTAATATTCTTTGATTATAAAATGAGAAAATGAGAATTTATTATTATTATATTATCATTTATAATTATGATTTACATACATGTTGTCTGCTATTTTCTGAATCAGCTTACATTGTTAGTTATTAATTGACCAGCTCAGTTGTGTATGCTAGATGGGAAAGGTAGCTTACTCTGTCAATTTGCTAGCTAGCTGAGAAGCCTATGATTCCACAATCATCAGTAGCAATATTGCAGTTGGTTACATGAAACAGTATCCAGCTAAGCTGAAATGTTAGGTAGTGTGCTATAGCCACTTGATCAGCTGAATGTTGTGTTCCTCAATCCTGTCCACATAAAAACATGCAGTAATACATCCTGGCATTTTGCAGTACATTGCTGGAGTCAGCTGCTAGTTTGCTACTGTTAGTTTAAAAAATCACGTGGGGTTTGATCATTTGTATAGTATTTGGGGACATCACAGAATCAAACAAATCTTCTGTAGATCACCTCAGAGAGGGTTGTAGGTGGAACCTAATACAGAGGGTTCTATGTAGCCCTTCTATAGGGTCTAGGAAAATGTTTTGAAAGGGTTCTAACCAGAACTATGGTGTGTGTTGCAGACCTGGGCTGATAAGACACACCCCCTGCCTGTTTTGTCAATCAGCCAAACAGTACATGACTATAGATGACTTTCTGGAATGAGACCAATGCAAATACTGATTCTCAACTAGAGCAGAACCCAGGCAATATTTGCTTTTGGCCTCGAAAACTTTCTCCCATTCAGAAAGAAGAGCTCCAAATCCCACCCAAATTCCCAAAATTTCATCCCTCTAACATTTTAGATCATAATACTGGAGGGAACAACAGAAAGGACACCCACCACAGAAAGTGCCAAATCAATGTAATACAACAATAGTATTTACCCCAAACGGGTGACTACATAAGGTGTCAGCGGCGCAGGAGAGATTTTTGAAGTGGGGGGATCAAACTGTCAGCAATAGGTTTTAACTTAAGCTTATACAATATATATTTTTTTCCCTCAAAAGTGGGGGGGGGTCAGGGTCCCTATGAAACTAGGGGGGATGTATCCCCCCGCCATCTGCACCCCTGTACAATGTATTCACCTAAAACAGGTAAATAGGATTTTTACCACAAACATGTAACAATAGAAGTTTTTATCCAGCCCTTCCTAGCATAGCCCATGGTCTCAGTCACCATGCCTGTTTGTCGTTTCCTCATTGGTAGAACAAACTTCTCATAGTAATCAGGACCACAAAGTAACTGACTATCTTCCAACACACACTGAAGGATCACCTAAAGGAGAGAGGGAATCAACCAGGCCATTCTCTTCTCTGTGATGAAGTTCTCATTAATTCTGGATTGCAGAACAGACACATTTTCACATCGCATATTTGCATGTCCAGATGAGATGATTTTCCCTCGAGAGTTTTCATACTATCAGCATTTGAATGCACCACTGTGCTGATTAGACTAGCCATTTTTCAGTGCAGATGCTTGTAGCTGACAGTTCTGAAAGTGTTATGGACCCCACTGTCTGCAGGGTATGCAATTACTTACATAAATACTGTAAATCAAATGTTGTCCGCTGTAGCTTTGTGTTTTTACCTGATATTTTCTCAACAAGTCAGGACAAATTAAAGAGATCAGTTTGTCTTTGAAAAGTCAATGAAAAGCATGAACATTCTTTCAAAACAATTATGTACAACTATTTGACTGGAAGCCAATGTTAATATAGAATTGACTGAAATAATTTCAACAGAGTTGTCTGGAGATTAAATATTTTGAATCTGAATGGGACATGAAACACAGCTGGAATGTGTGCGAGAGAGAGAGAGGGGGAGGGCAGTGCAAACATGTGTATATGTATGTGTGTGTCCATGTGTGTGACAGAGAGAGGGGGAGGGTGGCGTAAGCATATGTATATGTATGTTTGTGTGTGCATGTGTGTGGGGGTCTACATTAGAGGAGGTGCGGGATTGCACAATGCCTTGAACATTTTTTAAGTTCACCCAATCCCTTGATGAGAATGAATTTTAGTTCAATAAAGAAATGCATGCTTAGTGCATGGAGAACATTTTAAAATATAATTTCTGCTCAAAAACATCCAATTTATTTTCTTCTTGTGCCTCTGCAAAGGTGAATTTAATCACCTTTTATTGAGCTAGCACATTGGAGTATAGTGCCAACCTTCCTGCTCTGCCATACACCAGCACAAAAAATAAACAATCTAAGACAAAAGTTAAGCAGTGAAAATTGAAATTATTTTTTTTGAGGAATGGAAATGGGAATGTTCCACTTAATGGAGTTTGTTAAAACAAAGTTTGGGAAAATCATTCTCAGACAACCCCCTTTCAATCAATTCCAGTCTCCACACAAATATATGAACACCACGTACCTAGCTCCCATCGTGCTTTGCATCTCTGGCATCCTCCCCATCACCACCTTTCCTAATTACATTTTTTCCTATAGGGGGGTCCTCTTCTCCTACGAGAACATCTCCACTCCTCTCCCCCTTAGGACTCCAAGCCCAAAACCAGTGTACAATTTCTGTGCCTAACCATTTGATGAATCATATTCCTTCCATTGTCTGAGAATGTTTCTACTGAACAAAGCTGAAAACGTATTTATAATGGCATGTCAAGAAAAACTGCAGCTGTTTTGGAGGCAATGAGCAGCCCAGCACCTTACTAGTTATCTGTCCCTTGTATATCCCCATGCTCTTTGAAATGTTATAATAGAAGGGTTGGATGTTGTATCAAATGTCAGCTCCATCCTACCTTCTTTCCTGAGGGCCCTTCAGGTCCAACATCCCCCTGTGGTCCAGGCAAACCCTGTGGGAAAAACCAAAAGCAGCGCTTGGTGAGGAGGTGCAGGTCTGGAATGATGTAGCACTTGATGAGGAGGTGCAGGTCTGGAATGATGCAGCACAAAATGAGGAGGTGCAGTTCTGGAATGATGTAGCACTAAATGAGGAGGTGCAGGTCGATGTGGAATGTATGAGTCTAATGTACATTGCTAATGTACAACTAATGTACATTTCAGTGTTGTGTTCAGTAGTTCAGCAAGATAAAAATAATTTTTCATTGTTTAATATGAAATGACTGATTTATGATGTACCGTAGAATGTCAAAGAAGCAGCTCTACAATGGGGTTAGTAACTCCGAAAATTCAGAAAACTAGTTATAATATTATAATTAAAAAAAAAAATTAGCATACTCTCATTTTATAGCTATCACAAATTAAAGCAGCTGCAGTCTTTTCAGTTTCCATAGAAGCACATGTATTGAGTTTACACTTTTTACAAAAGCAGACACTTTTCTGCCAAGAATAGTATTACAACTGGTCATTATTTGTCATTATTTGCTTATTTGTCATTTATTATTGTGTCATATGTAATACACTTGCCTGTAGTCCTCTGGTTCCTCTTGTTCCGACAGGACCCTCAGGCCCCTGTGAAAGCAGATACATGTAAAGATGTGTCTTTGGATAATCCCATTCCAATATTACTCTAGCCACTTCAGGACTACTTCCATGCAAATATAACTGTATAACCATAATAAAGCATGTATTAAGTGAGATTTTTTGCGGTCTTTAGTGGTTCATGCCAATTCTCACTTCAAAGATGAGTGTCAAAAGAAATGTTTCATATTCATAAAAAGCTGAAACCTTAAAATTGAAAAGATTCTGTACTTAATACATGCAGTTACCTCCACAAATATTGGCAACCCTGGTAAACATGAGCAAAACGAGCAAAACTTTTGATCTTTCATTTAAAATATTTAGAAAAATGTAACCTTTATTTGCAGTAAAATGATTGAAAGAAAAAACGAAATCTTATAATGAAATAAATATTTTTCTCCAAAACACATGTGCCACAATTATTGGCACCCCTTCATTTAATATTTTCTAAAACCTCCCTTTGCCAAGATAACAGCTCTGAGTCTTCTCCTATAATGCTTAATGAGACAGGAGAAAACATGGCAAGGGGTCTGAGACCATTCCTCCATACAGAATCTCTCCATATCCTTCAGATTCATACGTCGACGCTTGTGGAGTCTCCTCTTCAGCTCATCCCACAGGTTTTCTATGGGGTTTAGGTTAGGGACTGGGATGGTCATGGTAAAACCTTGATTCTGTGGTCAATTAACAATTTCTGTGTTGATTTTGAGGTGTACTTTGGATCATTGTCCTACTGGAAGACCCAACCATGGCCTAGTGTAAGCTTTTTGGAAGAAAAATAGCCCTACAACATCACAGATCCATCACCATACTTCATCGTGGGGATGAGATATTTTTCTGTCTACTCCAAACCCACCTCTGGTGTTTGTTGCCAAAAAGCTCTATTTTTGTGCCATCTGACAATAGAACACAGTCCGACTGAAAGTTCCAGTGATGTTTGGTAAAAATGTAGGCACTTGAGTTTTTTGGTTGATGACAGCAACAAACGATGATGGCTTTTCCCTGGCAACCCTCACAAACAACTTCTGATTATGTTGGTGGCAATTGTAATTTGGGAGACTTTCTGACCCCAAGACCAAATTAATGTCAGCAATTCCCCACTAGGATCCTTGGAGATTCTTTGACCATTTGAACCATCCTCTTCACTGCGCGTGGAGTCAATATAGACACATGTCCTCTTCGAGGCAGATTTTCAAGATCTCTGCTTACTTAACAAATCTGTGATGAATTTTAAAAAGCTGGCAAGTTAGTGGGAGAAGGTGGTCCTAACTGAATGTATGGATGGATAATGTTGGGAGCATTTTCAAATATCAAGTATAGTTCACAAAATCAGTCAGGATGATTGGTGCATCTCACCCAACTTTTCACTCCTCCCCTACCAAACCCCCGTTACCATTCATCATCTTCCCAGATGTAAGGGGAGATGAGGAGAGAACAAGAACCTTGACCACACTGGTAAGGCACATCAATTTCAGTTTTAACTGATTTCTCTTGAAAAATTTCAGGAGAATTTTTGAAAAAAGAACAGTTTGGATTCAACCAAAGATTTGTCCAGATTTTATGTTCTCTATGCATCAGCATTCACAATAAGGTTAGGATCATGGTGCCCTCCTGTGGTGATGCACTAGCCTGAGTAACAGTCAGGTTGGTCTTGGTTGTGGAGGGAGGAGCTGTTATGGGATATTTCCTGGAAATCCATTCAATCCCTGCTGGGCTCAATGATCTGGGAAGCTTGGCAGATATAACGAAAACTTTTGCCAGTCATCGCCCATCAGCAGATTAAAGTGCCTTCTTGTTTTTCTGCCTTTCATAAATAAACAGTACAACATCTACAAAAATGTATCATGAAAACCTAAAGTTTTCCAGTGATCAATGACTGTTTCTTGAAACAGTGCCAATATAAACGTCTTAAATGATGCTTATGGGATCAGCTGTGGTTGATGGAAGCGATGAAGTATTGAGCTTTTGTTCACTCATGGTGTATTACTACTTTCATCTTCAATAAAACTGATATACTCGGTCACCCTTCATTAGTAGTCCTGTTCTCCCTAAAAAGCTTTAAACTGACTTTCTTCGTCATCTGTATTAGAATGACTTTGTTATCATGCTATGTCATTTCCTCTAACACATTATTAATGTTACTGTGCAGATGCCTTTGCATTATCATACTTAGTTTTGCCACACTACAAGCAACAATAATGTAAGATTTCTCCTGGAAATTTACATCACTATTATAATACAGTTTTAACCTGTATTTTTAAGACTGTCATATTATTAATTACATTTTTATTTTTTCAAAAATTAAAATTAAAATAACATATTATAAATTTTTTCATAAAAATTAACTTTGACAATGATGAGTGTTAGCAAGATCTGAATAATACACTTGTTAAGACAATTTCGATTACCGCAGTTATTAGTTACATCATGTTAAATTGATCCCAGTAACATCTTTACATGATTTCCATTTACATTAACTGTTGTCAGTTTTGGAAAATGTCTCCCACCCCCACCATTAAATGTTTATGAAGTAGTAGAACACTTTCACTTACAGATGTCTCCAGCCATGATTCAACAAATTACACTGCAATTAGTGCTTCCTCTCCACTGTCATTCAACCACCCAGCACCTGAAAGCAGCACTTAGCTTTCCCAGTACAGTAACCTCACTGACACTACCAGTACCTGTTAATCTTAGCTGCTTTTAATATCTTCTGCATACGCTTCTATGGAGTTGAGAGTGAAGTGCAAATTTAAATGACATGTTTACAGATATTGATGGGCTTATTAAAAGTGAAATTTCACAAATATTATTGTTTGTAGTCAAAAATGTACTCACAGGTCCATTTACATAAATACATTAATACCATGCACACAAACACATGCATTATTTAGCATTTATAGTGTCCATACGTACTCTGTCTCCTTTAATTCCTGGCATGCCACACTCTCCACGCTCACCCTGCACAAGAGGAAGATGATTCAGTATATTCACCAAATTCTGGTGCACTTAATCTGTGTCAGAATAACAAAAAATTTAAATTATACAATACCTTCTCGCCTTTATACCCTGGTTTGCCCTAAAAATGTAAAGCAGAAAGGTAAATCAAACCTGTATTTTTATGCTATAGTTCAGTTCATGGTTAGTTCAAACCAAAAGTAACAATGTAATAATGACAACAATCCATATTGTACTACAGTATCCCATGCTCTCTCAAAATAGTGCTTTCAGCCAACTACAGTAGAACAAGTAAAAAGCAAAGAAAGATTTTTTTAAAAATGAACAAGACATTTAAGTGAAAATAAGAGTAAAGAAAACATGGGGAGAAAACCTTAAATAAAAATATTTTTTCAGCCATATCTTTAATTTTTCAGTAGATTATGGCTGTCAGATCTGCTATAGGAGGTGGTTCCATAGATGAGGAGCATAAACACTAAAAGAAGCTTCCAACATGAGGGTGCTGTATCTTTGAAACATGGGAAAGAGCAGTTAGCGTTCCCATAAAGAGAATATTACAGCCAAACCGGCTTGCCATTTTCCAGTGCTATTCAAACAAATCCCCCCTGGGTTCTGTTTCGCATGAATTGGTTACATGTCTTGAATATTTCATCATGGGTTTTAAGCTTATTTTAGGAATCAATTTAGTTGCCCTTTTTAACTTTTCCACGAGCTGTAATATCCTTTATATAGTGTCGTGCCCAGAACTGCACACAGTAATCTGCACACAGTGTGGTCAGTCTAAGAACTTGTACAACTTTATCAGACCTACCTTTTTTAACAGCTTAGTAAAAATAGCCTAAATATTAGGTTTATTACTTGGAATCATCTCACAGACACAATCTCAAACATAAATCTAAGACCAAAAGCTACAGCTGTTCTGACACAATCCATCTTATTACCAATCCAATAAGTACCTGTAACTGTTTACTGTCTTTGTACCACACATCCTTAGATATAAAAAGATACTACCAGGAAATGTGTGTTTTTGTAAATCATTGGAACAGCCTGGCAGTGAGGCTAATATTGAACCTTTTTTCAGCAATTGGAATAAAATACATGTATAAATAAACATAAACATAAATACAGTGACACTGACCTCTCCTCCCTCCCGCCCTGGGAGCCCGCTCAGCCCAGCTTCACCCTGAGTGAAAGAACAAAGCTTTCCTTAGGCCCATTCGCTCTGTCATTTATGTGCATTATGTCAGCTGTCTGTTACCAAATAAAAGTAAAATGTCTTTTCTTAGCATAATGCGGTAGAAGGTTATACCTGTTCTATAGAACCATTTCATTCATTTAAACATTTGTAATAGCAAAATAATAACTGAATTATTTTTCAAAAAGACAAGGCACTTGGAAAAAAGAATGTTTACATTTTTCTCTAGGACATAAAAAATGACCATACACAAAAGATTGAGACAAGTTTTCAGTTTCTTTCAGCCTGCAGATTGAGAAAAGCAAGATGGAACCAGAACCTTCTGTCCTTTGGGCCCTGGAGCTCCATCATCACCTGGTCGACCCTTTTTACCCTGCAAAAGTAACAGGAGAAACAGATTTCACACAGGAAATTTCAGACTACTTCCCAGTCACTACATGCCATCTAGCACCATGATGGGAGGAACAGGAGGATACAGTATATGGTGAGTGCACTCCTGCTTTGTGTGGGCTAATGAGGGGCTTTTGTACTCAGCGCATCTATGCTCAGAGAGACTGCTGTGGAACTACCTCAGGGCACAGCCAATCAGCCTTCATTCATGTGCAGCACAGTTACACAGCACTTCACAATGGACAATTTGGGGAAAATGTGATTATTTAAATGATAACTAAGTTAAACCTATGTCAGATGAGCAGGGAGAGGGATCTCAAGAAATACAAATTACAGCTTCCATATCTGCAAAAAAAAAAAAACAGGCTAGATGTGTGGTGAGACCACAACAGTTCTGAGTGTTTCAGTGAAAGTGATGCTGATCAAGGTTGGAAAAATTATCCTGCTCAAGCACTCAAAGCCCTGAGGTTTATGAAGTACTGGAAGAAGGCCATTCCTCTGTAGGCTTAATGTGAGAGGAGGGCTGATCTTGGACTGCATCCCTCCTAATCACAGGGCATTAGACTGGCCAGGGGCCATTGGTGAAACAAAGATATGCAGAATCTGGAGAGATAAATATGTCATATTATCAGCTGTATCAGTATAGATTACTTATGTTGTCTGTAGGTAGGTATTTGGCTGGCTGTGGTATGACTGGGCCATGACCAGGCAAAGCAGGGACTGGCAGAGGGGCACAGACCCAGCTTGAGTCTGGCTGCTGCCTGGGGGTGGGGGAAGTGAGAGTGAAATGCTGAAAGAGTGCACAGCACCTGGACCATATATGGACCACCACCCCTTTATTGTAGATTGTCATTTTGGCAGTTAAAAGAGGGTTAATTATAAAGGTCTTTAAATCCCCATGTTTAGAATGCCAGGAATTTCTCTGTGGAGGAACACCTGGATTGTAAGCATGCAGCTGTCTCTCAAGCCAGGAGTGAATGACTATGCCTGAAAGGCTGAAAGCCCTAACAGTGATGATCCTATCATCATTTTTACCTCCTCCAGGAAGACTGCAAGCAGATGACCTGGAGGCCTTTGTAAATATGTCACATCTACAGAACAGAACTGAAAATTTATATTTGATCAATCTAACACTGAATAAAAGAGCATCTGAGTAAAAATGTTTATTTATTTATTAATAAATAATGTTTATTTATTAATAAAAGACAAATCATCCTGTGTGAAAAAGAAACCCTTCCATTTGCCTTTGTAATTGCTGTTTATTTCACCTTTAGGAGTGATCAACAATCAATCGCATAGTGCTGTGCAGGACTTTTGGCCCACTGCTCCAAACCAGCTTCAACTTAATGATCTTTGTGGGTTTTTCAGCTCAAGCTGTTGTTCTCATGGTGGAATCATGAACACTGACTGTAACTGTGGTAAGAGAGGCCTGCGGATCACTGGATGATTTTCCAGGGTTCTTTGTGACTTCTTGGGCCATTTAAATCTTGCTCTTCAAGAGATCTTAGAAAGTCTTGTCTAGTCTTGAAAGATTCAGTTCTGTCCCAAACACAAATGGAGCATCATAACAAAAACTGCAAAATTTAATGTAGCAAGGGCAGCACTATCAAAAACTATGACAACACATACCAAACACTATCCTCACTGACAAAAAAGACAACTGGTTACAAGATGAAGTTTACCAACAGGAATGGACAAGCACGCAACAGGATCGTTACAGACAATGACCTTAAAAATTGCAACAAATTGGCTGAACACCTCTCTGGTAATCCAGTGTCAACAATAACTGCATGTTATGAGCTTCACAAAGCTGGTATTTATGGCAGGGCTGCCATTCAGAATCTGTTTTTATCTAAGGCTAATGCAGAAAGGTGTAAGGAGTGCAAAATCTGGACCCCTGAGCAACAGAACAAAATAATAGGTCCTGGATCTGGATGGAGATATGTTTGGAGAAAGCCAAAGGAAGACCTTCAACTGTCTACTTCCAAAGCCAAAGGAAGGCCTTCAGCTGTCTAATGCCAAAGCCAAAGGAAGGCTTTCAACTGTCTGCTTCCAAAGCCAAAGGAAGGCCTTCAACTGTCTAATGCCAAAGCCAAAGGAAGGCCTTCAACAGTCTGCTTCCAAAAGGAAGGTGGATTGTGGATAGTATGGTATCCACATTGGTGGATCGTGATTGTATGGGCAGCCACCTCATGGGAGTCATTGGGTCCGATGATGGCTCTGCATGTTGGTCAAGTAATGACCAAGAAACGTGAAGCCGTTTTACAACAAGTTTTACATTACCCCACAACACATGTTTAGAACTTGTATCACAGTATTCCAAGAAAGTTTGAGGCAGTTTTGAAGGTGAAGGCAGACAAGGAGGACAAACTAACCCAAACCTTCCAGCTAAAAATCTCAAGCCTTTCTAAGCCCAGTGTCTGTTTTGGCATGCAAATACTGTAATATTGTATGAATGATAAACCCAATTTTCAGTTCTGCTACTGTGCGGAAGGAGCTGAAAGACCCTGGCTAACTGTGCATATATTGAAAACAAAGCAATTACAATCTGTGTCAGACATAAGCATGGCTCACTGTGCAAACATTTAACGAGAGCATTCCATTTTTTGCCATATAAGGGGTTCCATGCATGATTGTGGTGGGGGGTAAGTGAATAAGGGGGTCTTATGAGTAAGGGGGTCTTACAGCTGGCCCACTGGGTCCTCTCTCCCCTTTCTCACAGGAGCACCGCTGGGCCAGGGGACACTGTGGACATAAAGCAGACCAGTTTGCAGATCATACACCTTGCAATATTAATGTTAATAATTCAGCATCGGCATGGGAAACGCATATGCACAGGGAAAAACTGAGATCGTTGACATGCCTCTGATCTGGTGTTTTAGGGTTTACCCAAAGTGATACTAGCGTTAAATACTCAGGAAAAAGCCTTTTAGTGATTTTTGTTTTGTTTTGCAAAATTAGTGAATCACTTACTCCTTCATCAGCTACCTCAGCCTGTGAAGAAAAAGAAAAGCACAGTTAGAAAGTAATAATGAATGCACACATAGAGCCCTAACAATACATCTTACTATTCCTATTCTAAAATGACAATTACATTTGTTTTATTAATTTAGGCGGTATTCTGCCTTGGGAGTACTCAGAATTTTTTCCACAGAAAAAGGTTGTGGCCGCGCCCGGCCCACGCAGGGCAGAACCATAGGAGGACTCATATAGGATCTAAATAATTTTAATTCAGTCTGGAAAATGACCCTGTCCCCCATTAAAACTTGATGGCCCAGCAATGTTTTTCTCTGAGTTACGTTACCTAGTACTAAGAGTCTGCTGTGTAGCAGAGAAAATGTCAATTTTGAAAGCTGATCAGACAAACGGGTGACATAGCCATGCACAAAATCTACCTTGTAATCTATGAACTTGGATAGTTTCTGCTAAAATGAAGTGGCATTAACATATGTTACCTGATACAGTAAGTAAATAATCATGCAGTATAAAAGTTGATTAGTTTGGTCAAATGACAAAAAGTCTGATCGATAGGAGTGCACAACTTAATACTTAATATCATTTTAATGTCATAAGCTGACAACTGGATATAAACGTACATAATG
Source organism: Albula glossodonta (assembly GCA_019788955.1). Taxonomy (NCBI): domain Eukaryota; kingdom Metazoa; phylum Chordata; class Actinopteri; order Albuliformes; family Albulidae; genus Albula; species Albula glossodonta. The sequence goes on along the minus strand of JAFBMS010000892.1, from coordinate 116,301 downwards.
TTGCAGAGAGTAGTTGTACACATGCACAATTGTCTCTTGCTGCAGATGTGTGCACACTGATGACGTCATGTGCAAAACAAGCAGGGAGCAGTAAATCCCGTGTGAAGCAAAGAACCTCTTAGAGCACCAGTTGGTTTGATATCAAAATGAGTCAATGAGACGTTGGGAGTGACGTTTCTTTACCCAGCGGGAACAGGAAACACGCATATTGGAAATATCATTATTTCAGGCTTTAAAAATACTTTAAAAAATGGAAACAGATTAAATACATCACACATCACCATTACATAACCCATAAGTTCAACACATATCACATTCTTTCTCCATATCATGCAGCCCTAGTGTATACATAATAGATCATCTCTCTGAGTCTTTTTGGGAAATAGTATATCACCCCCCAGTATTCTACATCATGTGCTGAGCTTCTGATATAAAACCAGGTGTAGTCACACTGCTTCTTGACATGCACATGTACTGTCATGTTTTCATGATATCACAGCCTGATCCCAAAGGACTGTGACCAGGGGAAGTCTTCCTGTGTGCCCTAGTGCTGTATTCCTACTTGACAGAAAGATGCTTTTATGTACAAAGGAATGCTTTTATGCATGTGATATATGTGCTATTTGTGTGAAAATTCATTGGCTCAACATTCAGACTTTTTTATGACATAACCACAAACCCTGACATCAACTATCTAATAGTTTTCAAATATGTATACACTGGGCAGAGAGATAAGATGCCAAATTACATTTGAGAGGTTTGCTGTGTTTGAATAGCTTATACCCTTAATCATTCTAACTGCTATTGTTTGAATCAGTCAGCTCATTTTCATGAAGACCCAAAGGAACTATCTACTCACAATCGCATTGATGACCTTCTCCACTATGTCAGCATCCTGCAGGTTGTGGAGGAAGCGGGAAGCAGGGGAACTAGCTAGCAGGCGTAGTTGGTCAACATTTGTGGGCTCATTGGCTGTGGGGGTGATGCCCACAGTGAAGAATCGAACCCCCTGGTTTTTAGCATCTGCAGTAGCAGAAAAGATGTGAGGGTTCCTGGGATGTGACACCCCGTCTGTCAGGAGCACGGCCACCTTGATGCTGCCAGGGCTGGACTCCTCCAGGTAGATCCTGGTCAGGTTGGTAATAGCGAAGGTGGTGTAGGTGCCATGGCCAATGTAAGCAATAGGTGCAATGCGAGCCTTGAAGTTCTCGGTGCCCTGCCACTGTTTGAAGGTCTGCTCGATGATCACATGACTGCTGTATTGCAGCAGGGCCACCTTCCAGCTCAAACGGCGACCTGTCTTCAGCTGAATGCTCTGCAGCTGGTCCACTACATCCATGGCAAACTGTTTCTCCTGCCCATGATTGTCTTTGGCACTCTCAGAGCTGTCCACCAAAAAGGCCAGCTCCAGGCTGCAGTCTTCGTCTACGATGGCTGAAGGGTGGAACCAATTACAATGTGAATCTACCCACAGAATAACCCCTCTTTAAAATCCAGCATTAGAATGTGTATGTTTCACCACATTAGGAACCTCTGTACCGACTGATAGCCAACGTGATTTAGATTTTTAAATCTACTTTAACACTGAAAAGAATGTGTGAAGACAGAATATGATATTAATTTACTTGCTCTCATGTTACCATGATATTTTTCATAGACTGAGACTAAACCTATAGACATGTAGCAAGATGAGTCATTACATTACCATCACCAGCCTCACAGAGCACTTCAGAGATACCACAACAGACTCAACAACCCCCCCAAAAACCCCTCCCACACTAAACCCTGATGCTAACCCCCTCAGAGACTAAATCCCAATGCAAACCTCCCCTACAGACTAAACCCCCACTCAACCCCTCCCACCGCAAACCCTGAAACTTGCACAGAATTTCACCTGCAACTGGTGTCTGTGTCTATGATGTCTATGAATTCAAACTCTGTTACATAAAACAACTACATAAATCCTTCTTAAGGTGATTTTGTGCCTTGTAATCGGATCTATGTCCAGGCTAAACTATTAAGGTTAAGAGGTACCATCAGGCTACCTCTTATATCAGAATGTTAGATCTTTGTCAAACAAAAGTTTTATTGCTAATGATTTTATCTTTGCAAATAAATTAATTTCCTGATACCAACTGAAACATGAATAAGGGACAATCACTGACTGAAGCAACTGATTGAACAAATTTGGGCAGGGTGGTTATGTGGTGTGAGCAAATTATCTCCATATTGTCCATATCACCAAAAGGACAGCTCTATCCTTGTCCTGTTAGATCTAGACCCAGAATCTGATACAAATGGTCATTATATTCTGATAATTTCAAAATTGTAGTGGGCATTTCTGGAATGTATTGAAAGGGCTTTCTTCTTTCTTGGTGAACAGAAAATTCTTAATATCCATTGGTGATTCTTAGTCATGAGCAACAATAAAATGTGATGTTTCTAAGGGATCTAACCTTGCGCCAATTTTGTTCTCCAACTATATGTTACCACATGGCCAAGTTATTTGAAATGGTAAGACATCCTATTACTTTCATACAAATGATACTCAGTTATACCTGTCAATCAAATCAAATGCATAAAAAACTGGCTGTTTAGCTAAATTGTTTCAAAATGTTTGATGTTCAGATCTGGATATCTCAAATCTTCCTTGGTAAACCTGCATGAAACTTAAAATCCCCTTTGGTCAAAAAATGTTTCCCTAAAATAACTGATCTCTCATCAATAATAATTTCAAAGATGCTCTGCTGTTTCACTCATCAAGACTCATGAAAATTCAATGAGCAACCTTATTGCACCATCCCTGACCTCTGCCACTAGGTGATGGCTGGAGTAACTATGACATTGTTTAACCAAGCAGTTGCAGGAAGGTAACTAAACTATTCAGGGCATAATGTTGTTTTGTTTTTTTTTTTTTTTACAAATAAATCTAAATGAAAAATGTGTCATAGATGGGTAAAAAAAAAGGCTAATGGCTGCCTAAACAAGTGAAGATCAGTTTTTCCAATTATGTTACTTAAAATAACTGCGGTTTCTTTTAAACAAATAAGGTGTTTGCAGTAGAGATGAAGACCTACAAAAATAGCAATGCAATTTTTATTTATACTGTGAGAATAATGCTCTCAGTTCTTGAATAAGTGCTAAATGCTGTTCACCCTTTGAAGTAGTAACATTAGTTTATTATTTTTCAGTATACAATTTTTTGTATATATATCTAGCTGTCCCTGTTCTGCAGAAATGCAGGAAAGGTTGAGTTCAGCAACAATGAGTTATAAATACATTTTGAAACCTGTTACAATTGTATATGTTTTACAGCTAAAAGAATGATTGACAGAAGGTTGGTCATTTTTACCTTGCTACCTGCCCAGTGTGCCTTAACCTGTGGTTCATTACTATATGTAAATTAGAGGATTCGCTTTGTCTTGTACTGTGTTGACAATACATGACATAAGAAGTAATGACTAAAAGTTCCAATCCCAGGGTAATGTTACATTTAGGCATGTAGCACTAGGGTCACCATGAGATGGGTTGGGCTTTTAAGAAGTCTTTTATAACTAATATATTTACTTTGAATGTGTTTTAAGAGACAGCAGGCATGCACAAAAGAATCATTGGACACTTTTCTTTCCCCTTCCTTTTTCAACAATTATTCAGTGGGACATACTTATATCCACATACATGGACAATACCATCACATATTTAGCTTTGACCTTTACATGGGAGACACTTGGATTCCATGGATCTAGTCTATGGAGCAAACATAACATTGAGATATTTATATGTGGTCTAGGGAATGAGCAAAGAAAAATTAAAATTGTATAAGTTTAGAAATCCCTCCTGAATGGATATATTAGGTCCCAAAAACAGGACAGGTCCAGAAAAAAACAGCACAGCATATTTTATTCTGCTCAAAGGTATGTGGTGCTCTGAATAGTTACAAAATATCACTTAATGCCACAATTCAATTGTCTTCATGCTTCTGAAATTCATACCAATATTCATATCCTCACTCCTAATTTAATGCAAAAATATTCTTTCACATTACTCACACACAGTTTACATATATAAGCTTATATATAATAAGCTATATATTATATATATAGCTATATATACTTTTTATACATCTATAAAAACAATTCTGTATAAGAATGGAAATTCATCTATAAATATCTGTGTGTCGAATTATTGGTAGTAAAATTATGTCAAGTTACAGATTCATGTAAACCTACATTTTTCACAGAAGCTATGTAGTTACACTCTTATGAAACCATCCATATATAAACTTTTGTTGAGACAATGTTTACCTTTTCCATCATGTTTCTGTATGATATTTGTGCTTAGTGGCTTGCTCTTGGACCTCTTCCCCACCCGCTCCTCATAGTAGCTTTGTGCGCAAACAGTCTGGAGCCCTGAGAGAAGCAGGAGACTGGCCAGAGAGAGAAACATCTTTGCACGTCCTGCAGAAACATGCACAATATCACAAAACACAGTAATTTCCCCCTTGGATACCTTCATCTTAAACATATCTTCAATATTTCAGAGAAATCAACTATGTCTAGTGTAAATGCCAAGTCCCTTTTAGTTGTAGTGTAGATTCTGTGTGCATGCCATATAGATCCTATTTAGATGCTGTAAGCTGTTTGCAGATATCAGTGATGACTTATGAGCACAGCCCATTACAGTTTCCCTCTAATGGTGAGAAGAATATCTGTGGCTGAGGATCGCTTCCAGGCTCAGTCAGTGAGAACCTGCAGGCAGAGCAGAGCTACAGCGCAGGACTCCCGAGCAACTAAGGACCCTGCAAGTGATTTTACACTCCAGATAAAGTTACCACCCACTGCAAAATTAATCTAAAGTACAGAATTCAGATGGATTAATAAATGTTAGACTGCCATGCAAAGCACCGCACTGTTGAGTTATATGCATATTGTATCATAGCAAACTAGGCTGAAAAACAGGCTGGTGTGAAAGCACTTGGATCACTCACAGTGGAGAGGCCTTTGGCTGCTGGGGATTTGGAGGGGTCCTCTTGTTTGTCCTGGTGCTGTGGTTGGGTTGGGGCTGGATTTGGCTGGGTCAGAGCTGGATCCCAGAGACTGCAGCAGGACCCATCCTCCAACACAGTCTGACTGTGAGCCAGCCCCTCTGTGCTGCCCTCTAAAAAGAGGAGGGACTGACACACCCACGCACCTTCATAAAGGAGGATGGGAGAATTGAGTGTTGTACATGTCTGTAATGGGGAGGGGGGGTTAACCCTTGAAAAATAGCAGTCACACTTATGCGTTTAGATACCTTAGATGTTGTGCATACCTGAGTAAATATGTTCATAATCAGAGACGTAAAGTTCTGATTTACTTTTTATATATCCTTTATATTTACATTTCTGAAAAGCCCTTTCACTTGCTCTTTCCACCTCTGCCAATACAGATCCCCAAACACAATTAAAATTGCATTCTTCCTGAATTCAGATGTACATTGTCAAAGAAAAACACACAAAGAAATTCAGAAAACTGTTGTTGTATATACAATAATTTCTAAAGATAATATGTTTCAATTTGGTCATCATACCTAAGATTAATCTTGTGATTTTGATAACCAAGTTTAGTTATATTATAACTCAACAACAATGTGCACTGTCAAGCATAATGGCATTAACTTCACAGATTGAGACAGTGGTTGCATTTTATTTATTTATTTATTTATTTATTTATATTGTGAACCATTGTTTCATTGCTGAACATGGCTTTATGTCTATCAGTGATGGAGTCATCAATGTTCAGTTTTAGTTTAGGACTATTAATATTAAGTAAACACCACTAACTAACATAAAGATTCAAAAAGTGATTGTAAAAATCCATTTCAAAAAGTAAAAGATGGTTGGCCAGCTCCATGGAAAAATTGCTACACTCAAAAGGAAAAGAAAATTGAGGCTAGAAAGCTGTAAGAATGATCTACCTCCTTAATCATTACTGATTTAAACTGCTCATTAAATCTGAGCAATGCACAGAAAACTAATAACACTTTCCATTGATAGTAATCATTCAAAATCAACCTCCTCTTCCATAATTTCTGTGGGGACCATTAAACCACAGCAACTTTCCCAAGCTGTGGAATAGTCAATTTATTCAGCAACTGTGGCAGACTTTGGTGGTCCCTGTGTAGTCCTTGTAGTGATTTTAGTTTTTCTAAAATACACACATAACTTTTTTCTGTCATTTCAATATAGTCTTAACCATTTTCATTTTTGACAGCACAAGACGAATAGTGAATATTTTATATAAATAATGCCTTTTTACATTTATTTTTGGTATGGGTTTGTGTTTTTTATGAGAAGAGAGGGGGATGTGGTGGTCATTTTAAAGAGTAATAAATCTTCCCTCACATACCACAGCAAGCTATGATGGTTGCTATGTCTCTCTCCCCCTAATAATGTTATGTCTCTCTCTCTCTCTCTCTCTCTCTCTCTCTCTCTCTAAATGTATATATACTTAAGAAATTATAAATAAACAAACAAGATACATAGTTTCAATGCAACCCTGTTGTATTTAAATTTGTGTTTGTACTTATAGATGTGGGTATGTGTGTTTGTATTTATAGATGAACAGTCTGTTTTACTGTTTTTTTTTTTAGATTTGGAAAGTCCATTGTGCAGATAATTACTGGTTAAAAAGAGGAGAGAGAGGAATTTCCTGCACTTGGTTTCTTTCTATGGATTGTGTCTGTTCTTGTTTCTTGTCTGCCTGTTGTGTCTGTTCTTGTTTCTTGTGTGCCTTTTGTTTTGTTGAATTCTCCTGTGGTTCCTCTGAGCCTTCCTTTGAGATGCACCTCTTTCGTCTTTGCTTTGAGATGTGTGCACTGGGGTGGAGTGCCCAAACATGCCCAATGGGTAGGACACCACAGCTCTTTGTCTAAGCAAATGATCCTCACATAAATTTCAGCTCACACCGTAAACCTCAACATCCTGTAACAGTGAACTCAATAACTCACATCAGAAGATTGTAGGGCCTTATTTCCTCTTTCTGCTGAATGTGGTAATACATGCTTCCATTTTATTTTTATGTAAATTGCACAGCAAAACAGTCAATAATAAATAAACTCTCAAAAAGTAAATTCAGATTTTGTAATCCAACAGTAATAGAATTTAGTGTATGGCTATGCTGCATTATTATGCAAGGGTTATCTTCACACAAAGCATTTGTCTGGAAGGAAGGTTCATTCCCCTGAGCCCATAGTGAGTAACCTGAGACTTGCTATGGAGCATAAGGAGCCGTGTCCTGTGCTGACTGGCCAGGGGGTGGTGTGTGTATGTGCATGCGTGTGTGTATGTGAGAGTGTGTGTGTGTGTGTGTGTGTGTGTGCATGTGAGCGTGTGTGTATGTGCAAGTGTGTGTGTGAGTCTGCATGTGTCTGTGAGTGTTTGCGTGTGTGTGTGCGTGAGTGTGTGCGTGTGAATGTGCATGTGTGTGTGTACGTGTGTATATGCATGTGTGCATGTGTGTGTGAGTGTGTGCATGTGAGTGTGTGTGTACGTATGTGTGAGTGTGTGTGTGTGCATGCTGCGTGCGTGTGTATGTGTGTGTGCGTGTGTGTGTATATGCGAGTGTATGTCTAAGAGTGTGTGTTTGTGTGTGTGCGTGTGTGCAAATGTGTGTGTATCTATGCAAGTGTGTATGGGGGGGATGTGTGTGTGAGAGGCTGTGTATGTGCAAATGTGTGTGTGTATGTATGTGCAAGTGTGTGTGTGTGTGTGTGTATGTGTGTGTGTGTGGGTATAGGTGGTGGCTCAACACCAGCTGTACTTGGGGTGACAGGTCTCTGCACTCCCAACCTGAGGGCAGAAAATAATCAGAGAAGAGCTGTCACTCAGGAATGCACCCCCACCAGGGAATGGCTTTGCACAGACCACCCTCCCCTCCTTTGTGCCAGAGACAAGGAGAAGATGAGCTCCTGAAACACAATGACTCACAGCTTTGATAGAGTGTTTTCATGAGGGTCGTTATAAAACACATTGGAGGAACAGATGCAGTTTTTTGAGTTTGTCTTCATGCAGACTGTTCAAGGGGAAATTGGGGGGATGGTGACAGAGCTGTAACATCACTGCCAAGCAAAGCTAGAGTCAAGGAATGCAAAGCATTCAACAAGACACTGATGCTGAAACAAAGACAAGGAAATCCTGTAGCAAAGGCAGAGATACTGTAGTTGAAGTATTGAGATACTGGAGTAAATCATTGAGATTCTGAAAGAAATGCATTGAGATTTTGTGGGAAAAACATGCAGAACAAGGGTAACACACCTGAGGGCCCTGTTCTTTTACATTGATAAAAGGATTGTCATAGTAAATGCATGTTTTAGCCTTTGTTTACATCTTTGGAGATTTCATTTGGAGTCAGAGGTTATATACCATGAAGGCTAGAGAACTATGGTGGAAAACAATTGATCCGTAAGCTGAGAAAACAGAACAATTCATTAATTATGATGACACAGAAAGCCAAGCAGCTCGGAAAGTCTTGAAAAAGAAAGAAACCACTGGTGGACTCAGAAATAGTGAACCGGTCAGCCAAAGAAGACAACTGCAATTAATGACAGATGAATCCTAAGAGCTGTTACAAAACCCCAAAGCAATGGTCAGTGACATCACCCAAACTCTCCAAAGAGCAGGGGTGAAAGTATCAGAAGCTACTATACACAGAATACTTTAAGAGAATAATTATAGAAGCTACTAGATACAAACCTCTCCTCAGCAACAAGAATCAAATGGCCAGATTATAATTCACAAAAAAATACAGAGACGAGCCACAAGAGTTCTGGAATATTTTTATGGACACATGAGACCAAAATAAAGCTTTGCCAAAGTGATGGAAAGCCTAAAGTAAGGAGAAAGGAAGGAGCCTATGGTCCAGATTATTTATTGTTTATTTTTTTATTTAACCAGGAAAGTCCCATTGAGATTAAAAATCTCTTTTTCAAGGGGGACCTGGACAGGACAGTCAGCAGCATAAATAAATAAAAATACATAGTTACAGACAGAAAAAACAAATGGAGACAAATTAACTAGTACTAAAAACCAAGCATAGGGTGCTCTCATTTCAAAAGAGACATTTAAAGGAGTCAGTTTTGTAACCAGGTAAATTTAAAAAGATTTACCAAAGGGAATCGGCCTGTAATTCTTTCATTTTGGATTTAAAAGCATGTAACAAAATTCATTCATTGAGTTTCAAGTGTTTTTGCAATGTATTCCACACTGAAGGTGCAGAATACACAAAAGCCATTTTTCCAATTTACATACAGGCATTAGGGACAGAAAGCATAAAAAAATCCTGAGATTGCAAAAAGTATTGTCCGACACTTTTCTTCATGATGCAAACACATACATAGTATGGAAGCAGACCAAGAATTTCCTTACATATAAAGGTGTACCAGTGACAGAGCCTACGGGTTGCCAAAGCAGGCCATCCTACCCGTGAGTATAACTCACAGTGGTGAGTCAGGGCTTTACAATTTGTAATGAACCTCAGGGTAGCATGGTAAGCTGTGTCAACCATATGAAGACATTGAACAGAGGTGTGCATATATAAAAGATCACCATAGTCCAACACAGGTAAAAAAGTGGCAGCAACAAGTGGCCTTTTTACATTAAAAGAAAAACACAACTTATTTCGAAAATAAAAACCCAGTCTTTGCCTCAACCTTTTCACCAAGTACAACGCATGTGGCTTAAAAGTGAGGGAATCATCAATCAAAATACCCAGATATTTATAAAACCTCTATTTCATTTCCCTCAAAAGTGAAGGGATATTTTGTGGCATATTCTTATAGCCAGAAAACAACATAAGTTTGGTCTTATCTGCATTAAGAACCAGTTTCAGCTGAAGCACGGTATTTTAATAAAATGGCATAAAAATAAAAATTAACATCTGACACATTTTGACCCAGATTATTTATATAAATAGTGAATAAAAGTGGACCTAATACAGAGCCCTGTGGTACAACCTTGTAGATGGATGCAATATCAGAACAAAGACCATCATATCTAATGCACTGTGACCTGTTACTCAGGTAGTTTGAGAACCAAGTGACTGCTTGCTCTGAGAGTCCTGAGTTAAAAAGTCTTAAAAGTTTTAAAAGTTTTAAAACATCATGGTCAACTGTGTTGAAAGCTTTGGATAGATCAAAAAAGAGTGATGTACAATGTTGCTGTTGTCATGTGCAACAGAAATGTCATTCACCTCCTTTGGTGCAGCTGTGATGGTGCTATGCTTTTTCCTAAACCCTGATTGAAATGTTGATAAAACGGCATTGGAGTATAAAAACTCCTTTAGTTGATCGCTCACAAGAGCTTCAAAAATTTTAGCCAGTACTGACAAATTTGATATTGGCCTGTAGTTATTTAAAATAGTCTGGTCACCCCCTTTTAAAAATTGGAGAACAAAAGCATATTTCCATATCCTAGGAATTTCCTTATTTTCTACTGTAAGGTTAAAAAGATATGCAAGAGGCTCTGCTACAAAATCAGCTACCAGTTTCACAAAGTTTGGATCAATAAGATCAGGTCCTGCGGGTTTTCTGGGATCTAAAGCTTTTAGGGCTTTATGAACTTCCTGCACAGAGAAAGGTACAAAATTAAAAGACTGTACTGATGTACATTGGAACATCAGTACAGGGTTTCACAGATGCAGAACAATCAGAATTAAACAGAGAGCCAGAAGATATAAAATGCTTGTTAAAACAATTCAGTATCTCGTCTTTGTCATGAAAAGCAACAGAATCCTTCATGACAAAGGTAGGTACAGCTTGAGGGTTTTTGCTCACAGAAAGTGATTTTATGGTTTTCCAAAATCTCCTAGGATCATTTAGATTATCAGTCTTTACTCTGTATCTTCTGAAAAGGGCATGTGTATTAATGATTTGCATAAAACCATCATTAAAGAAGGTCAAGGCTGTCTCCATATCAGGGATCAGCTCTATTCTCCTCCAATTAAAATGAAAGAAATCATGACAAAACCCCTGTTAATTAAAATGTTTAAGATTCCTTAGTGTTCCTGCAACAACAACACAATGGTCACTTAGGTCATTGCAGAGAATTTATGGGGAACATTAGTCAAAATAAAGTTGATTACAGTGGACTTCTCAGGGCATTTAGGATTTGGACAAGTGGGTGAGTTAATCGACTGGGTAAGATTTACAGAATCACAAAAAGATTTAAAGTCTTCAGATACTGGCCTAAGCCAATCCCAGTTAAGATCACCAGCTAAAACAATTTCGCTGTAAATTAGGCTGGATAAAAGGTGCATCAAGGACTGCAAAGCATCATTTAAGGCAGATGGAGGCCTATAACACCCAACAACAATGGCAATTTCCACATTCAGTGCCAGAAATTCCAATTGCTTGCATATTGATTCAGACAGAACTACCCTGACGCAAAATTTTGACTTCATGTAGCAGGCAAATGTGTACCAGCTCATTTGTATGGAGGATGGTAGTATCATATGTTATGCATGTATGGCTGCTTCTGAAACAGGCTCACACATCTTTTTTGATGCTGTACCTGATGATGGCATCAGTAGGATGAATTCAGAAGTGTGCAAACAGACTTTGGCTACCTATGTACAAAGATATTCCTGCACCCTCATTGGCCAGTACCTCATCTTGCAGCAAGACAATGACCCCAAACACAATGCATACACAACTTAAGTGTTCATCATTGACAAAAAGTAGAATGTTTTAACCTGGTAAAGTCAGTCATCTGGTTAAAATCCAATCAAGCACATATTTCACTTGCTGAAGTGAAGACTGAAGACAGGAAATCTCCAAAACCAAGATCAACTGAAAGCAGCTGCCGTGAATGCAAGGAAAAGCATTTCCAGAGAACATACCAAACATTTGATGGTATCAGTGGGTTGTAACTTTATGCTGTTAATTGAATTTGAGATTCTAAGGATTTAGAGTTTAGGAGAAAAGGAGGACTCATCCCAAAAACCACTGCTTTTGTAAAATGGCATATGTATGCAAATACCATGCAATAAAGGCCGATTGTACTTTTGGCTAATCTCCATCTTTCAATGTCAAATCCAAATGCCTGGAGTATGCTGTAATAATAACATTTCTCACTCTATCATTATGTTTTTGGAAGCCACTATTTCATGAAATCATATTAATCATATAATCATTTAATATCAATATTAATATCCATTTTGTTTTGTCCCTCTGGACCTATGGGAGTACCTTCATAATGTTGCCCTTTATTAGTCAATAAAATGTAAAGCCATTTTTGGCCCCTGGCTACTCCATTGGTGATTGACATAAAGCCATAACGTATAAAAAAATATCAAATTTTCATATCTTTTCAATATGTGAAACCAAAATTATGACCACCATGACTAACATCCTCATTTTTCATAATTATAATAAACTGAAATATACTCAATCAATAGACCCTGAATGAACTTAAATACACACTGTAATCAGTCATGTACAGGTTTTTTAAAACTATTTTCCACATCTGGAAAATACAATTTTGTGGTCAAATGCAATGTTGTGTTCTGCTCACGTTGTGTTTTGAGTTTGTATTTGCGGATGGGCAAGAATCTATGCATATGAAAAGCATAAGAAGCACAAGGGCTTCCTTTGCGCGTCGCCCCTTGGTGACCACCTATAGTAAACGTCTGGTGTCTAAAAACGTCATAAACTGTAATTACTCGCGTGCCCTTTCAAGAGAATGAAACTGACCGCCACACGTTATATATCGCTATAAAGCTTAGAATCTTAGCTTTCCAGCAGTATAAAAGTGGTTTCGTTCTGCAGAACTCCGTTGGAGGTACAGATGACAATTTAAACGTAGTACTAACCAAACACAGACTCAAATGTAAGGTTCTGGTTTAAGTTTTCTGTGTTTTAGTATCCAACAAATAACCCCAGCAGCCCAAATTTTATCTCTTCACATTCCAGAGACTTTCCAGCAAACAGAAACGTAGTTTCAGGAACAATAGTCAATATATTTGTTGATATATATGTCCAGAAAGTCGGTGCATGATTTCCAGTACAGTCGTATATGTTTTCCGTGGCAAGTGAAAGCCAGCATTTCTGTCCTTGAAAAGTCTATGTCAATTGTGACAACCAATGTTTTTGTAATAAAGTAACTTCTTTAGATCTAATCATTGAAATAATTATCTCAATGGGACGTTCCAGTCCAGAGATAATAGCTACAAACTATCACTAGGCGCTACTAAATCGATTCTGTCGATCATCTGTTTTCATGCATATCTGAAAATGGCATGTCCCTCTTTTTCGATGACATATCACTACTTTCAAAGAGCTAGTTCTCTGGATCCTGTATTGTACAGCTTCTTTCTTGCTGCTACAGATCCAAAGATGTGCGTGCATACATTGCATGTCAAATTCAGCTCAACTGTGCATAATTTTCAAGGGCGACCATTAAAGTTTTGTCCACCATCTGGCAAAGTTTTGCAGGGTTTTTTTTGCCTTTTTTCATCTTGATTATTAACCACAATAAAATGGCATCTAAGGGAAAGGGGCAAGGTAAGAGGGAATATCAAAGCTTTACTGTGGAGAAAGATTTTAAGGAGTGTGATTCTTTGAGCTATTCCAGTTGGAGGCAACTTCCAGCAGATCTAAGATGAGAAGTCAGACTAAGCACAGTTCAGCTCAACAAAATAACTATTGACACTGGGTCGGAAGTAGTTTTATTATCTATTTGTGATTATTATTATTATTATTATTATTACCATCATCATCATCATCCTCATCATCATCTTTACTATTATTGAATTTGATTTTAGGGGTTCCAGAGGCACCCATCCTTGAAAGAATTCACTGCTGGAGGTGTAATTTGGTTGAGCAAATATTTCAGCAAAATGGAGAGGTTTTGGACACTTTTGGAGAGGTCCTTTGGACTCTGGGTACCATGTTCAGGTGGAAATTCCCCAAAAAAGTCAGGGGACTTCAACAGGTTTCAATAAAAATATCTGGCTTAATACTTTGCTGAGGTCCTCTCTGCCTGTCAAACATATCTCTATTCATCAGGAATCTGGAAAAATGCCATGTTTGGTGGTGTCTCGAGGCATGTTGCATAGGCATTACGTCCACAACAAACATCACATGAAAGAGCTGCCCTTATCTTGAGTTTGATACCAAAGTTTACATGTATCCCTCATTTTGACTTCAGTAACAAGACTGCTAAGCTTTTAAATAGTGACCATATAGGACAAATTACATTCTTTCAGATACTAGCTTAAGGCATAATGGGTACAATTTTTTATTTTATAGTTTGTGTTAAAATATAATTACAAGATCAAAATAAATCTGTTCATATCATTGATAACACCATCTGCCTGTGTCTATAGAGTGTACATTTGAGCTTTAACTCAATAAACAAAAACTCTCCATTGACCATAAGTCCATACATTTATCCTTAAAATCGCTGAACAAAAAAACTGTACCACTTGATACTAGTCTGCACATTTGGCCTTAACACACTGTGCACAAAAACACTGTACAGCCTGTGCAATAGCTGGCCAAGTTCAGCTGCCTCAGCCAATAGTGTGGGGAGGTGAGAGTATTATGAAATACAAAAGTGCAAAGCTTTCAGCATGTACAATCAACAATGACAGACAAGTATTTTATGCCTCCTATGTCTCCAGTGGTGATGCAGAAGAGAATGTAGTGTCAAATCTTTCAGCAATACAAGGGTGAACATCAGTGAGGCTTTTTGGAGATGGCAAATAAGGCTACACGTAAGGATATGTATGGGTAATGTTAGCTATATTGACCTGGACAGCATGGCTGCTATGAACATTTGTGTTCCAGGCCCGCATGTTAACACAGGTGTACTGCTGCAGCCTCATCATAAGTGTTGTATGCACACTGACATTTTCACAAAGATTTGTTTTGCAATACAAAAGATTTTGTGGTCAGTTTCTAAGATAATCTTTGTGAGTCCATAGATATAGGTCTGACACTCAAATGCCAGGCCCAGGCATTCCTTATCAATTTGGGGCGTAACAGCACTGTGCTTGTCATGGCTCTTGAGGCCTCCAGGCCGCCATGAACCTCATCTTCTTGTAGTAAAAAAGCGCCCAGACCATTCTCTTTTCTCTGGGGAACAGAACTTTAGTAGAGGTTCACTTCAAAAGAATGTTACTCAGCCCATGTTACTGATCCCATTGAGTACAATCTTTATCATGTTCCTGACCCCATTGAACTTGCAACACGATGTAACAGCTTTCTCAGATGAGCTGTTTTTCCAGAAAGATTTGGAATGAATTTCTTAAGGTAAGTTATCATACTAAGGGCTCTTTAAATCCCCTTTTCATCTTTGGGTTTTTTCATGTTTCATATTGCCTCAACTCGTATTGCCTGTTCTGGCTGAATTCTGGCGCAGGAGATCTTATCTCTGAGAAAGGTGATTTCCTTAACACAGATCTGGTATTTGTCTTTGTTCAAGTTAAGGTCATACTGCTTAAGTCTTTGGAGTGCTTTTTCCAATAGAAATGAAAAGAAATATAATTTCTGGTGGCCGCGGCACCAGGGTAACAAATACAAAAAAAAACCTTGCACGGCAGAATGTTACCATGTCTGTCAATTCCTTGGGTATACAGACTCGCATACAGATCTAAATCAAGATAAAAGGGTCCCACATCAAGGTTGAAGCAAAGGGGCATATGCTTGCTCAATGGGTAAGTGTAAGAGCAATGGGTGGTATGGGGGTTCAACTACTTACCTCCATCAATGAGCAACTGGCTGGAATTATCAAAGTTGCTGTTACTTTTCACCAATATGATCGAATCATGACATAACCCTGGCAAATGGGCAACTACATTTGTCTGTGTCATTTGTGTGTTGCAACTCAGTTGCAAGTTTATTGAATGGAAATTCTTAAGATTTACTGACACACATTCTTCCACTGATAGCACCCTTATTGCAATGTGAGTGCAGTCGATTGCACCAATTACATTGGGAAAACTGGTTATCGCAGCAAGTTACTTTTTGATGTTTGCTGACTGCATAGGGAAATTTGATAATATTTGCCAAATAATGCCATTCAACACTCTTGGTGAAACATGACTGGGTTAGGGCTGGGATATACCTGACCGGTCCGCTGTTTCCTGCTTGAAAGTCCCCGTGGCCAAGAACCCCAGAGCTGACAGGATTTCCAGATAGAATTGCTATGTGTAGGGCATTCCAGCGCCGGCCCTAATTCAGTACAGTGTGTGCAAGAGCTGTTATTATCTATTCATTTTATTTATCACTCATTTATGGCCAAAACAACATTGATTATGAATGATTATCCTAATCTTAATTTATCCTAATTAATCATGAGGAATAAAGAAACTATAGTGCAAATTTCTTTTGGTCTCTAGGGTGTGCTACTCAGAGAAAATACTCAGAGAAAAATGTGTGTACACATTTGGGATGGTAAGATTCACCGATTCACATTGGTGCACTGGCTTAAAAGTTCACAATGTAATTGGCCCGATTAAAAAAGTGTGCACCGGGTACAATTTGGGATGAACTTGGGATGCATCATTTCTAACATCTTTGCATTGGTAAAATCTGATTAATTTATATATAATTATTAGCAGAGGCCCTATGCCTTTATTATTTAGAAATGTGACCAATATTTATATTTAGATTGATTCCTCCTCATTAAACTAATCTCAACTGCTGTCAGTGGCCAATTCTCAGCAAGTCCCTAGGCCGAGTCTCATGCAAGTTTGAGGTGTCTGGGCAAGTCACAGATTATCATGGAGTAGGAAGAGCTACACGTTCCATCCAATTGTTACAAATAAAATGTTTGATGACACAGGATTTTTCAAGAGAGATGGACAATTGGAAAATATGCTGTGCCGCTGTAAAGTACACAGGCAGCATGACTTATGTACTCACCGGAAGCGGTGACATGGTGTGAGTGCAGAGACGTCTGCCTCCCCCTCCCCCTCAGATTGAGCGTTACAACTAGGAAGAAGACTGGTAAGCAAAGTATCATAACTTTTTTTCACGGCCCGCTGGCTAACAGCTCTGCTCATTCTAAGGCAATTATCGATACCATTGCCTTCTTTATTTGTAAAGATATCCTCCCTTACAATGTTATAGAGAATGAGGGCTTCCAATACCTCCTCAATATCTTGGGACACATACCAAGTAGGAAGTTATTCACCAAGAAACAAATCCCTGTTCTGTATGACAAAGTGAGACAAGAGATAGCTGAGTCATTAAGCAATCCCCAAAGAGTTGCAATTGATGGCTTGCACGTGTTCTACAAACTAGAGTGTTCAACAAGGCTCACACAGGGAATAATTGTTTGCTGCGAGTGGAACTTCAAAGACAAGAACCCAGTGATGGTCACAGATAATGCAAAACATGATACTGGCTGGAGTTGGTGCAGAGATGCAATTGAAGTTCTATGTGAAATGCAGGCCCAGTTCCATCTGCCAAACCACAAGCTAGCCCATGATGTTTCCACAAGATGGAATAGTTCCCTTGACAAGTTGGAGCGTTTTTGGGCACAGCAGACTGCTATGTTGAACACCCTGCTGTCAAGGAAGATAAAGAGGGTAGACATGACACTGATCCAAGAGGTCATGAAATTAATGTCCCCTCTGAAAGTGGAAAAAGTGAAAACAGTGAAAGTGGCCCACCACATCTCAATGATTTTCCCAATCCAGGTAAAACTGCAGAGACATTTCCAGCCAGAAAAGAGTGATCTACCAGTAATTTCCCAGATGAAGGAACGATTCAGGCAGGACTTTGATGGTTGCTACACTTATCTCCAACACCTCCTCCACTATGACTTGGCACTTGATACACATTTCAGAGGCCTGGCTTTCCTGGATGAAACGACATCAAGGACATGATATTCATGAAGATAACAGCAGAGGTAGTGAAGATGGAGGGAGATGTAAGAATATACTCAGTATACTGTAGCTAGACACTCTCTCTCTCTCCTATTTCTTATTTTAATTTACCTGTGTCTTACTTAAATTATGTCTGTTTTTTTAGTTTAAGGAAATCTAACAGCTATTCTCTGGAATCTGGATTATACTGATTACTGTCAGGCAGGTGACAGTGGCACACTGAATGAGGGGCAGGCAGTAGTGCCAAAAGTTAATCTGAAGATGAATGTATTATTATTGTATAGTATTGTATGTCATAATTTTTGTAGTATTGACTGACATAATTTTTCAACACAACTGATAATCCCCTCTTCTCTTCTATTTCACTCCATATATGATGTCCCTACCTAGAAGAAGATGGCCTTGGACCAGATGTTCAGGGATTTTCTCACTGCGAGAGCACTGATGAAGATCACAAGGTAGAGAGCCAAGGAGGAAATATTAAATAAGAGAGAAGGATTCTTTAGGTCTGGGTGGTGATGTGTTGCAGTGGTAGAAAAAACACATGGATCTTCCACTGCTTTCAGCCTTGGCAAAGAGTTATCTGGCCATCCCAGCAACAAGTGTACCCTCTGAAAGAATGTTTAGTACAGCTGGTGACATAGTTACAGCACAATGCAGTTTGCTTCATCCCGATCATGTGGATCACCTAATATTCCTGAAGAAAAACCTTAAAGTAGGACATATGCATTAAATTTAGTGTGTAAGGTGTAACAACGGTAAGACTGGTGTTAACAGCAGCCTGTGACTGCAAATAATAGTTTACATTTTTTTTGCATTTGAAAGCAGTTATGAAATACCAGTCTGTGAAAGCTTATTTTTATTTTTTTATTGTTCATATAGAAACAGCACCACTGCTTTCTGCTCACTGCTGAGTTAGCCTACCTGCTGAAAATGTAAAGCACATCTGTCTGCTGGCAGTAGTTATGGAACATTGTGCTATGCTTCATTGTTAATCCTGAGCATCCTTAACTGTTGTTTAACTGTTTAACTGGCTTGGTTTTATTTTATCTTTTGTGAGGCGCTTTTTTTTTTTTGGCACTACAAATGACTTGTGAAAAGGCCTGTTTGTGAAAGTGTTTTTTAGAAGTCAAAAAGACACAGCATAAATGAGATGCTTAATGAGTGGCAGTACTAGAGAAACATATATGTGAAGTAAAAACGGCACTTTTTTAGTTAATTAATGATTTGCTGTCTGCTTAAGAAGAACCAAAGAAATAAAATCAGACTATCTGTACTATATTGAATTGCATAGCATCATATTCTTTTTCATGGCATCATATCATGTCAAATCGCACAGCAGGGGTGAATCATATCATATTAGTATTTTCTTCATATGTATCTTTAATGTATCGTGTTGTTGGCAATGCATCGAGATGTGCATTGCATCAGCCTCAGTGATGGACATGCAGATCACTGGTACGCACACGTTCTCATATCAACTAGAAGTTTTATAAATCCCAAACTGTGCATGAAATTCGGTGTATGCACATTTTGGAGCATTTTTTGTGCATACGCACAGTTATAAATGAGGCTCCAGGAGAAGAGAGAGATGGTCAAGAGAATACTGTCAGACAACAGTCGAACAACACCAATTCCTCCAACAGTTCCTCCAAAGAGCAGGATTTTTTTTTCCTTTGAAGAGGATGATACCTATGCTACTGCTGACACCGAAGCAATGGACTACCTGAAATCAGGAGGAACAAGAATGGATATTCTCAACCAATTTCCCGCAATTGGAGGATGCCTTATTTAACAGCATCTTAAGGCAACTTTATTTATGCTCTTATATGAAGCTGAAAGCATTTTAATTTGCCCACTTTTTATTAATAGAATTTTCAGTTAGGAGTTTCTCGAGTTAAACTGTTATCTTTTGTTGTTACATTTTTACACATTGCTTGTTGGATTTCAGTGTTGTGATAACAAAATTTTGTCAGCAGTTTTTATAATTTGGTGGTTGGCCTAGATATTTGATTGTGATTTGAATAATTTTTTCAGCTGGGAAACTGAGTTTTGTTTGATTCAATGGCCTGTTGAGGCTTCATCTAATAGGCATGTTTGTGTTTTTGTAGCCAAGATTGCTTGTTAGATTTCAGTGTTGTGGTAACAAATGAAAGCTATGAAAGTGATCAACAGTTTTTATGTTTTTCCACACTGCTACAACAGCACTGAACTGAAAGCTATGCATTCATTAACAAATGCCAGCATTTCAAAGAGGTAGAAATTTAAAAATTAATGCAAAAGTTACTACCCCAAATAACACATTCCGTATTGAAACAGCAATAAGAAAAGTAACTCAGTTACTGGTTACTATAACTAATTACTCATTTGTAGAAACTAACACAACACTGGTTATTTGGATTTGCATCATTCTGGCCTCTCCTTGTTCATCACTGGTTGGTGCATTGAATAAAATCCCCTTATTCTATTTTTTGTGTCTTTCTGTGCAGTTCATATATTGTTGATACATGTTTGGATGCCAAAATTAGGGAAACAAAAGGTGTTATGGTAATACTCATTCTTACCACTGACATCAATCACTACTATCTTCTACATCACCAGAATTCCTCTGCAAGGTAAAGACAGCTGAAGGAGTAACTTTCCGCAATAAAGATAACATGTTTCTGCTTGATGATATGATGACCCCAGCTTAACAACCTAACTCCAGGCTGACCACCTGACCCCAGGGTGACCACCTGACCCCAGCATGGCCAGCTAATTCTAGGTCGACCATGTTACTCCTGGCTAACCGCCAGACCCCAGCCCTGACTATCTTCTGACTCCAGCCCTGATCACAGTTTGAATAACACATACCTGTATAGTTGAGTGATGTTGTTGTAGCAAAGGCTCCCTTTATGGCAGTGGTTCCCAAACTTTTTTAGTCAGGCCCCCCTTTGGCAATGAAAAAGGGCCCTGCTTTAACATTGGCAAACTATTGCACATTACAGCATGAAATAATTATAAAAACTTGAGTTCTTAAGTTCAATGAAATAAGGACACTATTTACACAACATTGCATATTTTCTTCCAGCTGTATGTCCGTCATCAGCTGTAGCTCTGAAATGGCAACTCTCAAGTAACAGTGGAACCTGGATCTGTGCTGTGCCTAACTTTTGTACTTTGGTGCAATAATGGCAGTCTAGTAACTTGCAACGTTTGTTTATTGCTTTAATCATTACTTGGCACCTTCAAGTGGTACATGGAGTAAAGGCACACTGTGATACAGACAAAGGCATACAGAGGAACAGAGTAAAGTAAACAGAGTGAAGCATACAGTGAGACAGAGTGAAGCGCAGTGGGACAAAGTGAATCACACAGCAGTACAGACTAAATCACACATTGGGACAGAGTGAAGCACACAGCAGTACAGACTAAATCACACAAGGTGTTGGGAAACAACATGTATCTTTTTCATGCTGTAAGTTCCTGTCTGCATAAGACCTACTAAACGCTAGGGCAGATCATTAGCATAATGTCATTTTGGGGTGTTAAGGGAGCAGGGTGTGAAGATAATTTCCCAGCTTCAATACAGATCCTGTAGTGTCGATGCGGGTCTTGTGGGAACAGGAAAGATATTCAAGGTGTCAACAACCCACTATCTGGTCTCAGCCATTTTCCCACAACTCAGCGCTGGGGTGTTGGGTTTTAATGTCTGTGTAACTAGGTAGTTGGTGCCTTTTTGTCTCTGTACTTGGAGAGAAGACCCACAAGTTTCTCTGTTGTAATAAACATACCTTTCTTCACCAAAACAAAGACTTAAGTCTGGATTTGTTGTTTCAATTCACAAAGGTATAAGGACCATATTTCCAAAGGGAGCCAGCCCACATCTGTCGTTCATGTTGCATTTTTCTTCACAAAAACCGGGGAGGTTAATACCTGGGTACTATGAAGCTGGATTACTCTAAGGCAGGAAATTTAACTTTCTGGATTAAATGCTGAAGCACATTTTCAGAAGAACAGGAGCCTGCTGTCAATCCAGTTGCTGACCCAAAGTGAGGAAACGGACTTGAAGGCATGGAATCGGACCACATACATTTATGAGTATAATTTATGAATGATATGTTATGATAGAGGAATAGTGTCGAAAATTGTGTAATGTTTTGAAATGCAAGTGGCTAGAATTGATTACTCAGTGTATATTGTTCTAAGCACAGGGCTTGTATAAAGTTGCACAGACCTTGGACAATTTTCAAGTACCATAAGTTTGTTTGTCCATTGTATGAGGAGTATGGAGAAAAAGGGGCAGACAAATTGGATGTTTTGGGCCACTAGTCGGATTATTAAACATTGTAAGGAGACATTTTTGAGGTTCCGGAGGATGTGGATGATTATGAATGTATCCTAAAAGCTTGTGAAAAGTGTAAACAATCTGAGAAAAATAAAAAAGAAGGCAAGCAAATTGTGAAATGTTCATGGTCCAAACAACAAAAACAACATTAAGAGGTGAAATTGATAGTTTGGAAGACAAACTTAGAGCCAACATCCAAGAATTAGAGGCATCTAAAGCAGAACGCGTAGTGCATGCAAAAACAACTCGGCTAGAATTTAGGAGAGAGATTGCTGAAGTAAAAGACAAACTGAATACCACACGGGTAGAGTTAGAAAGAACGACGGTACAGTTGCGTGATGCACAAGTAGCATATAAAGAACTATGGAATGTGTCCAGTGAAAATAAAGACAGAATACTTGTACAAAAGCTGAAAGAATCAAAGAAAAAAAATAAGCAACAAAAAATGTAAAATGACAAGGAGGGTGGCAGCACTGGGTCTAGGAGAATGTAAGGAAGAAGCTGAATCAGAACATAGTTTTGATGATGAAATAAGTAACATTAGAGAAATGCGTACAGCCAACCACACAGATGTTTCTGAGGAGTGGGGATGAAATGGGGAGTTTAGATGGGGAAGAAACCAATGAGGAACCAGAATATGCCACTTACAGTAATGCTACTAATCATTCTATGAATGTCCAACATACTGTTTTAAAAGATTTTAACATTAAATAAAAAACAAGATCAGGTAAAGCAACTAAAGCAAATGGGGTAAGAGTAGCTCCTGTTGTGACCCGTAGGGTTCACACAACTGGCACGCATAATCTAAACAGTAGTGCCACTATATATCATTATGAAGACCAGCAGGTAAACCGTGATTTCACTCTGTCAGAACTAACAGCTCTACAACAGCAGCTCCCTACATGGGATGGCATAGGTGTCCCAAGGCCAGTAGTTGACAAAGTGCAAACACTACAACGACTACATGACCTAACAGACAAAGACTGCTGTAAATTACTGCAATTGGTACTCCCAATTTCTGTAACAGTACCAACTGAATTCTTACAGGGACAGGGAGATTCAGCAGTCTTTCCTGATCATGAAAACAGGTTACGAGTGGTAGTAGTTGAGTGAGGCTGTGGGCTATAGCTTTCTGGCAGACATGAGCAGAATTATTGATTATGTACCCAGGGAAGGCCAACACCCAACTGATTTTCTTAGGACATTCATTGTGTGGCGCCGGGAGAGGTGGAGGGAGGAGCAAGCTCCTCAGCTCCTCCCATTGTACTGCTGTCAGTCTCCTGGTTTCCTCC
Source organism: Albula glossodonta (assembly GCA_019788955.1). Taxonomy (NCBI): domain Eukaryota; kingdom Metazoa; phylum Chordata; class Actinopteri; order Albuliformes; family Albulidae; genus Albula; species Albula glossodonta. The sequence continues at coordinate 92,812 of JAFBMS010000892.1, read as the reverse complement.
CTCAGCCTGGAGAAGTAACTGGAGCTGCAACAGCAGAGGCCTCACTAACAGGCAGGCTCACCTGCGAGTGATTTCTAATCAACTCAGCTGTGAGCACTTGCCTTCAATTAGGCCATCTATTTAAGCACAGCCTAAGAGGCTGAAGGGGAGACTTTTTGGGACTGCTAGACTTTTTGTGTTTGGATGGCTGTGCTGTTTTTCTGTTTCGCCCTGGTTTTCGGTTGTGCCCTGTTTTGCCCTGTTTTGTATTGAGCCCTTTTGTTGGTGTTTTCTTTTCCCCAAAAAGGGGATAATAAATGGCCTTTGGCCCTTTCAGTTGAACTTTTTGTTGCGTTTTACCTTCCACTCACCACCTGGCACAGTGGCCACACCTGCCACTTTGTCACATTGGTGGAGAATGCAGGCAACAGGCCCCAGTGCGTGAGTGGAAGGCAGTTTTTGTTTGGGTTTTTTTTTTTTCCCCCTTCCCCCAGTTTTGGTTTTTCCCCTTCCAACAAAGAAGAAAAAAAAATAAAAAAATAAAAAAGCACAATGCCATCCCGGGGAAGGAAGAAGGCCAAGCGGAAGAGCCAGGTGGAGCACCAGAGACTGCTGGGCCCCAGCTCCTGGCCCTGCTGGGAGAGGCGAGTGACCTGGGAGGATGTGGAGGCCTGCCCAACAGACTTGCTGGCAGAGCTGCTTTGTCTGGCAGCTGGGGAGGCCTTGCCCACGGCCCCATTGATGGACAGGAGGGACCCTTTTGAAGCTATGGACTGGTCTGCCCCAGGAGGGGAGCCTGGACCTTCGGCGGGGCCCAAGGTGGATCCTGGGGGGGGCTGGAGTGGTCCTTTCTGTGGTGCGACTGGTGCGGGGATCCCCACCATTGGTCGGTGTGTCCAGAGCCGGGGTCGGGCTTTTGTGGGAGCTGTGGCCGGGCCGAAGACCATCACTGGCGTGAGTGCCCGGACCCTGAGAACGTGGCCATACACAACTTCCTTCTCCGTAGGACGGAGGAGGAGAGAAGGGCACTCATGCCCTTCCAGGTGTACCCACTGACCACTGACCACTGACTCGAGTGCGGGGCCTGCTCCTTGCCGCCTGCTGATCCAGAAGGCCTTCCTGAGAGCCTGGCTTGCTCTCCGCTGCCCTCCAGCCCAGCGGGCCTGCTCCAGAGTGGGGCCTGCCCTTTGCTGCCCACTGACCCAGTGGGCCTGCCCTGCTCTTCACCGCCCGCTGACCCTGCGGGCCTGCTCGAGAGCTGGGCCTGCTCTCTGCCTGCTGACCCGGCAGGTCGTCCAGAGAAGCTGGCCTGCTCTTCGCCGCCCGCTGATCCAGTGGGTCTGCCCTGCTCATCGCTGCCCGCTGACCCTGCGGGCCTACTCCAGAGCGGCGCCTGCTCTTCGCCGCCCGCTGACCCAGTGGGCCTGCCCGGCTGTTCCCCGCCTGCTGACCCAGCAGGTCGACCAGAGAGCCTGGCCTACTCTCCACTGCCCGCCAACCCAGCGGGCCTGCTTGAGAGAGGGGCCTCCTCTTCGCCTGCTGACCCCGCAGGCCTTCCAGAGAGCATGGCCTGCTCTCCGCCGCCTGCTGACCCAGCGGGCCTGCTGGAGTGCGGGGCCTGCTCTCCGCCGCCTGCTGACCCGGCGGGCCTGCTGGAGTGCGGGGCCTGCTCTCCGCCGCCTGCTGACCCGGCGGGCCTGCTGGAGTGCGGGGCCTGCTCTTCGCTGCCCACTGACCCTGTGGGCCTGCCCGAGAGCTGGGCCAGCTCTCCGCCTGCCGACCCAGCAGGCCTTCCAGAGAGCCTGGCCTGCTCTCCGCCTGCCGACCCAGCAGGCCTTCCAGAGAGCCTGGCCTGCTCTCTGCTGCCTGCCGACCCAGCAGGCCTTCCAGAGAGCCTGGCCTGCTCTCTGCTGCCCGCCGACCCAGCAGGCCAGCTCGAGAGCTGGGCCTGCTCTCCGCCGCCTGCTGACCCAGCGGGCCTGCTGGAGGGCCCTGTCTGCCCTCCGCTGACTGAGAGCCGGGCTTGCTCTCTGTCTGCAGATCCAGTGAGTCTGCCAGAGAGCTCAGCCTGCTCTCCGCCGCCCACTGACCATGCAAGCCTTCCTGGGAGCCTGGCCTTCTATCCCCTGCCTGCTGATCCAACGGGCCTGTTGGAGAGCTGGACCTGTTCTCCGCCTGCTGACCCAGCAGGTCTTCCAGAAGGCCTGGCCTGCTCTCTGCCACCAGCCAACCCAGTGAGCCTGCTCGAGAGCGGGGCCTGCCCTTCGCCGCCTGCTGACCTAGCAGGCCTTCCAGAGGACCTGTCCCGCTCGTCGCCGCCCGCCAGTTCAGCGGGTCTGCCAGAGAGCCTGACCTGCTCTCCGCCGCCTGCTGACCCAGCAGGCCTTCCAAGGAGCCTGGCCGGCTCTCAGCTGCCCGCCGACCTAGGGGGTTCAGCCTGCCCTTCGCTGCCGGGGAACTGTGCCAGGCTGGGGTTCTGGGCCTCCCCTGAGGGCCTTCCAGGTTTGACGGCCTGCCTGGTCTTTGACCCTGGGGGTGGGGCCAGATGGGCCCAAAAGTACTCTCTCTCGGCGCAAAGGCATTTCCGCCTCCTCCCTACGGTCTGAAGCTGGGGGGGGGAATGCGGTAGGAGGTGGTAGAAGGTAATGTGGTAGAAGGTAAATTTTTGTATACCAGCCTTATCATTGCCATAAATCCTGGGGGGCAGCTGCACCCGGGCCCACGAGGGGGCATGGTTGGCCAAAGTGGTAATGTCACATGCAATACATCGATGGGACCGTCATGTTTTCCCTAAATCAACTTGGAACGAATCCCTAGTTAAATAATTTGTTCAAATTAGAACTATTACGTAATTAGGATCCTCTATAATAGTGTGCCCTCCCTTGCCTTTCCCTCCACTCTGCAGTCCCTCTCTATCGTCATTTTACCTTGTATAAAAATAACAACAATGATTGTACTAGGAACTAAGAACTGACATAATAGCAGCAAGAGTACTAGAAGCAGTCAAAGAACAGCATAACTTTCTGTTCAAAACCTGAAATTGTCATTGAAGATTATTATACCTGACCAGCATTGTAGTGTCATTATATCCAGAAAGTTATTTCAAAATGTCAAGTCCGGTAAGGTAGCTAACCGGCAAGCATGCTGTATTCTTTGGATAATTTTTTCAACTACTTTGAAATTGCAACGGCAGTTATAATTGTTGCTTAGTAATGTTCGCCACATTAACACGCTCAACATTCCACCAATGTGAAGTCAAAGGAGGCGTTTTTTTAAGATTTGTAGTTTAAAAAGTATGAATCTACAGCTCAGAAAAATACAAGCAACCTGACCAGTACACTCACGCCCAGTTTGGTACGTCTACCTTAAAAACTGTTGGGGGAGATATGTCCGGAAGAACCAGGAATAATAATATTAAGAAGAAGAAGTAAAGATTATATAGAAGAACAGTAGTTTGTGCCTTCAGCAAGCAAACTAATTAATTTTATTAATCAGTATTACACAAATGAAGCTGAATGACCTGTTTTAATGTTGAATCCAACAGTGATTTTATATAACACTTTGAACCGTTACAATGTTATGATATTACTGCCAAATAATTTGCTACTCATTTGTAATCAAATAAAAAATGCGTGAATGGAAAAATAAAAGCAAGAACACGAAAAACAAGCTTTACAGCCGTGTTTTTCCATTTACGCACGCAATATGAACATTTTAGAGCACTCATGAATTTTCTTCGGATCCTACGAACAAACTGATATACGAAAACTTTGATAAATCCCACATTTTTTGCATAAATGCATTTACGAACGATTTAGGATCAAATTCGTTCGGCTCACGTTTGATAAATGAGGCCCAATGGGTTTCTCACCTAAGTGCAACAGGCACTTCAGAGCAAACTTCTAGATGTTGCCAAAAAGATGGGAGCAGCGCATAATTACACAGCCCAAAAATGCACAAAATAACTTTTAAAATTGGAGATAAAGTGATGCTAAAAAAAAATTCAAAAAGGAGGGGGCTGGGGGGCAAACTGGGAAGGTCCATATGAGGTCATGGACAAACTGGGGGAAACAAATTTAAAATTGGCAACACAAAAACGGGGCAGACCAATCCAGTATTTCTGGTACCATGGAGATCAGTGTAAATTATACATCAAGACACTAATGCTTAAAAGAAATAAAAATTGCATAAGAATGGACACTAACACTTGGTCTTTCTCTCTTACAGGATGCAATCAAGGATCAGAGGGACGGTGCTTCAAAGATCTATCCACGGGAGTAGTATTTTATTGGGGGTCAGGAATTGATGACATGCATACACATGGTACATAGTTAAGAACTGAATGCTGGGCGTAGGACATGTACTGAAGAAAGCTTGGGTGCAGTGCTGCAAAATATATTGTGTGAAATATGTTAAAAAAAAAACATTAAATGTGATTTCATTGGGGAGGGAGTATATATTGGTTCATTCCGAATAACCACAAGGACTTTGTCTGAGGTGAGATTTAAGGTAAAAATCACCCCCCCCGGCTTTAGTCACACACCAGATGACACTTTTCGAATGGGTGACCTTTACCTGCCTACCCCTGCAGCCGCAGGGCTTAGCAACACTGCTTTGCGAGAGGATCCCCACGTGCCTCCCAAATCGACGGTGTTTGCGTCTGTTCATGCCCAGGTGAAGAGAGCTCACTTGGAAAGTCCTTCAAAGGTCAGCAAAGTTAGAATGGAGGTGAGCTTTGGCCTATCAGAGGCTTTAAGTCCTGGCAGCAATACGCTTTGGGGAGGGGGGTAATCCTAGCATTCTTGGGCAAAATGATGACGAGTGCTCTCCAGCTCATAGAGAAACATTGGTGATGTGAACAGACAGACCAGCTGAAAAAAAGAAAAAAAGATTGATAGATTCTCTGGATGAAACTTTGGGGTTATTCAGAAGGAACATATGAGTCATTTGAATTTTGTTAATTTGTTAATTTTTTTATTTTTTTATTTTACTTAAATATGTGAATGGGAATCAATTTTATTTGCAATGCCTCATTGAATCAAATTATCATCAGTATGTTTCTTTTGACCTATACTTCTTTTGTTACTTACCTTGTTGTGTTATATATGTATCAATGGATGTCCTCAAAAAAAAACGGGAGGGATTGTTTTATTTTTCTCATTATTATTCTCATTATTTTATCGGGTTTGTTGGGATTGTGAGGGAGGTGCAATGAAAGCTGTACTCAGATTTATCTAAAGATACTCTTGTGTATTTTCTTTTTCTTTACTAATCTTCATTGCTTGTAATACTGCTTTATAATTATGTTTCATGAAAACAACTGCTTTCTCTCACCATAATAGCAAAAAAAAAGGGGGGGGGGGGTAATTTTTTGATTGGTTGCATCAACTCACAAAGGTATAAGGACCATATTTCCAAAGGGATCTTTTCTTTTTCTACAATTGGTACACAACTGAGTGAAGCACACAGTGGGGCGGAGTTAAACGTAGATCCCAGGAAAATGGCAAGTAACAATTATAGCAATTTGTTTGAACTAAAAGAGTTTTCCCACACATGTTTGTGCCTAGCATTATATTTTCTCCTAATCTGACAGCTGTACAGAAATCTAATTTAACAATCCGTGAAAAGTACTGTACACCCTTGTTTAAGATGCATAGCAGTTCCTCCTCCACCACCATGGCCAATATCCTTTGGACTCCTGAAACACCTTCTTACACTTTTCAACATTGTTGCCACAAATGAAAATTTTAAAGGATACACAGCACCTGTGATAAGAACATAAGAACATATTATGATGAGAACAGGCCATGCGGCCCAATGAATCTTGCCATTACAATTAAAGAGTATCCAAAACTGCATGAAGTCTGGATTTGAACACAGCTACATGACCTGACAACCTATTCCATGTATCGACAACTCTTTGTGTAAAATACTTCCTTATATCAGTGCAGAACTTACTCTTAACTAGTTTCCATTTATGTCCCCTTGTCCGACAGAATGAACTCACCTTTAAAAATGCATTGTAGTTAACCGTGTTGAGTCCTTTTTTTAAATTTAAAAGCCTCTATTAAATCACCCCTTAGTCTCCTCTTGCTAAGACTAAATATGTTAAGTGATTTAATCAGCCAGTGTCTGTAACTGGTCGCCAGGCAACTGGAGCAGGCCACACACCCCAGCACCAGCAAGCAGCCCCCAGAGCCCCACAACATTCAGGGTATTATTATTATTAGTAGTAGTAATAGTAGTAGTAGTAGTATTATTATATATTGTATTATTATTATTATCATTGTTCCTTATTTTTTGTTTGTTTGTCCTTTCTCTTTTTCCTTCTATTTTTCTTTTTCTTCTCTTTTTTACCCCTTCTCTTTTTTCCCTGGCCCTAGCCCCTAACCGCAACGCCAACCCCAACCCCAACCCCAGACCCACTAACAACAGGGCCATTAGCCTGACGACCGGGTAGTTAAGAAGGTCCATCAAAGAAGAGCTACAAGGCAGTGGGCTGCACCCACACCTGCAAGACACCTCCAACAGGTCCTATCCAAGGCCTAATAAACCCAGCAGCAAAATAACCTCTCTCTCTCTCTCTCACACACCCTTGCCGTGTTGGCTGGCACGTCCAGGTCACTTTTTTCTTTAGTTCAGCGCATGGCTGTCAGAGGGCGCTTATACAGCAGCCCTGTTAGGCGAGTAATCATCACAAGAGACCACCGCTCCCAACCGACCAAGCCAGTACATGTACCATTTTAAGCCAAGCAAGAGGCAGGGGCCTCAAGCGGTGACCACTCAGCCACAATATGCATCTTCCCACTGATGACATACACTCCGGATGGTATAGAGTGTCGCAAATCACCCAATGTTGCGGCCGTTGGGTTTGGTGTGGTCGGTGACTACCCCTTCACCAGAGGTGGCAGCACCAAGGGCTTTCGGTACCAGGCCCGCAACTGGGGGGTTGTGGTGTCTGTTGTAGTCACATGGCAGGACACTACAACTACCATGGACGGAAGCAGGCATGCCTACATTCAGAGGACTCTATGTCAACTCCTGTCGGGAGAACCTGAAGCAGTACACAACTCGGCCTTTCTGTGGGTGAGGCTCACCGACAGTCTCTCCCCACACCCAATTGGGGTTTTCCAGCCCGAGACTGCCGGATACTCCCTGGGCACCATGGCTTAGTCTCTTTGCTAGCCAAGAAGCTACAACGGAGCACACTCAAACGCTGAGTTCAGGACTATTCATGAGGTAGGATCCACGAGGAGGAGAACTTCACTACGTCTCTACTTCCTTTGCCCAAGGGGATCTTTCAGCCATAGAGAGTCATAGTTACTCCCGCCTTTTACCTGCACTTCATTGAATTTCTTCACTTTGACATTCAGAGCTCTGGGCAGAAATCACATTGCATCAACACCTGCTGTTGGCCTTCATGATGCTTTGTTTTAATTAAACAGTTGGATTCCCTTGGTCCACACCAGTTCGCAGCCAGCTGCTAGGCAACGGTCGAGGCAATGCACCACAGCTGGGATGATCTGCAAGAAGGGCCGCCGCCGCCAACCCCTCAGGCCTTCCAGCAGCAGCGGGGGGAAAGAGGCAGTGCCTCACCCAGCCACGGCTCGAACCCCAGCCTGACTGACCCAGCCCTTACAGCCAATCCTTAGATCCCAAAGTTATGGATCTGACTTGCTGACTTCCCTTACCTGCCTTGTTCTAACATGCAAGAGGCTGTTAGGTACAGCCTGGCACGAGATTTACACCATCTCCCCCAGATTTTCAAGGGCCAGCGAGAGCTCACTGGATGCTGCCGGAACCGCAATGCTTTCAAGGGGGCCCCTCTCTCGGGCAAACCCATTCCAGGGCGTTACGAAAACTTGTTACGACTTTTACTTCCTCTAGATAGTCAAGTTTGATCGTCTTCTCTGCGCTCCGCCCGGTGGGGCCGATCCGAGGACTTCACTAAACCATCCAATCGGTAGAAGCGAC